>JAQOTA010000033.1:0-600000 GCA_029532415.1 Marasmius tenuissimus | reverse complement strand
CGACTCGGAGGCGATTCTTACAGTGTCACAAGGAAAGTTCGTGTACAATGCTATATCATTCAAGGTATCGCAGTGAGTGTTAGGATGATATGGTATTGGAAGTCGTTAGATACTGATACATATTGGTATGTCGTTTCCTGCCAAAGACCCATTATGCCCTGCAAACCCAGAAAGATCTCAAAACACGGAAAAATGAAAGAGTGCGATCCCGGACTCAGGGCTGAGGGTGAACGTCCTTCACATCTGAGTTTCGGTCGCTCTCGCGGTCATCTTGGTCTGTGCTAGTACGGGTAGTGACCATAACCTATCGGAAGTGCACCAGTCAGTCGGGCCTGGGACTTGCAATCATTGCGAAGGAAGCCATACCTGTAGTGCATGAGATTCGTTACCCTTGCTAGCACTCCGTTGTCCGTTCCGTAAGAATTTGGGTCCATTTGGCAGCGAAAACGACACGGTTTTGGCGTGCGATTGAGACGCGATCATGCTGGGAACATGTCGGCCGTGAGTCTGAGACTCGCTGCGGTTATCAGAGATGAAGTTTTCCTCGGAAGAGGCCCGGTTGTCAGCTCCACTTGTGACCCAGAATACAGCTAAAGCGTTGATAACGACGTCTGTTCCGCAAGACCCCAAGCAGACCCAGCCGAGTTGGTGACCGTGCTGGACTGTGAGAATGCCAATGTTGACCTGGACAAGGAAGCGGCTATTAGGAAGAACTATGGCTTCGCAAGCGGCGGACGTACCGAAGATGTTAACAAGGCCGCGAGGGAAGCGCTGTGAATGAACATCCATTGTAAGAACATGATCGAAAAGCTGCTACAGCCTACTCACACCAAGGTACGAATTGCGACAACCCTAATCCTTGGGTTCGCAATCTTGGAGCGGAACAGAGGCCAGAGGAAAAGGCCGTTCAAGAAGATGGTAATATAACTGCGAAGTTAGAGTCAGTTGAAGTTGACGGCTGAGAAAAAGAATCGCAGGGCGTACAGATCGTATGCCAACAAGGGGATGGATGAAAACGGCTTGAGACCGATAACGCAGTTACCATCTTCCCTCCAGAAATGGACAGCACCTGGAGCGAAAGAGATCAAAAGCCGCACCATCTGTCGACTAGAAGCGACCCACCAAGAATCATAAGAATGATCACGGCAAGATATCCCGACATGGTCGCCAGGCATACGAGGTAGACCGGAGAGCGTAACCGGCTGCCAACCTGTGATGTTGGAGACCAGACCAGATGCACTTTCTCGACTGGAGAAGGAAGTTTCGTGCGTCAATAAAGGTATTTTGAGGCATGAACGAGAAGTGACTTACTTAGGAAAAGGTATATGAGAACCTTGGAGCTCGCGTAGAACACGATACAAATGGCAATCGCACTAGTGCATGCCGCCGGCGAGGATTCTAGCCCAACACCAAAGACGGTGATGCCGCCTCCTAGGATTAACTTGTTATTGAACAAAAGAGGTGTGATTAACTCACTCGAGAAAACAAATAGCCATGAGTCCAAGAAGATCATGAGCACGACTATTCTGGTCCAGGACATCTCCTTCAAGCTCGTTACCCAGGTTGTCTGTACGCGTCGGGATAGGCAGTGAGCCAAGATCGAGAGCCCTAGAGTAACGAGCCAGTCAAGCTGGTTTCGTGATCCTGGTGAACCAATGAAGACACACCGAGGAAATATATCAACGAGCTGAGCACTTGCAATCCAACACCAGGGAAGACAACAGCCATATTGCGAAAGGATGTTTTGGAAGACACAGACAGAAAAGCAAAAAGGAAGGCAATTTATATGGATTCGAGTTGCGAGGCGAAACCGACCGATCGTAGAACTGAAGAACTTTTTCAAGTCGCGATCGGGGGAGGGGCTATCGTGGGGGCCACGAACGGGAAACACAGGGGCGAGCAGACGCGTCTAGTGATCCAGCTGTACTCGACGTGTATATTTGGGACTTGAAACAACCACCAACACGCGAGCACTAGCTGCTTTGAAGTAGACAGAATTCGGCGAAGCGACGCAAGAAATCACACTCAGCTTCTCACCTTTGAATCCAAGGAAAGTAAGGCCTTTGCACTCCTGAGGCTTGCCTGGTCCCTGAATCAATCTCGGTCAACAAGCGTTCCGCCCACGGGCACGATATGCGACGTCTATGATCGGACTTGGCGACTGGCAGTGGTTGTTCAACGATCTTTCTGTCTGCCTTCTGCTTTGAGATATCGGGACATACTAACATTCAGGTGAGAGCTGCAGTATGTGCGGGGAGTGGTCAGCAATGATTCTTTGCTATGGGGGATGGAAATACCTTGCTGAGACTCCTCTTGAGCTGATGCTATTCACACTTTTCCTTTGGTGACGGCTGCTGCGCATCGGATGTTGAATGGTTCAGCCAACAAGACCTGGAACGCGCACCCCTATACCGCCCTTGTATTACTCCAGACATCTTTTTCGGGTCAAACGCGGAGTCTTTGAGAATATCTAGAAAGTCAGGCTGCATCCGAGTATCAGGGATACACTGACGACCCAGATACTAATTTGTGTTACAATTATGCTCTCGTCGATTTCTGGTACGCCTGAAGTGCAGATGGGGGTCCGTGCCACTGGTGCATAATCAACCGAGGATCAAATATGTGAGAGAGGGTCCGTCGTTGAAGGAATTCAAAAATGCTAATCGATTGTTCCAAGGATGACCATCTGAGAGAAGAACATTGAACATGGGAGCCTGTGGGTCTGTCATCGTCCAAGGTACATGATGGAAGGAGGCAAAGGTGAGACGTGGGAATATTTCGCGACGCGGTTATTTGCGGCGACAAACAATCAACACGTGCCATGTCGTCAGCTCCAGGCACCACCCTGTCCCACCACCACTGTCAGTGGTCCCGCTCGACGCTCAATCCTGGTAAGTGTCTGTAAGCATATCAAGCTTTCAGACGCACTAACTTGAACAAACCGACCTCTCAGTCTCTCACCTTTTGACTAGTTTCCGAATCGGCGGCTAGTAGCACCCACATGTAACGCCAGGTGGTAATATATAAAGTCAGTGCATATGTAGCAGCCAAGAATCAGACCTGTACAGTATCATATTTTTCGACCCGTGCGCTGTTCGGCGCCACGGCTCGTCCTCATAACTTCGGCCAGTGGCCTGAGTTTAACCTGTAGCGGGCGGATCCCTAAAAAGTTGAGATATTCCCCCTGTAAATGTACCCATATTTTCCAGGCTCAGGTCTATCACCCCTCCGTAGGGACTTTTGAAGGACCTTGAGGAACTTCGGAGTGCTCGAGGCTTCATAGAAACGCACAGGTTTGGTGACACCCGGATCTTCTTGGTGATGGCGTTTCGTCCGCGTTCCGATCAATCCAACAAGCCAACAGTGGAGATATATATAGGGACAGCTGTCGGGCAAGAAACCTTGTTGCTTATTTCCTTCTAGGCCAAGGATCTACACCCCGCAACGTTTCTCTCTTTTCTTTCTCTCGTTTTGCATCTCTCTGGTCGCTGAGCGCCAGATATTCTTTCTCAAACCTCAGAATCACCAACTTCTCTCGACCTTACGATTTTCTACGATGGTTGTTCTTCGTCAATTCATTCCTTTGTACCTCTTGGTTGCTTCGGCTTCAGCTCTACCACTTGGTCTCCCAGATTTCTCGTCATGGTTTTCCAGGAGGTGAGAACACAATTTCCACCATTTCTGTCTCTTATTGACCTTTTTTTCGATCAAAGGGCGCCGCCAACGGTTTGCAATGGGAAACCTGAACTGTGCGGCCGCAAATACTCGGATGTTACATTCATCGGAGCCCACAACTCGTTCGCGGCCAGCAAGAATCCTCTGGAACGTATGTCGGGCTACATATGCTCACGCCCCAACAATAACTAACGATCCGTCCTCCAGTGGGTCGTAACCAAGTTGTCGATGTAACAAAGCAGCTTGAGCTCGGCGCCCGGCTCCTGCAAGGACAAGCACACGAGTGCGTTCGCTTATCCTTATCGTATTCAGGAAGATTCTGAAGGCGTGGTCGATGTTTTAGCGACGACGGTACTCTGAAGTTCTGTCACTCTGGTGAGTGTTAGCACATTATGCGAATGATTTTGGCCAACATTGACATCGTGTTTGTTGTAGACTGCGTGCGTTCAGTAGCTACTTGATCAAACTTTTGATTCTCACACCTCCTTGCACAGGCACTATTCGACGGCGGCTCTGTTGAGGACTATCTGAAGAAAGTGAAAACGTTCCTGGACAAGAACCCTGACGAAGTGCTCACCCTCATCTTCACCAACCCCGAGGGCAAGGACGTCGCTGATGTCTGGAAACCCGCTTTCGACAAGTCAGGCATGACTGATCTTGCTTTCGTTCCTAAAATCACGCCGGAGAATCCCCAGTTGAAAGCAGCGGACTGGCCGACCCTCGGAGAGATGATTGAGAGCAAGAAGCGTGTTGTGGTGTTCCTTGATAGTGGTGCGGATGTCAAGAAAGTGAACTTTATCCTTCCCGAGTTCAAGATGGTGAGTGGTTTCCTTTCCTCCTCCCTACATTCTGGTCTCCTCATCACCACCCCTCTGTTTTATTCAGATCTGGGAAACACCCTTCAGCGTTACAGACAAGAACTTCCCTTGCAAGGTGGACCGCATTGATGGACCCTTGACACCTGACGAGCACATGTACATGATCAACCACTCACTCAACAAGAACATCATTCCTATCGGAGAGGGCGTTATCGTTCCGGACTTCCTCAAACGCAAAGAAACGAACAGCTTGAAATCGTAAGTCTCCACGAAGTACTTGTTGGATGACTGAACTCACGAATCCGATGCCTTTCAGGATCATGGACCATGTGTCTGGATGTTCGGAGTTCAGTGCCAAGCGTAACCCCAACTTTGTCCTGCTCGACTGGGTTGATGAAGGAGAGGGGTTCAAGGCGGCCGATACCATGAACGGCTCCGCATAATCTGTTCAGTCGATTCGAGAGTTTTTGGGTTTCTGTATCGTACGATTTTGGAGGGAATTCGAGAGCATCGACGAGACGAAACCAACCAGCTGAGAGTTACTCTTGAGACTTGTGCGGAGCAGGCGAGTTCCTTTCATCAACGAACTCGGAGCCCTCGGAGTACGATGATGCAACGGTGGTCTGATCGATCAGGTTCAGCTCTCCTAGAGTGTGAACAAGGTCAAGAGTAAGAGACAGTCCCTCACAGGGCCAGAAGTCTCCCACCAGAGCTTCCCCTCCTTTTTTTTTTTGCCACCGACGGAAGTAAACCCGTTGGCAACGGGGATAGCGGCGAGCTCTGATCGAGTCGTTCACGAAAAGGATACCCTTCGGTGCGCTTCGCTGTGGATAGCGAAGAAGCGGGGGTTGGGATTTTGTACGTGAATTATTGTGCTCTGACTCCAGATTATCACTTTCTGACGCTCGCTCGAACGTTATAACTCGATTATTCTGCGTATCTCTTCGTTTACTGCAACAAAGGTTTCAGCGAGCTGAGGAGTATGACCATAGGGTCTTCACATACAGTAAAATACATCAAGTCCCTCTGAATCTTGTGAACCGGGACAAAGTTCTTCTGGTACACTTCCAGATCAGCTTTCGGACCACCTTTGGATTTTCGCATCTGAGACATATCGGCCCATCGCAACGGGTGGAAGTGGTTTCTGAACCGAGAGCTCGCAATGTCGGCATCTGTGGGGTAAGTAGAAAGACAACACGTTGATCACTTGTCCAAACAGTACCAGGGCGGGGACGTACAGTAAACCGGGGCGGGGATTGATACAGACCGAGTAGATCGAGCGTATACGTGACACAAGGCGAAAGAGAGTGATTGGAGACTGTCAGCGCTGTAAAGAGTGAGCCTCAGTAGGCTTCTGTGAACACCGGTAGGCGATACGCAGGTCACCTACTTGAACTTGTTTTCCTGGGTAGGCCGACCAATGAGGCGTGAAGCGAAAATCAATGGTAGACATTAGATTAGCAAGGCTCACGTCAAACAGCACCTGATTCGAGTTTGCGAAGGGTTTAATGGGCCTCAAGTCAGGGCTGGCGCGGGTACAAAGGCTCAACTTATAGGCTCACCGAATAATGAGAAGACCGACTCGTCCCAAGAATTCCCCCATGGGATTGTAGGTAGAAATCAAACTCAGTCGGATGAGTTATGTCAGAATCGACGACCGTTCCTGCGAGACAGTTTCCACTGGGGTCTGCGCGGCCATTTTCAGTCGGGAAGAATCTACGCGAAAAGCTTCAGAATCTTGCAGACCGGGCTGACGGAGATGAGGCTGACCGAATATGATGTTTCTTTCCGACTACGACGAGAGTAATCTTTGGGTAGAAACCGTGCGCTGCGAAACCGGCTATCGGTGCGTAAGTGTGGTGAGCTGCCATGCTTCAAGGATCACTTTTTAAGAAGGTACGTCTGATGCTGGTTAGCTCTACGAAGGGTTAATGATATGATCAGAGTTCACTGTCAGTTTGATATCGGAAACTGAGGCGACTCACCGTGTTCAAGTACTCCTGCAAACTCGGTTTCACCCACTCCATCTAGTGATAGCACATAAGTGCCGCGATCCATACGACGTCCAAGTCAACACACCTCGATAGAATACCAGCCGCGTAGGAGAGGCCCGCTCTTTTTGTTCAACGTTGATCTGCTCATTGATGTATCGTTGTAGAATTTCCTGCGAAGAAGCAGGGAAGAAGTAGCCTCGTTAATATTGGGACCCCAATAAGCAAAAAGGGGTACCTTGACCATGCCCTCCAAATCCTCTATCAGCTCTCGTCTGGCTGCCTGTATGCGACAGGTAGCTGTGTACTTGGTCGTAGCAGAATCGGTGCTCGAGACTAGTGCCGCGTATGAAGGATTCTCCGTATCCCCGGGGGATGGGTGGCATACGTCTGCGCCTGTCAGTTACAGGTCGAGAGATTATAGTAAGAGCGAGCAATCAGTATGTTAGTTACAGTGGCACCAAGACAAGGCGAGAGAGGCTTACCCATAACTATTGTAGGTTGGTTAGGATCCATGAGAGCAACGACGGAGGATGGATCGGGAACAACGTTTGTCCCTCCCAGTTTGACGTTCACTCTGTAGAGTTATTTTGGGATAGGGAAAAAGGTGAGAGCGAGTAAAGCCGAATGGGATTGGGACTTTCAGAATGACTCACTTGAGAGCTACGCACGCCCAGTAATTCTGTTTCGCACTGATAGCTTTGGCACTCTTGACGCACTGGGTGGCTATCCCGCTCATGCAGTCCCCGAAGCTAAGTATACTTGAGTTTATCTATGTCTCTTCGGTAAGCGAACACTTACTGCTTGACGGCAGAGTAGATATCGTTTCCTCCTTCAGGGATCACAGCAAGAATGAATACGGGCGGGATCAAGCTCGGATCGTCTCTGGTAGCCCGGGAACCTAGGTCTCGGAGTTGCTTGAATGAACGAGATTGCGTATAAGCACAGATTACCAGAGCTCAAATACACGTCTACCCACCTGAGTCACATCCCCTTGTGTATTTTCGATCCACTTGACAACCGGGTTGTGTTTGATGGTGATGCCTGAAAGTCACAGGGCAACTGCTGTCAGTCTGGGCGATGCACATGCAGTTGAATCGGGCGCACCGGTGCTCTCACATCCCTCGATAAAGGAAGTGACCATCCCTTTGGCTCTAGCTACGCCGAAACGTCCTTTTGTCTCGTAAATGGCCACAAACCAATTAGGGATTGTGGCGGGCTGAGAAAATTCTTTGCCGACCCTACAAGTCGTAGTGGAAAGGTGTGTCAGGCAAGATGTTGACCCAGAACCACTCAGCAACCCAGAAACACGGGGTTCGTTTTCACGATGCGATAACTTACATATTCCATACACCTTCCGAGGGCGCCTTCGAGAAACATAAATCGACGGGCGAACATGAGCATTGGAATAGAAACCACGGACTCGACTTACGATGGTAGGTTCCCTACTTTTACTCCCATATCGAAGGGTTGGTGGTTTTAGCACCCTCGCACGGACAGTGAGTGGTCCGTTCTCGACATGAATCTTCATCCCAAACTGCTTGATGTAGTCCGATTGTCCGAGTTGAAGGACCTGGCGGTACATGCGTTGGCCCACAGTATTAAAAAAACACATATATCCAGGGAAAGGCAGGCAGGAAATAGAACTCACATTCACGCCATTCGTGATGCTTCTTAGCCTTCTATCCGGCTTCTGGGTCGCGAATTTGACCAGCTGAGGAATCTTCTCTGCCGGTAGCTGTTTCCGAGCGAGTTGACCAGGCAACATCTCACATAGCTCGAGAGGGATGTATCCCTTCGTTGACCCGTTTCCGACCTAGAGTGAAGTATTTAGCGTGAGCATGTGGCCAGAATAAAGACTGGCATGAATGAACAGACTCGCCTCAGCACAAAGAATATCAGGGAACTCCAATACCCGGTTCCTGAATCGCCGATAGAAATCTGCGACTGTAATCGATCCTACATCGGGTCGATACGACCTGAGGCGATTAGCGCTTTGACTACTCAGCCCTTTGCATATCCTCATCACCCCTTGTGCGGCATTGGGACCATTCCCAGGATCCTCATGGACGAGAATCCGGGCTCCGGCCAAGAAGTTGGCCAATGTCCTCCTCTGTCTCTCGGGAAAACCATGTTCAGGCGAAAGCAGCCGCGGGTCTCGAGGCTCGGTGAATGAGCCTCGCCGGACGAAGTCCAGACATACGTCAATCAACGGGCCTGGTTTGTAGAACATCCCCGTGGTAACATCGACATTGACGAGACACCTGTTGATGCTCGGACGTAGTGACTGGAAGTACCCTCGCCACAGCTCCAGACCTCTACCGAGCTGGAAGGTTTCGTCGGGAGTATAGAATGAAGTGGAGGGCGTTGATGAGCTGGAAGGATGGTGGAGGAGGGGCGACATGCGGGTCACGACGTTGAGTGCCTAGTGTGAAGCAAGGGTAGAAATTCGAATGGTCGACTGTGGTTGATTAACTTACAGTGAGAGCCATTTGAACGGTTTCGTTGTGCGATTGTTGACTTCCAATGAATCTCTCGAGGACCCTGCAAGGAGGGATAAGATGAACCTCACATCAGTGACATATTGGAGGACATACTCTGGATTAATTGTCTTCGTCTTAGTGATCCGGACGATGTAGACTTTGACTTTTTTATCGGTGTCCGGGCTTGAGTCGTCGTTCGAAATTGGAATAGGAAACTAGGCGGACGAGATGGGCATCCAAAAGCCAAGAACAAGCATGATTAAGAACCTCAGACTCACCTCTTGAGACACCACTCCATCGGGCCCAACTTCAAGTGGCAGCTCTCGTGTAGCGAACAGGAGTTGTCGCCCATCATACGCAACACGGGGAGTAAATATTTCTGGCGCTACGAAACCTTGAAGGTGACCCATAATCTTGAACGTCAGGTGGAGAGGCAGCTTTTGTTCCAAACCTGACCCAGGTTTTATCGCTGTTTTTTTGGTAAAGTCAATTTGTAGCTAATCGAGATCCAGCCTCGGGAGATGGGGCTTACCGACTGGTGGGACACAGTAGATGGAGCGAGAGTCAGAACACGATTGCCTGTGCGATCAAGTAAGGCTAGTAGTGGAAGAAACTTACCGTCATATTGTCGAATCACGTTCTGTGGAAGTGTCACCTCATACATGTTGGCCAGAACGGCAACAACTCGACCTGAGGTCCCAAAGTTTGGGCGCCGGACACCAACTGTTTGGATGTGTTCTGTACAATTTCGATGATTTCAGGAAAATAAGAAGAGATCCCGCAACAAGAATGCGACGCAATATGTGGCTAGGCTTACCTGGAACAAATGAATTTTCCTCATGTGCTAGTTGCCAACCCGGGACGTGGGTCTCTGGACCAGTATCCGCGAATGTATTTTCTGTGGGTGCATCTGCTGCACTCAATGTAGTTGCAGAGATATTTTCAGCCTCGGAACTAGCGGATCCCTGGGCTGTAGTAGTCTCCCGGTCCAGATGTCTGCCAAAAATCCCACCACCGCCACCAAGTGCTAAACGTTGAGCGACATTTGCCTGCACTCGTCCTCGACCCCTTCCTCGCTCAGAGGTAAGAGATAAACGTTGAAGTTGTCGATGGTCCATTGTGGGACAGAACTGTCGTGGTGGTCGAGGACAAAAATCGAAGTTTCTGGGGTTCTTGGGATCAATCAATTTTCCGGCCAGACGGAACTTGCCAGGCAGTAGACTCGCAAGCCGTCGGTAGGTGAACCTTACCCGGGCTACTGATGGCGTCCAAATTTGGTAGTGCGGAGTGTGAAATCGGGTAGGTTCACCTACCGACTGGTAGGCACGGTTCACTTTTTGGCGGGTCGACCATTTGTGACCACGGACTTAGCCAAATTTCGTTGATTGACATTCTGTCGCGGGCACAAAACTTGTTCCTCGTTGTTCCTCACACCCAATATTCCAACAAAAATTTGTATTCCTGGTCCATACCGTCTATTACATGTCTCTAGTAGCACGAAAAGATGAGAAATATAGACTGACCGAAGTTATTGCGGAAATTGTGGTGAACAAAACCGCAGAATATGAGTATGTCACGTGACGCGTAACACAAGAGAGTGCGAGCATCGAGCACAGTGCTGCATCGCAGAAGGCCACTTTTCTGAGGGATAATGTACATAGGTACATTCTGGAGTTGAGGCTTTGCAGTCAGAGAAAAACTTGAGGGGTTGGAACGACACGTTGAGCTCAAATAACGGCGGCATTTTCGGGCAACTTCTGGTGCTGAAATCGGATGCAAGGGGTCGAATTCGAGGACTAGCCTGTACTGACGGCGCACTGAAAAATAAAGGTAAGAATTAGTGCCGAATAAGAAACAAAACAGCGAAAAATGCGCACCACAAAGCCTCGTCCTGGGGTCCCTACTAGCATTGCCAAGTCCAGAATAAAAAATAGAGCCAACCAACAAGGTATTCAAGAGCTGATATACGGGAGATGACGAGTCTTTGAGTCTTCAGGTGTAGTCGAGTTCGGTGCATTGCGAGGTAGAGGCCCTTTGTTTGCTTCGAGAAAGAAATTCCCAGTCGCCAGTAAGGCGGAACAAAGCTGGTGTTTTATTTCGCGCAAAAACGCATGAGAATCATCTGAAAAGTTGGTGCTTTGGAATTTGTGAAAGAAGAGGAAGGGTCGTAGGAGGAAGAGGAAGGCAGCGGAGGTCATAATTGTGAGCGAGGCGAGAGAGAGCAATTTCTCTAAGTCCGTTGTCACAAGTGCGTGACACGGTAAAAAGTGAACCGTGCATACCAGCCTAGCCAGGCAGCACCGGTAAAATTCGTAGCCGATGTAGCTGGGAATCGAGTCGTAGGAAAGAATCAGGATTGATTGTGACCCGTGCCGGTGACCACCTCAGTCTATAAATTGAATCCTGAGGCCACGGTCATAGATGCAATGTTGCTGAAGATGAGACGAAGTAGGAACGATTCACGAAAGGGCACGTCTCAACTTGCCTCATTGTGGTTGTCAGCTGATGGTCCGTGGACCTCAAGCGCCTAAAAGAAACAAAGGTATCGGCTTACCTAACTCGTAGATCTTTGCTCTCACCCATTATGATCTCCCTGAGCTGAGAGCTCCCGTTCTCTTCGCGACCTTGTCACGCTCTCGACCTATTTTTTGCTCTTCAACAAGGATGAGATATACGACGATCCTTGACCTTAGTATCGCAGCTTTGGCTCGATGGCCCCGTGAAGGAATCGCGATGAACTCGAACACTCGAAAGAGACTCGGCGCAACTTCATTGATCTAGGTGAGTAAGGTAACTTTTTTAGCATCGTTGAAATTGCTTATGCTTTCTTCTATTCATAGACTTGACGAACACGTTGGAATATAGGAACGTTCTTGCCTCATTTTAGCTGGGCGCGGCACCATGCAGGAAGCTCTCGCTCTCATTCAGTCCACTACTGGTCGGATACGAGGTATTCGTTTGCCTTCAAAGTCATAGTCATCATCCGGGCAGCTGGCAAGCTCGGTAAGTCTCATAACTTTCACATTTCAGTCACTCATTGATTCTTTAGAACGCGTCATGTGCGGGTCCTTGATGCGCTCGGTCTGTCTGTTAACTCGTACGGACGATTCGCAGGATGTCATGGCCACGAAGGCAGTCTTATCAAGCCCCAGCAGCGGCGAACTCTCGTTTAGGAGAGGGGAATACAAGCCCTGATCTTATCAACTCGCCCAGGAAAAGTGGTGGATGCTGTAGGCTATAATATAGGATGGCGAGGTGAACACAGTGCGTTACGGACAGTTCGAAATACCCGCCACGAGCTGACGTTGCATCGCTTCAGCTTTCAGGCAAACGGAGAAGATAAGAGGCCCAATGCATGTCGACATTTGCGCTTTCGGACGTTCAGACGTTCGGTGAGTGGCATGTGCTGTTATACTCTCGACATGCTTGTTGATCTGACTTGCCTTGCAGAGCGTTCAGTTGCACACACCGCACTCTCCTTCAAGTCGGCCATCTTTCGACAAACGAACCCACCTTGGACCCTGGTCGTGCATGCGACGAAAGTTCAGGCTGCCCCTTCCTTGCTACATAACGTCGCGAGATGTGCTGGTACCCCTCACAAGCGTTCGTGCAGTCCAATCGCAGCTCAGCGAACGCCCCCTGAAGAGAAAGTGACGGAAATTCCTGCATATTGATCGCTGTACGGCCTCTATGCCCCATACCCTACCATGAACGCACCCGAGGCTCGCCGGTATCAATACTAGACTATAGCAGTGATACAAGGTCACACCTCGCATCTCCACCCCACGTGCCCCTTCCGCTTCCTTCTTTCGTGGTGTAGTCCGTGTTCCACGGTGGTGCTCCCCTCCATGCATTGCGTGCGGCTTTTCGTCGTATTTTTGGGATCTTCGTGCTGGAGAAGGACCACAGTCGCATATACGGCCTCTCGCTTTTTTTGGCAGGGTCAGTTTCATTCCACAGTCTAGAACGATGGAGTAGGGCTCGGGTTAGGGCGGTCAGATGAGCTGGATTTGGGGGGCAGCAGCTGAAGAGTTTGCGGGGAGTTTTGCAACTGTCCTTGAGGATGCTGTGGGAGAAACGTGATTCGGCTGAAGGGTGTCGACCTAAGCTACTATCGATACTACGTGTGGCTGGCGAAACTCTCCATCCTCATGGTTGTCGTGTGGTGCGATTTCCCCGTTTCATGATTTCGTCTGTAACTGATATCCATTCCCAGGGTCTGTCTGTGATGGCATAGAGGGCTTGACCAAGGCTCCTCTTAACAGGATAGCCCCTCACCTTGAATATTGGTACCCACGTTGGGAGCTATACCAACGTTCCTTTCTCTCATTGAGCATCCTCTTTGTGTCGGGGCACGGAGGCACTCGAGGGAGGGCTAGTTGCCGGGGACAAACGGATCAGGTTATTTGCCCAGGATTCGGTTCAGCCCTTTCACTAATGACAACCTGCTCCCAAAGGTGTGCTTACGACGTGCGCGACAATCGATTTCGGAGTGTCGACACCGAGCGGTGGTCGTACCGAAAATGTTTGGTACTTGCACGTCTAATACAGTGGATAGTGGCCCTGCTTTGGAGCAATGTACCCGTTCACCTATGCTGTTGCGTTGTGTTCGCTGTGCTAGTGGAGAGCCGGACTTTGACGGGATGTCACACCGCGTTACGAGGCCATTCGTTCGCTGTTCGACTGTCCCGTCGGTCTTTGGCGCAACATTCTGCTATGGGCTTCGTACACTCGAAGTCACTACTTGGTGCGCTACTTTTCCGTGCCTTCACTGTAATTGCAGCTCATCTCCAAATCTTGTGTTTCCAGGTTCGGCCCGAGTGTCATAATACGCGGTGCCTCAGAACATGGCCACCAAGAAGCGAAGAATCAAGGCTTGGGTCTGAGCCTTCGATGGTCTTAATATCTGACTGCGGCTCTGAGTGAGTTCATCCGTCGCGCTTGGACCCAGACCTCATCTGACAGAACCATCCTGGCTGTGCAGCTATTGAAGACTCGTCAATCACCGCCCACGACGCCGTATTTCTTCGTTTTATGGGCGCTCCACACTCAAAAGTCGCACATGTAGTGCATTTGGGGGACCGATGGCAGCCGGGGCCGGGTGGAAATATCAGTCGTTTGTCCGTAGTGCGGCAACGATGGCCTTGCGGACTAGAGTCTGCCAACGTCTCGCTGTTCCGCGCAACGTACGGAGGACGTATATAGTGCAACAATAAGACATGTTCATCGATTCCTTTACTTATGAGGAGTAAGACAGCCGCTTGTCGGTTGGTGGTCATGCAAGCAGTGCCATGGTTCGAAAGTACATGGAACGCTGATACAAAGGACTACGTGTAACCTGTGTACCGTCAATTTAATCAACAAACACCTATTGAGCCTATTTGTGCCTCCTATAGACGAGCTCGCATGTCCAACTGCCATTAATGGAGTACTGATGCTCTTGCCCGATTTCTGCTATTTTCCTCTCGCTGCCCCGGTGTATACTCGGTGCGTTATCGATCTCGCCATCCCTAGGCGGATAGCCTACCGACAGAAACAACCTCAGAATCCCAGCATCTGGGGATCCGATCAGAGCATCGTTATGAAGAGCGTCCCAGACCTCCCTCCCAAAGTTTTCCTTCATTGGGTCGTATCGCTGTTCCCAAAAGTTGAAATACGGATTGTAAAGATCGTAGTTGAGAGAGAGGCGTTCGAGGGAAGTGGATGATTGCAGAACCTCATATATCTCCTTTTCGAGCTCTCCGTCTTTACTCCTGTTGATATCGAGCCCAAGACTTCTGAGTCGGGGAGCCATACGGAAGATGAGTTCTATATCCTCCGGCCAGAGGATTGGTCTAGCTTCTCGACAATGTTCTATCTGGTGTAGTGATAAAGAGCGGACGGAATCACCATGGGTGAGGAGGATGGAGAGGATGTCGACGACGTCGTGGTAGTTTATGATGTGTAGGGATATAAGGGGTGGACACGAAAAGATGAAGTTGCTGATCGTAGACTTCAGTTTTTCGAGCGTATCGGTACTTGTTGCGGTGCCCCCAGAAGTGATTCGGTGGTCGTCGATTGCGAAGGATAGATTCTTCAAATGAGAGAATGTATCGTGCTTCGTGGCGTACTCGAAGAGATCACTGTTCCAAACCGCCCCTAAATCCAAGGTCTCGGTATGGGTAAAGTCAATGAATCGCTCTAGGCGTCGAAATTGGGAGAGCGACAGCGAAGCTTTCCAAATGAGTGTCCGTAATAGTTTCCGAGATGGGTTATTCCCTGCGTGTAATGCTTCCACTCTGGCAAGTTCCTCTCTCTCGCTCGTGTTGACTCTAAGCCTTCTCGAGGACTAGTGAGCACATTTTCATGGCCGCGGGACTGCCTCAAAGCTACCCAACCGAGGTTGGGTGCCAATGAAATGACTCGTTCGAAAGTAAGGTCTTGGAAAGCCAAATTGGGGCCATAACGCGAAACATCCGAGCCCAGTATGCTACGGAGACAAGGTGATTTTGCCACCTCTTCTAAAAAGGGGTCTTTCGAGTCTGAGTAACCAACGTAGGGTGCCCAATTTCGAAGGTGGAGGTGACAGGAGGGATGGTATGTATGCAAGGCCTGAAGAAGGGTGAGCGGTATTGACTCTGACCCACAATCGATTATCAACTCCCAAATGCGAGGAACGCGGCTGAGAAGGGTTACGAACACGGACCAACGGTGTTCATTGTACTCCTTCCATCGGGAGAAAAGTTCTGTGACGGCTTGTGAGTCAGGGAAGTATAACATTGATGCGGATGAGGGTGTCGGGAATTTCATGGCAGAAGAGGTGACGACGATTCGGCGAACGTATCTGAAGGGATTTTTATGCTTGTCGTTGCTATTCCGGAGCATGGTCTCCATTCGTTCAAGGTTCTTAGGAGAGGCAACCGACCAGTATGAATCGGCTCTGTTGGAGGAGTGTTCCTCCGTTATGTCGAGTTGGAGCTCTTGGAAGGCGATCGGAAGAGTGATTTCGTATAGTGATTTATTCACCCGCAAAAGTGAGAAAACTGTTGCTTTGGAGAGTCTGAGGACCTGATCGTGATGCTCATGTCAATATGCGAAGGTTCTTGACGAAGCGACGTACGTCGAGGATTATTTGCTGCAACAGCTCAACACTGAGACTCTCCAAGGAGCCTGAGGCCATTGTCACTGAGTATGACGGGGATGAGGAAAGAGTCGAAACTATCAACAAGGACAATTTGGAAGCAGTGCACTTCGCCTCCGAGTCAGAGAATGAAAGCTGCGGGGCCGCGCCGGGAAACGATCAAAACGTTCCTCTTGGGCGCATGTCTAGCTTGATGTGAACGGTCATGTATACTCTGTCGAAGGGGCACCAACACCCCATGGATATGAATAAACAACACAGGTGTGAGTAGATACTCTATGCATCCGAATCAAGAAGTCCTCGGAGTCGCTGTCCTTTGAAGTTAAAGGCCTTTTCCACGTCCAGTGCAAGCCGTATCTGATATCCGGAATTCCAAGGTTATGTCTACATGACATTGAAAGTGTGAGCTCAGAAGTAATGAATCAAAAGAGAGGTTGACTTACACTACGCCCATATGATACGTGACATAGGCGGCAGAAGGAGCCCTGGTGGGATGCTCCGGGTTGCCGGGAGCGCTGGCGCAAAGTTTGCAGTCAATATCTTGCCAAAGCTGTGTGCTCCCTAAGACCATCTTCGCCGCCTATATCATTCGCCATGTCGTTTGGTCGACTGAAACGAGAACGAAATTCTTTTGTAGTTCTGCACCGTCACATTCATGTGCAACCTGTTATAGAGACGTGCGTAAGTTAATGCTACGAGAACGGAGCCCAATAACAGTGACACAAAAATTATCACCTCCGTCCAGCGAAGGTAACGATCGTAGATGAGGTCGAAACACAGTTTCGGCACTCCCACAGCGGGTCTAAATCTTCCAAAGTGTCTAGATCTCCAACGCCACATAACTTCATCAACTCCACTGCACGGTCCGTCACTCCCGCATGTATCTCGATATCATTCACGTCCCAAGCTGTAACGAAGGGACAGAAATGGAATGGGTTATACTTGGCGTAGCCCCAAAGGGGAGGCGAAGTGACGGACACGTCTTTGAGAAAACATCGATGGCGGAGACTCCGGAGCCCCAGAAACCACCTTGGCAGTGTTTGCACCGGAAGATAATGGTCGACACGTCGGAGTAGAATTTGTGTTCTGGATTTGTCTTGTTGAAACATTGGACGATGGCGTGAAGTTGAGGTTGTATTATTTGTGTGACCCATCGCATTGATAGGTCTTGCAGCCTCAGTCCTAAGAAAGCATCGTTCAACGCTGCGGAAGGAATTATGGTAGATTAGGGTGTTCAAATGTTTGGCCTCAGACATGAGAATGAAATCTCCGAAGGGTACGTCAGTGCCTTCGTCCTGAAGGACCTTGAAGATTTGATACACCTTGAGATTGCGATTGGAATAAACATCAACCCTGAGCTTATGGAGACGTTTTTCCCTGATACCGCCCAGAATTTGGGTAAGTTCTGGTTCTATCTGTTTCCAATCTAGAATATGGTAAACCCGACGGGGAAGAAGATAGCAACGAAGGCTCGCACTGTAGTCGTCGAATGGGATTTTTTGATTCAACATATAGGTGCACCTTGGCGACCGTTCGGAATCACCATCCCGGAGCTCGTCGTTTGTTCAGCCCAACGCTTTCAAGCGGGACATGAACTGGCGGAGGTTATAATTCAAACTCTGTGAAAAAGTGTATCAGGTGCAAGCAACTCACATTTGTCGACGTTGTCGAGTCGGTACTTCTCTCCACCATTCTCTCACTCTAGTAGTGAACTAAAACGAAGGTGTTGAGAAAAGATGCCGTGCAGAAGGTTTCCGGAGCTAACAGCCACTCACCTCGTGAAGATCAAGAAGAATGTCGCAGCCTCCGTTGATTTCCCACTCCCTCAATTTATTTGGGTGGTCCTTCGCCTCGAAATATGCACAGAGAGACACCTCGACCGTCAAGGGATTACAAAGCCTGACATTGTTGTGGACTGGAAATGAGTGCGGTATCAGCTCGTGTCCGCAAGCAGGCCACCACTATGGAAGGCTGGACGACTCACGACGATAGGGTACCAATTTCTCCATTATTTTCCTTGTGCCGCGGTCAATTGTTGGCTTTCCTCGCAAGATTTCAGTCAGTGGCGAGAATCTGGCGAGTTGCAACTTATCAGAGTTCCCGCAAAGAGAAACAATCAACAGGGCGTACATAATGGGCACGCAGGATTCATGGCAGATGATCTTTCATACCAAAATACATCCGTACTCTCGCAAAGCTGACCACAGGCATGGCACGTCAAATCAAACACATGACAACAGAGCCCGGGATAGAAGGGAGGGGTGGAGAAACTTGTTTGAGAGCATCCTTCCATATCTGTCTGCTACTAGAAGAGCGAGTTGTGAGGAATGGCCTTATGGCTCGAGGAGTCGTTCGAGAAAGATGAAGAAGGTCAACAGGCCGAAGATAAGAAAAGATCTAGAAAATCGTCATCATTGGAATGAGTATAGATAGTTCAACCTCGAGCACAACATCGAGAGGCAGGTCCACCACAAGGCGGGACGGATACCCTTTTTGTGGATAATCCCGATGGCCCTGTGCTCCCCTCATCGATTCTTTAGGACTTGAGCTCTTGAGCTCTTGCGGCAAGATTTCTTGTCAACGAGCGATTTATACCTCGATCGGTTGTACACGTAGTCTATACCAGCCATTACTCAGCGCGCAAGGTCACTGAGGTTGTTATGGTTGACGATGAGTTGACAGGGAACCCTGGTCCAGGCCCCACTCGCGACTGAATTGAATGAAACATTCACGTGAGTGTCACTCAGATTTCATGTGACGATGACGCAGCCTGACGCAGCGCGAGTCACAGCTGGTCCAACTCTCACCTCAACGCACACGACGTCTTCTCCGCAATGCTGATTTTATTTCAAGCCGTGGCTCCGGATCTCTTGGTATGGGCCTCAGGCGACCCCTCGACCGTAGGCCTCGATGTAGGGTACACATGACGATGTTACCGTCCATCATACCTGATTGGAGAACCACGTCGATGGGCTCCTTCCTGACCAGTGACATCTCAAAATTATTTCGACTACGAATAGCCACGGACGTTCACAGTCGATGAAGATGAGGATAATGCAAGGGCTGCAGACCAGTAGCTACGATATCCGGTATTCGATATTCAACTCTAATCGCCTACTCGTCCAACTTTGAACTCCATGGTCAGAAGCCCAGTCAGCCCTCGTATTAACGGGTTTTTGAAGCGTGAGCCATAGAGGCGCCTGCAGTAACAATCCTAGGACTGCATTCTTCACTCCGTTCCAATACAGTGCGAAATCCTCACGACATAGGATGGATTATACTCTTGAAGTAGAGGAGTCGTGGTCAGGATTTGGGAGTCGGACGACGCGTGGTGTTTGATTTGGTCTTACTATCGAAGTGGGTATTGAACTCAACTCTTTAAGGTCAATACCCGTATCTCTTGCTAAGGTTTCTATTTGAGAACATTCAACACAGGACTGGACCTTGTTTGTGCTGTTAATCAATCTCGGCTATGCAGTACTAACAATCCCAGACAACGAACACTCCTATTCGATTACGCAGTGAACCTCACCGAATCCCGGGCGCCTCCCACACGAGCACCTGGATCGTTAAAGTTTCTGCGATCTGGTCGGGATAAGGGATGTAGGTCAAGTCTTTGCGTCCCAAGCAGTGACTCAACACCTAGACGTTTCCCAGCACGCATCACTTCCCCGCTCGATGATCGACGCTTTGAAGCAGAATGCAATGACCTACCAAGCTTCCCTTCATACCCTCGAGCTCTTCTTTGTTTTCATCGAGATCAGGAAATGGGTTTTACCTACTACCATCAACCAGGCCATACGGCATCTCGGGCGCTCTTCTCCCCGACCAGTACCCGATCGATATGCTTCACTTGAGGCTCGGTCATTCAGAAGGAGTCAGAAGGAGGGTGGACATAGCCGCCCGTATCTGACAGTGCCCACTCAGCTTGTATGTAGTTAGATACAATGGAAGCCACCGTCTGTCGTAAGCACTGGTGTGGCGTCTGGCGATACATATCAGTGACTTTACTGATTTTTCTCGCGATTCCGTGGCCATCATTATTATCTCGATCCTCCCTACTGCATATACTCACCCATAGCCTCAAGCCGAACAGCTTGTACAACCATCCCGGCCTAGCCGTTCTGGGTCCATCATGAACTTTGCACCGGCGCCATCCACGATAATTAATCGGCTTCCGAACAGCACAGGACGGGGCCTGCTCCACATATGATGGATAGAAATCCTGTTTTCTGATCCCCCAGTGATTCTCGAGGGCGCGGAGAGCGGATATGTACGTTCTCTGTGAAATCACTTGGCAGTGTCTAATGGTCGTGGACTTAGACATTCACAGTGACTGCTGACAGGGGCAAAGCGTTCATGCAAGAAGCTCCGGAGTGTGCTTCCTTGCCGTAAATTCTGTTCGTACTGTTTTATCGACTCAGAAGTACGCTTGTCGCGATAACGTCGCAATGAGCTTCACTAATTAGCGATTCTATCATGAATCTTGTACCACCGTTTTCATCCTGGTGATCTTGCCACCCCACCTGATCAGATTTGCTATTATCTAGCTTTCTAACCTGTTCAGGTTCTTAATGACGACCAATCTAACAAACCGGCATTCCGTTTTTGCCATTCCTTCTCGCTTTCCTTTTTCCATACTAACGGACAAGTCGAACCACACTCCATTCGCTCTTCTCAGCTTTGTATCTCCCGCGACAGTACGAGATCATATCGCTCTCCTTCTGATCATATCGCTCTCCTTCTGACTGAATGTCGGGACGGAAAAGATAAGAGAAACCAGAGTCACTAGAACAATCGTCTCCATCACGATATGATGCATCCACTCTTCACTATCGCACCGACCCGATGTTGAGTGAGACAGTGAAATTCTGTGTCTACGCCTCCATGAGATTTGAGTTGCGTAAAGAAGTTGAAAATCCTTGCACAAAAGGCATTCCACTGTCTCAGTAGGGCTGGTGGTATCACCAGTCCAAAACCTCCTTTGTCCCTGGTGCGCCCCTCGTCTGTAGGTCTCATACGGGGCAACGTAGATCTAGGTCAAATCAAACATCTTCTGTCTGATTTGTGATGCTCGACATATTGACCCAAATGCTGTGATCATAGATACCAAAATGTCCCCACCCTGGACACTATAAAGCTAGGACAATATAGTAGTAATACGGTAAGTATACCCCACGTTCCTCCCGAGCCCGTCGAGCAGTGGTATCATGAGCAACCACTTCGAGTACTCCGAGCTTTTCACTTTGACTCATGTCGTGATATATCCGATTGCAACGTTTTCGGTGAGTCCTGTGTTTCACCTTCCCTTAGAAACACCATTACTGACTTGGGATTTGAGGTCATGTTCTTTGCTTACGGTGAGCTATCCTGATGATCACAATAAAGCCTCAAGAAAGTCAATCTGTTCGCCAAAGGGTTCTACATCCTCCTCTTCATATTATGCATCAATGTCCTCACAAAATCTCGGTACAATACCAAGCTAATGGAGGAAACACCACACGGCCTGTATTTCTGGTCAACTGTATCACTGTTTGTGGTCGGGACATTGAATGTTGTTTTCTTCGCGCACAATCTGGTCCGTGAAATGACTTTTATATATACTGCTCTGCAGGCAAGAGATGACAGTGCTATGTGGACATATGTGACCAACGACAACCTCAAAACTGCAGATGAGTAAGTCTCTCTTACATTACATCACTCATGGCAAATTTTGACGGGGTCTAAGGTCGATCAATGGATTGCTTGCTGTCATAGCAAAGTGAGCAAAACCTCTCTGTATATCTCACTGGTACTTAGGAAGAATCTCATCTCAAACTTGGCACTTGCGTTGTCAGCTTCCTCGCAGATTTGATGCTGGTAACATCCAACCCTACTCCATTTCTTGCTTGAGCTGATGGAATGCACCCCCTGAAGGTCCACAGATGCTACATGGTCTGGAGTTGCAATAAACGTATTGGGATCCTCTTTATGCTGACTTGCTTGATTAACAGTGCGTTGTTACCCCCAATTTATGTCTTCCAAAGCTGAATGACTCTTTAGTCTTAGGTGTTGCTTCAATAGTCGTGATTGCTATCGGACTAGCCGATACCACAAGAAGGGGCACTCAAATTTATTTCTATGGGGTCCATCTGAAAGAAGCGTACAACGGCGCTCATGCGGCAGCTAACCTTCTGATCACAACACTTACTGGTAAGTAACGGATAGTAACACTGCGAATACTATTTCATATCTTGGATCTCAAGCATCGAGAATATGGTGGTGTTCCAGGGAAGCAAGGGAATCTCTCGGCACTGGTACTCGGAGATTGTATCAAAGGATTATGGCTATCATGTGAGTTTCCGTATTTGATGTGACTCATAACTGACTGAGTCGATTCCGAAGCCTCGAGTCTGGAACTCTGTACCCCATCGCTAGCTTTGTAAACCTCGCCCTAAGGGAGAGCGCTAGTGAGATAGGTGTACCAATCGATCTATCCGGGACGGTAACTTTAGTGGCAGTGAGTGTCGCTTGACGTTCGCTCACCCGATTTGATCAATCAACTGGACACAGGGTATCGCGCCCACACTCATGATCGTCCGCTATCGAGTTTTCAATACCATACAGAATCATAGCGTTCGGGAAGCAGGTGCTCTATCTACGTTACAATTCAACCCGAATGCCGGAACGGAGACGACTCCTGATGAAACTTGTTCCCAAGTACAAGACATCGAGGCACAAACTGAGTTATCCGGCGCGACCGAGGATTCAAATGGAGAAGATAGTGTTCATAATGAGGAGAAGGGGATGAACATACGATTTAGCAGCCTGGGAAGAGCACTTTGACTTGTGTCGGCCCAATGAAGAGAGAGGAACGAGCCACTGGGCTAACGCTTCGGGACAGAATGATTGGGGTGATCCCATGGGAGTGGCCTTCCCAGCGCGACAAAAAGGCCTATTTATGTACTCTGGGCGGAGCCGCTACGCCATATCTGTTGTACCTACTCGTTCTCCCAGTTTGGATGTATATCTATGATGGCATTTGGGGTCTTAATTCCTGAGTCGCAGGGCCGTCACCCACCTTCCACAGGCTGCAAAGCTGAAATCAACGAGCATAAAAGCAATCTGGAAAATTCTGTGTGAATTTAGTATATTTATGGCCTCTAGAAAAGGAGCTGTTTTACCCCGGGGAGTTTCCTCATTGAGCAGATACTTTTCCAAAAGGGAAACTTAAGTTTTCCCGACTGAAAAAGTGGCTGGGAACTTCCCACATTCACGGAGGGAAACCTACTCCGAGTCCTTTTACGTGATAAGAACTCATCACCCGAAAAGCGGGCGATGAGAGGGGATAACCCATAGTTAAGATTGGAGTGTGTCCCTCTGGATAAGTGCAAGTTCCATCGCCAGGTGAGATCATTGTCGTCCAAATCAGTATTAGAGTAAATTCAAGATTGTGTCTATTGAATTATCTGTTGCGTGATATATCTCGCCTGAAACAACCTCTTGTAGATAAGACACGACTCATCACGATTGCCTGAAAACAAGATTGAACTTCTTTTGCGGTGTTTATCGATGTTTCCAGCGAGATATTGTTGATGGGAAAACACTGACTGAGTGGCTCCATGGTCCATCACAATCACTAAACACATCTCCGTATTGGGTGGCCTCACCGACGCTGATAGGTCCTCATTAAAACAAGATACCTTAAAAACAAGGGCGATAATAGTTGCTTAGCATACCCACGTTCGACCTGAATCCCAGCAACTTCAAGTGGAATATGAGCGGCCATTACAAGTATTCCGACTATTTTTCTTTGTCTCATGCTGTGGTTTATCCTATCGCAACGTTTTCGGTCAGTGCTTCGTTTGGCTATCGGATATCCTGTGTATAAAATGGTGTGACTGAGTATTGATTCAAGGTCATGTTCCTTGCTTATGGTGAGCCTTTTTGTTGTCAAACCACAGGTTTTCTGGCATGTTGACTGCCTGCGCCAGGCTTTTATATTCTCCTCTTCATCTTGTGCGTGAACCTCCTAACAAAGTCTCGACACGATGAGTCTTTTGGGAGGACAATCCCACACGGGCTATATTTCTGGTCGACGTTGGCACTGTTCATTACCGGGACACTCAATGCGGTCCTCTTCACGCACGATACCATCCGCGAGATGATCTTTACTTTCATCGCGTTGCAGACAGGGGACGATAGTGCGTTACTTGACTATGTTACTGTCGACAAGCTCGGCTTCGCGGAACAGTATGTACCTCCTTGGTTCAAAAACTATTGATTGTTGCTCAAGGCTTGCTGAAGGTTAAGCCAGTTATTCCTGCAAATCGTGGCAAAGTAAGGAACGAGCACAGTTTCTCTACGCAACTTCTCATAATTGACTTACATCAATCCAGCATCCTTGCAGACTTGATGCTGGTATCATTCATGTCCGCTCATCTTTTGACATTGACTAACAAAGCAAAACTGTACCCTCAAGATCCACCGTTGCTATATAGTATGGAATCGCAACAAACGCATCGGAATGCTGTTCGCGCTCACGTCCTCACTCAATGGTAAGTCACCTATCATTGTATATATGATATATCTACCACGGCTGGTCGTCTTCTCAGTCCTCGGCTTTGTTTCCCTCATCTTCGAGTCTATCGGATCAACCGATACAGCTAATCCCCACAAATGGCAACTTGTTTCACAAGGGGCGTCCATGAGACAGGTGTACAATGGAGGTTACGCGGCCACCAACCTCTTGATCACAATACTTACTGGTGAGCAGCAGTTTCACAATGGTACCATATAAACTATCCCTAAACTCTGTTGAAAAGCATCGAGGATATGGTGGCTTTCTAGAGGATTGACGGAAACTCTCGGTAGTCGTACCCGTGGACTCTATTGGCAGAGGATCGTGTCTATCATGTGCGTATCCGTTTTGATCCCATTCATGACTAACTGGTCGTAACCCATAGCCTCGAGTCTGGTGCTCTGTACCCCGCACTGAGCTTTGTGAATATCGCTGTGACTGAAAGTGCTAGCGAGATAGGCCTTCCGATCAACTTCGGTCCAGTGGTAACTTTAGCTGGGGTGGGTATCATTCAACAGAATTTGCTCGCGTCCATTTATTAATTTTACTTGAAGGGAATTGCCCCCGCACTCATGATTGTTCGCTGCCGAGTTTTCAATACTCTGCAGAATCACACTGGCGCACGGGGGGCTGGAACTCTTTCTACATTGCGATTCAACTTACATGTTGGGACGGGTACGGCTCCTGTTCAAACCAACTCCGAAGCGCGAGACGTCGAGGCACAGTCCGAATCGTCCGGTGGAGCTGAAAATTCAGGAAGTGGCACTCATGATGAAGAGAAGGCTGGGATAGACGCAGGCTCTAACAGTCCGGCGAGAGCACTTTGAGCAGCTATGAGGCGCGATCCCACGGAAATGTCAACTGAGAGGTCCATCCACGTACCAGGATTTGATGGATTTATTATGCTGTACTTGTTTGTTACCCGTTCAAGTCCCAGTATATGTATCTATTGTAGACTGTAGTTAATCCGGCACCCTCTATTAAATGTTCTTCGTTGATTTGTATCCCCGCAGAATCCGACCCAAACTCAGACACAAAGAATTGGAGATCGACGGCCGAATCACAATGTTGTTTGAATACTGGATAATAGTGTCGGGAACTACTTAGTGAGTGGGGTCATATATCAAGACACGGAATTGTTGTGAGAGAGGCGGTGTTTTCCCGGACTTGGTCCATTTCCGACAGAGAGGAGGCTGTGGTACAAATTTATGGTCAGTAACCGTCGGAGGGCGGCGGTAAGCACTGTTCATCGCTTTATACGTATATCTTCGAGACTTCCGGTCGAGTAATGTTGTGGCTTTGAGCAGCTTTACTTACTACCAATACAGGACGCTGAGGCAGTCAAGGCAACGAGGATGATAGGTATCTGTAAGATTGGTTGGATGTTGGGAGGTAAGGTGAAATCAATACGAGTTGTGTCAGTGAGTAGACATCGGTGACATGATAATCCGTGAGATCGAAGCACATCAGGCAATAGCAACGTGTTTATTAGCCTTCCTGGGTTGCGCGATATAAAACCCACTACTCAAGTCTCCAGTCGCTCTTCCGAGGGCACAACTCGGAAGCGAACCAATACTGAGTTGACCGGGTGGAAGTAAGTGCAGATCTTCATGAGGGTTGATGATGGATATTTAGTGACAGACTACTGTGGAAGCTTGACATAGTCGATACTCACGGTCCCTGGAACTGCTCCGTGAGCTCGAGGACATTGGATAGACAGCCAGGAAATTGCCCTTTCTGAGCGGTTGACTGCTCTTACTATTAGCGTGGATAGAAGAGCCGTAGAGAGAGAGAGAAGAAGAGTAATTACTGTGAAAGTTAGCGAAATCCAAGTGCTTGACACAATTTTGAGCTGCTTTGCCCGTAAACCTGGCATATGGATTCGGTCGGCGATGATTCGCATATAGAACTCGACTCGTTGGGTGTTACTGTATAAACAGGTGAGGAGCATCTGGGGAATTTTGAGCTCTTGATGTATTGGAGCAGAAGAAACAAAGCTCTTGTTGTACATGACAAACTCGGGAATCGATAGGTCGGTGCCGGGTCGTGGTGGTACAGAGCAGACGGGCCTTATCTCAGATAGCGATCTTAGCATCAATTTGATCACGCGGATCGCGAATCGCTCCGGCTTTATTTTCTTTCATCATCAACCACCACCATCCTCCGATTCATTTCCTTATGTTTCGCCTCTCAGGAACTCAGTATTTCGGGAAAACATCGGCGAGACTATATCAAAGGGTTATATGGGGCATAGCCAGGCGAAGGCTAGTGTGCACGGTGAGTACGACGTGCTCGATTATCCGGAGGACTGACTGAAACCTCTTTCCGAGCCAGGGTGAAAAGCCAACATACGTCATGGCTTTGACACCGAAAAATTCATTCTTTGGTGGTTTGCTCACAGAGTGAGTTTTGAAGCTATCGTCAGTGGGCTTTGCTTACTTACAGGTTGAACGTGTGAACGTCGACGTTGAGTCGTTATACTGTTGTAGACGCTGAGAATGAATTCGTGGACATCGCTAGAAATGGCCACTAGGTGTCATGGATGTCATTTCCCAACGACGGAGGTTTACATTTGGAGGCAGCTGCTTCGCTGGTTGAGCTGCATCGGCCACGGAAATCCGCTCGGGTAGGTTGTGAAGGAGGATAACGAGCGATTAGTGACTCTTGACTTTTCGGCGGCTGAAACGGTTCCCAGTACGTCTTCTATTCTTTTGTTTCTGGCGCTTTGTGACCCATCTTACTTGATCAGAGGACCTCGACGATCGGGCTCTTCCCCACCATCTCGAAATCACTTCGATTACGAACATCCGATGGAAAACAACGACCGATCCCGACTATAGTGCCAGGAGGATCATAGGCCGACGAAGATGACGACATTGCAATAACTAAAGACCAGTAGCTACGATATCCGGTGTTCGTATTCAACTAGCACTGCCCGCTCGCCCGTGTTTCTGGTCAGAAGGATAGCGAACCCACGTAATAACACCTCTCGAGGCGTAGGCGTGAGGGACAGGTAATTCCACGACTATTGTTTTTACCCCGTTCCATGCGGAAACTTGCACCATACGATGAATCATACACTGTCGGAGTAGAAGACTTGGATCGAGAATTCGGAGTCGGTGACACATAGTGGTTGATTTCGCCTTCTAATTGAGGTTTAAAGTGAGTATCAAACATTAAACCTGTATATTCAACGTCCGTTGCTAACTCACGCTCTATATTCAAAGATACCCTCTGCCCAGAACTGAACCTCGTCTGCGCTATTCATCGACCTTGGCTATGTACTGCGACTTCGGATATTGGGCATTCTATCTTATCCAATCACACGTCGCAATAGGAGAAGGAAGGCGCGTATGTAGGTCAAGCATCCGCATCCCTAGCGGTATCTCGACGTCTGGTACGTTCTTCACCAACAAGCGCTGTTCTCCTCTTCGACAAGTGAGACTCGGAGGCAGAATACAACGAAATACCATTTTCAACTTTGTACGCTCGTCTCCTCCTTCATTTTCAGCGGGATCAGGAAGATCAGTTTTACATTGATCTCGCCGTTAGCTATAGCATATGGTATCTCGTTGAATAAGCCACGTAAGGGTGCTCCTCTATCAGAGCCCGAGTCCACGCCTCACTCGAGATATGGTCGTACTCGAGGATGGAGTGGAAGCCTGCAACGTTATCTACGCTTTGGCGCTGCTGCGACGTTCTGGGTTAAATTTATCCCACCCTCCCAGGCGCAAATACCAGCAATCTCAAGTTCTTCGATCGGCCTCTATGATCATGTTCTAACAATCGAATGTTGATTGTTTTGCGATCCATCATGAACTTCGTTGGAGAGCCCCCATTTGATGATCACCACTTTACCCGCTTCGCACATCAGAAATCAGGAGATGGGAATACAGCTTGCGATGCAATTTGACGATCGTTCTGAAAAGTACAGGCGCGTCTCCCATGGGGTTACTCGATGGTGCCTACTGGCTGTGCATATCTACACTGACTGCTGTACATGCTTGTACAGGATACGGCAGCAGAGGGACCACAATAGAAAATAGATTTCACAACTGACTATCTAGCAGGCAATCTGTCCCTCGCAGCGACCCTTGCGAATACGGTGTGTCATGCTGTTCTATCAGTTCGATACCCGTTTATCGCGAGAGCGTCGCATCTATGTCCACTGTTTTCAGACTCCAGCATCAACCTAATATTTGCGCCCTCGTATCGTGAAACAAGGATAGATTTGTTGATGATCTCAATCAGACGGGACGTTCCCCTCGAAACCCTAGCGGTCTCATATTTCGGAACCAGCAAATCGGTTTCAACTGTTTGGCTTCGTGTGGACTTTACAGTTCCTTATTATAGCGAGCGCTCAGCCTTCAGGATCTTCTACCCGGGCTGATTGTACCCTTGATGGACCAATAGCAAGGATACACTTAGACACATTCGGTAGTGGACTGAGCCTTTTCTCTGCTCCTCTACAGTGCAGAGGTCGTGGTCAGGAATATTCAGTGTGCCATTTCTAGACTTGAAGGATCGGGGAGTGCCATTCCTCTGCCTCTAGTTTACTCTTTCAACCCTTGGCTCGGGCACTATTTGATTGGAAGGATGAGCCTGAGTGTACTCGCTGATCTCCACCCGTAGCTTATGTGTCCAATTCATCTGGTCTCTCTCAGAAAAGAGGTGTAGGTTTAGTGTTCGTATGCCAATGTTAGCATATCTCGTCAACCTCTGGCTCACTGCTTCCTTCCAGCCGTGAGACCCGTGTAACTTACCGCTAATGATCGTCAATAGAACTCGGCTGAACTCTTCTATCTCGAGGCGGCAATGCAATGTCTGCTACAGAACCTGGAATGCAACAAATGAGTCGAAATTCTCTTTGTGCTTATCTTATTTATCAATGGTGAGCCATGGCCCATTATCTCCATGATATATACAACATGGCTGACTAGGTCTTTGTTGCTAGGCCTTGTCACTGCTGCCCAACCATGCTTTTACGGCCGAAATTAGCAAGGTAAAAGGCTTCGTAAAACATTTCATTTTGCGGCCAAATTCACTGGCGTCAAAAAGATATTTTCGAGCGCGCAAAAACACACGAAATACACGAGGCAAAAAGAAGACTTTTACGAGCGCAAAACTGTCCCGGATAAATCTCGGAAGCGTTTTTACGGGCGTAAAAAGGCGAAAAATCCAGAAAAACGTCACGTTTCTCGCTCGAAAAAAGTAACCTTTTTCTTGACTATTTTGCGCGCTAAAAAAATTGACTTTGACGCCCGTGAATTTGGTCGCAAATTCACATCTTTTACGAAGCCTTTTACCCCAATAATTGCGGGAGTAAAAACCTGGTTGGCCAGCAGTGTGTTTCACTCACCAGCCAACCAATTGGAGTAAGTGATTTAGAAAGGCTTGAACTTTGAAACCTCTTTGTAAAAGCAGCAACCATTAAGCAAATATACAATGGGACTTATGCAGGAACTTAGGTGCATGCGGGGAAAGACAAGAATAGTGATTGCTTCTCAGCAAGGGCTGTTAACTTCAGACTATCCACTTTTTTAACCCTCTTCTATTGGCTACGAGAATAGCCTGTGCCTCTTCCATCCTAACGGGTTTTGTCCAAGGTGTTTTGCAAGCATAGGAAATCAGATAGACGTTGATTTCCCCCTTTTGCAGTACATTGATGGCCCCACACTCCTAGATATACCAGCTTCATATAGACATTATCATTCATCACGTCCCAGCCCTCTCCACCATCTGTCGCGCAGCACTGGAACAGAGCCAAGGGGAGTACAGCATGATATCCCGGTTCCTCCTCGAGGCAGAGAAAATTAGAAGGCGCATGCAGTAGCGTGGGGTAAATGTTGCGATTCGGATAGACATCCTGGTTTCGGGCCTCACTGTTTGGACTTCGCTGTTACTATAAATTTTTGCGCCAACAATATGTTCACAGAAGAGAATGTATCGATTGCAACTTTTCTCGATGGAGTATATGCATTCCTTTGCCGCGGCAATTGAGTACTGTTTGAACTACTGTATGTGCTACTCCATCAGCACAGAGGTGTAACTGGGGAGGCTATTCCGGATACCCTCTTATCAGGATTATTCACGGTTAACATCCACCAGTCGTGAACGGTGTTCGATCAGCGCCTTCATTACGACGATTTTCCGCCCCATTGAGAATAGATCTAATGATTATCCAATTTCACGTGGATTTCTAAGGGGTCATCGCATCAAGTTATTGCGGTAAAGCGCGCACTGCACAAACTAATCCAGTCTAATGTCTGTGATCTTTGGTGCAATTGCTGAATCCCTTGGTATATAGCTTTAGAAGTCACAGGGGGAAACTCTGACTTAACTAACCATTTGGCGGTATTGAACCTTGCTAGACTAGTGTATTCTCCTAGGATAGGACTATAAAGAGGGAGCAATCCTCTTTAACATACTTGTGTTTGTGCCCTGCCGAGTGGCCTGCCTCCAGGAACCATGAGCTCTTATTTTGAATACTCTGCTTTCTTTACCGTATCCCATGTCGTGACTTATCCTATTGCAACATTTTTGGTGAGTCCTCTGTTCGAGGTTGGCTAGCCGGTGGGAGTCAATATTCCAGTATGGCAACCTCGGATTGGCCACTCGTAGTACCTGCTGGACTCTGCTGTGCTTCTGTCATTGTATGATATCATTCCCCTTTGCCCAGTCTTACTCACGTAGCTCCATAACCCTTTACCTCTGTGATCGTACTTACTCCTACATACATCATGCACAGTTGGACCTACATCATGCGTAGTATATTCTTTCCTGTTCTCTCGTATTCTCTACCTACTTCTGTACAGTATATAAACTACCTACAAAATCCCATACTACCTCAGCGGTTTGTTAACCCACTGAGGTCTTCTATATTTCTCTTATTTTGCCCCGCTCCGAGCTCTTTCTCTGCGCCGTATTGCGACTGTGGGAACTGATCCGGAATTTTAGGTCATGTTCCTTGCTTATGGTGAGCTTTTTGTTGGCAGTTCTTACAACAAAGCACTGGAGACTAACTGTACATGCAAGGATTTTACATTCTCCTTTTCATACTGTGTATCAACGTTCTCACAAAATCCCGGCATGGCTCCACGGAGAGAATAACGCCACACAGCCTGTACTTTTGGTCAAATGTGGCGCTATTTGTGAATGGCACGATCATGGTGATTTTTTTCACACACGATGCGGTTCGTGAGATGGTCTTCCTTTTCACGGCTTTGCAGACAGGGGACGATGGTGACTTCAGGAAAATCAAGAGTGGCCACGATTCACTCGGTTCCGCAGAATCGTATGTTGATCTCATATCTTGGACTCGTCGTTCACCATTGAAAACATCCTTTGTAGGATAATCCTACTTGCTCTTCCCACCGTTCAAAAGTGAGTATGGTTAGGTCACATGCCTTAGAAAGAATCTCACTCTTACCCATTCCTTCTGTGAGCTTCTTCGCAGATTTGATGCTGGTAAAAATCAACTCCCCGAGTTTCGTAACCGAACCTGACATCTTTCGAAGGTACACAGATGTTATATGGTCTGGAATTACAAAAAAAATGTCGGGATTCTTTTTGTACTCTCCATTTTGATCAATAGTAAGCCATCCTGCACACAGTTTATATGACATAGCTGAAGCGCTGAAATTTGAATAATCCCGTAGTACTGGGAATAGTCTCGGCCATCATCGCAGCTGTCGCACTGGCAGATACAGACAATCTTGCCGGTTATGAACTGTTTGCCCAAGCAGGAGTTGTGAGACAGGCATACATTGGCGGTTACATTGCCGTCAATTTCTTGATTACGCTGCTTACTGGTTAGTAAGACAATGGTCAAACAGGAACTAGTATTCACGATATCACTATCAAGCATCAAGAATATGGTGGCTTTCAAGAGAAGCAAGGCTATCTCTCGGCAGTGGTACTCGGAGACTGTATCAGAGGGTGGTGGCTATCATGTATGTCTGAGGTTCCCATGATTGGTTTCATTCTTGACTGACTGGGCCAATTCTGATCAGTCTTGAGTCTGGGGCTCTGTATCCCTTTCAGCATCACAAATCTTGCTTTGACATACAGTGCCAGTGATATAGGAGTACCTATCAACATTGGCCCAGCGGTATCCTTGATTGCGGTGAGCGTTGTTTGATGTGGTAAATGCTTGACTGCATTGCTAACTCAGAGTGATATTTCCGCTTACAGGGAATCGCCCCTGCCCTCATGATCGTTCGGGCCCGGATGTTTAACGCTGTGCAAGGTCACACCATTGAGGAGGCAGGAGGCCTGTCCACATTACAGTTGAACTCGAATGCAGGAATGGGGACGACACGAGGTCAAATCAATTCCCAAGCGCCGGATGAAGAAGTGCAATCCCAATCATCCGTTACAACTGAGAATTCGACAAGGAACGGTAGTATTGGCGATGAAGAAAAGTGGACAGGCGCTCGTCTTAGCAGCTCGCCGAGGGCACTTTGAGTCATGTTGAGGTATATTGTATATGTATGCAGCTACGCCACGTTTAGCTCATTTGCTCTCTCAAAGACTCTATATCTATATATTCCCGTTCCGTGATACAGTATTCTCAGCGCATGAAATTTGTCAAGCTCGTGCTAAGGCATATACTACTCCCAGGTCTATCTCAATCAAAACACCGATCAAATATAGGGGAATAAGTATGTCAGGCTAGGATCATGTCCAAAACAAGTCGAGATTGACCTCTCCGGGTTGTGATAGTACTTAGGACCTCGCTGTATACTTGCTTTGTCTTGCTATCCTTTCTTCCGAGTCTTTGGAGTCCGGACTCATGTTGGGGAATGGTATGTGCCGGGTGACCGTGCACTGGCCGACTCCGCAAGGTGCCGAAGCAGCCCCTGGCCTACCAGCCGAGAGTTATTCTTTCACATTGACCTCAATCACACCAGTTGCTAGCGTTACTTGAGACGTGACACAAAAGTATCGAATCTTGGGGATGTCTCGTGTTTGAAATAAACTTGGGACATGCAGACAGGTTTATAGGGATATGGCGGGTTCTCAGCCTTGTATGTGCGTCATTCTCGGTATCTTCACCTTTCTCGTGCATTTGATCTAAGGAAACGAGTTTACTCGCTGAGCCATAATCAAGACACCCTTGTTCAAACTAGAGCCTTGGTCTATGCCGGGATGGTTTATCATTCCAACGGCAACAACCCGACAACATGCGTCATGTTATACTCAGCTCTCACAGAGAAGGTGAACTTTCTCACCACATTAGAGTTGAAGTGTTCACTAGTCAGTTGATTCCGACTTTTTCTGTAGGGCTTGACACTGCACTCACTTCACAGCCCGCATATTATCGTCCCCTTTCATCCGTGCACTCTTTATTTGCATGACCTACCATCCTCGCTGGAATCCCTCTTTGTCCGTCTTTCCCATATCGCAATCGCCACCGATCTCGAGTCCCAGAGGTGCACTACGCCTTTTTGTGCCACGAATACTGGTGATCGGAGAACGGTTGCTCCTCGATGACCTTCGGAAATTGTGTGAAGGGCTCAACGCAAATTAGGCGTTGTAACTTTGCGTGTGCTTCGTCGAGAGATGGGGCGGGGCTGTTAGTCAATCTAGTCAATCTCGGGGTATATATCCAGCATGGATCCAATATCATTGCAACTAGGCTATCCTCGTAACGCTCGGGCACCCAGCTAGAAGGATCGATGTCTTATCTGTGGTCACCCTCAGGGAAGGGGTGTAGGTTGAGCACTTGTGTGGTGATGTCAGCATACTTCGTCGATCTCGGGCTCGCCGCTCCCTCTCAATGATGGCCCTATGTAACCTATGATTTACGATCGTCAATTTATCTCACCTTACCCCTTGATATCGATGCTGCGATACACTTCCATTGATTGGTGTGACAAGATGGCTTTTTGTACCTGGTAGAGATCTCAGGCACTCTGCTCGGGTAGAAAGGGTGTGAGATCTAATCACTAGTAGTACTAGTGGAACTCCCACCGCGAACCACTATGAGCTCTCGAACTAGCCCAATTAGAAGAGCTATCTAAATGCTCCATCCACACTGGCTATTGGTTACTGGGCACCGAGATGAACAGCGTAGTCTTTCCGGTTGGAATCAGCGAGTGTTGGGTTTCAAAATCATTGTGGACACCGACGTTTGAACCGTTTCTTAGCATAGTTCATTGGACTACGCCCACGCATTAGCAAATATGGTTGAAATAGAACTCCTCACTGATGTCGAGCGAGAATCAAGGTACTCGACACTTGTCGTTTGCATGTGTTGGAACTATTCTTCCAGGTCCTGACAGCAAAGCTCTATCACAATTTCCTTGCTATGATCTCTATATTGTGAGGTGGTCATGCTGTTCTATATATCAAAACACCTCACTCAAAGTCTGAAGAGTGCCCTGGAATGATTGCTTCACAGCGCTTAGTAGGTTCACGCTGTAGATTTATCTACGTACCCACGAAGGTATCTCACTTGCATCTATGCATTTTTCACACTGGTCTTGTTACCCTACAATATTTTGATTGTTTGCTTTTGAGGTCCGGATTCCTCCCGCGGCGAAAGTTTGAACGACGGTGTTTGCTCGAACTCACACAGTAACTAACCTTTGCTCTGTGTGCCAGCTTTCCATCAAGCTGATCCTCCCATTGTACTACACCGTATCCGTCCGCGCGTTCAACTCTGAATCCCGATGCCCCACCCCTGGTGCTGACACGTACGCCAAATCTCGTGAATGCGAGGTGAATCAAGATGGGATAGGGATAGGTCTGGACTCGGGCTAGTCGGCGCCCAATGACAGTTGATCAGCTCGGCGGGCTGATACACCCAATAGTTTTCTGTACTTTCATATCAAAAAATTGCTGTGGGCGCTACGAATTAGAAGTTAGTTCGAGTCTGAGATAGGCGCTAAGGGGATTGACGCCACTCTCTTCTATCTATCATGATGATATGACAATGATACAGCTCTACTCTCACTCCCTGATCGTCACAGGGCCAAATTCTTGGAGTGCTAAGGTAGTTCAATCTTTTGTGCCCCGCGTCCAATGCTTGACTGGTTCATAGAGCTCATGGATCCCTCGCTCCGCGATCTCTCTGGCACATTGAGAGCATCGCGACTCACTAGTTCTAATTCATCTATAGCCAGCTCGCCGCTCCGTCCTTGCGACATAGATATGTCATGCAGGAGGGAGCTGGGTGGAAAACTGAGGTGAACAGTTTTGGTTCAAGTATTTTTGGTTGATCTTTTCGGTGTGGGGGCGTTAGTGGGAATACTACTTATGTTTGCGCGCTAACTCAATGTCAGGAGGCCCCACTGAGAAAATGCCCTCGTACTGGATGATATAAAGCAAGGGAAACGGTTGATAAGTACGCCCAAGCTCCCCCAACCGCCAAGTAGAACTATGAGTAGCGAGTTTACTTTTTCCGAGTATTTCTCTTTGCGCCACGTTGTGATATATCCCATTGCGACATTTTCGGTGAGTCCTGCGCCTCGGGTTACATCGAACATTGCTAAATCGATACCATAGGTCATGTTCCTTGCCTATGGTGAATGGTCCTCATATACCCGCCAAAATCTTGCAGGCTAACCATTCCCCCAAGGATTTTACATTCTACTCTTCATACTGTGCATCACTGTTCTGTTGGGATCTCGACGCGGCTCCAAGAGAAGTGAAGCACCGCATGCTCTGTACCTCTGGTCCACTGTGTCGCTGTTCTTGGCTGGGACTGCCAGTACGATCTCCTTTACGCATGATACGGTCCGGGAGTTGACCTTTATCTATGCGACTTTGGAGACGGGGGATGACAATGCTATGTATAAATTCGAGTCCAACGACATGGTCCACAATGCAGATTTGTGAGTCGATCCTACCCCCTCGGCGTTTACGTTTGATACTGACCAGGCTCTGGATAAGTATACTTTATCGCCTCCTCGGTGTCATTGCTAAGTAAGCAATCTTTCGGACGCCGCGCACGCCTCTTCAGAACAATCCCGTCTGATGTTCATGCTGTCAGCTTCATTGCAGACTTAATGCTGGTGACGACCAATTGCTCGTTCACTTGCAACTCTATCTGACACAAAACGCCATTGCAAAGGTCCACAGATGCTATGTAATCTGGAAATACAACAAACGGGTGGGAATTTTATTTGTGCTTACTTTATTGATTAACGGCGAGTCATTGTGCTCATGGAACGTCGGACACGGCTGAGAAAGCTCTTAGCTCTAGGCCTTGCTTCGCTCATCGCTGAAGGTATCGGAGGAAGCGATACAACTAGGGTCGAGCTCTGGAATCTCTTCGCAGAGGCAACAAGTATCAAGCAAATATACAACGGGGCTTACGCGGGGGCTAACCTCTTGGTCACAATGATTACCGGTGAGGTTCAAGGTTGTATTCTGAGAGCCATCTAATATTCCCTTTTACAGCGTCCCGGATATGGTGGCTTTCGAAGAACGCAAGGGAAACTCTTGGCAGTGGGACTCAGAGCCTTTACCAAAGGATCGCGGCTATCATGTATGTTGCTGTGTTCGAATTTGATTGACAATCTATCACTAACCGGACCAATTCAAAGCCTCGAGTCTGGGTTTCTGTATCCCATGATTAGCTTCGTGAATATTGCTCTAGTCCAGCGCCGTAGCGAGATAGGCTTTCCAATTGATCTGGAACCAACAGTAACTTTAGTCGCGGTGAGTATCTTGTCACATCGAGTCTAAACGGGTTCACTTATCAGCGGGTACTTCAAGGGAATCGCCCCCACACTCATGATAGTTCGTTGCAGAGTTTTCAATGCTCTGCAGAATCATACGACCGCAAATGCAGGAGCCTTGTCTACGATGCGATTCAATTTGACTGCTCAGACTGCAACTGCGATTACACCCACTCAAACGGAATCCCAGGGGCGAAACTCCGAGGCACAATTGAAACTGTCAGATGCGACTGAAGATCCAAGAGGAGAAGGTGTTGTTCGTGATGAGGAAAAGGGAACGAGCGCACTTAGCAGCTCGACGGAAGCACTTTAACTCCCGTCCCCGAATATCATCGGACGGCGCCATCTCCGACAAGTTCACACAACTCACGAGCTTACTTTTGAACGTTATACCTAACAACTTAGTTCTCTCGAAGCCATGCCACACGTTTCCTTCGTTTATCTCGAATATGAAGTGTTATTCATCTATATATTTATTTCAGTTCTGTTGACCTACGAGCACGAGGCCTTTGTAACCCATGCACCATACCTTCCCCGTGATGTTGGGGATGAGCCTGGAGTTGTGCCGAGCCCGGGGCCTTCAGGGGAAAACCACGTAGAAATGTGATTGACAAAAGGATTCCTTCGACCTCCAGCGAACACATCACCTCTCAACAGAGCGACAGTTACGGACTAGAGTAAAGGGGGTATACGTGAGAACTTCCTCAGCAACAGTCAGAGGAAATCAATATGACAGTGGCGTGACAAAACTGGGTAAGATTGTTTGTCGTTCAGATTATACAACCGTTGTCACGCCTGAAACAGGATATTCATGAGGACGTCCTATAAAGATGGAATTTTTTCTCGTTTCTGTCATTCGACCTCTTCTATCTAACACCGTTAGGAGACCATATAGAACCGTGGAAATAATTTCCAAATATCCTTATCTACCATCGCCACTCCACTCACCGAGCTTGTGGCCTCCATGGAACCCTGCTAGCCGACCTGGCCAAGATACCAAAGTCGGTGATGGAACTCGACTACTACTCTCATTTCAGGTGGCTCTATCAAGTACTCGCACATTGAATATTCAGGGACCTATACCAGGTCAAGAGTGCACACAGGGAAGAATACCAAAGACTATTTTAATTCTTCGCGATATAGCTTGATATAGCTCACAGGTTGACCGTCAAATATACCCGTGATTTTTAGTATGTATCCTACATCTACGGCCATCATTCGTCATTTGGCAAACCCACAGCGCGGAGCTCGAAATCCGGCGACTTGAGCATGTCTAGAAGGTCCTCGGGAGATTTAGTGCTTGAGGAAAGCCAAGGATGGACTAAAAAGGCCCCTGTCGACGCTATTTAACAATCCTCAGCTTGAACAATCATCTTTTTTTTTTTGGCGAGCAGTACACCAATGTGGTACAACCAAACCACAGTAGCACGACTCCTCCGATGTGACTCTTCCTTGTGACTATGGAACGTAGATCCGACCAAATAAGATACTAGACCCTGAGTGTTAGAACATGTGGACGCGAGGAAGCGGGCTGCAGGCTGACGGAGGCCCTAAATCACAAGAATACGGTCTGGATGTGATTTATACAGGGTCCATCTGGAAAACTCTACGAGTCAATTGTTGAGTCACAGATTTTCCAAAAGCTTCTCTGGAGCACTTTAACAGCTTCAATCCCCAGGTGGAGGGCTCAATTATCGAAAGGCTTCTCTTACTTGGGAGTTTGGACGTGCGTGTCCGATCACCGTGATAAAGCGGAGCGTCAGATGACCGCGTTCTGACAGCGCCACCGGCAGGCATCCAAAACAGCCCTTGGGCTTGGCCGGCAGAGGAGCATTTTTCGCACCAACCTCTATCACGATTTACACCATGCAACAAACTCGAGTGCTTTCTCAGAGTAAACACCTTTTGAACATCAAACATCAACCACTGTTTATACACCAAACTTATCGTCATATCCAATAGACTCTGGAGCGGTGAAACCACAGTTGAGTCACGAGTTACAGTATGTCCTCTCTCGGTCGCCGTATTCTCAGCTTACCATTTCAGGTCCAGTCAAGAATTCATGTAGAGAACTCGGGACTATGAGACGAGGTTAGGGAGATAGAGCTGGCGTCATCAGGCTGAACTGGCATAATACCGGTGCGTGCATTATACGCGTACAATATTCCGTCTTTCTCATTTGATTTGGTTGCTCGATTCTACGAAAACCTCAACGCATCGCTACCCCAACGATTGTGCCAGAACTTCAGTCAATGCCAGGATCAACAGTTCTCGTCCTGACGGCAGAGGTAGCCTCGTATGCCGCCTCAAGGTGTATTCATCTCGGATACGTATGGCTAGGAGTTTCGTCACCAAATGGTCTCCAGGAACCCACTAAGTATCCACTTAAAAGCCTTCCCCCCTCTTCACATAGCCAAACGGCAATGAGAACGACCATCTTGAGTTGCCTCTCTTCCGAAGATCGCCCAATCTTGACATTTCTTCCTACGCCTGTGGAACTCGGAAGCTGCATCTTTGTCTTGTTTCGTTGTTTTGAGCCGGGAGTATGTCCTACTGGAGCCGAATTTGGGAGTCGTGGCAGAGGATTGGTCGTTGGTACGTTCCTCGTTTTTTCTCGTGGTTCATCATCTTATGCTCAGAAAGTTGCCTATTCTTCAGAACGAAAAGTCTCGGTAGCCTCGACTGTATAACCACACGAAAGCAACATCTAGCACTTGGTGTGAACAACCGCCCCGCTCCTCTCTTCTGATACATGGAGCACAAGACTATAGTGCTCATAGTCGAGTTGCATGCGAAGTTGTCCATGAGACGTAGAATGGTGGCATTTTTGCCCAGGTGAGTTTTGTGGACCGCGATTCAAGGTTGCTGGACTCACTCAGGCCCGGACATAGGCCCGATCTCGTATGATCCACTCCATGAAAGAACTTTGGCCCATCCCGACAAAGGTCCCCTAATCTTAGGGTGCTTCTCTCTCGTACCCTCCAGACGAGATACCGACTTAGCCAATTTCTCTACTTACCCCCGTCCCGCCATCTTAATTTTACTCTCCGATGTCATGGATACTGGCGTTCGGAAGACATTTCTTCAATAATGTTCGAGGACAGGACTTATGATCCCTCCTAAACCGGCGTTGCCAGAGCCGAGGCTCATTGTGATTCGGCACGTTGGCCATGAAATCTACATATCCTCTTCTTATTTTTTATTATTATTATCATGGTACGTAGCCAGCGCCAATCAACATAATCTACATATCCTCTATTCATGTCCAATACCATTCGACCCGAAATGCTTGTCAAAGGCCATCCCCAGACTTTGGGTGCATCCACCACTGTAATCGGTGCTTTGGGAGCTCGTGTACGCCAATGGGATGTCACTTCATCATGGTGCCCGTCTACAAGCGACATCCCCAACTGCCACCTTGTGCCCGTTATCAGTCATTGTCAGTCTTGAGCGTTGGGGAGACAGATGCTACTTTCCAATCCGCTTGTCTCCAGGGACGTGGTGCTTGCTACTTTATGCTCGAATTCTAGGCCATGATGACCGCGCCTCTTCCTTCCGTCTTCCTAGAAACGCCGTCTATGGTTCCTGAACACTCCTGTGAGGCCATCTCTTGGGCCTACCGAAAACGAGCAATTTACTACTCGGTGAAACATCTCTAGTGCCGCTGTCCTTTGTCCACTCCCTCACCCGCCCAATCCGTCGATTGTGTATCTCGGTAATGTGGACGGTGGCGGCATTGAGAGGAACCACTTTGTGACAGATTCAGTCGGATTCCGATCATTTTTCTGTCGTTTCGTCGTGTTGAACTGTGCCGAGTGTCTGAAATTGTTTTGTGATGACACATGGAAGCCGTTGGCTTTGTTAGGTCTAACTCGCCTGTATTACTGACTCTCAGTGACTGATTACTTCCGCTCAGAGGTTCTCGACGACATGTTCCCCTACTCGTTCGGGATGATGAGGATACTACGTCGTGGATTAGGGAGGTCTGAGCTGCTTAATGTGTTTTACCCGTCCGGGTGAGACTTCTATGATGCTCCAGCATCGTGAACCCGGATAATGACACTACCGAGGCAATTCTCATATCTACCCTTGTTCACGGACGAGAACCGTTGCGAGCAACTCGCCTGGACTTGCGATTTGGATGTGCTACCGAGAGCCAGACACCAGCGGTTGTCCTGAACCGTTATATGCTCTCGACCTTCGAAGTAGTGCTGGGCTGCTTATCGATGCACTTGCGATGTCATCGCGCTTTCTCCCTGCAAATATTACCTCGTTTCCTCTCTGGTTTGTCAACTTAGCCGCCGCTGTTCGTCGTTCTTCTATCTGACAAAATTCATTGTGCCTACAGTGCTATGAGCCCTCGATAGCTACGTCTCAGGCCCCGAAAACTGGGCTCTTGGAATGTTTGACGTCGTAGGCACCTCTGCCAGAGACCTGCAATCATGTCGGTCGGAAGCACTCAATCCACCACGGTGGATCATGCCCTGTCATGACTCGGGACTCACGAGGACTTAGTGAAGCGGAACTGTCATAGAACGTGGGCCCATTCGTCAGGGTGAGTCTTTCATATCGAGTAATGGAGCCAAATCACTCATCTATTCGGCTCCGGGTCGCTTTTTGCATTGCGTTCCCTTCATTCAGCCTGTTCACCGACAATGGTGGCTATCCACAAGCTCAACAATCCACACCAAGAACCCGACATATGATACAGTGGCGAATTCCGGGCGCTCTTCCTTCTTAAAGATGGTTCTGGGGTCGCTGACCGATGTGCACCCGTATTATTGACATCTCCTCTGCATGGTCCTCGTCAGGAAAGGGGTGTAGATTAAGCGCTCGTAGAACGGCATCGTACCTAGTTAATAGATGGTTTGTTGCTCCCTCTTCCGGCGATGGATACCTCGGATGGTGTAATATACGATTGCTAATCTCTCACCTTGATTCCAGATGCCCATTTTCTTCCTCGGAATTCCTTACGAGACGAAGATGTGTTCCTCTTGGATAGCGAGGCAGTACGGCTCTTTTTCTGCAGCAAATATTCCCAATGTTCCAAAAACAACGAGCGCTCTTCTCTTTGGAAAATTTCTAGGGGTTGTATCATGCTCATCGGGATCGGTGCTTCTCTATGATTGCAAATTGGTCACTCAAGGGCATAGTGAATGATTAGACGCCCGTAGCTCCCACATTGAGGGGCGACTTGGTGGGGCGCGACATCTAGTATGGGTGGGGCATTCTGGTAAAGGGTAATACTATTCACAGTGAGTCCTCGCGGTGCTCTGGCATTCATTAGATTGCCCTAAACTTCGTATCCGCTAGCCAGATCAATCAGACCTCCACCAAAAATTAAATTTTACTCCCTCCATCAAAGAACAGGAATTCCATTCATGCTTTTCATTTCACTCGTGTATCAGAGGACGGGAGCAGGTCCCGACTCTTTTGCTGATTGTCAGGCCTCCGGTGGTCACCCAAACTCCCTCACTGGCGATAGAGTTGCACCCTTTCCCCCGCGCTTCCTAACTCACGTCCTCGTCTGTTGGGTCTTCCGCATTCGGTTTAGGCCAATTACTGGAAATGAAATTGAACATCTTTGGCCTAGTATTGTGACTCTTAGTCGATGCGCGGAGCTGTGAGTGACTCAGAAAATGCTGGCTTCATTGCGAACTACGATCTTTGCAAGTACCAGCAGTCGCGCATCACAGGAATTTAGTCACACTGGCGACTATAAAGCAGGATGTTCATGGGGAAGCACCTCCACGTTCCATCTGGTTTCTACCAGTCTCACCGAGTAGAATCATGGGCTCTCTTTTCGAGTATTCCAGGTTCTTCTCATCGTCTTATGTTGTGATATATATCCTATCGCAACATTTTCGGTGGGTCCTATCTCTCGCGCTCTGGTAGAAACTGGTACTGAGCAGCGAGTTTTCGTTCTAGGTCATGTTTCTCGCTTACGGTGAACCACTATAGTGTTCGCAACGAGAACCAAAGGCTGACTGTCGACGCAAGGGTTTTACGTTCTCCTTTTTATATTGTGCATAGATATCCTAACAAAATCTCGGGACAATTCCACGCGGAGAACGACACCGCACCGCTTGTACCTCTGGTCAACTGTGTCGCTGTTCGTGACTGCGACAGTTAGCTTGATCTTCTTTACGCACGATACAGTCCGCCAGATGGGATTTATATACACGGCTCTGCCAACGGGGGACGATACTCGTTTCCTAAATTCGATGACTGGTGTCGACCGGATTCACAATATAGATCAGTATGTTTATCTTGTGTCACCTCGCGTTTAGTTGGAGCTAATTCGGCCAAAGGGCAATATTCGACATCTTGAGTGTCATTTGCAAGTGAGTACAACTCGTTTGGCATCTCTTGTACCTACTTGGGGAAAGGTCTCATCCGAAGCTCGTCCTCCCAGCTGCCTTGCCGATATAATGCTGGTGACGGTCATTTTCTAGCTGGCTTCGGATCTTAACTGATGGTGCATGTCTTCTCAAAGGTGCACAGATGCTACGTAGTCTGGAGTTTCAATAGACGCGTCAGGATTCTATTTGTGTTCACTTTGTTGATCAACGGTAAGTCTTTCCTGCCCTTCGTAAGTCGGCCATAGCTGAATAACTCCTCAGTAATAGGCTGTATTGCGCTTATTTTCTCAACTATCGGACTAAGCCATACAAGCAAGCCTAGTAATTGGAAGCTCCTAATCCGTGGAGATGATCTAACGAAGGTCTATAATGGCGCTTATGCGGGGATCAACTTCCTGATCGCAATGCTTACCGGTAAGCAATACAATGTACGAGGGGCACTGTCTCAGCGTAGTCCCTCAAGCATCAAGGAGATGGTGGTTATCCAGGGAGGCAAGGGGGACATCTGGAAGTAGTACTCGTAGATTTTACCGAAGGATTGTGGCTATCATGTGAGTTTCCGGGTTCAATTCGATTCGGTTTCATTTTCTTGTGACTAAACATTTCGAAGCCTCGAGTCTGGTACTCTTTACCCCATAATCAGCTTTGTGAATATCGGTTTGTACCAGAGCGCTAGCGGGATAGGCGTTCCGATCCAGCTCGCCCCAACGGTGGCTTTGATTGCGGTAAACATCATTCAACGGAATATTTACTTGGGTCAATGCGCTAACACGGGGCGCCGAGCAGAATTTCATGGCCGTGAAATTGGATTCGGGAACTATGAATGTTAACCGACCAGATAAATCATGTCTTTCCCATCCAGTAAATCTACACCTCAACGAAGGAAAAGGCTGAGGTTTCGTGGTTGTCAACTTGATGAATTCACAAAGGTGTATCTTACCGACTATCTAGCGGTAAAATTCTTGATTCCCGACCGATAATTTTGTTGTGGAAACACAATGCCCGTTTCTAAGGCAGTGTCCCGGCCCCTAGCAGCGTAAAACGGTACTTTAAAAGGCTTGCATTACCGGTACCTGACCAGCGCTAAGGGCCGGAACGCCGCCTCGTAAACGGGCATTGTGTTTCCACAATAATTTTATCATACGGGAATCGAACTTATTATTACTTTGAGATATGCCTTCGTGAATTCATCAAGTTAGCAATTACGAAACCTCAGCCTTTTCCTTCGCTGGGGTGTACCTTTACACAAAGGGAACGAGGTGATTTATCAGGCTGGTTAACCTCTACAGTTCCCGAATCCAGTTTCACGACTGTGAAATTCTAGTTGGTGCCCCGTGTAAGTGGCACTCATAGGAGATCGCCCCCGCACTGATGATTGTTCGTTGTCGAGTTCTTGATACTCCGCAGAGTCACGGCACCCAGGAGCTGGGTGAATTAACTACGTTACAATTCAACTCGAACGCTGGAACAAGGATTATTTCTGCTCAATCTCAATCTCAAGCGCGGGATGTTGAGGCACAATCCGAATCATTGGGCGTAGCTGAAGATTCAAAGGAAGACGACGGAACTGGCGACAAGGAAAAGGGGCTAAACGTACGTTTTGGTAGCTCCCCTGGGGCATCTTGACCAGTGGCGAGATATAACCAGATGAGAATATCTCCTAACTGGCGCGACTCGGTATTTAGCCTCAAGTTTTATTTGTGGTGACCAGTCTGATTATAACTATACATACCATATTTATTTCTCTCGTCGATACAGTACTATCAATTCTTTCATTGCGCTATGTCCACTCCGGATTGTGCTTATGGCCTACTCAAAGCAGACGTCACAATCGATCGGACTGATTGAGTCGTGAGTAACGGTGAAGAGTATCGAGTTTACCGGAAGAGCGGAGTTGACGAGTAGTGAAGAGTAAGTTGGAGCTAGGGCTCAACGTAGAAAAGAGGAAAGTAGAATGATGATTATACAGGATGAGAGAGAGAGCTTATATACTGTAGAGTGAACTATGGAGTCCAGATATCTAATCTGTAAGTACATATGACGAAATGGAGATAGAGGCATAGGGCATTGTAAATGAGTAAGTAAGATCGTAAAAGTGGAGATTAACTACTGTGCATGACATAGTACAGATTGGAGGTCAAGGGTTGTATAGTACAATAGGTCCTAGGGTTAGTGAGGTCATAAGGCGTGTATACAGTATTTTACCACTCGTTGAGACATGACCGGTCCTTGATACAGTAGCATATTCTGACCGCCTGGGGGGCCCGCACTCCAAGCTAAACTGGCCGAAATGTGTATTTATGAGTTCTTCGTCGTACGCTGTCCGATTTGGGCCTGTCGCTGTCGCATTTTAAGAGTAATAGCTAAGGGAGTGATTTTGAGATGTACATTCAAAAATTTGTTTGGAAGACAGTGACTGTTATTCATGAAATACCTTGATAAAAAGTATCTCAAATAGTGAAGCAACCTTGGGCTGACCTTGATGTCAAATATCTTGCTGTCCGGTTGTTGTGCTCAAGTACTAGAAGGAAAACATGATTTCGATGAGGAGGAGGGTGACGCGTGCATGACAAATGTGACACATGTAACAGAATGTAACACAGTGTGATGACCTGTGACCCACTCGCCACCTCGACGACAAATTGGATGACAACCTCGGAACGCGTTGAGTTGACGCAAAACCATTTTACTGGCTTGTACCAATGGCACGACATGCCCTTTCAAAGAAAAAACAAGCTCAAATTGTCTCGGAAGAGCGAACAATGCTTTACAGTCGCGCTGTCACACGGTTCAGGGAACAGCAAGAATCCAATGGAGAAAAACCAGGACTCCGTAAAATCTACTTGATGGTTCAGGCAGAGCACCTTTGGGAGACAGGTCGCACAGTAATCCTATCCCATTCAACCTTGGGACGTCTCATGAAGGGAGGGCAAATGATTGCGGATTTTAACAGGGACAAAAGTGTGTTGCTGAAACAGGAGGCCGAGGAACTGATTGCGTTCACGATTGAGGTAGCAGCGTGGGGATTCCCTCTTGACAAGAGAAGGCTAGCTGAGCATGCAAATGAGCTCATACGAGCAAGACTTGGGAAATCCGATCCAGGAGTAGGGAAAAATTGGGCAACCCGCTTCATCGACACACATTCAAAGCATCTTCGAGCATATATTCCATCAGATTTGGACACTGCGCGTGGACAAGCCGTCAATCCTGCCAATAACAAACTGTATTTCGACATGATGGAGAAGTTGATAAAGGGTGGGGATGATGGGGAGCCTCTGCTTCCTGAAAATATGTATGCGGTGGATGAGATTGGCTTTTCAAATATGAGCGGAACACGGAGGAAGGTCATTGGAAGGGCAGGGAAAAAGATGCAGTACCAAAAGAAAGGGAGCAGCAGGGAGATGACGACAGTACTGGTTACCATTTGTGCAGATGGCTCGACACTACCCCCAGCTATCATATTCAAATCAAAGGGTTACTGCATTAACTGGCTCGAAAACAATCTGGCGAAAGCTATGTAAGTGATAAAGGTTTGGGATCATATCAACATACTTAACAAGTAAACTGTGGTAGGATTGGATATTCAAAAAAGGGCTGGACAAGCAACGAGATTGGGATTGAATATGCCAAACATTTCGAAAAACTTACCTGGAGCAAAGCGAATGGAGCGAAACAGTTGCTCAGTGTTGATGGCCATGTATCACACTGTAGCCGGGGGTTCCTCCATCACTGTCGGGAGCATAACATTGCGGTGCCAGCATATGTCTCTCACGGGACACACATCTACCAAGGACTCGATGTCGTATGTTTCAGCCCGCTGAAGAACGCCTTCGGATTAGAAAGGGACAAACATCTACGGGAGACAGGAATGCCACTCACAAAAGAGAACTTTGCTGAAATTTATGGGAAGGCACACCTTTCCTCCTTAACCCCAGACCTGGTGAAGACTGCGTTCCGAAAGACGGGGTTGTGGCCGCTCGACAGGACAGTGGTAACAGCAGAGATGATGGCCCCGAGCCGCGAGACGTCGTGGAAGGTGTACGCCCCAATCGAGCCCTCAACACCAGTGCGAATCGTAACTGATTTGATGAGGGATACGGTATACAATACTATTCCATGCAAAGAGGAATCAGAACAGGAAACGGGAGCGCCACTCAGTCCGGACTCACCACTGTTTACACCACGGAAGCCCGGCCCCCGGACAGAGCCCTTTCTGACCCCAACCGCCAATAACCGTCGCGCTCGAATGACCATCAGCGAGCTAAAGCAAACCAGTGTCGGATATCTGGCTTCATCATCACCCATTCAGCCCAACAATTCACCCCCTAAAATCCCAGAATTCAGCATTTCACCTGTTCAACGAATACGAGACGACATACAAGAGTTATTGGATCTCCCAACATGCACGCTGCATGAACATCAACTCCAAGATGCGCTTCGCGAGTCCATAGCGCGGTCTACGATGTACCAAGGGCAGGCATTACAGCTTCAAGCGACGTGTGTTATGCAGAACCTGTATTGTGGTCAAGTCCGGAAACAGCTGCTCGCAAAAGAGGAGAAGGGTCGGAAAAAGAAGAGAGGAAAGCTGATGGGGGATGGACTTCCGAAGATGCTGACATCTGATGAATATTATCAGAAAGTTGTTGAGCATGAAGAGGCACAAAAAGCGGACGAGGAAGAGAAGAGGGCAAGAAAGACTGCACGAGAGAAACAAGCAGCAGCAATGACTATATGGGAAGGAAATGAGGCAAAAAGGAAGGAGAGGAATGAGGGAAGGCATGAAGAGTGGAAAAAGGCCGTGAAGGAATGGGAGATGGAACACAAGGAGGCAAAAGACAGAGGAGAGACACTCAAGGTGTGGGAGAGAACTCATCCTAAACCAAAGGCAAAGGACCCAGATTACGCACCTGAACCCGCAGTTCCAAAGCCTACAATCAGGAAAAAGACTTCATCCAGGGCTGCTGGTGTTGAGGCTGAGGGCGGAGATGATGCAGATGGCGACAGCGACGACGACGACGACGAAGAGAATTGGACCACGGAATCGGATGATGGTTGATTTTGCTGGATTGTGACATCACGTCACAGTATCGGTCATGTGTGACATGAACTGTACCAAGGAACCGGGTACAGCCAAAATGGGGTCCTTTGACTGTTAGCACTGCGGAATACCACCATGACTACCTACCTAGCCCATATTTGACGACAATATAAAACCAATGCCTAGCTATCTTGTGAGCTACTTTTTGGACAAAAAAACCTCTTTGCTGTTGTTGCATGCGCTAATTACATTTTTGGTGTACCAAGGAGTGGTAAAATACTGTATAGCGTGTAATTCAACTCTCCCCCTCAGCGCTGGTAGTGAGGTTGAGTCGTGAGATGAGGTCCAAGTGACAAGGCGCTGAAAGAGCCTTGGTGAAAATATTGGCGAGGTTGGAGTCGGTATGGATGTAGCAGGGTTCAATGTCTCCATTCTTCACGGAGCCCCTGCAGAAGTGGTGTCAAATAGCGATGTGCTTAGTGCAGGAATGAAGGTCTTGGTTCTGAGTGAAAGCGAGTGCTGCCTGGTTGTTGACATGGAGAATGGTGGGTTCAGGTTGGGGAGAACCGAGTTCGGCAAGAACGGCTCGGAGCCAGATGGCCTCGCAAGTGGCATGTGTCATGGCCATGTATTCGGCTTCCATGGTGGAAAGAGACGGTGGGCTGCTTCTTGGCTGACCACGGAGTAGGTCTGCCGTAATGGAATAGGAAACCGGATATGGAGCGGCGATCGGAAAGATTACCAGCCCAATCTGCATTGGAGAAGCCAATGAGTTGATCATCAGATGTGATGCCACCTAAAGTAAGTTGTAGATTGGTGGTGCCTTTAATGTAGCGGAATACACGTTTAACGGCGGTCCAATGTGTCTGGGAAGGATTGGAGGAGAACTGGGATAGATGAGTGACAGTGAAAGCGATGTCAAGACGGGTCCCCAAAGCAAGGTACATGAGGGAACTGATGGCGAGTTGGTAAGGAGTGTTCTCCATGGAAGGGTTGGCTTCACCAGCAGGAAGAGGTGCAAGTTTGACATTGGTGTCAAGTGGAGTAGGAGCGGTGTTGGCGTTGGTGAGTCCGAGTCTGTCAACAATCTTCTGCACATAGCTAGCCTGTGAAAGGTAGATGAGGTGTTTAGAGCGGTCATGGTAAATCTCAAAACCGATCATAGCGCGGATTTCACCCAGATCGTTCATCTCGAAGGAGGAGCCAAGTTCTTGTTTGGACTGAATGAGGCGTTGCTTGGTGGTGGCGAGAGCAAAGTCGTCGATATGAATAGCCAGGAATTTGAGACCGTCAGCATATTGGCGAATGAATAAGGTAGGGTGAGAACTCAATCGACGAAAGCCAAACTTTGCAAGTTCTGTCTCGTAAACTCCGCGCCAAGCATTTCCAGATTGTCGTAAGCCGTAAAGTGCCTTGTGCAGTTTCCAAACATTGGTGGTGCCGTCGTTAAAGCCAGGTGGTTGAATCATGTAGATCTCGTGTTCGAGTGTGCTGTTGAGATAAGCGCCTACGGCGTCCATGCAGTGGATTTCGAGATCTAGAGATGCAGATAAGGAAAGGAAGAGGCGAAATGATTCGAGTCGGAGTGATGGAGCGTATGTGTCCTTGAAATCTATATTATGTTGCTGAGTATATCCCTGTGCAACCAATCTAGCCTTGAAAATTTCCTCATTGCCTCCCTGCGCAGTCTTATACTTGAATACCCATTTCGACTTAACAGTCTTTCGATCGGCGGGGAGTGGAGCTGACGTATAGGTACCTTTATTCTGGAGTGTAGCAAGTTCCTTCAGCATGGCTTCGCACCATTTGGGCCAATGTGGACTAGCTTGGGCTTCGGCAAGTGAGGATGGTGAAGGGATTGGTTCGTCGAGTGTAGTTGTCATCACATACACAGTAACGTCAGGTTCATCGGCGATAAGTGAGTGATCAGGCACGGTTGTCCTCCATGCGTCTGGGCGGTTAGCCTGACTTGGGGAGTTAAGATGCCGGAATCCTGGATCTGGGATAGTACTGCAAGTAGTAGTGCGATCTGGAGCTGTGGCAGTGGTGTGGTCGACGAATCCGAAAGAAGTTTGAAGTCCCTTCAACTCATTTGTCAAGTGTTTAGGTGCTGGGGTTTTGATTATAGGTACCGTCGTCTCAGTTGGAGTCTGCGGGAAAGATAGAGTTGGTGGAGAAAGAGGGGTAGGAGTGCTAAATGGAGTAGGATGCGATGGTTGGACAGGAGTGGTAGATGGGATCTTGGAAGTGGAAGGAGTTGGAGTGGGAGATGGAATCCGAGGAGCCGCGGCGGGCGTAGAAGGTGGTGAGGATTGAGTGGAAGGATCTAGATCAGATGTATCTCTCTTCCCCTTAGGTCCTGGAACGAGTATAGGTTCATCAGGGACCATGGGGAAAATGACATCACGAGAGGATTGTGCCTTCTGGCCGCCGGGGAGCATGTAAAGATAAGATTTTGTGTTGTCAGAGAGTCTGACAAAAACGGCTGAGTTAGATTTGGCACGTGTCTTATCAATAGATGAAGCGGGCTCCTTCAGGATGTAGCAGGGAGAACCAAATGGGTGAATGGTGGAGTAGTCGGGATCACGTTTGTAGAGTGCTCGAAAGGGATTAGAACCGTTGAGTGCTCTCGTAGGTGCGTGGTTGCGAATGTAGTTGGCGTAGGTTATGGCGAGATTCCAGTACACAGGTGGTAGTGAAGCGTGGTTCATCATCGCGCGTGTGGCCTTGAGAGTGGTTCTGTGAGCTTGTTCAGCAATACCATTCTGCTCGGAAGTGTATGGGGCAGTGGTTTGGAGGGTTATACCGTGGTCCTTCGCCCATTTCTTGAATTCTCCTGATTCTGCTAGCTCCTTGGCATTGTCGATGTGGATGGTCTTCAACTTATTCCCTGAGGCGTTCTCCATCCAGGACTTGTACTGCTGCACACAGAGTCAAGCATCACTCTTCAATTTGAGTGGTTCTGATGCGTCCCAGCGTGTCGCGTGATCTATGATTTTGAGTGAATAACTATACCCACTGAAAGCGGTTGTGCAGGCAGGACCCCAGATGTCAACACATGCGAGATTACCGGGTTGGATGGTGGAGTGATCGGATGTGGACTCTTTGGGAAGAGGGGTGTGATGTTGTTTTGCTGTGATACACGCAGTGCAGCTGGCAAGAGGAAGTGATGTGCCTGGGTCGGAGATTTTGATAAGATCAAGGGAAGCAAGTTTCTTGAGTGCTTGCTCATTGATGTGCGTGAGGAAGTTGTGCCATTCACACATCGAACGGGAGATGCCGGAGTTGGTAACGAGAGCAGTGGAGGAATAGTTGGAATCCATGATCTGGACGTGATAGAGGTGATTGATCATGATGCCGTGTCCCATTAGAGTTCCGTCGGATTTGAACATTCAAAGTTCTTTTCCTTTTGACATGTGGGAACCGCCGGCATCTGCAAGGCGAGTGAGCGAGATCAAATTAAATTTGGCAGTAGGCACGTAAGCTGTGTTTCAAAGTTTGATCTGATGGTATTTGCCGTTCTTGTGTCGTAAGGTAATGGATACAGTGCCGTGTCCCTTAATAGTTGATTTTCCGGTATAGCCACAGACAGTTTTGTTAGCGGGTGTGAAAGATCTGTATAGAGATCGATCAGTGCAGAAATAGCGAGTAGCACCCGTGTCAGCGAGCCAAGGGACAGAAGTAGCGGTGCAGGCGACTGCAACGGTGTCTTCGTCAGTTTCAGAGATGACGGCAAATCCATAGTCGGGAGTTGATTGAGAAGTAGTAACGTTGGCGCGTGAATTGTGTGATTGGTTCCTAGCTGCTTTGCCGGCTTCAGTCTGAGGGTCTCCTCGTTGCCGTTTGAGACAGTGTTTGGAATAATGGCCTTTGATGCCGCAGTGGTGGCAGATGACGTTGGGGTTACCGGCCTTGCGCTTTGGTCGGCGTGAATTGTTGTTGGAGTGAGTTTGGAAGGCTTGGGCAGACGAGGAGGAGTTGCCGGATCTGTGTGCATGTCGTTCAGCCTCGGCAAGTAAGCGACGAATTAATTTAGTAGTTTTGCCAAGATCTGCATCGTCGAGCCCAGAGACAACGGGGTCCCAGGGCTCTGGTAAAGATAAGAGAAGTGTGGAATTGAATTCCTCATCGGGTAAGCCGTGTCCGAGAGAGTTGAGTTCGAAGGAGTATTCTTGTAGTTTGTCGATATGTTTCTGCATGTCGTTGCCGTCCGAGTAGCGTAGTTGGGCCATGTTCCTTTTGACTATTACAGGTCCTAAGGCACCATGGGGCTTAAAGTAGCCGGCGATTTCTTGAAGTAACTGATATGAAGTGTGAGCATTGACGAAACGTTTGACCAAGGTGTTGGACAGTCGGAAACAGATGGCTTGAGAAGCTTTCCTGTCCTTCTTGTCCTAATCAAGGATTGAGATGTCTTCTGACTTCTGGCGTTCTTTGAAAGCGTCGTCCGATTCGCCTTTAGTTTTGGTGATGGGATTTGGGCGCTCCACAACACCAGTGGCAATGTCGAGGACTTGTAGTTCGTCAAGGACGTCGGTGATTTTAATGAGCCAGCCGGGGTAACGTTCCTTGGTGTCAAGAGCTTCGATGACGATCTTGTCAAAGGTAGTAGTCATGACGGGAATAGAAGTTGATGGTGAGGAGTGAATAGAGTTACGAGAGGGTCGAGTAGATTGTGATGCGACAAAAGTGTTGCTGCTACCAAGTCGCGAGTAACAGTGAAGAGTATCGAGTTTACCGGAAGAGCGGAGTTGACGAGTAGTGAAGAGTAAGTTGGAGCCAGGGCTCAATGTAGAAAAGAGGAAAGTAGAATGATGATTATACAGGACGAGAGAGAGAGCTTATATACTGTAGAGTGAACTATGGAGTCCAGATATCTAATCTGTAAGTACATATGACGAAATGGAGATAGAGGCATAGGGCATTGTAAATGAGTAAGTAAGATCGTAAAAGTGGAGATTAACTACTGTGCATGACATAGTACAGATTGGAGGTCAAGGGTTGTATAGTACAATAGGTCCTAGGGTTAGTGAGGTCATAAGGCGTGTATATAGTGTGTAATTCAACTGATTGAGGCATGCGATTGACCTGGCTTTGTTGATACTCCGGAGTCAACTACAGCCTGAGTCAATAGTTGACACGAATCATGTTTCCAGTGTCCAAGCCGACCCGCTTCTTGAACTTTCAAGCTTCCCACTGTTCGAAGTCAGAAGGAGACATAGTCACCCCATGGCTCCGGGCTTTGAACATTGGCTTGAGTAGAAGGAAGGAACTACCTCCCTATCGCTTCCTTTATTCAATATTGGTGTTGATCCACGCGATCATTAACGGCGGAGTACGTATTTCCACGAGCCAAAGAGAAGAGGAGACATTGAGTATTATAGGATGTTCAAGGCAGCCTATCACGGCGAGAATGAGATCAATATGAACGTTTGAATGGCGTGGGAACATTTAACAAAGGCTGAACGAGTCGTGGCTGCTCAGTGCTCTTTTAGCTATCATACGATAATTACATGATTCGACAAGTAGTAGATCTTTTCGCAAAGTAGGGCTGAAACAAAATTGTATCCTAGATTTCCCGCCATGCTATTTTGCCTTTGCTCAAGGCTCATCCGCCGACTTCCAAGTTCCAACTGAAACTTCATCGGCAATAAATTTATTTCCGCTGCATCTCATTCGATGGAGGTAGCCACGGTCACTTTGGTCCCGCTACACGTGAGGTCTGCGATTGGCCAAGCTCAAGACGATGCGCTTTTTTCAACGACTTGCTCACCAATTTTGTTCCCATTTTGCTTATCTGCCTTGCGGCACTCCATGATAGATTGTTTATGCTACTGAAAGTGAGTCGGTATGTCGACTGACTGAGCAAAGCTTTGACTCTCAATCCTGCTGAATTATACCCAAGTATGTTGATTCGGTGTACAGGCGCATAGTACACTCGACCTTCCGAACTGCAAAACCGACTCATACAAATGCACAACTACAACTGTACCGATACCTTCGACTCTTACAACGGACAATTTAGAGTTGGATGGGAATACAGCCAATGGAGATGAGGGTGCCTAATGAAAGATGATTATTAGCCTGGTGAGCAAAGAGGCGGAAAGACACGAGATAAAATGTTACCATGAGAGTTGTTCTCGCAGCAGACAGGGCTTGCGTTGCTATTGTCATGATGTCAGTGAAACTGCTCCGAATCCGCACGAAACAAAGAGAAAACTCACCATCCGCCATTTCCACCTCCAATGACAGTGATAGGGCTGCATCCCAAGCCAACACCGACGTTCAAGTCTTGGAGGACGACACCGAGAAGGGCGAGAATAGGCGCAACGACGGGATCCTTTGCAGTGGTGACAGAGTTACAGCACTGAATAGGTCCAGTGTTGCAATTTCCGCTGTCTCCACCACCGGAGCCTCCAGTGGGTGTGGCGACCGCAAGGGTAGCGAGAGCAGAGACAGTGAAGAGCTGGCTGAGCCTCATGATAATGAGAGGATGCTTGAACAAACGACTGCTGGTGTGTTCGAGTGGAGATTTAAGCTAAATGCTGGTCACCTTTTATACCTTTTTGACGAGACGTCTGACGCATTTTGTTTATGTTTTCCGTCTGGCCTCACTCTCCTCAAACTGAGTAGACTCGTAGAAGGGTCAAGCCGAAGTGGAGCTTGAGAATGATGGCGAAAAAGACCCGAGAGAAACCCCTGAGTCGCGACTGAATGGACTGCCCATGTTTTACCCACGTAACATATCAAAACACGGCAAGGTTGTATTCAAATGAGCAACGTTTTTGATATTCCCTGTTTTGTTGGTTCCTGAATTTATGTTTCCTGATGAATGATTGTGATTCATGGATAGAGCGCATTTGCTCGACTGTTCAACCGTCGGGCATACCTAGAAGGTGGAAGGTAAGTACTTCGATGTTTTAGAATACGAGAGAATGAGATTCCCTATCAATTCGAGCTGGTGATGCGTGGACACGCCCGTGCTTGTTGTATTCTACGACGATCCGCTGGCCAAGACCTTTTTCATCCACTCTGAATGTGTCATAGACAGCAGAAGCATCATTTATATAGACAAGAATGACGCGGGGTAATACACCACTCACACTCGGCCACCTGTGAATTCCCATGTTACACGCATCCCGGAAGTTCAGAGAGATACATGAGTACCCGCTCGGGCGGTCTCGACGCTTTGTACACGTTGCGAGGGATGTCTTGGGTACAACCGAGCTCGGCTATGGCTTGGGGTGCTCACGACGATCGGGATATAGTGGCATTGATTCACGTCTAATTGTATGTGATCTAGTTCCAGGCGTGAACTGGGCAACAAAGACTTGACAGTTTTGAGTAATACCTAACACAATCCGGAAACGCGATCAATGATTGTGCAACACTCTTCTCATCGTCCCCAGAAGTCATCGGCACATCCTCCCACACCGTCAACGGCTCATACATTTGCCCTCCTGTTTTCTGGGTTGAGAACTACCCCTCTAGTGAGACCTCGCTAGCAGAAATTGGTAGGAAATTTTGAGCCGCAGGATTATTTGAATTGTGTTGTTGAGCATAGAGTCATTCTACACTCGACCGGAGCTCGTCTTCACGTCAATTCTAGATCTTTCTTGCTTTCCTCGTTGTCTAGACCCAGGTCAGACCGAGCTGTTCAAGCAAGAACGTCAGAACTGACGAAGCGACGAGTATGCTGACAATCTAGACGCTAGTATGTGCTGTCATACTGAGGCCATCCTTCGATAGACACAGTGCTCAGCACTCAGTAGGAGAACTTCCTGATAAGACATTGCAGGTTTACTGAGGGCTGAGTGGAAAAGTCGTCCGGGTGTCAGCTTTGTCCCGAGAATTTGCTTGGTGAATTCAATGATCCATTCTCGAACGTGAAACGTTCAGATCCGAGGGGTGTATTTCCAATGTTTGAGATCGGAATTGAGATGCTAACAACCAACACTTTTATCTGAATTGCCAGTGCTACCATTGCAAGGATTGCTTAGGAGCGACAATGTTTACCGAGGACGACTGGCGGCGGTCTTGAACAGAATTGGGCTCATGAGCTCGGTTTAAGCATTGTGAATCGTGACTAAGACGAGTAACAAGTCTTCAAATCTGTACATGGTGACCGATCAAAGTTGCACCCAGCGCCAGATTCCAAGCGCCTCGACTGCTTCGGAATAGCCGATAAATGTCGCCGTTTTTGCCCTAGTACACGGGGTGTAAATACTACCATAAGCACCTTGGAGATATCCTACTAGAAAAAGAAGGATAAGTTGCGGGGTTTGCGTCAGGAAAGATTAAAGTATCATATATTAAATATGTTCCTTGAAACACGGTAGGGTGTCTTCAACGATAGGACCCAATTCTCAATTTGTGGATCAATTGAGCTCCATATGTGCCTGTACTGACTACAGTGATCTTCCCTCGAGTGAAGTTGGCAGTCTAGAGTCACATCCGGGATATACACACAATACACTTGCCAATATTCTCAGGGCTGGCATTAAAAGTCAGTATTGAGCTTCAGATCTTTCTGTAACTGTAACTGTGAAAGGTCGCTCAGTCTCAGATCTTTCCAAGAGCGGCGACCAGATTCGTCGCTTGCGAGTGTTTTGGAAGTTCGCGTCGCAAGACTGCACGCTGTGAGGTGATCGTGCTCTGACGGCACTGGCAGGCGCCGAAGTTTCTATTGGCCGGCCAGCCCAATGGTTCTTTCACAGCAACCTCCACCATGATTCGCTCCTCCTCACAATCATCAAGCAGGCGATCTCGAAACGTCTTTTCAAACCGTCAAATGTTCGCCTTGGATCTAAATCCTCCCGAACGCAAGGCTCTCCGAGTTCACGCCGTCACATTAATAGTGAAACCCGGAACCCAAGGTACGTATACTTTTTCCCCTCTCGTGTGATATATGTAATCTGAAAAGCTGGTTTTAGGGCTCTAAGTGTGTTTGGTTTATGAAAGACTCAGAACATCGAGATGCATCTAGAAAGACGGATAGGGCTTAGAAGGGTGCGTGCGTTGCGAAGTTCAATGTCAACCGTCTTCCTCATCTGTTTTTGTAGATGATATCTATTCACGTCACAGAGAGATTGCGGCAGCACTTTGTGCTCTTACGCCGAGGCCTGACAAATACCAGGATTGGTCAATGTTGCACTGGTAGTGGCCCAGACATACGATTATCGTCGCACGTTCGAGAGTGAGTCCAGCGGATAGCTCGCTCGTGTTGGAGGATGATTTATGGTGGTGGAATGAGCTTTCAGGCCTTAGGCCTCGGGTACGTCTCCCATTCTTCTCTGCACTTCTCGGCCAATTGTCTTACGCTCGGAATATTCTATATTCCTCTGTAAATGGGATACATTATTTTGATAGGATTCTCAGCGTGGTTGGTCCCAGAAATTCGTATGAACGGGATATCCGACTCCGAAGGCATCTGAAGTTGTGAGGATAACGTGGCAGACGAGCCGTTCTGGAGTCGATTGGGGAAGAAAGTAGGATATACTCGCCCAGGCGAGTCTTGTCGATGGCAAAGATGTTAGTTCATAGACTTACTTAGATCGTGATTCTCACAGATGCGCTTTGTATTCCCTCATTCATTCAGGCCATATCCTCCCGACATAACACTAGCTGCCCTCCGTCGCTGGAGATGCATCATGCCCGCTGATGCCATGAACTATTTGTGAAGCTCACTGCAGGCTAGGTGTTGCGAAAGCCTCGGCTTGTCGGCGTCCATGTCAACCCTTACCACCTTGACCGCCTACTCTTGAATTCCTACCCTCGGGGTGTCTCCGCGGCTGGAGGCAGACATCAAACCCCCATCCATTCACACCGCTAGGATATCTGCGGTCCAGAAGAGTTCGGTGACTCTTCCACGAGCAACCCTCTCCAATAACCACCGTTCCATACCTTACCTCCTAATGTAATGGAGATCAAGGGTCTGCTTTTCATACCAGTCGCTCTTTGGGACGTAGAGCCTACACTCCTACGACCGGACCCTCTTCTGGCAATGTTTGGGATCCTGATTTTCTCCTACCGCCGCCGTTTGTGGTGGTTGTTTGCACGCTTTCGGTCAGCTCGTAGATCATCCACACAAACGAGCGATCTACAATGGTCAAGAAACAGTGGTGTGTCTATTGTCGAGTCCCAGCCGTTTTGTTCATCCAATATCGATCCCAGCCACAGAGGCTGGCGGCGCTACAAATACCGGTGCTTCGACTCAACGTCTTCGAGGGTTTATTTGCTGGGCTGTGTTGAGGGCCCAGTTTCGCTCTGCTGCGACGCATGAGAGCTGCTCATGAGTCATGGTCAACGACGTCCCAACCCTAAAGTAAGTCTACTCTACCCTGAGTACCGTGCCGGAATGCTCACCGCTGCTTGTCCAGAGGTCCTATTCTGGATTTGTGTGCTCCTGCAGATCAGCACGTCTCCCGTGAGATCCATGAATATGGCAAGACCATGATGGATAACGCCAGATTGGTTGGAGTAGAAAATGTGGGCTCTGAGCGGTTCCTACTTGTTCGAAGCCATTAGAATTACTCGCCGGCTGAAGGCAGGAGGAAGGATTGATTATTCGGCATGGAAGGAAGTTTATGAACTGTTCGACGTGCCATACATAGCTAGGTGAGTTCTTTAGATCGTGCTCTAGTATCGTTGACCCAAAGGCTTACCTTTGCAACGCAAGTCTCGATTCGCTATCCCTTACATGAGTACCGCTATACATACGACTCGCTGTATGCTGAGCACAGAGAATGGTTACCAGATATGTGTTATACGCCACTCGCGTACAGCTTTTGTATTTTTCCCCCTTACTTTTTTCAGGCGCATGGCTCAGGCGAAAGCACCGCGACGGTACTTACTGCGACCCCACGCTCTCAGCCCTGAAACAAGCGAAGACGACGACTTATTCCAGATCATCATCATCGTCCCTGTTCCTGTCCTATCATACCCTTAAAATGCTGTTAAAACGGACGAATTGCCCGACAGATGACTGGAATCAAGGAAAACACGCGGAGGTTCAGCACCTGAATCGAACACCTGTGATAGCTTGAACTGTCGTCCTCGGCGGATGCCACTGGAGTAGCCGGGAATGCTCAACGTCAGGTTGTTCTGAGCTTGGATTATCCGGTAGCAGCGGGCCTCGCCGAGACCAAATAGCCTTACGATGACGCTATAAAGTTGTGGAGCAAAGATCGATGTTTGACGAATTAAGTTCAGTGGTACATAGTGACAACCATGCTTTCCAATTGATCTCGAGCCAACAGTCACTTTAGTTGCGGTGAGTATCTTGTCACATCGAGTCTGAACGGGTTCACTCATCGGTGGGTACTTCAAGGGAATTGCCCCCACATTCATGATAGTCCGGTGCAGAGTCTTCAATGCTCTGCAGAATCATGCGACCCTGACTACAGGAGCATTGTCCACGATGCGATTCAATTTGAACGCTCAGACTTCAGCCGCGACAACGCCTACTCAAATGGAATTATCACAGGGGCGGGGCTCCGAGGCACAATCGGAACCGTCAGATGCGATTGAGGATCCAAGAGGAGAAGGTGTTGTTCATGATGAGGAAAAGGGAACAAGCGCACCGAGCAGCTCGGCGCAAGCGCTCTAACGCTTTGACTCCCGTCTGAATACTGACCTATTTCACTCAATTCGTTTGGTCACAGGTCACAGGCCTCAAAATTCACGAATAATTTTCGTGAGGTCACAGGGTCACAGGGGGTTCATACGAATTGGGCCGGTATGTGACCAAATTTTTGAACTAGGAGATTTTTCGCGGCTCATTGCTGTGCCCTATCTTGGTTCTCACAATTCCGCCTATATTGGGATAGAATTTTGCTTGGTCCTCTTTACTTTACGCTCGCCAAAGCTTCCCTTTCACCATGCCAGCCTCAAGCTCACCGCGGGCCACTAGGTTTGGAGGGATGATTGTTTGCATCGTCGCGGCAGGTGGTCAAATTCAAACTTGCAAGATTTACAACAAAGGCCACTGGCCGTTCACCGTTACTACAGTGGCACCCGACCAAATCACCTTAAAATTGAACTCTGATCAGCACTACTTAGCATGTAGAGTCGTGTGGAAGATTCCCTCTAATAGGATGGTGCTCGAGGGCTCATTAGAATTTTACTAACTGGTCACAGGTCACTCGGTGGTCAAACAGATTGATATATTCGTATGAAATGGTCACAGGTCACAGTCCATACGAATTGAGTTAAATAGGTCAGTATCATCGGGCCGGAATGTCTCCAAGTTCACGCGACTCACAAGCCTACTTTTGAGCTTTAGACGTAACGATCTAGTTTCTCGAATCCATGTCATACACGATTCCTTTGTTTATCTCAAAAACGTACTGCCATTTCTCTTTATATTCATTGAGCCTCGTTAACTCGTGCATGCTTATACATATCTTTTTTGGTGCTGACTTGGGGCTATTGTTGGCGGGATGCCCACAGATGAAATTCTGTTTCTGAGCATGTCCCTGAACCCGGGGCCTCAGGGTCTCCAGTCTCGGCTATGACCTCCCCTCATACGTGTTGAATCTGTGCACTATTATTAGATCCCGGTATATCCAAAGTCCTGGTTCACTCTTCCCACCATTGTATTATGCGGGACAATGCATTCGCTATTGTTCCATTTATCTATTGTTCACTATGCTCATATGTACAATTTCTATCTCTATATGGTAGTTCTATTGTATCTTCATGTATATAAGCTCGTAGTTCTCTACCTGAATCGATAGTGTGCTTGAGCTTCTATGTCTCGCCTCTACCTCTCTAAACTTCTCTCAGTAGAATAGGTCATATGGAATATGGTTGGGGAAGCCAAAACCATATTCCATACGGCAGATATTCCACACAAAATTTTCGGGCATTTCAGAGATATATCAGTCTATAATACACAGTAGTAGGCTTTTACAGTACAACTAAACTACGTACGTGAAAAGAAGCTTTCAATCGGCATCTGCTTCTTAGCCACTTCGGTTTCACGTCTGACTTCACCACGGAAGCGCCTCAATAGCTGCGAGAGCTCAAATGAAGTGCTAAGATCACCACGGTTCTCACAGACAGTCTCAAGGTATCTTGCTGCTTCAAGGACCTTCGCACTATCCATCACAAATTCTTCATCATCCTCGTCCTCCCCATCCTTCCTGGGTCCCTGTGTCTTGTTCAAAACGTAATCCCATATTCCCTCAAGTCCCGCCTCACTGTCATCAAAGCCAGTCACTTCCATGTTGTCTGCATCTTCACGTTCAGCTGCGGGATCAACCAGATTGTTGACATCCTGGACATTTTCAAGATGCCCGCAGCTATACAACTCCTTGACACATTCCATCAACTCGATCTCTGACTCCTGAATCTGTTGGATGGAAACTGGGTTAGAACCCATGGTTGAGCATTGTGAATCTGAAGCTTTGGTCACGGGCATCAATTTCTGCACAGCTGCTAGAGCCTCTTTGCTTGTCTCTGACCCAGTGACTGTGAAAAGAGCCACCTGCCAGTCGGCCGCTTTGTAACAGCTACCAAGGTGAGATTTGAGCTTTTTCTCAGCTTCTGGAAGTGTCATGCCTGACTGGGCAAACTCCAGAATAATCTTCCAGCCTTCAACCACTCCTGACTCCTTCTCTGCTTCACCATCCACATCCATCTCATCATCTGAGTCATCAGAAGTGACACTGGGGGCATCTGCATTGATAAAGATGTCCTCCCAAGTCTCATCATGATTAGGGACAACGCTGCTATGTCGCCAGCAGTTCTGAATTGTCTCCGGCGTGACTTCATCCCAGGCTTTCTCAAGCAGGCGCATAGCCGTGAGAAGATCAATGTCGAAGAGGTTCTCTTCTCTGGCTTCCTCATGCTCCAACGCTCGGAGGCAGAGTAAAGTCCGGTATTGAGATTTGACACACCGGATAATTCCCTGGTCACATGGTTGAACATGAGAGGTCATGTTTGGTTTGAAGAACTTGGGCTCAGTGTTTCAGGGCTCATAGTCGACGGTATGGCCAGAGAAGTTATTCATAGACAGTCCAACATGTCATCTGTCTTTCCGGATTGTTTGATCAAATTTCTGAAGCCACCTGCTCATTACGGTCTGTAAACCCATTCAGCACAGTGAATTCAATGAATAAAATTCAGTTACGCACTCGCCAAAGAATCCAGAAGTCATCCACGCTGTTTTGTTTGATCTGTAATAGAGCGGGGGGTCCATCTTTGCAGGGTCCTTCTTGTTAAAACATTGGGGTTTCTTTGATTTCCCAATAAACATAATGGGGAGCTTGCGAGTGCCAGTGGAATTGCAACAGAAAACAGCTGTGATGTGAAACTTGTTGACTTTCTGACCACTCATTGCATTCTGTCAGAGTATGGTCTGGTGGGGCAGCAGGGAAAAAGCTTGTCTCGTCCACGTTGTAACGATCATCTGGCTGAAATTGAGAGAACCACTGCCTCATCCTCACCCTTTCCTTGCCAACAAGTTCCATATCAACAGAACCTGCCTCTCCATGTTGGCGGCGTTCCCTGATGTTGTACCTAGGCACAGATTCAATTGAATGAATAAAAATAGAACTTCAATCACGCACGTGGTTTTGAATGATGTCAACCATCCCCCCCCTTTCAGCTGCTCAGGTTCTGGCACGTTGAACAACTCCTTGAATTTTTTCCTCTTCTCAATCAACATCGGGCCGGTGACAGACATAAGCCTCTTCTCCATGCTAGACTGCCAGATGACGAGTGCTTCTTCAACATCAGGGCGGGTGACGATGTGAGCTCTTTTGCTGGAAAGAGCGGTTGGATTTGAGGAAGCACGTGCACGAAGTTCATCTTTCTTCTGAAGGTTCTTTGACAGGGCGCCTTGGGTAAATTTGAGGACAGCTTCTGCACGGTTGGCAAAATGATGCACAACGTCTTTCTGTTTGACATTGGGATGGTCTTCCATCCAATCAAAGATTTCTAACCAATCACTGAGTGTGAGATCTTCTTTGGGCTGACGGAGGGGCTTGGCTGTTGTCTTTGGTGCCTGATTCGAGTACTGATGTGGCTTCTGTGGCTTGAATTTCGTAGCTGGCTTCTGGTTCGGCCGGACTTTTTGCTTTTCGGTGATTGCCATAGTGCTTTTCAGCTCAAAAATCACTAAGAATGTTACTTATAAAAGAAAGAGCCCCCATTGTTGTTGTATCCCACCAAATGAAGCACACAATAAGCAGAAAAGTTGCGCTTCTTCACCTTGATTTAGTAGTCACCCGCCCGCATTGTGGAATATTTTGGTCAGGGCCGTATTCCATATTCCGGATAGGGTAATCATGCAATATTCCCGCCTCCCGAGTCTGTTCCTCCTCATTTCCTATTCCACATCACGGATATTCCATATGATGTTATTCCATATGAAGTAATCTACTGTAAGTAGTAGTGTAGCCATGTTGTAGTCCTCTGCGCTAGGCATCATGCCGGCTCATCAGGTTATGGGCCCCGGTTAGCCCGACTACAATAACAAGCGCCCCCAGGCCACTGTCATCAGCTAGCTAGGCTAGACCTGCATGTTGCCATCGACCTCTTAATTGAGTGCTCGATTTATGGCATTGATGTATGTCCTTCAACAACATCGGATCTTAAGGATCCAATGCTCCTTGTTGAGCATAGCACCCTTTATGGCTGCTCCCTGTGTTGATTAGACACATGCTGATGCTGTCTTTTCTAGATCCAACACCAAACCTAACCTCTTACTATCATGTTCAATGTTAAGAAATTCTTCTCCGGTTGCTTCGACGGCACTGGATTTTGCCAGACCTATAACGGCGAAATGGAAGCTGTTACCAAGGCTCAAGGCCTTTATCGTCACCTCACTGGTGCGGCCAAGAAGCCAATGTACCCTCTGGGGGAGGTCATTGTTCCAACCATTACAGTCACTCCTTCCCCTGGTGCGGCCGCTCAGCCTGCAGCTGGCTCTGATAGTGATGATGAACCTGATCGTCACCCTCCCACTGATACTCAGATCATGGCGTACAACACTTTCGACGGCACTGGATTTTGCCAGACCTATAACGGCGAAATGGAAGCTGTTACCAAGGCTCAAGGCCTTTATCGTCACCTCACTGGTGCGGCCAAGAAGCCAATGTACCCTCTGGGGGAGGTCATTGTTCCAACCATTACAGTCACTCCTTCCCCTGGTGCGGCCGCTCAGCCTGCAGCTGGCTCTGATAGTGATGATGAACCTGATCGTCACCCTCCCACTGATACTCAGATCATGGCGTACAACACTGCACTGGAAGCATGGGAGGAGAAAGACCTCCAGCTGATGGGTATAATTCAGTTGACCTCAACAAAGGAAGTCTTTGAACCTCTCAAGGACATGGATGCTGCCAAAGCCTGGTCCACCATCGTCACCACCTACAGCGAACCAACCTTGTCTGCCATTTATGGCGACTTTGTCAAGTTGGTGTCCTTCCGGCTTACCACTAGTCACCCCCAGGCTGGCATTGCCAAGTTCAAACACTACATTGAACGTCTTGCCAAGGTTGGGGTTAAACTTCCTGAGTTGATCAAAGCCCTCCTTCTCATCACAGCTATTCCTCCTGAATGGGACACCGCTTCCTCCAAGTCTCTTCATGACTTTACCAGGGATCCTGACAGTACTAGCGCCCTCACTGTCGCCAATGTTCATGAAGCTATCATGATTGAATACGAGCGTCAGAACCCTCAGCTTGCTAACCGCCTTTCTGCGGTCAAGCGTGCTGGTAACTGTGAACCATCTTTTGGTCAGCAGCAGTGTCAGCAGCAGTAATGTCAGCAGTGTGGGCAGCAGCAGCATGGCCAACAGCGTCAACCACAGCATCAGCAGCAACGTCCTTCTTTGAACCAGAATAACAGTAAGAAGAAGAAGCAGCAGCAGTGTGGTACCTGTGGTGGTATCAACCAGCACCAGGGTCCCGGCCACGCTGGCGGTAACAATCGGTTGCATGGTCACTCCCATCTTGCATTTTATACATCCGTCGTAGCTTCCCCTGCTCCTATCTGTCCTTACTCCTCGATCACCGACCGCAGGGAACGTATTGGGTTGAACACAGTCAACAACTCCTTGCGTGCCGAGATTGCCAGTGCCCCTCCTGTTCACGCTATGGGATCACTGCCCCCAGCTCACTTCACCGGTCACTGGGACAAGTCCTGCGACAGCACTGTCCCTCAGCCAGCTGTCAAGAAGAACCCAGCTGCTATGCAGTCCTTCACTGGCTTCAAGCCATCTCAGTCAGTATTTGATGATGTCCATGAAGCGTGTTCCCTTGCTGACAGACTTGGTGCCCCCAAGACAGCGTGGTATCTCAAACCCTTCAAACAGATCGTCATGTCCACCACCAATCGTTTGCTCCAGGATTGCATTGAACAACCACGTGCGTCCTCATCCAAGCGTCTTTTGGAGGATGATGAGGGATATGAGGGAGCTGGATCTCCTTCTTCTACTTCTTCTAAATGCTCTCGTAGTGCTGATCCTGATGAAGATGTAGAGATGGATTGGGGATCTGACAGCGGTATGGAAGACATGACCTCTCTATTCAGTAATGATGTTGACAATGATATTGCCAAAGCTGCAGGGGTTGAGGACGTCCCGGATGACGTCTCTCTTGGATCTTTCCACAATGACACAAGTTTCATACCTTGACCTGCTTTCCCAAACTGATACGACCCTACAGCAATGCTCACAATTAGTTGGTATCAGTAGTCCGCAGGCTAGTCATAGTGATCTGGAATCACTTGTATATTATTGTCATGCAATCAGTTCCCACTTTGTGGGGTGTACTCAATGTAAGGGAAAGAAAAGTGTGAACAATGCACAGGGTTGGCTCCTTGATTCTGGTGCCTCCTCTCATTTCACAAATGACATGAATGATTTCGCTGAATATGAATCGCTTGATGGTCCTATCGTAAATACTGCAAATAAGGGCAACCCTATACAGATCAAGGGTAAAGGCACAGTCTTCATTAAGCATAATGTTGAAGGACATGACAGGAAACTTATTGAGCGTGTATTGTGTCTCTATCCTGTCTATTACATACCTCAATTGGACATACGTCTAATATCAATGAGAGAGTTCCTTCAAGATGGTCTATCAATTTGTGGAAACGCGAAGAAGTTAGCCTTCTACTCATCACAGTGACGACAGTCACTTGTTTCCTACCTGCATATGCCTGGTCAAACCATTTATTGGGTACACTTGCGGAAAGCATCTGCTGAGGTTTTAATGGCCAAGTTGGTTGTTTACAACGTTGACTACGATATTGAGCACAGACGCTTTGGGCATCCATCGGATAAAGCCCTGAATAAAGCTCGGAAACATACGCAAGGTTTCCCACTTGATCTTAAGGTGCCTACCAAGAAGACACCTCTGTGTCGTGGTTGTGCTGAAGGCAAGATGCACAAGAAATTGTTCCCCAACTCTGCAACAAGAGCTTCTAAACCGTTTGAACACATACATTTGGATTTGAAGTCGTACCCAGCAGAATCGTATCACTGGTACAAGTACTACATCTCTTTTCTCAAGACTGCACGTCCTACATTTGGACCTCCAAGCTCAAGACGAAAGACGAAGCAGTACCCGCTTTGAGGGACTTCCTTACTATGGTCAAGATGCAATTCAATGCTGTTGTCAAGACCTGGATGTCTGATGAAGGGGGAGAGTACAAAGGAGATAAGTTCAATGCAGTACTGAAAGAGCATGGTGTCATGAAGACGCCATTTTTCCCTCCACCATTGACTCACATGATTATCACATGTTCTTTTCTCACGGTCACTTACTATACATCTTTCTTTCTCACAATTCCCTTTCTTAACCCACCATCACACAGCTTTAACCCACATTGCGCAGCCATCCCATTATCTCATACCGACTCATTCCTTATTCATCCTTGACTCATACTTACTCATACACGACTCATAGGTAGCCACTCTGACTCCAGCTCTGACCATAGGATAGGTATACAAGCTAGCTAGTCTTCACCTGGTCCCTCATCTTGACCTCTTGTCATTGGGACCAGGTGAGTAGTACAGTCTCCTTCGCTTTCCTTCTCTACAATAGATCTAACTTGTTGTTGAGACCAGTTTCTGCCTTATCTCTGTCTGAGTCGAGCCCACTGCTCCTCTCCTAGCTTGCTACCACCACTCTCCGCCTCTGCTGTCTCCAATAGACACTCAGCACTTCATGACACATGGGATCCAAAGGGATCAAAGCATACCATATACACCACAACAAAACAGTTGTGCTGAACAATTTAGAAGGCTGAAGCTCTTTCCTTTGAAGCTTGTATGCCTCAGTCCTGGTGGGAATTCTGCCATGTGCATGCCATCCACCTCTACAACTGCACTCCTGTGCAACGTTTGAGCTGGCGAACTCTGTTCGAAATGCTTTACGGCAAAGCACCTGATGTTTCACATCTCCAAGTTATGGGTTGTGCAGCCTACGTCTTCATTCCTGAAGATCGTAGGAAGAATAAACTTGCTCCTTGCAGCGAGTTGATGACCTTCATTAGCCACCAAGATGGGATGAAAGGCTTCCTGTTCATGAGAAGTAATAATTCTGTATTCAAAGGTAGCACTGCACTGTTTGATGAGACGCTATACAATAAGTGTCCTGATGCCAAAACTCGTGGCTTTACACCTGTTGGTAGTGAACCATTTACTTTGGGTGAAAATCCCAACATTTCTTTGGAAGATGAAGACTCTGGCAATGATTGGGACGATACTCTGTTCCCAGATCTCAGACATCACTCCAAACCTTCTAAGGGATCAGAACCTCAGGTTGACAAACCTGCAGGTGGCCCTGTGCCAGGGGATTTGTGTTATATCCATGCCGGTTCCGGGGTTTCCGAAGGCCTCTATCCACCTTCCAGAGATTCCGAGTATCGGAATCTACTTTATGTTTTCTCTTCCTTCACAATCCTTTTCGGAACATGACTTCGGATTCCGACGTCGTGTCCCCGGTACTTATGGATCGGAGATACATATTCACCGTTCATCTCCGAGTAGTACGTATACTCTACATTCCGACATTCCGCTCTCCATTCTATCATGACTCATCCCGTACATTCCATTCTGACACTTCATTTCCAATTCATCTCGGATTCCGTACTGTACATATATTCTCTCCCGCTCTTGACTCACCTTCGGTACTACGATCGCCGGAACCCCTTCGGAGGTCTCGGAGATCAATACATATATAAGCTAGATACTTCACGACTTGTATTCCTCAGAATTAAAATCAACTTGGTTTCCGTTTATCTCATTTGTCTCATTCTGTCTCTTTATCTCTATCTCCTCTTCATCTTTATCTTCCTTTCCTTCCGGTCAAGGACAACTCAACTCAACGGTGTCATTGGCGAAACCTTCGACTATTGTCCAGCCATCCGTTTGGCCTTCCGGTCGTCGGAATCTCTCTAACCCCGACTAGTCCATTCCGGCACGTCGGCTTCCGTCTCTTCCACTCGGACTTCCATCCGGGCTGTCATATCCGCACGATCCTAACAATTTGCCACTCCCTGAATCTGGTCCGCTGACGCCTCCAGGCGAGCCTGCTATTCCTCCGCCTGCACCAGCAGCGGATGGTCCACACCGGTCTTTTAGGCAGCGGAAGGGTACAATGCAACCTGGTAATATATTTGGTGAACAGCGGAACCCAAATAGACCCTCAGATATTGTTTGCGACTTAGAGAACAAAAATACTTGGAGAAATGTCACTGGAGATAAAGAACCTTCCCATCCAGTTGATCGTCCTAGCTCTTCACAATCTAGGAAAGGCAAAGGTGGTAAAAGGGGGATTCCTGGTCCACTTCCGCCTCCACCTGCTCCAGAACCTAGTGGAAGCACCACTGAGTTGCATGAGGAAAGCGTAGTCGAAAGACTAACCCAAGAAGGGGGAGTAGGATTCGTGATTTACCTGTTGAACAATGCCATTCCAGTTCACGATTTGCTTCCAACGTCCAATATTCCTGATTTCTCTAACATCAGAGAATGGGCACTCCGTGATATTCTAAAGTTGCTTGTTGAGCAACAGAAAGAATGGAAGAATGCTTGCCATGAAGAACTTGAGGCACTTTGTAAGTGCAAGGTCTTCGAACTCTGTGACTTGCCTAAAGGTCGCAAAGCCATCAGAAATAGATGGGTCTTCAATGTTAAGTTGAATGGTCACAAGAAAGCTAGACTTGTTGCCAAAGGTTTCTTTCAAGTCAAAGGTGTAGACTTCAATGAGATCTTCTCACCAGTTGTTTGTTATGAGACTGTTTGTATGATGCCTGCTCTTGCAGCTCTCAAGGACTGGTACATTACTTCTGTTGATGTCAAGAATGCTTTCCTTTACAGCGATCTTGTAGAAGAAATTTACATGGAGCAACCTGAAGGCTTCAAAGTCAAGGGCCAAGAACACAAGGTATTATGCCTGCGTTGTGCATTATATGGACTGAAGCAAGCTGCCCTTGAGTGGTGGTGAACCCTCAGCGCATTCATGGAAGTACTGGGCTTCAAACGCCTGACTTCTGATGCTGGACTCTTCATCTGTAAAGATCCGAAGAGTGGTGAAGTTGTGTATGCAATCATATACGTTGACGATGCACTGTTCATGGGTCCTAACAAAGCTTTTGTTGACAAGAAGAAAGCTGAGTTCATGGCTCGATGGGAATGCCACGATATGGGTGATGCTAGCAAGTTTCTCTGCATGAGCATTTGTTGCAAAGGTAATAAGATCATGATTGACCAGAAGGACTACCTGAAGAAAGTCCTGGAACGTTTTGGGATGCAGAATGCGAAAGGTGCTCCAACACCCTTACCTGCTGACTATGTGCCAACTCCCAACAATGGTCCAGTGAACCCTGCCATTTGCTCCAGATTCCAGTCTGTTATTGGGTCGCTTCTGTACATTATGCTGGGCACATGTCCTGATATTGCCTATGCAGTTACAAAGCTTTCCCAGTTCTCTTCTAATCCAACAAAGGAACACCTCGATAAAGCTCTGCATATCTGCCACTATCTTGCTGGCACATCAGATTATTCACTTGTCTACAATGGTGACTCTGATGGAGGTCTTCTTGTGTTCACAGACTCAGATTGGGCTGCCGATCCTATCAAACGCCGTTCAATTACTGGCTACTTCTTCAAGTTAGCAGGCGGCATCTTCTTGTGGCAATCACACGCCCAGAAGACTGTAGCTCTTTCTTCTACTGAGGCTGAGTATATGGCACTGTCAGATTGCAGTCATCAAGCTTCCTGGATAAGATCGCTACTCTCTGAACTTGGAATTGACTTAGGTCCTATTCCAATCTGCGGTGACAATCAAGGCTCTATCTTCATTGCATCTAATCTGGTTCAAGAACGCTGAACCAAGCACATCAATATTCGATATCATTATATTCGATCGTGTGTTGAAGATGGCAAAGTTGAGTTGTTCTTTGTTGAAGGAGTCTATAATCTTGCGGACATGTTTACGAAGAAGCTCAGACATGAGAAGTTCTTACGGTTCAGAGATCACCTTGGACTTGAATTCTATTTGTCCACTTGATTTGCTCAGATGCACTTTTCAGCTGCACTTAGCGAGGGGGTGTGTTGAATCTGTGGACTATTATTAGATCCCGGTATATCCAAAGTCCTGGTTCACTCTTCCCACCATTGTATTATGCGGGACAATGCATTCGCTATTGTTCCATTTATCTATTGTTCACTATGCTCATATGTACAATTTCTATCTCTATATGGTAGTTCTATTGTATCTTCATGTATATAAGCTCGTAGTTCTCTACCTGAATCGATAGTGTGCTTGAGCTTCTATGTCTTGCCTCTACCTCTCTAAACTTCTCTCTAGTAAGTAGTAGTGTAGCCATGTTGTAGTCCTCTGCGCTAGGCATCATGCCGGCTCATCAATACAAACTACACAAAAGGTGCCGGAAGGTTAGTGAATGGACCCTCTTGTCGCACAGAAACTATGATATTAGCCTTTACTGTGTGTCGTGGTTACAGGTGGTCACTTGGAAAAGCCCAAATCCAAGTCTAGAATGCGTAGGAATTTTGATACGTCGGGCATTGTCCGGGTAATGCCGTCGGTTGCGTCAGCAAACAGGTTAGAAGTCTTTGAGCAAAGAATGTGGTCGAGAAAGTCCCATTTTGAGTTATCAGAAGCTGTTAGCGGCTATCTGCGTCCTTTGTGATGTTTTTCAGCAGATATGTGACATGCTGCTGAAACAGCCGGATCCTGAGAGGTTATGCCAGTTGCCTTCCAAATCAAGTAAGCCGGCGCATCCCGGCTAAAAGTGGCGTGATTTGGCTTATGCCATTTTCTTTTCAAAGTCCGCTAGTCGTCCTTCTGCCCTCATCTCCGTCAATGTCCTCCAGCTTTTCTCATTCTCGCACTATTCTTTTTCTAGGCTGCGCACCCCTCAAACTTACTCAAGAAATTAGCTTTCGCGCTGCTACTGGTCACTCAAGAACTCCCCATCAAGTTGACTCAAGCACACCTATCATCAAGGCTCCAGGGTGGTCAAAAGTGGCCTCAAAACCATGGCACTGGGTGCAGGATCACATGAGTTTTTAGAGATATGCGAGACTGATGCTGAACTTTATGCGGGGCGATGTTAGCATAAGTGGCGGAACAAAGGGAAGAGTTATTTGATACCAAAAATAGACAGAAATGGGATAGAAAGGCCTGGTTTGGATTTTCTATCAAATCTCTCTCACATATGGGCCAAATTTAGTTCAAATATCTCTTGCATGGGCCACGAGAATCACGGTAAATTCTCCCCACATAAGTTTTCACGTCAATTCTACATTTCTCCCGGAACTTACGGGTCCTTGCACCCAGTGTGGTCCGTCGGTGAAGTCAAGTTCGCAATTCATTCAAGTGCTCTATCTCAGTTCTCCGCTCAGGCACTCAGGACGAGAGTTTTTCGACCCATGGTTTTACTGTTTACACTGCTTCATTATAGAGTACCACATGTAGAGTACCTATACCGCAATATGAACCATTTTACACCCTATAAGCAACGTTGAGAACTTCAACGAAAGGAAAAATAAAACAGTAAGGGGGCCACAAGCGGGCTCGGCAAGTGCGCGTAAATTGTTCGGCTTAGCGGCTATGTATTCAGACCTATTCAGACCCGTCGTGAATTTCTATGGCGATAATGCCATCAACAAGCTATACCCTTGAGCCTGGGGGAGCCTCTTTTGCGTTATCTGGGCACCTTTGGTGTGGCTCGGACTGGTGAAGATGCAGGGGGACCAACCTGTCAGAGCCGGCAAATCGGTTCAGGTAAGCGAAAATGACTTGGGAACAGCATTTCATCCGTGGGCATCTGGCCGACAGTACTTGGGGCTCGGGTCCGAGGCCTTCAGGGGATACCAAGTAGGAATATGATTGACAAATGGATTTCTCCGACCTCCAGAGAATATATCACACCTCTCCACAGAGTGCCAGTCGGTTACAGACCAGAGCAAGGGGGGTACACGTGAGAACCTCCTCAGCAGCATTGCAGCCAGAGGGCAATACGGTGGTGGTGTGAGAACACTATATAAGTTCGTTGTTCGTCGGTCAGAACCAACGTCATGCCTGAGATTGGATATTCAGGAATCGAAAGGAGGGTGTCCTATGAAGATGGAAACTTTTCTCGCTTCAACTCTCAGTCCGAAATAATTGAATGATTGTGTTTCTGACTTCCTCTCTGAGACGCAGCTCCGCCGAGGATGGAAAGGCTCAATCTACCGTCGTGGGTAGCACAATGGCTCAAGAGTCGTGCGGCTCACCCGCCAGGGTAAGTCTTTCCGGTCAATGTTTGAGACCAAATCACACATTCTTCTTCCGCTTGCTTTCCTCGTTCGCTGGTCGATGACAGCTCTTGATTCAGATGATTACCATCATGGCGAATATGATCCCTTTCCCTTCCCCACAACTGCCATGCTTCGATTTCACTGTCAGTCGCTCTGTATTTCACGATGCGTCATCCCAGTGCTTTCAATTACTTGTGCCCTGGTGATGGGGGGGGCGATGCTGACATTCTCGCGCCTCCACGTCCTGAAACTTGAGAAGCCAGTGTAAGGCCGGCCGGCTTTCAGGTGGGAAGGCGTTGTATCGGACACACCTCTTCTTGACTCATGGAGACAGGCAGTGGCATCCCATCGGCGTCAACAGCCGTAGCGAGATGGCTCGATGATATTGGACCTGGAAATCAATTCTTGAAGGGAGGATGGTACTAGCGTATAGCTTCTCGGATCTGCCGGGTGAGTGTTCTTGATGGACTTCTGGGGCCTTGCATAAATATCCTTCTTGCTGCATCACCATCCGTACTCCGCCGACGGTATATGAAGTCGTAACGAGCGATCGGTGTCACCCCACCAACCAGTGCAGGATAGGTGCGGGATCACAAACGCTCCCGGGTTCACAGCTGCACTAAGATATCTTTAGTGATGAGAACCAGTGGCCGTCTATCTTCGGGGAAATTTGTCGGTTTCGGAGCGCCCGTAATCCCGCATTGATCTGGTGAAAGGGTTTTCTGCCGAACAAGAGCGCTCCCTACTAGTACACTTCACGAGCCATTCATGATGGTCTTTGGCGTCGTTTATGTTTGCTTCAAAAGCCGTGAAAAGCCCTTTATCACGATGATGTATTCCTGAACTCCAATATCTCAAACTCCAAGTTTGTGATGAACCTTGCATCTGCGCTCTCATCACAGTGGATTGGCCAATCCACCTCATGTATGATGTATCAAGAGACAAACACCAACTTAGACATTCAGTCATCATATGCTTCTCAGGTTCAGGCTCCTCGCGGAGCATCTATGTTCTTATTTTACCAGCTGCCTGTTGATTCGATCTTTCGTGACCTCGCAGTAGTGGGACTTCCTTCTAGTACGAGTGAATGACCGCGCCCACTCCTTTATGCCTTTGGCGTGCGACGAGATCATCTTACGTTAAGCACAGGTGAACGTGATGGACCCGAAAATCTAAACAGTTTGGAGCGTTAGTATGGAGTATCTTATTAGTTTGGAGCATCCAACTATTTTAAGATTCTCAAAAATTGAATAGACCTTACGAAGACCAAATTAAACTCACACTCAAAGATATAAAGCCAGATTAATAGTTGGTAAGTACGCCCCATTCCTCCCCGTTCCTGCCCACCCCGTCCAGGCGGCTGGTGTTTTGGAGATTATAGGTCATGAGCGGTAGTTTTCCTTTTTCCGAGTATACTTCTTTGCGTCATGTTGTGGGATACCCGATTGCAACATGTTCGGTGAGTCTCGCGCTTAGGACTACCCTGTAATAAAGACAAAGCTGAGTCGGTATCCAAAGGTTTTGTTCTTTGCTTATGGTGAATCACTTCGATGCTGGCAACGACACTCCAGCGGCTAACCACCCATGCAAGGATTTTACATCCTACTCTTCATCCTATGCATCAGCGCTCTCACAAAATCCCGGCGCTACTCTGAGTCCACAGGGAGGATGCCACCACACAACCTGTACCTCTGCTCAACTGTGTCACTATTCGTGGTCGCAACAGCAAACGTGGTCCTTTCTTTGCACGATACAATCCGCCAGGCAGTCTTCATCTTCACTGATTTGCAAACGGGAGATGACCGTGCTTTTTTTGAGTCCATGACCACCAATAAGGTTGCCTCTGCAGAAGAGTACGTACCCTCTGATGGGCCTGAAGACTTGTAACTGTTACTAAAATAGGGCCAAAGATTAGCGGTCATGATTCTGCAAAATATAGCAAAGTGAGTGGGGATTCCCTCTTTCATCCCTATGCCCTGCAAATTAAAACTAATGTATCTAGCTTCCTGGCAGACTTGATGCTGGTGCTGTTCAAATCTCTCTTGATCTATGAAAATGGCTGATGGGACCTGATATCCTTCTGAAGGTGCATAGATGTTATGTAGTCTGGAATAGCAGTAAACGCATTATGATCCTATTCATTCTCACCTCCTTGATCAACGGTAAGTTCCGATGTTTGTTGTTTATCCACTACTGCTGAATGGCCCCCTAGTGCTGGGCCTTGTAGCAATCATTCTGATGGGAGTCGGATCCCGTGATACCACAGACCAAGGTCTAGTACTTTTTGTCCGGGGAGCAAATATGAGGCAGGTTTACAATGGTGCTTATGCGGCCGCTAACTTTTTGGTTACACTGCTTACCGGTAAGCAGAGACAACAGTGTTACAAGAACTATCTCACAACTCGGTTTCAAGCATTGAGAATTTGGTGGCTTTCCAGACAAGCAACAGAATCTCTCGGCAGTGGTGCTCAGGGACTTTATCAGAGAGTTCTAGCTCTTATGTGAGTCCTGACCCTCCTTGCTTAACCCAGTTGATTACTAAATAATGCACTTATAAAGCCTTGAGTCTGGGACTCTGTATCCCATAGCTAGCTTTGTGAATATTGCTCTGAACGAGAGTATCAGCGAAATAGGTATCCCGCTCGACTTTGGTGTAACGGTCACTTTGATCGCGGTAGGTGTTCCATTTTGACCTAGATGTACTCGAACTGATATATCGAGTGGTATAGGCAATCGCTCCCGCTCTAATGATTGTTCGGTGCCGGTCTATCAATGCCCTTCAGAACCATAGCGCTCGGGAAGTAGGAACCCTGTCCACGTTACATTTCAACTCAAATCATAGAGCGGGATCTATTCCCGCCCATGTCGACTCCCAAGCGCGAGATGTCGAAGCACAATCCCAACATTCTGTAGCAGAAGGCTCGAGCACAGGCAGTAGCGCCCATCATGAGGAAAAGAGGACAAACACCATCCTGAACAGCCCAGCGAAATAGTTTTGAGCATCGCCAGAGGGTGGTTCAACTTAGACAGTATCTCCGAGCTGACACAAGTCACAAGTCCCGTTTTCCTTCCCGTAAACCATATTTATATCCCCCTCTCTCGCTATGTAAGATTGATATTGTATTCCGAATGACTCGTTGTGTGTGCGATACTCTCTGATACGCTCACAGATTATATTATATAATTGTGTCAAGAGCACAATGCGCCTGTCGCCGGGAAGCACTAGGCTCTTAAACCAGTCGTCGAATGATGAGTTCAATATGTACAAGGATTTAGGTCGCACAGAGAAGGAATAGGGAGGTGTCATATGATCTTTTGATGAACCAATCAGATAACGTAGAGATTTTGAAGGTTTGCATCGAGAGACTGCATGTTGTCAGGTGAATGTGCTCTGACGGCACTGGACCGTGTGCCACATAGGGGTGGGCATATGCGGTAGTATGTCCTATCCAAAATCACTCGATTTTGGTCCTTTTTGAGGCCCAGTGCCATGCCACACGCACCACCTGACTAGTAACCACCACCATCAAGTTGGTGCCGCCACCCCACTCTGTTCCCCCACCCACTTTTTTTCCATTTCTGCCGACAACCCGCGGGCTCAACTCACCATTGGATGGAGCAAAAAAATTGGAACCTCGAGTGGAGCGACTCCCCGAAGGCCAGGTGGGGATATGAGGCTGCGGATTTCAATATTAGGACGAGTGGCACGTATTGGCAACGTAGACTTTTGTGAGTCAGCCTCGGGTAGAATTGTTGATTTCACAAAGTTCATACAATTGAATTGGAGCAACTTATGAACTCTAACGGTCAACAGCCAATTGAGAGGGTCCCGCGTCACAGCTTTGGAGATACACATGAAGAGGAGACTGGTGACAAAAGGAGAAGAGGACAGGGAAGGATAGGACAAAGGTGAGACTTGAACGGTTCGGTTTACCTCATTTGAATGTGGTTAAAACAGATTTCCTACCCATTCACGCAGCTGGGCGTGAATATTATTTTTGCATGGAAATATGCCAGAAAAATATGATGCCTCACAGTTCAACACATATTCAGGCTCGCAATAGTCGAAATTAAATTGGATTCCGCATATTTGGCAGCAAAAATACTCACCGGAAAGCCAGGCAACATATTTCTGCTTCATATACCGTAACAAAATAAGTTTTGGCCCAAGCTGTCACCTGTGTCAAAAGCAGCTGGTTTATTCCATTCACTGTTGGTCTATTGTTGTTTAAATAGGCTTTCTACATGCTCAAAGCAGTCTGTTAGGCATCCCGTTTGCACTTCCCGTGTAGTTCATGCTGGTTTAAACCCCGCGTTGAGGGCTACTCAAACACCTGTGTCAATATCTCATGTACTTGTAGTCATATGTAGTATGAATGGTGTTTAATCTTTTTTAATTCAGATTCATAGGGCTTGGTCAAGTCCAACCTAGTGTAATGGAAACTCATACCACGGTAGGCCCCTCATGACCATTGCAGTGATGTTACGGAGCTTGAGCCCCTTCTCAGATATAGGTCCATCTCACAGTGCTGATGGTCTTATCTATATTTCAATCCAGCTATCCATGGATGCTGTCTTCTGTGATCTCACAGCAAGACCTTCCTTTGACTTTCACCCTTGTAATAAGACAAGATCAGAGTCTAGGGCGGACAGGAGTGATTATAAGGGGAACAAGGAACCGAACGGTTTGAAGGGTTGATGTGATTACATATCAATTTTCTACATTCATTACAAAGTCGAACTAACCTACTTTGTCTATTTTATTTTTCACGAGGCCTCACTGAGCCCAAAATAACCTCACCCTAGATGATTTAAGACAAAGATAATGATGGGTGATTTCATGTTCAACCCGATCCCTGCGAGTCCTGCCGAGAGAAATCATGAGCAACCTCATCCAGTATTCTGAGTTTTTCTCTCTTTCTCACATCGTGATATATCCGATCGCGACATTTTCGGTAAGTCCTGCGTCTAGTTGGCATTATCTGGTAGAAAGTGTTGCTGAACAACTACCGTACAAGGTTATGTTCCTTGCTTATGGTGGGTCCATTTGATGTCCGCAACGAGGACCTCAAGGATGCTTATTGCTTATGAAAGGATTTTACATTCTCCTCTTCATATTGTGCATCAGCATCCTGTCCAAATCACGGCACTCCACTGGGACAACAACACACAGACTGTACCTTTGGTCAACTGTGTTACTGTTCGTAGCCGGAACAATCAATGTGGCCCTCTTTACGCACGATTTGGTTCGCGAAATGAACTTCATCTTCACTGCTTTGCAGACAGGAGATGAAAGTGGTTTTCGAATGTACTTGACTACCGATCGGCTCCATAGGACAGATCAGTATGTCCATTCTATATTGTTTTACTTACTGATGTCGCTGAGTGCGGGCGGATTCAAGGGATATCTACTCCATTCTCAGTGTTGTATGCAAGTGAGTAAACCTCGTTTTGGGTTTCAAGCGCGTATCTAAGGAAGAACCTCATCCTGAACTCATACCCAGCTGCCTTGCAGATTCGATGCTGGTGACGATCAGTTCCTACTTGACCTTGACTCCACCTAACAAAATGTGTCAATTTGAGGTGCATCGGTGCTCTGTGGTCTGGAACTTGCACAGACACATTGGCATCATGTTTATGCTCGTTTTGTTCGTCAACGGCAATCTGATACCCCATCCTCATTCTACCATGGCTGAATCCTTACCGCTAGGCCTTACATCAGTTACCATCGTTGCAGTCATTTACAAAGATAGACCAATGCAATTTTTGGAACTGCTTCCTCAAGGAGATGTTGTGTACCAGCTATACAATGGCGTGTACGCGGCTGCCAATCTCTTAATCACGATACTTACAGGTACGCAACATCCTGGTGGTTGTGCAGAGAATGTATCATGATTCCGTTCTCAAGTTTCGAGAATATGGTGGATTTCCAAGGGGGCGAGGCAATCTCTCGGCCCTGGTACTCAGAGGTTCTATCAGAGGATTGTGGCGATCATGTACGTTTACTCATTTAATTCAATCCGTCAATCACAAGCTCAAACGATTCAAAAGCCTCGAGTCTGGAGTTCTATATCCCATATTCAGCATTGCAAATATCACTTTGAAGGAGAGTGCTAGCGAGATAGGCCTTCCAATCGATCTTGCCCCAACGGTAACTTTGATCGCGGTGAGCATCATAATTGTTCAACAGCAAACTTACGTTGGGATGATTCACTAATCGACACTTTTAGGGGATCGCCCCTGCGCTTATCATCGTTCGCTGCAGAGGTTTCAATGCTCTACGCAACCACAGAGTCTGGGGGGCAGGAGCCCTGTCCACATTGCGCTTCGATGTGAATGTCGGAACGGAATTGAATCTAACTCATACTGATTCCCAGGTGCAAGACGTGGAAGCGCAAAACAAACCTCCGGCATCAGAAGACTGGAGCGAGGGCGTCAGCATCAGTGGCGAAGAAAAGAACGCAAATGCAGGCTTGAAAGGCCCGGCGGTGGGGGTTTAAGGATCTTACAGCTGGTATCGCACGGGAGTGTCTTTAAGTTGAACGGCTCACAAGCTTACCTATCACCCACTCGGCCTTGTTGTCTGTATCTCAACTGTCCGTTCTCAGTACGAATTTTACTTGCATTTGATTTTTGTTGTATCGAATATCTGTCCGGGGGCCGACGTTTTTTATGAGTGACTTTCTCTTGGGATTGAACCTTGAGGTGGCCGAAGCGTGGAAAATTCGGCCAAGCTTGCCAGCCGGACCGGGACATCACACAGCTGGGCGTGAACATTATTTTTGCATGAAGATATGCCAGAAAAATATGACGCCTCATAGTTCAACACATATTTGGACTGGAAATAGTTGAAACTGAATTGAATTCCGCATATTTGGCTCAAAAATACTCACCGGAAAGGTAAGGCGTCATATTTCTGCTCCATATTCCACATCAAAATAGGTTTTTGCCCCAGCTGTGTCAGCCCCAGCTCTTGTGCTGCAACCACCATCACAGAATCGTCGAAGGCGAGTAATTGAGTCATCATATGCTTAAAACAGGATATAGTCATTCTGAAGGGTCTAACAGCGTTACACTAAAACACTCTATGGACTCAGAAACCCCTCACGCTACTCCATGGGCAGACTTAATTATGGACTGGGCTAAGTTACTTACCCTGACTTAGCTTGGGCTTGGCTTATATAAATGACGCAATGTCGCTTACTAGTTGATTGGTAAGCTACCGGACCCGGGTGCAGAACCAAGAAAAGTTTTCTGTAAATCGGCAATACAGGGAATTGAACTCATAGCGTCACAGACAGTTGAGACAATCAGGTGTGACCAATTATCTCACCAACTGCACCATGGTAGCTTACTTATGGCAAAGGTTAGCTAAACCACATCCACCCCCCGAGGCCAATCTCATTCAGTATTGTATGGCTTCACAGATTCCCAATTTAAAGAGAGTCAGGACATACGTCACTTGAAACGACAGCTATACTCCGCTGGGAAATGGCTAGGGACTGGCTAGGGGTCCTCTTCCTTATATCACGAGGAAATACAGGCACACACATCCAGTACCCAAGCAGGGGAACTGGTCCCCTCAAATGCAATGCACATTGTTCAAATCCTGTACCATTGTACTGAGCATCAGCCTGCTCGGCGCCCTGTCCAAATTGGGGTAAAGTGTTTGGTATAAATAGAGGCACGGAATGAGAAGAAATAAAAACATGTCTACAATATTTTACTTCATTTTAGCATGATCAAAGCTGCAAGCTCATGACATTTCATTGCTTAAGACTTGAGTCTGACTTAGAGACCGCGTAAGTTATAAGTTATAAGTCAAGCCAAGTCAAGTCACGGGTAAGGAACTTGGGCCAATTCATAAGTAAGTCTACTGTAGATTACCCCTCACGGCACACTTCTCAATATCCACCAAGACCACTCGGAAATTCTCTCATTGCTACGAAGTCTGGCACCACTGAGCATTCATGATCATCCACCGGGCATATTTAAAATCTCCCGAGAAGCTCCTCACGAACATGGTGAGGATACGCAAGACCAGCAATCCCAGGGGAACCTCGAGCACACTGCATCCTTAGCAGAATCTTCCCTCTTCGCCCCAATTCGACGTCTCCCAACCGAGATTCTCCAGGAAATCTTCATCTCTGCCACGGTTGGATTCATAGACGGGGATCCAAATCTATTCGGAGTCTACTCAAAGTGGGAGTCTCGCACGCTCAGGATCAGTGCGGTCTGTTATCGATGGAGGTCCATAGCTCTTGATACCCCTGAGATCTGGACTTACCTTTCTGTACGGCTCGAAAGGCAAGCTATATATCCGGTTCAGCTGTTCCTTGAACGCTCAAAGGACCGTCCTTTGGGGCTTACAGTTGTTTCTTACCGTGACAGTGTAAAGAACCGAAGGAAGTATTCAGAGGAGCTGCAGCTTGATTATTAATCATGCTTAGCGGTGGAGGGAAGTGGACTGTTTTCGCCGTTTCATAGTGGATAGTATTCAAAGGAGAAAGTCGTCGTTGCCCTTGATCAGAGGCGCTGTGAGTATTTCTGATCAGTTGAGAGCCGTGGACTATCTCCTTAGGGAGCAGCAATTGGAGGATGCGGCACCGTTGCTGGACTTGTTCACTATTCGACACATCGGGAGCTACGATCGTACACTTGGGTCGTTCTCACTTGGGAACTACTTCAGAAACCTCGTTATCGAGTTGGGACCGAGTTCCTCGCTCGAGGCATCATTCATAACATTGGGGTCCTCATGCGCCGTGGCGGATACCATCGAAGCCTTGGCATACCAATACCAATTAGACTTTGAATCTAGCAATCCTGATACACCGCTATCCTCCGACCATTTCCGCATGAATACCATCGAGCCAATACGGTGCCAAAAAGTGTTGGAGCCGGGGATATGTCTCTGTTCCGAAGATGGCATATACCCGCATTTGAGGGATATCTTCCGGTCGCTCACTCTTCCCGCGATGGAGAAGCTGTATCTTGCACCTTTGATAAGCAGTTTGAGGGGGAATGGCCGGGCAGAGAGCTTCGTGGTCTGCTTGACCGGTCCGAATCTGGGGTGCGTTGACAGACCTATCGTTCGTTGGGATACCACTCTCCGACGAGGACATATTATCGATATTGAAGGGGAGTCCCAACATTGAGGACCTTGCAATTGTGGAGCTATGAGCGAGGAACTACTCTGGTGCACCCCAGGAGATACCAGCAAGTTACGTCCAAATGATCACCAGGAAACTCATTTCAGATTTCACGTTGCCAAATACTCCTGATTGTGGATCGGCAGGAGCTCCACTTCTACCCAGGCTGAAATTCTTGGAGCTTCGAGCTCACAAGCGTTTCGATTCAGACCAGGAGTACGTCAATATGATCAGATCGCGGTGGAGGTCGCGCAGTCCTGAGTCAGACAAGCTCAATACGAGCACTTTCAACTCGGATTGGCGATCTCTCAGGACTGCAACTCTTGACATTCTGGGACGCGAAGCCGATGAATTGGTATATCAACCATTGAAGGTTTGTGATAGAGAGGGTATGCAGATCGTAGTGAAAGCTGGGGGGGAAATCATTGTTTGAGCTAGGTTGCTTTGAGATATTTTTTTGTGGGAGGTAGCAGTAGTTGATGATGTACTAGCGAGTCACCGTAGCCTAGTGCCAAGGGGGTGGCAATTCTTTAATTTTCGTATGAGGTCGAATTTTTCTAAAGCCGTGGTCGGACACCCCCCTCCCCCCCTCCCCTGCCATGTATGGTAGTCTCACGTGCTTCACGTGCAAGAAAACTAATATTATGAGTAGTAATGTTTTTACTTTTCAGTATTCTACTCGGACATATCAGACGTCGAAGGCTCTCAACCAGCTTTCCAGGCCCGTTGCGGTTCTTGTTGACACTTAACTACCAGCTGGCTCCATTACGCGTACGTGCCTCCCATGCACCTATGGTTATCACGAGAACCTCTTCAGAGTGCTTCCGGCACCCCCAGAGGCTGAGATTTTGGTGGGTACAAAAAAATCTTAAGGACCTTCGGCCCCCCCTACCTCGGACCGGAAATTCCATTCCTACCACCCCCTTGTCCAGTGCCGGCCGCAAGCCATGATAATACTATGTGGCAGAGATCGGGAAACCGTATGAGCGGCTTTGATTCGAAAGTTATGTCTACTCAAGTAGCCAATTCGGGTTTGGACACCAAAACCCATTTCGGCGGTCAGGTCCTTCGGAACGTCGCGTCGCTTCAAAGCGTCAGGTGACCCTGGTCTCTTGGAGCACTGCCACCGGCTCGCAACAACAGCATCATTGCCAATCCAACCTCGTCTCGGCGAGGGTAGGCTGAGATCAGGAGATGCTAAGTTGGGCTGGGGCGAGCGAAGCTCGGCTGGGTCGCGGAGGGGTCACGCCGCCTGGGTGGGCGGGGACCCTCCACTACTCCTGATCTCAATCTGTGTGCACTCATCTCGTATGTGGAAATCATGAGTGTATTCGTGCCAGCCGTTATGTGTATGTACGCCGTAAGAATGGTCATCAGTGTTCTAAATTATTGTCTCTAAGGATGAAGGGATGGGCGGTGGGTGTGAAAACTGAGGAAGGTGAGGAGGAAAAATGAGGAGAAATCTGTGAGCGACTCTACACAGGATGTCGCGAGAGGAAAGGAAAACCGAGGCTGAGTCATCAGCTTTCGCTCGGTTGGAACGCCGATGCCGCCTCGTGCCTTGCCGGCATCTACACTTCATCCAACCTCGTCTCAGCGAGGGTGGGCTGAGATCAGGAGATGCTAAGTTGGGCTAGGGTGAGCGAAGCTCGGCCGGGTCGCGGAGGGGTCACGCTGCCTCCCCAAGCCGAGGAACGACCCACGGCGTGAACCCGATTCTCGACGCCTACCCAACCAGAGACCCGAGGCTAATCCCTACCTGACGTGTCCATGTGTCTTGTGACCGTCTTCTCGAAGGCCCTGATGTATGCCTCGTATGCTAGTGACTTCCATCTCCTGGCAAGCCGCACGATCTCTGGCGGTACTCCCACTGCTAGGTAGTGTGAGGCTCCTCCAATCCTTGGCGAGTGCCCAAAGGTTGTTCCCCATCCCCATGCCAGCATTATTTGATTAATTCAATCCAGAGCTGCCTTCTTTACCATTGGTCTAACACCCCCACTCCTGTCCCTCCAGGAGAACAAGGGGTCTGATCCTAGCGCAGGGACTACCTTAGCTAGGTTCTTCAATGCTTCCAGTGGGCAAAGGTCCTCCCGGCTGGTGAGGTGCACCTTCTGGATCTCACCGTGCTTCGCTGTCTTCGCTGATGGCAGTGCCAGGGTTACGAAAGATTTCCCTGTGTACTCATCTGTCCCAAACATCACATCCGCCCGCTTCAGGTGCAGCTTGCCGTTGAAATCTGCCCAGGCTTTCACCGAAACCTCGCCAAACCTCATCATTCCCCAGAAGGCACACGCCGTCATCGCCCATACACATGCGTCAAATGGGTCTGACAGGTTCAGGGTGCTCTTCAGTGCTCGTAGCATGGGTTTTGTGAACGGCGGTCGCGGTGGTTTGCGTCTTGCCCCCTGCATCCTCTCTAACCCTCGTAGATGCCAATTGATGCGGTTGTGCTGTTCCTCCGAAAGGGGGGCCGGCCATCCCTGCGCAATGTGCCACGCCTGCACAGCTGATAGGTACTTGTGAACGGTGTCGATTGATACCGGCTCCAGCTGTGTCTCTGAGGCTAGGTCATCCCCCACTGTCTCGGGCAGTGTTGCTGCCTGTTATATCCATGCATCTTACCCTGGTCTATCTCACCTAGTCACATCACACTTGGCTGGTCACATCACTTCTGGACCTATCCCGGGTATTTCCAGGCTTTCATTCAAGTCCATTCCAACACTATTCCATCCCCGGCACTCAACCTTCACTTCCGTGGTTCAGTCTCTTGCACCAAGTCCATCCCTGGAACCTCTGCCACTTCCGCTTCCGCTTCCGGGACTCTTTCACCTTTCATTCTGACTTATTCTGACTTACTTATCTCCGACTTCCAAGATATTCCCACACTCACTTATTCTATTCATATCTTCATTCCATCACGCACTTATTCATTTCCGGTTCATTTCCCTTCCGGTACATTTCTCCCCGTGTTTGACTTCCATATGATACATCAACCTTTCCCGCACTTGAATCACTTATCATTCATTCATTTACTATTACCCTATATAAGCTCTATACTTCTATCCTGTATCTGAAGACTCGAAATCAACCAGAATCACTCGAAATCAACCAGGTTTCAATCTGGGTCAATCCCCATCATGACTCTAATGTCTTTTCTTCTCTCTCGCAACTTGTCCTCTTAGTCTAGTAGAAGGACAGCTCAGTTCATGGTGCTGTTGGTGAAACCTTCAGCTACTGTCTGCTCTAGATCCGTTGCTCCCACACTCCTTCATCTTATCTCTTTCCTATCCATCTATCCGACAGCGTATAAAACCCTATATCTTATCTTATCCCTATCCGATCCGCACGATCCTAACACTGCCCAAAGGGCAAATGAGAGCATAACTTTGAATGATGCCAGAAGCCTGAGCCTTTCTGGTACTGAGAAAATGTCGCAACAGATGTGGTATTTTCGGAGACCTGAGCCATACGCTGTTGCGTCCTTGAGTGACGCCTCTGCCAACCTTTCCACTACAAATTCGAGAAGTGGGTGCTCGATGACTGCCGCCGGAGGGGAGTTGATACCGCGCCATTTGAAAATCCTCTTGTCAGCCCTGCACTCAGGGCAAAGGGGCGAAGGGTTGGGTACCAGCAGCCCTCTCTTGTTGGTCTTGAGGGTTCGGCTGACGGCGGGGGCAGGATACGGTGCAAATAGTGTTAGTACACTTGTGACATCAGCGGCGCCAGGTGGTCCAGCAGTGGTAGGGTTGTGTTGTATGCCGCTGAAGGGAATCCCTTGAGAAAACCCTGGATATCTCCCCACGACAACGAGTCGCTGATGTTGATTCTCCCTGGAATATGGGTTGCGTGCACGTGAAATTGGTGAGTTGCTTGCAAGAGGTAGATCTGTTTCAAGGTCCGATTGACCTCGTGGCTTTTCTAGCACCCCTTGTGTACCACTCGAACAACTCCTTCGTTGTCCGACCACACTAGGACGTGTCCCCCTATCTGAATGGCTATCTTTTCCTCTTTTCCAAGCTGGATCAGTAGTCAGAGCCCCAGCTCGACGGCCACAGCCTCTGCCCAGCCAATGTCGTGACGCTGGCCGGGTCCAAGCTTGCAACCCTCCACCCATTTCCATACAGCATAGTGGTGCCCAACCACCACTCCGATTCCGTATGAGGTGCTTGCATCCCCCCACCATTGGATGTCCTGTGGAGTCGGAATCCTTAGTGGCACACTGCGGGGGGATACACCTATCACAAAACAGATCCATGATATGTCTGCTATGACGGCAGCGTGAGGCTTTAGTTTCGCCCTGTGTGATCGGAAGGAACGTGCGAAGTGTGAAATGGAAGGTAGGAAAGGCCTGATTAGACGGAATATGCATGACACGTGCACCTGTTCCATCTGGTTAGTACGATAAGCCCACCGTAGCAGCCTGTGTACACACCAGTTTCCCATGTAGGCTTGTGGCCTCTTTCGATGAGAATCTGGCCTCCTCCTCTGCCCAGGATGCCAGCGTGCTCACTACTGCTGCTAATTTCTCGGCCGGTAGTGCCACCGTTTTCTTGGATAGATCCCAGTCGAAGCCGATGTACCGTTGGCATATTGCTAGCCGACGAAGCTTGTCCAAGCTCCACGGTACTCCCAGTCGGCCCGTCAAGGTCATGAACTCCTCTTCCGTCCAGGTGTCCCCAGGGAACCAAATTACCAGGAAGTTGTCTACCCACTTCAGCAGCGCCTTGTATCCTGATGCTCTGTATATTGCCACCAGCATGTCTGCCACTGACCCGAATACCCCGGCGCTGGAGGTCAGGCCAAACATTACTGCTTGGTCCACCCACACCTTCCCTTCCCAGTGTATGCATAGAGCCCACTGCTGATCTGGGTGTATGGGCGTAAGCCTGTATGCTGCCGAGATATCGAACGTAGCTGCCCTGCAGCCCGGTGGTAAGTTCAATATCAGTTCCGCCACTTTCTTGAATGACCCCCATTCTGTCGGGAAGTTGTCCGATGAGATACCCGCGTTCACCGATTCTGTCGCCGGGTCATTTCTTGGGTACGACATATCCTGTACCAGCCGGAATTTGTCCGAGTGTGGCTTGGGTACAAGACCAAGTGGCGACGTTCAAAATATCCCGATTCTCTGTTCCAGTTCTTCCGGAGTGAAGGGCTTTGAATATCGACCTGCTGCTTGTTCCTGTGCAATGTATGATGAAATGAATGATGGGTTGTGGGATGATGATGCATGATTGTCGAAATAAATAAGTGCAAGTGGGCTTCTCGCGTACTCCTACGTCGCATCCATTGCGGATACCTTCGACGATGTGACTCCAGGAAGGATATATATTAAGGTGCTGTAGTGTGGATTGAATGAGGTCCGGACGTAGCGGTGTGACTATCTGACAGGGGTTGCCTTCAGATTTGGTTGCATGCTGCAGCTCCGTGCTCTGCGCTGCCACAGATACTGCAGGTATGGGCATTGGTGCAGTTGCCCCCAAATCGGCACTGGGACTGCTGGGTCCACCGAAAGCATAGCTGCCTCCCGGCTGCTGAGACTAATGACGCCTTCCCGTTAGCCTTCTGCACCTGTAGACACTGGTTTCCTGCCTTGGTGGTTGACGCTGTGCAGTCCGTGGTAATGTGACCTGTACCGCCACACCGAAAACAAGACGAGCGAGCTCTCTTCACTGACGCCGAGTCCGTCACCGCGGAACTGAAACGACGTTTCCCTGGTGTCGACAATCCGGGAAGGTTTCTGAGGTTGCTACCACCTCCGCTGCTGACTATAGCTGCCGTCGTTAGCAGTGTGAGGGCATCCGCATCTAAGGTTGCTAGATCATGACGTTCATCGCCCGCTGCTAGTTCCCTTTGCTGGATGTCATATGTGTACGCAATTCCAAGCTCGTGCGACTGTGCCAGACTCGAAACCAAGGCGAAGTGCTTTTCGAGTTTGTCCGCTCGAATATCACCGTGATGGCGCCTCGTAACTGTCACCAATGCCCGCGCTGCATTTTGGTGCTCCTGAAACTCCAGGTTCATCTCGCCTTTTCTGTCGAAAGGCCGGGCCTTTAGCATCCCATCCTTGGTGACCACTAACTCGTCCTCTTCCGCTCGTAATGCGAAGTTTTTCGAGTGAGCCACTATGGTTGACAATGGGACATACTTGTTCTGGCGCACTGCCTCGCTGACACGTTCGGAAACCGCTGATAATAAACAGAATCATTGTAAGTTAACAGAAAATTATGCTCGTGGATCATCCTGGTCTGCTCCATCCACTGATGCATTCTCGAGTTAAGCCTTTCCGACCCAAACTCTGAGAGCTGTTCTGACACCTCATGTACGGTCTAACGACCTTTGACAGAAAGAAAAAGCCCCGTTGGCCTCGTCTCAGATAGTGTATGATTGATGGTCCCGACGTGACCCAACAACTCTTGTATTTCGGAAGCCAGACTGCCCGTATATACGGAAGAGAGGTACTCACGTGCAAGCAACGGATTTGCCTTGTATCCGTCTATGGGCCTTGCTAGCGGCTTGTTCTTCGCTGCATCAGCCAATTCCTTCGCCCTCTCCTGAGCTCTCTCTATCTCCTCATCTCTCGCTATCATTGGGTTCGCGTTTACCAATTCCAACTCCCTAATTCTCCGCTGTAATCTTTCGATTACGGCGTCACGGGCTTCGTTACCGCCTGCTTGATCATGGGGCACCTCCTCGTCTCTCTCGTCGCCGTTACCTCCTTGTCCGTTCCTGTTCCTAGCGGCGCCTCGAGCTTCTGCTCCGATACCCTGACACCTCCTTTGAGCTGCTTCATGGTCGGATTCCCCGTGATCTTCGTCTCTTTCGTTCCTTGGTCTATTTGAATTCTCTGTCATGGTGTGAAAACTGAGGAAGGTGAGGAGGAAAAATGAGGAGAAATCTGCGAGCGACTCTACGGAGGATGTCGCGAGAGGAAAGGAAAACCGAGGCTGAGTCATCAGCTTTCGCTCGGTTGGAACGCCGATGCCGCCTCGTGCCTCGCCGGCATCTACACTTCATCCAGGACCTGGTTCCTTCCGACCACGACTATCGATGCGTTATTTTTTGCCCATGCTCGCCGTTTCTGCTTACCTCGATATCCTGTGCCTTTACGCGATTCTATAGGGAAGAACTGGGCCTGGGCCCTATAGTGAAAAATCTTTGCTCAGAATCTACAGGGTATGCGCTGATGGTGTCAGCCTTCTCATCGGTCATTTTATTCATACTCAAAGCTAGAGACCTCAAGAAAACTTCTTGTGGCTGCTTTTGGGACCACCAGGGTCAAATTCAAGCCGTGGTTTGAGACTTCACTGTTCAAATCCTAGCGGTAAAACGGTTTTGAGGTGAGCTGAGGATTTTCCCGGTGGTATGCTGGATGTTGATTAGCCCAACCTAGTCATACAACTGTCAACAAAGTTCTCATCATAACGATCTGGTAAAAAGCCCTTCTCTGACGAATGTTCCCGGGTCGTGTTGTTGGCTTTGTTTGTAGTCGAGGTCCTGCGGTATGTCTCGTCTTCGCTTTCAAGAGGCCCTGGCACTTACATCATGGTTTCTGCGCTAATATCAGCGGCCTCACTTCCACCAGTCATAAAGTTCAGCTCCAGTAAACGTACCAGAACTATCTGTCACACATCTTTGAGCACAAGCTATTCACGCTCTTAGCAGCTTTTTATCCGGGTCGACATGCTCACCACCTTTCCGAGCACACACGATTTCATGGGAAGCCTGGTGTACTTGGTTCGTGTTGTGGATTTTTGTTGGGAAACGGATGGCAGGAGAGAATATCAATTTGATACAAGGTCATACATTTCTCGCAGTGAGTCATCTGCGCCCTCTATTCGGATGTCGCTAATGTGCGGTGTACAACAGCGCCAGTGGTACCTCCATATCGCGGAAAGACGGTCCCAAACCCTCCCAACCTTGACTCTTCGCTGTTGATGAGCACCTGTGACCCCGATATTCCTAGGACGTGATTGTAGGGCCCATGGTTTTGTTGCACCCATCCACCGAATACGACCCTGGTTGTCCTTCAGAATACTTCCCGCCCTCGGAATCTCAAGCGGCCACTGTCGCAGGAGAAAGAGACGTTCCCTCGCCGACCCCACTGAACTCTCATACCACGTACCAACGCCCTTCGCCTATGGCTTTGCGAGCACCCACGCCCTACTATCCGAGGGGCTTCAACGTTCGGTTGCAAGCCTGTACCAGGGCAGAGGTTTTCGTCTCACCCTCTATCCCAAACATGACTCGGACGTTCCTTCCCTTACCTCCGATCTGCTTGGCTGCTTGCTCAAAGGTACGTTCTGGTCGCATTTCGCCATATCCACTTTCGTCCTATACCCGTAGCTGACATCGATCTCGTATCTAGCAATCATGGCAGCGACGAAACAGATTTTTTGGAATGGGTGAAAAGCATGAACTCGTAGGATATGCGTCGTTCCGAGGCGTTTACTTTGTGTTCATGGTGTGTTCTTTCTGATGATTTACCTACGCTCGCTTGCTGATGCTCTTGATATCGGGCATAGACGTGCCATTTTCAACTTTACTCGAGAAAGTATGCTCAAACGAAGCGCTCAAGTGGATTTGTATGCGCCACGCATCTGAGAGGGTCAGAGAAACGCTGATAGCAGCAAGATTTTGACGGATCTGGGATATCATCACTAGTGAGTTCAAGCCATCAAGGTCTGCCCCTCGTTTTCGGCTAACTTCCTGTCGATTTTCAGCCAGACTCCAAAGGTCTTCTCCCGAGCATATAGAACATGCATCATCACTGCACATAGGGATCCTCATTATCTCGTTGCACCTTACGAAATCTCGAGTTCAAGAGATGGGCTGGGGTACCTACCTTCACCCCATGAGGCCGCTCGAATAAAGCATCTATCTCAGTCGCCTGTATCCTTGCTGCGTATATGAACACGTACGAACACGTATGAACCAAGCACCAACCTTTAAATCTCGGCCACTATCACTTTCAAAGAATGCACCGAAGCATTATTCATTACCACCCCTTGCCTTGTATTGGTTAGGCGGGGCATACGTTTCTGGCACGCGAGGAGCAGGTTATCTGGTTCGTCGTAGGCCCTTGAGCGGGGGGCTTGCTATAATGACAAGACGCACGCCAGAAACGTGCAGCCGTCTCCCGACGTACATGCAACATTCGGCTTGGAGGAGGAATTTGGCATCCGTTGCGTGTTGTCTGGGCGGTGAATTGTATTCCTTGCTCTGGTTACTGTCGTAGAAATGATCCAATGAATAGGGTACCTTCCTTCGTTCTTCAGTCGGGTACAAGGATAGTGGACGTTCATCTCCGGAGTCTCTACCCTTATATCGGCTCTATCGTGTACATTCATCACGTATCGCAGGGAACGAGGGAAGCAGGGGGCTTTTTGGGCACGTCGGAACAAGCGAAGCACCCGCCTATCAAACACGAAGCAATGGTTCTTCCCAGTATCATCAATGTAATAACACGAGCTCGCTGTTCCTCGTCACACTAGCACCTTCAGTTGGCTGTTTGAATAGGATGCACGTAAGTCCTCGCCGCAGCTAGCCATTCTTTTCTCGCGGAACTGACTTGACCGCTACAGGCTGTCATCCGCTCGTCGGCTCGGTGTCAATGCACAGTATGCTGAGCATGAGAAGTCAGTAAGTTTACGTTCATGCCGCTTGGTCGTCATCCTGACGTCCACTCTCTATGTGCTCCATTACAGCGGATATTACGAGCGGCATCCTGATATCTGTTCTGTTTGTCTGTTTGAAATCTGACTTAGACTCCATTCGCACCTCACGGCATGGTGAGGCAGCAATATTGGAGGTCGTAGTCATATGCAGAGCGGGTGTATCCCTCATGGTAGCTTGGTGTACCCATCATACGTTCATTCGAGGAGGGCCGATGTGGTGAGCTGGATATGTCATCGTGTCGTTTAATTTCCTTGTGACTGGAGACAAGCCTGAAGCCAGATGGATGGTGGCTCTCGCCATTTCAGGTACCCCCAGGCCTTTCGGCGTATCACGGAAGATCATAACTGTATGTCCATGTCATTTATCCCCTAGAGCGGGCCTTGAGGAAGGTCCATCGGCTGCATTCGAGAGTGGAAATAGACCTCTACAAGTCGTGCTCGGATGTTGGTCGTCCGTCCTCTCGAAACCGTTCTCTGGCCCTCGTTGACGATGACCGTCGACGTCGACTATAGGCGTGACGATATCTATATTTTCCCATCGCGTGACAGTCTTGACCCGCGTCACGATATTACAGTTGAGTCACCAGAACAATGGTCGCTAGATTCTGACCGCTCACGAACGCCCAAATTGCTCATGAGCGGTCATGAGCGCTGTGAGCCTCGGGGTCGCTCACAAGTGAATATGGGACACCTTTTTTCTTGTGTGCACTCGTGAGCACTGCGAGGCTTGCAGTGCTCATGAGCAAACCAAATTTCCTGATCATTCAGGAGCTGTACTGACTTCATATTCAGTCATGAGCATTTCAGGAAGAGAAATAAAAAAAAAATGTTAGATTTCGAGTATATAAAACAAAGTCCAGATTGCATTAGCAAGAATACATAGGTAGATCATGATGTATGTTATCTATCAATACTTCTACTATACACAGACACTCACGTCCATATCCTCTTGTTATCGGCAACCCGCAACCCACACCACACCAACCACCGGTTGCCATAGTCTAGATCATCAATCGTGCGGCACTTGTTCACCAAAGCGAAGCTATTGTCACAGTCAGCAATAATTCCGAATAATGAGGGGAACAAAATCATACACTCAGTCTGCGGTCATATTCTTGCAGGGACCAGTGGGGACGTCGGGTTAGAGTGGGGGATGGGGGATTAAGTCTAGGGAAACTGCGAGGTATTTATACATCTTAGGGATGGTCTGTGCGTCGTCTTTTCTCTTGCCTAAAAGAAGCAATCTCAGCCTGACCGGTGTCATGATGACGTTGACTCGTGCACGGACCATGATCAACTGATCACGTTCTTTGGAAGTGCTCGTCTGCGCGATCTCAATGATCCTGGCAAGAAAAAATCAGCTAAACTCAAAGAAGAGCAGAAAAACAGACGCATGCTCTTTAGTAGTGTCCACTCCATGTCTCTGGGCTCTAAAATTAGCTATCCACTCGAGAAAAGAAAATTCTCTTGCTATAGTGTATGTTCTTGTACCAAATCTCTGTTGTAGACCCAGCAACCAGCCGCATAGCAGTGACCTGAGAATTCAAGAGACGCTTCTGACGCACACTCATCGAAGCTAGAGTTCAAAAAATGGAATTCTTATTGAGCATGTACAAGAAAAAAAAAGCTCGACGACGCACCGTGCTATGAATCACACCAACAAATTCCCCACGTAATTGACCCTACACCAATATGTTTGTATGTGCTTCAGCGTAGTTTTAAGCCAATAGTGAGAGATTTACATTGTTGGTCATTGACAATAGTGCGACGGCGACGGTGAGATAGGGATGGTGGTTGCAGTTCAAAGGTGGGATGAGGTGGCTGTGCAGTCTGCGTGGCCGTGAAATTTTTCACGCGAGGTCCATTTCGTCTAACGCCCAGGAGAAATCAAGCGCCTGATGTTACTTTCGCTGGTAAAACCCGCATTGGGCCCTTGAACAGGTCATGGGCTTTCATGAAGCAACTATGAGGCTCAAGCCGGCTTCTGACAAATTATGAGATGATTGTGAGACTCACAGACGTTCATGAGCGCTTATGAACCAGCCTGAGCCTCACAGCTGCTCGCAAGCACTCATGCACAGCCCGGCTGTTCAGGAGCGCTCACAATCAGCCCACCTTCTCGTATGCCCTCACGAACACTGTGATCACCCACGATTCATCAGAATCTATGTACATATTTTCTGGTGGTGATCTCTAGCTGGCTGGAGGACATTGGGGCTCAATGATGTCCTATTTTCCTCCAGGATTGCATTAGAAACAGACTAATTCCTTTTTTTTTTCTCGCTGAACCGTGTTCGAGAGCCGCAGCCCTGGACCAGTTAGTACTACTACCGTCACCAGTAACATTCCGGTAGTAGGACCATGCGATATGGCGAGCTGTTCCACTTCTGACAGAGGAGTTCAGAAAAAAAAATAGGAAACATATGTTGAGGTCCAAAAGGTTGGTATTGAGGAACTGGTCGAATGTAATGGATTCGTTGCTCTTAGTTTGTACGTAGCCATCCTTAATAATCACGGCGTTCAATTGCTTTTGTTTTCAACTTACACCATCTACGCGACTCGATGGTTCGAATTCACAATCCATTATTCCCGTGTATATACACTAATGATCAAATATTCGTTATGACTCAAGATGCCAAACGTTTCTGTCGGTATTCGGACCACTGGCAACTTTTATCTGTTTCAAACGTGATTCCTGATCGCCACCGCTCGTTGCGGGTTCTTCGGCTAGGTCCTGCATCGGGATGGACTCTCCTGGACGTTAGTACGCCCATCTTTGGATTGAGATAACGCTGCTTTGGCCTCCCTCGGAACGAGTGACGGTCTGAGATCAAACAGGCGCGAGGTCTTCCCATCGTCGTGAATGGCGTCGTCCTCCGACCGATCGACTCCCCTCCCGAAGTCTCGACGTCACCCTCTTGGAGCAATGGACTATGGGCATGACTTTGAGAAGGGACCGCCGAGTCTAGGATGGGCCGAAAACACTCAGAAGAAAGCTCCCGGTGGGCGATCCTGACACGCTCCAGAGCTTTCTGCCACTCCTCTCGGTTAGAAGGATAGAGGTGTTTGTAGGTTTCCCTCTCACCCACGAGCCGATTATTCACAAAAGTGATGAGGTCTAGTCCTGCTGAAGACATGATAAGCGGGGAAATTTCTGGATGATCAGGAGGTGTGGATGATTTGGATTGGGGGTCGTTGTTGATATGCTGGGATAATATCACAGCGAGTCGTAATCTGTCATAGCGTTCTGCAGCTCCCCAGTGATCCTTAAACGAGTGTAGATATCGGAAATCAGAATTTCTGTATCGCTCGAGCAAACGATATTGTTCAATCAAAAGTTGTATTGACATGGGAATACATTTTTACATGTGGTACCACGGAAGGAACTGGCTACAAGAATACAGACAATGCCACATTGACTAGGCATGCTTGTTCAAACCACACTCCAAGTCAGGTTCCCCGGCGGCGGCTGTAGTTAGTCGACCAAGGTTGGAAATTGTTCTTGGGCTCGGCGTGCGACTTGTCGAATACACCCCTCATAGATCTTCCTGTTCTCTTGTTGCTGTGCAAGAACCTTTTTGAAAGCAACAGCCGCTTTGGGAGACCCAGCAGGAGTGAGGTCGCTTCACGCTTGGCTGCAAAATCATTTTGCCAGTCAGTAATCAGTAATTTGTCGAAGTGGCCATAACCTGCGATCATAGACAACTCTGTGTACAGCCCGAATGACTCTGTGGATATTGTCAGCCCGGTGATATCACGGCTGAGAGCTACGGAGGCGAAGGAATATCGAGATTGACATCGTGCTCGGTCATCAGAGGACAATCGAACGATGTTGAATACATAGATATATGGCACTACATCTTCGAAATAACAAGGGAGGAAATCAAAAAAAGGTGGTAACTCGTGGGTTGTGTCTAGCGGGGGACGTTCCTATTCGATCACAGGTTCAACTTCTCAGAGTGCCCTCGGTAAGCTACTAAGGTGTGCGTTTAATCCCTCCTCCTCGTCTCGAAGGTTACTGTGTCCCTTTGAATCATCGGCGGCGCTGGGAGACAATACGGATTGTGCCTCGACGTCCCGCGCTTGAGATTCAGTTTGAGCAGGAGTAGTCGTCGCTCCGGCGAAGTTCGAGTTAAATTGCAATGTGGACAGGGCGCCTACCTCTCGGACAGTATTGTTATTATTTTGCAGAGCATTGAAAACACGGCACCGAACAATCATAAGGGCGGGGGCAATTCCCTATAAAATTCAGTCACAGTTTATCAGCTAAGTAAACTTCTATATCACACAACACTTACTGCTATCAAAGTCACAGTCGGCAAGAGAGTTATCGGGGAACCTATTTCGCTGGCGCTCTCTGACAGAGCAAGGTCCGCAAAGCTAGATGCGGGGTACAGAAATCCAGACTCGAGGCTTCAAGATTGAATGCTCAATTAGTTACAAATAAAATCCGAACACGGAGCTCACGCACATGATAGCCACAACTCTCCTGTAAAGTCTCCGAGTGCCACTTCCGAGAGATTCCCGGGCTTCTCTGGTAAGCCACCATATTCTTGATGCTTGCAAAGAGAATATGAGATGGTTTTTTCAGCATCATCATGTTGCTTACCGGTAAGTACCGTAATCAGAAGGTTAGTCCCCGCGTAAGCGCCATTGTAGATCTGGGTCATTTGTGCTGAGCTGATAAAGAGTCCCCAGCGATCCCTCGTATCACTCGATCCAATAGTCACGAGAATATTCGCTGTCAGACCCAGCACTAAGAACTCGTTCAGCTGTAGTAAAGTGACGATTTACGGGAGATTTTACCGTTGATCAATGAAGTGAGCACAAACAAAATTCCAACGCGTCTGTTGTAGTTCCAGACTACGTAGCATCTGTGCACCTTTGGGGAGATAAGTACGATATTTCCTTAGCCGAGTTCAGAAGACGGATAGAAAGTAATCAATACCAGCATTAGATCCGCAAGGCAGCTGGTAGCATGAGTTTTGCGTGAGTGCAATTAAGTGCAGGAACGCGAAAGTCAGTCTACTCACTTGCAAATGACAGCCAAAAGGTTATAGATTGCCCTTCAAGCCAATTGGAGTTAACAGAAGGCAAAGTCATACAGGCTGCACATACTGTTCTGCGACATCAAGCTGATCGATAGTCATGAATTTCAGGAAACCAATATCATCTCCGGTTTGCAAAGCCGTGAACATCAAGGACATCCCGCGAACCGTATCATGCGTGAAGAAGATGACGTTGACTGTCCCGGCCACGAACAACAACACGATTGACCAGAGATACAGCCTGTGTGTGCTCCCCATTGAATTGAGCGGAGACTTTGTCAGGACATTGACGCATAATATGAAGAGGAGAATATAGAACCCTTCCGTGAACAGTTAGCCACCAGAGATTCGATGTGATCGTTGAAGAGTTCACCATAAGCAAGAAATGTGACCTAGAACCACAACTCAGTACTTTTGTACCAGACAATCTGACACAAAGGGCTCACCGAAAAGGATGCAATCGGGTACACCACAACATAAGTGACCGTGAAGAACTGGGAGTAATTCAATTCGCCGCTCATTATGCCCAAGGCTAAAATGCAAGCCACTTGGCGGGATAGGAACGTGAAGGTAACATTAGTCACGATTGCCTCTGCTTTATAGCGTGAAAATATTTTAGTCCTCTGAGGCTTAATATTATCCAATAGTTGACAAGCACCACATAGTTAGGATATTCCCCACAACCCGGGTCCCGGGGGCTTGAGAACATCGTCCAAAAATACCATGCCAGAGATCATCAAATGTCACCCAGTTACGGTCCGTACTTGAAGATACTTGAACCTCTTGTCTATTTTCGTGATACCCGGGCAAAAGAATGTCGCTGTGGCGTGACCATCAGTACATCTCAAGCTAAGACCCGATGAGTACCCCAGGGTTGATGAATAAGTGTTGGAGTAGGGGATTGGGGATCGCGGACCGAGCCGAGGATGTTTAGGACTGTTAGAGTAGAGATATTAGCGGCGGTTAGAGCACGCCAGCTGATACAAGACAACCACGACGACGAATCCACGCATTTCTCCTGTCAGTCTCTGATAGACTGTCCCAGTGCGCGCGCTCCTGGGCCTTGGTAACAGCAAGGTTGAGTTCATCTTCTGATGGTGAAGCTCGCAACATCACAGTGGGGTTGTCGTGATGGCGGTGGTAATGAAAGCCACAATCTGTACAGGTTCTCGTGTCTATCCTATCTTGATTGTCCCCGCAGTGATGGAGCTCTCATAGAGGTGAGCTATAAGATTTTGTTTCATAAAGCCGTGAAGACCCAACAAACAGATGTGTAGTACGTCAGGCCTGGTTAGAAAAAATAAAACCGGGGAAGAGAGAGTAAAGTGCATTCAACCGCTAGTTGACAGTGAGGGAAAGTGAGTAACTGCCTAAGTGGAGGGACTATCTAGTATCGAGAATTTGATGATCAACTCGTTGGAGCCGGACAGGAAACGAGTACAGAACCTGTCCTCATCCTCTGATTTGGAGTAATGAATCCGGAAGGGACGATGGATGAGCAAATATATATAGCCTTTGTGAGACTGGAGCCTTATTGGGTCTGATAAAGATACATCTGAAGACAAGGAGCCACCTCGATCGCGAGATGTCCCATGCCCAAAATTACCATGCGGGTAAAACAGATACGCCTAGAGGCCAAATTTTGAGGAGTAGTGATTCGAGGCCAGAAATCAACGTGATGCACTGGCGACTGTAGATACAGCTCGTACAACGTCAGAATAAGGAGTGCTGCATCAGTGATCAATGAGACACACTGATGTTGGTCTTTGAGAGTCGTCGCTCTCGAAGTACACACAGGTACTACGCGATTCTTCTCCGAATAGTCGAGGTTGGCCTGTCGGACTCCTTTTTTTTGCTTCCCAATAACGACACGCGAGCCAGACGTACTGGAACCTCCCTCTCCCCCTCAATGGGCTAGAGATGATTGATGACACTTCTACTTTTGCCTGGTCGTCTCATCTCTAAAGTCAATCGAGGAGCCTTGGCTGGCTCTGAGCGAGACAATGAGCTCGTATGTTGGGATTTCTGTGTGAGGTTCAATCGGGCAAGTGCCGACCGTCAGGGCCTAGAGTGTCGGCTCAGTATTTTGTGACAGGCAATCCAACGAAGTACACGACTCACCAAAAATGTCGCAATCGGTTGGACCACGACAAAAGTCACTGAGAAGATCTGGGAGGCGTCGATTTTAGGGCTCATGATTCCTAGGGCTAAGAATGCAAGCCTCTTGGTGGGACAGGAGCGTAGGGTGAGGGTGGTATTAGGTATCCCCCCGCTTTATCGCACCTAGAGTGGAGATAGTTTGGCTTCGCTGACCCGGAGGCTCGCCAATATTGTGAGACCACTGATGAGTCCACGACAAAGCCAGTGCGCTCCCCACGAAGGGTCTCCAGAGCATCAATCAAAAACAGCGGAACAGTGACACTGCACAGTGGCGTCAGGAGAGCCACAATCTGAGCAGGCTCATATGTTCAACCTATCTTGACTCTCCCACAGTGATGGAACTCACACACAGATGAGCTATAGAATTTCAAGTTCTGGCCCGTACCAGAAGTGCAAACACTCAGCGACGGGGATGTTCCCGCTACTGACGTAAGGAAGTAGAAGGGTACTGACCTATTTCAATCAATTCGGATGTCACACGTCACACGCCCCCCAGTATCCGAAATTTTTTCGGATGGTCACTAGGTCACAGGGGGGTCATCCGAAATGTTCCCAAATGTGACAAAATTTCGGGCGGCCCAAAAAGCCAGAAAATCCGATTTTCTGCCATTTTCGGCCCGAATCCGGTGCATTCTGCAAATTTTGACTGGCGGCGGCTGTCAGCCGCCGTGATTCTCCCTCAGCCTGCCGAGTCCCTTACAGTTCCATACGAAATTTCTGTTGGTGTCACCGGTCACCGACCTGCCATCCGAATTTACGCCAGAAAATTTTTCGGTCACACGGGAAACCCCATCCGAATTGATTGAAATAGGTCAGTATTTACCATGGCGAAAAAAAAAGCTCGCTGTGTGAGAATTTCCATGACTGAATGTAATAAAGCGCCATATTAGCCCCATGTTAGCGCCTCACTCAAATATTACAGCTATCGAAGAATCCCTAGAATATTTTCGCGTAACTCTAGGAACTTGATCTGTTGACATGCCAAATAGTCTCACGTGCGCGATAATCCTAAATTGGAATTTTGTTCGAAATTGCGGAACACTTACACCCACCTACAGCCTCCTGCAGCTATTTGGGAACAAGATTCGGGGTTTTAGGTGAGTGTAGTTGAGTATAGAAACGCAATGGGAGTCAGGTAGAGGGGGTCCGTGTGGGTGTGAGCTCGAAAATTATCCCAAAACAATTTAATTTGCACGTGATCTTGTTTGGCATGTCAACAGATCAAGTTCCTGGAGTTGTGGGAAAATATTCTAGAGATTCTTCGATAGCTGTAGCGCCCCCTATACAGAAACTTTTCTGGGGAACGTTGCGAACACATCCATTCAGTCGGACCAGCTTGGCAACAACTCTTGGCGCAAAAACTTAAGCGCCATGGCCCATGATGGACAGTGAGAAATTAGCGCCATTCTACGTCGTATACTAGCCGACGACAGCCTGGAAATCAAAGTCGCATTTTCTGAGGCTTCGCACAACCTCGGGCCCAATGTGTCGTGTTCGCCTAGTAGACGCCAACGCAAGAGCGGATACTCAATCGGTGTTTGAGCTGTTGTGGCTGAGAGTACAACTTCAACCATGTATGTAGGACCTTGGATTCTGATATCTGTTCACTGCAATCGGTTCAAGCTAGCATTGCAATTATGTTCAGTGTAGCCTCTCAAAAAGCAGTATTGAAGCCACCATATACGTACCTTCACTTTATCTTTGTCGACTATATACAAAGATGACAGTTTGTCCTTCGAGACAAATCTGCAACCATCACTTAGCCTCACTGGCTCAGGCACTGCGAGGAGCCGGCCTCGAGAGGCCGGGCGGCAAGCAGCGCTCTTCTGCTCGAACCTGCTGATCTCTTGCTCATCTTTGGCCCATTTTCTGGTTTGAGTGCTTCTGCACGGATAATGGATTGCTGCTAGTTGTGTGAATCTGGAATCATTCGAACTACGGTTATCCAATCTACTAACCGTACCAGGCCTCAGTAGCGGGCCGTGCCGCGTAAGGCGGCGACCAGTCATATGGTATTCCCGCTACTGACGTAAGGAAGTAGAAGGGTATTTACCAGGCTGAAAAAAAAATCTCTTTGCGTGGAAATTGCACATTGGCGCTGAAAATTCCCTTTCATGGTAACGAATAAGCGCCATAACAATACAAATGCCCCCAAATAGGCGCCGCCATTCAAATATGAGCGCTTTCTGAGCAGAGTTCTAAACAGAAAATTCCATGCAACTCCGGCTGGGGGGAAGGACGACTGCTCGCCCATTCAGTCCTTCAGGCTTGGCGAAAAGTCTTGGCCCAAAAAACAAGCGCCGTGGGCATTCAGAGCGCCTAAGACGCTGCAGGCTGCAATTCAAACGAACAGGCGCCGCTATACAGATTTAAGCGCTTCCTATGCGAGGGAAGAGTTGGGGAAGGACGACTGCTCGCCCATTTAGTCCGTCGTTAGGCTCCCAAGGCAAACTCCATGTTGAGAACTGCTACAATACGAGGAGCCGGCCAAAGGCCGGGGGACGAGTATTGCTGTGGTGAATCTCTCAACCAATGACCATTGTCAATATTTAATGAGCTAGTACTATAGTCTGGTATAGTCTGGTATAGTCATGATTGTGTCCTATTGCAGTATGTACCACATGAAAACATGTACATTGAAGCCTGGGTCTGAGGCCCCTACTACAGTCTTCCATAGACTTTACAGACTTTAGAGTCGTCTCAGGCCTCAGTGCAGACTGTATGGTACAGTTGTTAGTACATCAGTAGCGGGCCGTGCCGCGTAAGGCGGCGACTAAACTTATCAGTGTAGGGAAGCGGCACTGCCGGCAATTTGGTCAGTGCACAAGCGCCCACAAGCGCCCGGGCCCATGACAAATTTGGCGATTTTTAGTAATTGCGACTTGCACCGAAACCTCCACATACGAATAGCCTCCCCTCACACGCTCTTCAAAGTTCTTCGAATCGAGGAGTACAGCAGTCGGCTCATATATCTGCCATGAACGGACCCAGCGTACAGAAATGATAGCTTGTCAAGGATGCCAGGTCCATCGCTGGCCAATTCTACATTCTAGAAGTGGTAGTATCAGGTAGGACTCCATCCATGTCTTTGGTTCAGAATCTCTATATTTATCGGCCTTTTATCCTCTTACAGGAACACAGATATCGGATTGATAATTGAAACCGTCCGCTCAGATAGTTTGTCCGTTTCGGGGGAAGTTTGGAGCCTATGCATGAGGTCTATCTGTCGAGTTCGAAAGATCGCTGTTGAGTACTGACAGTTTTTCCAACGTCCTCAGGTGGATGCCGGATCACCATTGGTCGTCTTCTTGGGGTTGTGGCGTTTGTATGGGAAAGGCTCGCTTATATGAACGCTCTCGATGACACCTAGGCTCTGGCCCGGGGTCGAGAATGGTCTTTTATAGATCTCCGGAACTCTGCGCTGGCTGGGGCTGAGACACCATGAATGTCTTTCTCTCCTTTACCACCAACTACTCTTGATACGCGGGCTATACTTACCTCAAAAGCGCCAGGGTTTACTCAACGATGCAGACGATGGGGCGTTTCCACTCATCTGATACACGTCAAGTTCTCTTCCCCGAGTCTCGAATCTGTGCAAACCTTGGAGGAAAGAATCTTCCATATCACGGACTGACAGCTTCTAGCGGGCTTCCCAGCCGATAGAGGATAATGGTTTCTGCCGTTCACGCTAGTCATGATCAGCCAACGAACTTGTACCCCCATCTTCTTCAGGCGGTGTCTCGGAAACTTACAGGTCATGCGGCTACGCTACTAGTCATCCAATCCACCCACTTCCGAGTCGCTAGGTAGTGCCGACCAGTCTCCCGATTCATGAAAACGTCAAGATGATACGTCCCGTTCGCACTTTGATGATATTAGATCCTCTGCAATCGCACCACCCACCTTTATATCTAAAATTCTCTGCACTTTCTACGCGCAAGGAATGTGCTGTTATCTTCACGCTCGCCGTCGCTGGTCAATGAGAGACGGATGGTACTCGGACCTCCCCGGAGTCGTTTTTTTTTCTGGTGTAAAATCCTCATGGGCGCCGGAGGGACAAAATCGAACGAGCTTGAACATGTTTTAGAACGTTAGCAGGATTTGCCAAGGTGGAGCAACACGCAGCGTGCGCGCAGTTCTCCCGTTTCGGTGGAAATTCGAGAACTGTTGACATGCCACTTTGCTAGTCGGCCCTATCTTCTGGCCTGATTCTGTCTCATGAATGATAATCCGCAAACATAGGTCTCCTCGGCTGGGTCTCGGGTACTTGTAGTTCAGCTCAATCTTCCTAGCTTTAACCTCGGCATCGGCATTTCGGTTCTCACTAACGATATCAAAACGCACAATCAGAGCACGGGCGCGCGCGTCGCCCAATTCAGGAACCGAGGCAAGGCAACCAAACACTGGGTTTTGAAGCGTGTTCGGTCCAGGCAACAAAGGCAGCCCGCCTATCAATCCAAGTATGTTATAACGAAGGAACGAACGCCTTTCATGCTTCTTCCTCGTGTTACCAATGCGATGACACGGGCTTGGTATTCAGTGTCACCTCTCATGACCTCCGAGACTTCTTTCATTTACGAGGAGCCAGCGGAGATTCGTAAGTTGTTTATGATCGATGCAGTAAGCCTTCTGTTGGCTCACCGCCGACTTATGCCTCATACTTGAGAAGGACGTTACAGACTATCAGTCCACTGTTGAACGATGAAGCTCTGACTGTCAGGAGCTATCATCTACATGGCCATTTTATGTATTGATACCACGACAAGGGATCTTAGGTCAGTAAAATCACATTCATGTAGCTCGATCGTTTCCCTAACCTTTCCTACCTAATTCACAGTACACGCCGCTCTCGCACTCTGCGTCTCATCGCCGCAACGTGATACTGCCCCCGGATTTTCATGAGCGAACTAACGCCGAGACCATGAGGATATGAGCTCCTCGCCTTTGGGGTCACTGATATAGAGGCACTACTTACACCACCCCCACCATCTCCACGACGTTCGATACAGGTTAGTTAATAGTGAGTAATCTTGACTCGGGATTTCTATTGATATCGCCCAATTACTTCGCTTTTAGGTATCGGATAGACTACCATGTGGTTACCCTTTTCACCCTTCACGTTCCTTCACAACGCTTGATATATACGGGCCCTGAACGCGACGCGTCACTTGTCAAAAAGGCTAGACTCTGGGTCGTATATATTTCCCAAGGCATGCCGTATTCATGAAAAGAAGCTTGATCTTCTCCCACACGGCGATTTTAACGGGTGATGCAGGTCCCAACGAGGCAGGTCGTCCTTTGTCTTTCATCTCGTCGCCTGGCTCGCTCATCTTGTTTTCACTCTCAGTCTACAGCTCGACTTATCCATCGGTCGGTAGGGTCTATCTTTCACGAATCGACATGCGGAGGGACCAGCATCAACGTAACCCTTCGGTGCCTCTGACAGTGAGCTCTTCATCGACCGCGAGCAGGACTACCAGCATGGTACGCGATTGTTCTTTCTTTGTTCTTTCACTTGTCATTGACCATCGCCCAACGCCATAGAACTCGTTCCAAAGTAATCGTACACATAAAGCTACTCCTACAAATACCCCTCCAACTAGTCCAAGCACGCATACCATAACCCCACGAACCCTTCGCCACCCTAGACACGAGAATCCCCATCGCGACTGCACCCCAACACCCTGTAGTTGGTCAGACGTGATTCCGCCTAACTCCGCGTTGACCTTCGCCGTTGTTTGGGACCCAGAAGATGAATTAGTCGGGTTTTCAGGCGCCGAACTCTTTGAAGATGACGATGCTGTCACGCCTACATCCCCTACCGACGCCTGCTCACAGGTCCTTACCCTACCATTTTCCGAAAATACGGGTACTTATACCGGTACCCTGCAGTATTTTCGGGAGAATCACGAATGGCTGTTTAGCGATGAACGTGATGATGCTAGCGAAGTTGGGAGATTCCGGTTACGCGCAAGCTTAATGAGGTCGAGCGAGAGGAGGGATAGGGAGAAGATTACCCGAACGCAGACCCTGACATCCTCGACTATGGGAGAGCTGGACGTATATCTGCGAGGGTCTATGATGGGGAGAGCCCATCCTGGGCATAATCGAAAATTTTCGTGCTTTGGGGGGCTAGATGGCGAGTTTGAGTTCGATCCTCGTACAGATTTCGAGGAGATGTGGGGTAGGGAGGTGCTGGAGATGTGTGAGGGTGATGACGAAGTGGTGAAGATAGCTGGCTTGGCGTTGGGTACAAGGAGCAAGGAGGTGAAAGAAGAAGTCGATGATGAGGGGTTCTTTGAGGTTGAGTGCATTCACAAGGTATGTGGCCCTAATATCCCTTTCGTACGATGGACATCCACTCAATTCTCATTCAGAGAGCGAAACTCCCGATACCCTGCAAGCCTAAGGTTTCACGATCCTGCACAGAACCAATCAAGTCACACCCACCGGCGCACGCTGATGAAGACGCGCTGTCATGGCAAACTGTCGAGTGCCCCGATCATCATCGAATGAGCCTGGCCTATCTCAATATGCTTCATGGTGGACCTCATGAACACCGTCAAAGAAAGCTGCTCAAGAAACGCCCTACGGATACGCCTGCCTCTCCTTCCGAGGTGTTACAGCGGCAGGTCTTCAGTCATCAGGTCTCGATCGCACCTCCCCCTATACCCACATCCCAGGTGCACCCCAAGGGCTCTAGCTCGCCGATCGGAAAGTTATGTCGCAACCTTTCGTTAGGGAGGAAGAAGAACTTTCCGGTTGAACGATGGGTTTGTGTGGAAGTCGTTGAAGGTCATGAGAGGACAAGGTCCTCGTAAAACATTGGTTTTTCTGGTTTGGCAAACGTACACGAAGTCTACGACCATAATTCATCATTTGGACTCCATTTGTTGTACTTTTAGTCCTGCGTTAGGTCCTTTCAAGCGCTTTCATCTGTATCTTTGCTCTCGTTGACGCTCGCTCACTACTAGAAACGGCTCGGATTGTACTTTTCTTTGTATAGCAAAAGAAATATCGTTGTTCTGTCTGTAAACCTAGCAAATATTCAAGTCGGAATACTAATTCGATCATCTTCCCGATCATCACTGAAATTACCCCAAGGTCAAAGCGTTCGGCTGTTCCTCACCAAATCGGACACCATGAGGTAGTGGTTCACGCTCACTAGAAGCAAGTGAGGTCTCAGGTCAACGACAACTTGACAGTCGGCCTGGTGAAAGATAAGGCGTCGGCACAAATATCCTCGTGAGGTTATGCGTCGGAAGTTTCGGGGTTGACATTGATGCTCTTTAAGTTCTTCTCTCCTAACGTAGTTGCTTGTGGAGATTAAGTTCTTCCTCCGCATGACGTGATGGCCAGGCCTAGGATCTCGAATAGAACGAGAATGCTAACAGGAAAAGTACACAAACGATATCATTGACCAAGCTCCTAAAACAGAGGTCATCCTACAACCTTTGAGAGATTTTCCCGCAAGATCTGCCTCAGGAAAAACCAAGAAAGAATTTGAATATCTGTGGCCCAATTTGTCCAGATTCTCGATTCGTACCCAGTACATGAAACGGCGGGAACAGAAAATCGAAATTGCAAAGACAGCCTTTGAATCTTACATGCCAGAAAAACAGTGTTCAATCGTAGTGGCCTATATAGTCTCGTTCAGAGCACTCATCAGCGGGCGTCGGGAAGTTTTAATCCCGGCCCGGCGCGAGGGGCATTATTACTTCCTTCTTTCCTACCGCCATGTCGCCGGCTGGATACCATTCGTCAATCATGAATGCGGAATGCCGAGAAGTCCGAATGTTATCGCAATTCATGCGACTAGCAATAAAGTCGATTGCGTGAATTCTTCCCAGGGCAGGGCTGGCGGCGGCGTTGCCGTTACTACTCCCGAGATCATCACCATGCTTTAGACCACAGTACAACCCGCGTTGCCATTACCCTTTTAGAAGCAAAATATTGATTCTCTTTCAGGTCTGGATGAATGCGTAATTTGCGGTGATGAATTCACACAAAGGAAGGAGGTCATATGGTCGCAGCACGACTCTTGCCTTGCTTCTCCCATTTCCTTATTTCCGTGTCGTTCTACAAAACGAGCCAGGTGCTCTCCTTCCTCGTCTCGCCTGTCGAGTTTCCCTCTTTAGGTCTCTGCCGGAACAGAGCGCGTTGTATAGCTCGAAATTCGTTCAAATACCTGGGTTTTCGGTGCGTACGAGATCCTTTCACCCTCGAGTGGTACGGCTCAAGTTGTTCCAAACCAGGAACACGTTATTTGACATCTTCCAAGTGGCCCACTCTGCACAATGAAACGAACACAGAAGCCCCTCAATGTGATGGTCTCCACGGTGCAGGAACGGTCTACTCAAGTACGTGTCGTATCACACTCGAGATGATGCCCTCCAGCCGACCTGATTCTCTTAGAACCGGTTTCACCATCGTGATATCGCGCATTTCAATTATGCTTCGCCGACTCACGTTCCCTTTCCTTACGAGATACCTACTGTCGGCTCATCAGACGCGGAAGAGAAGACACCGACTCTCAAGCGCAACAACTTTATTGATCACGAGAAGCCTTCACCACCTCTTTCATGGGGATCTCGGGACAAAGACGATGTATGTTGAACGGTTTCAGCTCTCCTTACCATCGTATCTGAGCGTTATTTAGGACAAGTCTTCCATCTACTCACAAGACAGCGGTTGCGTTATCTTTGAGCTCGAGCCCAAGGAGTCACGCTATGCCAGTGCCGATGCTACTCCCAAGACAGCCTTGACATTTGCAGCAATTTGGGATCCAGAACGGGGGTTTACGACAATATCTGGAAGCCAGTTATTGAGTAACAGCGGGTCGTCGTCGCTGTATGGACGGGACGGGGATCATGGCGACGATGATGATTATGGGAACGGCCATCCAGATTGTGAACCTCATCTCGTACGCATTATTGTCCTTTCACCTGGCTATTTTGAGATTGATTGACCCAACAATTGCTTTCTCTCCCAGTCTTCTCGCTTCTCTGTTACTACAACATCCACATCCAACTACATAGACGTCGACTTTGGGCCGAATGACCGTTTTGAGGACATGCGGAATCGGACTTGGGCGGGAGAAAAGGCTTCGAAAACCAATCTCGCGACCACAGACTATCTAAGCCCAGGCGACTACCACCCTCCGTGGATTCCTCAGATTTTTAACGTCGGCTATACAAGACCGAAGACACCCTTGTCGACACCCAAACGACCCGAGATTTCGGAACCTTTCCAGTTGACAGGGTCGCGAAAGCACAACCCGTTTCTCCATGGGCCTTCGGAGTTTGAGCAACAGCTTGTCCGACCGCCACTATCCCCACTACGTCGAGACTCTGAAGATACTCTTGTTTCTTCGGAAACTCAGGCGAGCTTACCAGAATGGACTCCACCGAAGGGAGGATCCTCGCCCTCTCCGACCAGCTTGAAGAGACCGAGGCTTCCATCTGTGTTTGGAAAATTGAAGAGGAGCGCTACGACTAGTAATATTCCCCCGCCACCACGGGTGGGAGATGATGTAATGAAGAAAGGATGGGTGCTTGTGGATAAGACGGGTAAGATGAGGGCTATTCCGAACGCCTGAGATGCTGGGCGTCTCGTTTGGCACCTCTTCTCATTTCATTTCGGTTGAACTTATGTCCATTTAGATACCACACTCATTTAATCTCTCTATGCCCTCAAAGAACTGTTACCTGTTGCCCCCGATGAGGCCTTGAACGTTCTCTAGTCCCTCCTTATCTCTTTGCTTTCTTCTCAGATAGATTTACCAGAATACCCCATGTTGTATGTACTTCCTTCACAAAGGCCTGCAATCCATCATCGCGTTCCTTCACCTCACTTCGAGTTCGGTGACTGTATTCTCTTGCCCAACTGTGACTCACTAGGTATCACACAACTCGCGACGCGACTCCTCACGTGATGGGAACCTGCGGAGGATTATCGGTACGGAGAAGTGCCGGCCAGGGACCCTTATTTTCAACCTTCTTCGACCTGACTACCTCTGGAAAGCTATCTTTGAGGTCATACTTGTAGTTCGTTGTGAGCAACGATCCAGATTTCTGCTGGCATCTAATCATAGGGCTTTTTCCGGCCGGCTCGAGCGACAAGACTCGGGCATGTCACGCTCATGAACCACCCTTCCCATGTTATTGCGATTTCTAAATCTCATGGCTTCTGAAAAAAATTATATAAGTCTGTCCCGAACGCTCCTGAGCGTTCTCTATTTTTCAGAAGCCATTATACTTGGAGATCGCAATAACATGTTCAAAAAATCGTCCACACAAAGTCTGAGTCAAAAGTCGCAGTACTTGTTCAGAAACGTATAAACTCGAGACTCTCATATAATTTAGATATTGATCGGCACTAAACGAGCTCTCTCTCAACTTTTTCTCGAATTGACATTCCATCACGGGGATCATCTCTCTCGTCTCGACGATCCGCAGACAGAGACCGAATACGAGTGAAATCCCATTCAACCTTTACCTCGGCAATCTTTCCCCTGGCCTCCTTGGAGGCGGCCTTGATACTCCCAATTGCCTTCGACGATATTCGTCCAAAGCTCGCCCTAAGCGCATTGAAACTGGCACTGAGTCTCGCGCGAGTGCGAACAAAGTTCAACAATTGTTCTACCTCCCCCGGACGACAAAACTCGAACCGTATTTCCTCGAGGTTGGGACATAGCAAGTTTTTGCCCGAGGATGAGAGAGACGCTATGGCTACGTCCAGCGGGGACGGGTCTCGAGGGATCTCGTCGTCGTCCAGATTTGGTGTCCTCGGTAAACGACCCCTCTTTGCCAAAGGAAACAGCTTCAGCGTCTTGAGGGACCTGAGGTGAATGAGGGACTCCGCAAGCTCTTCGCCAAGAGGGATAGAGAGGTGAAGACTGAGGAGGTCACATTTCGAGCGAATGATCAAATCGTCGAAAGGTAATCCACCGTGCCGGATAAGGTCTACATTCTGATTGTAGTTGAGCGAATGACTGAAGAGACCGAGATGAGTTAAGGATGGTGTGGTGACTGAATCAAATGATTTCCGAATTGCCGACTCATCGTCGTCATCAGGGAACGAGAGGTAAAGCCTTTGGAGATGTTCCCATACAGCCGCTGGTGCAGAGTCTGCCACAAAATGGTTAAGGGAGGGGTACAGGATCAGGGATAACTCGAGCAACGCGGGGCATAGATTGCACAATGCCCGTAGCACCGTGGTGCAGTCGATAGGATTCCTTAGATGTAGCCGAAGTACTGTTAGACCAGCAGAACGTGTGGGGAGCTTCCCCAAGGCGGATACCTGTGGGAGCTCAATATCAAGAACGCGGATCGCTGGAGATCGTGCAAAGAGAGAGAGCACGGCTGGGTACGTTTCGCCTTGGAACTGCATCGATCCCGGTTGGAATCTCTCCTGCTGTATAATTTCCGTCACTAGTGGTGTTTCCTCTTCACCCTGGCGTGTCTCGAGGCGGCGAAGGAAAGAGGAAGGCAGGCCAGAAAAGGTGAGGGACTTCCATCGGTAGGAGAATTGATAAAGCATAGCAAAAAACGCCCTATGCGAGTTCTCCACCCTCTCCATGTCTGACTGTACAAACTGATCCCAAACAGAACGTGGTTTCGATCCTAGCGAGATTGTGAGAGGTAAAGATCCTGATCTTGTTAACCAGAGTTTTACCCCTTCTGTTCGATCATGCAACAACCATGCATAACGTGAGAGTGGATTTGGGATGGGGATGTGAATAGCGTTCCAGAGCCGAGGAGTACTTAGGGCAATTTCTCGCCATGAATGGCAGATACCAGTAAAGAGAAGGGGCGCCTCCGCTAGGCTCCGAACGGGTAGAGACTCTTCTGGGAGGCATCGAATAAAAATCTCCCCCCAAATATCTCCAGGTAGCCTTCGGAAAGGTGATAGAAGCATGCGGTGTTTGAGAATGAATTGATTGAGCTCGTCTCGTTGAGCTTGTAGCCTGGCAATCTCCTGATCTAGCTTTCGAAGTTCTTCCGCTGGATCGACGACCAAGGCCCTGATTTCACAGCGTTCCTCCTCAGAAGGTGCGTAATTCGTGTCGAGGACACGATCAAAACGGGTTATAGGAAGCATCACTAGGGTGTAAGTACCCATAAATTCAGTTCAGGGCCAATGTCAGCCTTCAACCTTTGCCGTAACAAAAAACATGCAATGCGTACCAGATGGGATAGATGATTGAGGGGGAAGCCGATGGGGTGACAAGGACAGTATATAACCGTACGCTGATGGGAGGAGGTCGAGAAGTTGCGAACTATGTGCTCCAAGTACAGTGGCCACCTGATCAGTCTTGTTAGCGATCAATGACTCATTGATTTAGGACTTCCTTACCATTTCGGGGAATGTTCATGCTAACGCTATGAGGGGACCATACTGTTAAGCGAGTATGCTCTACCATGTTTCGGAGAGAAGAGCGTTTGACATCCCAAAGTTCGTGTTTTCGGCTCAAGCATCAGAAGCAAGCGAGTCAGCTGCATAATTCAATGAGACAGAAGGCTAATATAATAATATTTGCTTTCCAATTAAAGTCGTATACGAACCTAGATACGTTGTTGATACACCGAAAATCTGCGTCACAAGTATGCCACCAACCAAAAAGCTAATCGACTGGTGAAGGATCAACGGGGGATTTGTAGCAATTGAAACTCTTGGGGCATCGCCTCCGTCGCACCGACATGTGACGGACATGCAATTCGTGCGATTGCATTGATATCAGCAGTGACACCGGGAAGAAGTAATGATTGTCCGCGATAACATATATCCATTGATAGGTGTGGGGTCTTGTATCGTGCACAACACGCCTCAATGCACTAGCAGTCGGCTGCAACTTCATTCGTGCTCTCAGTTGACAGATGAATATAGTCTCATGGAAAGCACAAAGGAAACCCCGCGTAATAGTTTACGATTATGATCTCTCAAGAAAATTTAGATTCATTAGCTATCTTTTGAAGTAGAACCAACGGACCAGACCAGCATGCAGCACATTTGATTGTGCTGCACGTCTTTTCACTCTGTTTAATCGGCAGTTGGAGCGTGCTCGTAGTTGTGTATGGTCAAGGTAAATGAGAGACTGGAAGCAACCTTCCGGATGATTGCAGCCTGCTGCAGGGTAGACAATACAGGCCAACGCGTGTAAGGAGAATTATGAAATGACTTACCCGAAAGGGGAACGATATGGAATGACATCCATAATCCCATGACGTTCTGATTTGCGGTCGACAGGAGATTACGACGCCGTTGAGGTATTATAGAGGGAATAGACCTGCCACCATGCCAAGTTCCTCTCCATGAAATATTGAAACTGTCCACAAAATAAAGTACCGTGCCACGTACCCTGCGAGATCAGATTCAACACTCCAAAGTCCGGAGACAACATAGAAGTTCTACTTTGGGCCGAGTATGAGCATCAGCTAGGTAGCATGGCCATATAAGACAGGTATATGAGACCACGAAGAGATTGAGTGTTGGGAAACAAGAGTGTGAAGAGGGTACTGGAAGAAGAGCCACAGACTCGGGACTGAGTAAACGACACAGCATAGCAACTTGGACCCCAACCTAGTACTACAACCTGGCTCGCCAATGGTTGTGCCGGCACCACATTGCAATCACGGGGCGTGTTCTCCAGAGACATCCCAATGCACATAGACTGGATCAAAGGTTATCTACAGCGATGCATATCGTGGGCTATCCAATAATAACTACCTATCCGGGGGGCCCTACTCGATGAAAATGCATTTCAAGTCGCCCAGGGCCCCATATTTGTTCGAAACTTGCGAGTTACCTGCAAGCAATGTTTGGCGGGAGACATACAGTAAGTAGACTATATAGGGCATAGCTTTTATTTCTTCTGAGGTCGACAAGGTTTTAGGGCCATGCATCTAAGGGTATGTGACCTCGACCGAAGGGCGAAGTCCAAAATCTACACCGTGAGGATCCATGATCTGACTAGCCTGGTTCAAACAGGCGTCCCTAAGATGGGCAACTTTTGCAGTTATCAAATTACAGTCTTGTGCTCTTCCAACTGAGCTATGGTCGGGTTAGAAAGCAGAACCGAACATAATCGATAGACGAACCTGTCCTGCCGTCCTGTAGCAGGCCCCATGAGCTCACCTTGGCCCATTTTCAATCGAAAGTACCGCTCATATGACGAGGAATCCAGTCGTAAGCAGGAAATGTGTCGACGCTGGCGCGAGCTCGGCTGGATAGGATTGACAACGGACGGATCGGGCTAGACACGAGCACTGAAAGTGTTGGTTTACTCGTTTGGTGCAGAATCTTGCGTCTGCCATTCTGGAGTCGTGTTAGGGCTTTCATCGATTTCTTCAACGGTCAGGATGGAGACTGGCGGCGTACAAATGAATCTAAGAAGGAATCGGATGTACGTCGTTATGGTGAAATGATGTATGCGCGACCGACTGACAAGCTCAGAGGGTACTGGCTATGAGCGATGATCTAATTAGAACCTTCCTCGTTTATTCGCGCGGTGTGTTATGACAATGGACTTTATTTTCATTAAGGTCTATTCTGAGGAGGATGAAAGGCTCAGATTCCGCCGATTGGGATATCAACATGGTAACACGCCGACATACGCGAACTCTTGGTGTCTAGCGAGCCCTATGGCAGATCCTTGGTTTGTACTCCCCGAAACCCTAGAGTTATTATCGAATTTTGCACGAATTTCGGCTCTCGAGCAATGTTTTCATGTATATGCGCCAATACTGGAGGTGCCGAGGGTGACTGGCCTGGGTCTAGATCCGAGGGATAGCAAATATCAGAGTATGAGGAGATGTCTTGACAAATATACCTGCTGAGAGGATGGCGGAAGTTTTGTATGCAGCACAGAAAGCGGTGAGGGAAGGAGAGTTGCAACTTAAAACGGGACGATTAGAAGCGGGAGGAAATAAAGCAAAGACAGAGCGCACCGACGGCTGCTTTCTCACTACCACCAATCTCTCATTGACGGCGCCAACTCCATACCAGTACGGCCAAAACATCATTCATCGCTCAAACGTTCTCCTGTGGGGCAAATAGCTCTCGTAGAGGCGTGCTGATAAGAGATATCTTTGAGTACTAAGACCTACTCGTTGTCTGTCGGTAATTGAAGAAGATACAGCATAGAATCCAGGGGAGAACTTTGATTAGTACATCAGCGTCGAAACGGCACACGTATGGAACGCATGGACCATGCCTCTCCATGCCTCTCCATACATGCATGGATACAGGGTACCTGTATGGAGGAAATTTTCCTGCCATCCAGGACCGCCATACATCCATACATATATACATCACAGTCTGATTCATGTATTCTGGTATCTTTTGCATGCTATATCAATTTTATGATAGACGGAATCCAGAGCTAAAGCTCAATTGAGCAAGTAAGTGCAGCAGAAAAACTGTATTCATAACATAGGACAGGTGTACCAAATGTATACATGCAGTGATAAAAGTATAGAATAACACATCAGAAAAGCCCCGTATCACCATTTCCCACCAGTCAGACCAGCACTCAGAACACATTGGCGTAGCCAGGGACAAACACGGAACTTTGGAGAGGATTGAGGAACACTCGCATTTAATGAGATAGACTTGAAAATTCTTACTTGATTCATTGAAAGCAGGTGGACCACAGACCAAAAGTATTTGCACCGGGAAATCCGGGACTACGACTGTGTTATTGCTTTTGTTTATCCGCGTCGTTGACAGACGAATAGCACATTGAAAATCTGGGACACTGAGTTAGCAGAAGTTCCAAGACGAGAGAACTATCACGCACCATCAACCCGATCCCTTCCAAACTGCCATGACCGGTCACCGAACACTGTTAGTGAGTTTTCATTGTTGCAATAATTGAGAGAGGGTCCAGGGAAGAGGCTCAGCGGCAAGCGCGCGATGCAATATAGGGAGGGAAGAATAAAGCTCGAGGATTTGTATGACTAATCACTGTGTCTGTGTCTAGTCTGTGTCTGTGTTCAAGCCACTCAGGTGTTTCCGAGGAACTGCATAGCTGTTCCCACACTCCCTTATAAGTAAACACACCGACGAATATTTTACAACACAAGTTTAACTTGTGTTTCGATCCAAGTATTTACTAGACCTTATTGTACTTCAGATTACAAGCTAGCGTAGCTTTCGTACAATGAACACTTTGTAAATAAAATTGGCTGGCTGAGGAAAAGGACAGGATTTTGTGTCCCATATGTCCATACATTTATACGCGGGGAATGTATGGGTTATCGAGGGTGAATTGGCCATTTTCCCATACATTTATGCGTCCCATGCCTCCCATGCGTTTGCCGTTTCGCTGATGTAGTTGGGGTTAAAAAAGCCTTCACGACCCAATCACAACGTCATTCGCTCCTGATTAGCAAAGGCATCAGCAAAATACCCGAACAGTTGTAAGGCCATTTCATACCTTAATACCCGTTAGGTAGTACGAAACCCGCTATACCTGGTTGCGAGCAGGAACGGACTATATAACAGTATTAAAACTTTTCCAAAATCCGGAAAAAGAGCGAGAATTCGTGAGCACGATACCAGTAAAAAACAATGGATTCAGGTACCTTCTAATGAGTGTTGAGGATGATACCAGAGAGTGAAGGTTGTCGCGAGTTGTGCAGAGTGTAACGAGTTTCGGGGGGTTTTAACCAGTTTTGAGGGAGAGTGCCGGATAGCGGAGGTCGCGGCGAGTATTGGAAAATGTCACGGCAAGTATTGGAAAATGTCACGGCGAGTATTGGAAAATGTCACGAGTACCAGCGGGCGGTAGAGAGAGTAACAGATAGTACAGGTTCTCCAGAGTTCTTCGAATGGCCATGCATTTCAATGGGTGTATATATTCACATTCCATCCTCAGATAGTCTATTGAGTATTTGATGATGATGTAGGGCGGCAATGATTAGAGAATGAAAATGTATCATTTCATTGCTACATACGACACACGACTAATATGGGATGAGCAAACTTGGTTTGTACAGGAGGCAGTCTCAACAAAGAGCTAACGAAGCCGACATACCTCCTGCTGGCCGCCATAAAAGCATTCCTATGGAGATGTGTTATGAGTCTGCGTATCAATTGAATCAAAAAAGGAGCATACGCACATTATGGGACGCATATATGCACCTCAATTATGTATGTGCGATGAAAATGCAGGATGAACAACGATGTCGACAGTAAAATTGACTTGCGCGCTGTAGTGGAATCACGAGTCACAAGTCAGTAGCTGTCTCAAGTGAAGAGGTAAGTTGCACGTACGTTTCTGTGTACCCCATCGTGTCCTTTTGGCACTAACATAACTGATTTATCATGGGTAGGGGAGCGCCAAAGATTAGGTGGGACATACCTACAATTGGGCAACCAGGCTTCAGGGGAGCTGGAGATATAGCGGTGAGCAGCTTGCATAGAAATGTTGAGGTTAAGTATTGTGGACGGCATTGGATAATGGGAGACAGGTGGGGCGGGCACTGAGAAGAAAAGGCAGGGCGATGGTGGGGGAAGGGAAGGGAAGAAAGAAGGGATAGTTGACGATTTGCAGCGTGTTAGCTTTATATAGCGGGCAGGTGGTCCGTGCGGCCAGTGAAAGCAGTCGATGAAGATGAGTTCGATGACGTTGGTGATGCGTCGTCACTGACACGGTTGCTCGAAATAGACGTTTGGTGCCCTCAGACCATTAATCGCGCCTGAGTCTTCTGTACAGTTCCATATTCCGCCCTTAGTCTTGCGGTCAGCATTTTCAGTAATCTAGAAATAGCTGAGGAGGTCTGTTGGAGAACATCGAGATAACAAGCGCACCTGAGCCGTAGATTCCATCCCATCAATGTTCCATCTGTGTCGTGGATGCAACAGTGTCTAATTCCAGTGATGAGGGCAGAACCAGTGGATCAAGGTGTATTAGAATGCCTGTGAACACATCGGGATGCTAACATGCGACATACCTTGAGATTTTCGAAGGTTTGCCAATCACAACGGTGGTTGAGAGTCAGGTTGGGCGTGAGCTGTCAAAATGCAAGCGCGCGATGATACTATTCAGACTCCGCTAAGAACTCAGCGCAAGCGCTCGCTCAGGCGCCTGCGCTCAGATCTTCCGTCGATCCCGACTGTCCCCAAGCACAATGGTCAAGGTAAGTTGTTATTGTTGTAGATAGAGTACCTGTAGACTTATTGGAGAATTTTTGAACAGCTATTATGGATGGCTATACCGAGTGCTACTCACACAACAATCAAGGGGGAGGAGGGCCGTGGATCCCGGACATCCGGGTGGGTAGTTAGTCACCCCTCGGGGATCCTTAAAAAAATTTTTGGGCCAAATTTTTTTGAACGTATGAGACCGTTTGAAGCCCTTGGAAGGAGCTCGAACAGACCGTGTTCGTGAAAATTATTTGTTCTCGTTGAAAATCAACCTAAATCTTACCTTTGAGCACCATTTCCACCGCCTGTAGCCTAGGGTACGGGGAACAATGCAGTATTTGCTAACACTGCGAATAATAGGCTGTTAATAACACGTTAATCGCAGGATTCAGATCTGTTATACAAATCAGACTGCGAGGACTCACATGAAGACTCAATGAAGGTACCGCACCTTCATAACTCCACGTCTACTACAACCTACCGGATGAAGACATTGATATTGTGAGGCTGTACCGAAGGTAGCTGTGTCGAATCATCCCACAGAGTCAAGCAGTAGATTCACCCTCGAGTCTCGATTGGAGTATGCTCTGAGCGCCGGCAACGAGCTACGACTCTACGAGTCCGTCTGAAGGCGGCACAAACACACTCACTCTTAGTTACAGTGGGTGTAAGTTAGTAACTTGCGAGAAAGTCTTATATTCACCTGTTAATATCTGTACCTACAGATATGTTATTAACAGGTGAACATTGAATTATTCGCCACTATGTTAATAAATGCATGTTAATAACATGTTATTAACTCGGCCAAGAATTGTTCCCCGCACCCTACTGTAGCCCTTGTAGTGGTGCCCAAGTGGGTATGGGGCATACCCCACCCCAGGCGCGACTTCAGTTGAGGTCATGCTCAGGTGGAGCTCCACAGGATGATAAGTGCCCTCTAAACTCATGGCCACCACTTCCAGAGATGCCAACGTAGGCTGGTCAGTGAAAAACTTTTCCAGCCTCGGAGATCGCCAGACAGGTAGCCAAAAGGGGTAAGTCTTACCATATATGGAAATTACATAGCTAGGTAGTCCCCCCTCGCCCCGCCTTAAAAAAAAATTCGAGTGTGGGTCATAAATCTTATTTCCCCCCCCCTTGACAACAATTATAGTAGACGCAATTCCCTTTGAGTAACGAGTATAAGTCACAGACTGGAAGGGTGAGGAAATGCGCACCGTGATGGTTACCAACGAGTCAAAAGCCGTATCTGCGGCTAGTTCTGCGATAAACCAATCCACGTCGTCGCCGTGAAAGGGCTGCATCACGCAGGTGGCGTAAATCATGAGCCCAATCGGGTATAACAATCCCGATTCTAGTCTACCAAGGAAAGAGAAGGGTGAGGACATCAGCAAAATGGGAATTGTATGGGGCGCATGGGGCGCATGGAGGTATGGACGATTTGATGCTCCATGCGCGTCCATGCCGATTTTCGGGAATTTGCTCCATACCTCCGGTTAGGTATGGAGGCATGGAGGCATGGGAGGTATGGGAGGTTTGGTCGTGGGTCGGGAGAAAATGAGAATACTGAAAATTATGTAGCCAAAAGACTGTATGAGAATTCATGCTCGAGAGTTGAATATCTTGGGTTGATTGAGACATCCTGGGCATGGCTCGGCGCAGTGGCATGGGAGTCGAGAACTTCGACTCAGCGCGAGAGAGATATCCGACTTACATAAGCACATTTTGGGCCGCGAAGTAGTAGAAAAATTGACATGCATGTACCTCACCTCCAGGCGAACGGTGAGACTTGCAAGGAAATTTTATAGGCCCAGCAAGGCGTGCACTCTCATTCTGGAAGAGAATTTTGATGAAAGAAGGGCTCGGGAGCTTTCTTTAGGATGCCTCTGGTTTTACCGTGTGTGGAAAACCTACCCTAAATGGATGTCAACAAGCTGCCGTGAAAAAATCTTTCACTGGCAAGAATTGTCATCTCACCCACACTCTCGTTGCACCCTCTGTCTTCAGTCTTTCATTAATGGATCCCATAAATCCAACACACAAAATTATGTCGATAGAATCTGTGGACCAGCAGATCCTCGATGTGCTATTCACTCGTCAAGATAAAGTTGTCCCATGTCCGCACAAGCCGCTATTCACGCTAATGGTAGACCCTGAAGAAGTCTCCCACTCATTTGTGAGTATCATGCTCTCATCCAAAACCACAAGCTGACCCCTAATCAGCGCGTTAGACTCTGCTTCTTAACTTGAGAAGACCAGCCTGTCCCGCACCCAAGCCCTCTTTCGGAACCCGATATCAACAAAACAGCTCCAAGGACCCCCTCACAACAGCAGCAGCACGCTACTACTGCAGCTTCTATGACCGAGTCCGACAATGGCACTGCGCTGTCTACGCATTCCTTTGCACCAGAAGTCAGTAATCAACAGAGGGGAATTATAATAGGCGATATCTGACGCTCGGGCCGTTATAACCAGGATTGAGCACGAGTTATAGCAGCAAGGAATGACTTGGATATCCAAGATTGTCTGAATGAACACAAAAGATATAGAAATGGTCAGGAAATAGAGGGAGCAGGTGAGTTGTTGTGAATGTTCCCAAGAATGAAGTTTTTTATAACTTGACTATCAGTCCCTTCAACGCCCAATCTCCCTAGCACCGATGATCCAGACCGCACCGCCGTGCCGTCAACGGTGCCCAATACATTCTGCTCACCTGTGAGAATAGTCAAGGCTATTGATGCGGAGGATTTTCCAGGTACATCCGATGGTCGAGTTCTAATTGTTGAGGCTTGCTCTGACTTGCTGACAACTCAGCTACTCCGACACCTCAACGCCTACTTATATGCCCCCTGCCACCCTTGCACTCTCTAACACCGACACGGCCTCACAAACTCACTGATGAGAACCTACTCTTGCATGCACAATCTTTCCAACAAGCACGCCTTGGCAAGCGAAGCTGTACATTTGAAGAGATTGTATCGACACCAGAGACCGATGAAAAGGAGTTCACGTTGTACGTATCTTGACTTTCAATTCTTGATCTACAATTAATTTAAAACCTCTTTCAGAGGGGAAATACGTTGGCAGGATTGAGCACTATGAAGGACAACAAAAAAGCCGTACCACAATCTCAATATACTCATGTACGCTACACGACCTATAATGAAGTACAAATAAAGTGATGGAGATTTTGGATTTGATCAAAACAATGTTTCATTAGAGTGATAATCTGCGTACTTATTGACATAAAAGGCACTAAAACATTGAGAGAATACTGGTACTTGATGTGGGTGGGCTGTTGAACATGTTGGATATCATGTGATACATTGTTGTTGTGTTGTTTACATGTCACACACTATTTTTAGAGCTACGCCTCTATGAACACTTGTGTTCTCATGCAGAAAGAATCTATGTAGCTATTGCTCAAATGACACTAAAGATACTCACTACGTAGTACTTGCATCAAGTATGATGCTTACAGCCCTTAGTGCAAGGCACAATGTACTGTTGAATTTAGCAGGCCAATAGGACTGCAACACACTCATTAGTATTATGACTATACGGCTAAATACCTACTTCTAGTTTCTAGTAGTAGTTTCATACAACGGTAATGACTCTTACATGTACTGAAACTTGTGTATAAAAGCTGGTATTCCAAGGCCTTGAGGCTAAGGACAATCTACACGATTATCACCTCTCAAGCATCTCGAAGCACTCTTCTTACTGGCTCTACAAAGCTACCTAACCTGTCATGAAGATACCACTTTTCCCTCCACCATTTGCTCACATGATTATCACATGTTCTTTTCTCACGGTCACTTACTATACATCCTTATTTCTCACGATTCCCTTTCTTAACCCACCATCGCACAGCTTTAACCCACATCGCACAGCCATCCCATTACCTCATATTGACTCATACTTACTCATACACGACTCATAGGTAGCCACTCCGACTCCGGCTCTGACCGTAGGATAGGTATATAAGCTAGCTAGTCTTCACCTGGTCCCTCATCTTGACCTCTTGTCGTTGTGACGAGGTGAGTAGTACAGTTTCCTTTTCTTTCCTTCTCTACAATAGATCTAACTTGTCGTTGGGACCAGTTTCTGCCTTATCTCTGTCCGAGTCGAGCCCACTGCTCCTCTCCAAGCCTGCTACCACCGCTCTCTGCCTCTGCCGTCTCCGATAGACGCTCAGCACTTTGTGAAATAACCCAAGGTGAGGTTTAGGACGTTATAACCCACTGTGCAGTTTGACTATGCTGGCTCATCATGGGCACACACCGCCGACCATACACAGGAATGAGATGAAACCCCCGATTAATGCTATCCAGATGAACCACAGCAAGGTAAGGTCAGCATCGAGCACTGTTGTGATATGCCAGACGTACACGCTACATCCCTGTTAGCATGTCCCTCGACTGTCCAATCTTGTTGAACCAGTGTAGAAATGCACACAGATAGGTTTTGTCACCATACTTGAATGAGAAGAACAGCATGACACAAGCCACACTCATGCCTCAAAATCCAGCCTTGCCCTTGTCATGAATGACCGTTACAGTGTCATATCGGTAGTGTCCCCGCCAGGACCAGGAGGAAAGAATGCACTCACGACGCATTCCATGAATACTGGCATTGTCACTTGGGGCATAAAACTTTGCGACCACCAAGTGAAAAACGTCGACCTTTGATGTGATCTTGGGGAGTTCATTCTCGGGTATGTTATCAGATGGTGCGTCGTGGAGTTGCTCATGCAGAAACCGGCGTGTCAGCCAAGCAAGTTTTGGTTGTTGGATCTCTTCTTCCAGCTTGTCAAGGTATCACGGGTAGTTTGGGGCTGAGGATGGACATGATTTCATGAAACGACGAAGAAAATCTAAGCTCACCTGTTTCCGTGCCAAATTGACTTTGGTGGGTATAGAAGCATCATCTACAGCACCCTTGTCGTGTTTTTCGGTATTGAATGGATCAGGGGGTGGTGCATGTAGTGAAGGAACCAGGCCCCATTCAACCAGGTCTGACCTTAATGCAGCCATCTTGTCAGATTGTTGGTTGGTGAGCAAGATATGGCTTAGTGCACTATGGCGGTTGGATGATGCCATGGCTTCCTCACGGCAGTGATGTGCTGAGACTTGGTGATAGAGGAGCAGACACTGTTTGGCGTGCCAAACTCCAAAATCAGATTGTGGTAGTGGGTTCAAGGAATAGAGAAATGCTGTCAAACTTGAGTGTTGGTCTCGGGGTCGTCTCAAAAAATTTCCCGATATTGATGAAAAAAATCAACTGCCGCATCTATCTCTTTGAGTGTCTTTTGAGTGAAGTTGTTGTGCCGGACCAGGTAGCAGAAGTCAAGAAATGCAAAAAAAGCATTTCACCATGGTATCTGGTATGTACTTGGCGACCGCTGGTACAAAGACCTGTGTTGGCAAAAAAGCTATGAGTATTCTTCATAGACAAGACTCTCATTGGTGTCACACACCTTCCTCAGTGCTTTCAAATCGTCACCAGTCCACTGCTTGAATCTTTGTCCATGCGGAAAACAACGGTGTAAAGCGCCACTCACGGTGTATAATAAAATCTAACTCGTAGGTCAAATCCTCCCAACACTCAAGAGTCTAGCTGAAGGGTGCGGGAATTGGGGATTGGCATTGATCGTAGGTTCCGCTCTTGGCCAGACTGCAATAGTAGGCTGAAGGAAATCTGACTCAAGAAACTATCCAACCAAGGTAGCTTTGCCTCTGAAACCAGTCCGGAGGTCAAAAGTGGGGTTCGGAAGAGAGGTTTATAGGTTTCAGGAAGTGTAGAGTTTGTTTGGTGCTTCGGAAGTGCGTTCTTAGGCTTCAACTAGCTTCAGAACCACTCGAACAGCGAGGGGCAACAAGACAATCAAATCAAACAATGGCAATAAGACTCCAATCAAGTCTGTCAATAACCAAAGACCAACTGTCAACGGCGAACAATATCCTCAGCCCAATTAGCCTCGGAAGTTCAACAATAGCTCAGCCAGTCAAGTCGGCGTCGTAGACAAACAATGCAAAGTCAAGGTCAAGCAAGTGTTCAATGGATTTTCTAGTTTTGGGCAAACAAAGTTCTATTCTGTTCTAATGTCTCTCCAGAAGCGCTCCCGAGTCAACTAACTACCCAACAAGTGAAATAGCTTTGTATCCTCTGAATACTAATCATACAGATTGCTTGGGGATTCTTGATGAAAACCCCACTGCTTATATACTCTAGGATGCTCTAATTCTACCGAATCATACAAATATCAGATAAACCATGCCTCGGAGGCATAAACTACCTACTTTGGAATATACTTGGAGAGTTTTGTGTTTAATCTACGCTTTTGAACCCCAAAGTCAAAACCAACAATTTGCTTCAGAAGTATCATCAGCCTTGAACATTCTCTAACATTCTTTTCTTCCGGATCTGTAGCTTGGATAGTTCTGACGTCTTGCCATCCATATAGCTGCCCCACTATATCCAATCTTGGTACCTTGGATACTGGGTAATAGTTCAATGGTTCAGCCAGAACTCCCACTCGATTCTTCAGTACACCATTCCTTCCTTTCTTAGTACCTTGCCCTATAGTGCAGTTGAGCTCTGCTGTTACTACCAGCACCAACTATGCCCTTGGTACAGTCAATATCTCGATGTACAAGTACGAGGGAAGTATGCCGGAGGTGCAACACTTCCGATCACCTCTCAATCATTGTTTAGCGCCCAGTGCCTGGTTCGGATCCACGCCTCCGAAGCGCTAATTTCCTAGTTTCCGAAGTAAAATTTCCACTTTGGCGGCAAGTTCAGAGGTCAGTAAAAGCAAGTACTAGGTTTTCCCAATCACTTGCTTACTTTTTCCCCGAGCGCACTATGGCACACTTGCATAACATTGAGGATCACTTCCGCAACTTGCTCTATAGTAAGTCTTTCTACTTTCTAAATTCCAAGGCGGCCTTCTGACTTCCTCTCCAGAGTTGTATAAGCTCTGGTGGTATCCAGAAGATTACTCTGATAAGATCAAGGAGCACCGCATCATTTTACCCATTCCACTCAACACAGAACGAGAAGCTATCCTCGGAATCATCTTTCAGCAGTTCTTCCTCAGTCGCCACAGATCCATCTACTGGGGCTACGTGATTTGTTACGACACGATCCAGGACGAAATCTACCTCTGCAAGGACACCTTCGACCACTTCATTCCTCACAATGCCAGGTCTGTCATCGACATGGTTGCCGAGTCCATTGCTCAAGTTGGTTTTCTTGACTTCAAAACCGCTCGCACTCCTGGAGCCGTCAACACTTGGATCGACACCGTCATCAGTTGTGCTGAGTGCCCAGTGCCTCCGAAGCTTGATTTTACCAAGCTCCCGTTCTTCAAGTACTCCCCTGTCATGGGTCGTTGGCTCTCTCAATCCTTTTCTTTCTATAATCCTATCTTATGTGATCCATTCTATACCGATTATCTAGATCATGAAACCTTTATTGATTCTTATTATCCTGAGGACTCTGACACAGATAATTACTTCGGTTGGGACGAGGTAGCTCTGGCCAATATGGATGACTAGTGTAACCCGTAGTATACTAAGTATACTTGAATCCATCATGCCTCCAAAGTGAGGCCTTGATCTTATACCAAGCTTCTGAGGCTCAACTTAGTCTTGCTTTCTGACCATTCATGCTTCCGTGGTGACTTCCTCTGTCTAGCTCTACTAGTACGAGTCTTCGTCAAGTCTGATTTTATTATTCTAATCCTTAGTACGATGCCTCTGAGCCACTGGAGATGTTCCCTTGATATGACTACAGGTCTTAGTCGTGCCTCTGAGGTGATACTTTATTACCCTCACAACACGGCTCTCAACTCTCATTATTTATGGAACAATATTCCTCAAGTACAACCAGGTGAGGCTCCAGATCCCCAAAGATTGGCTGGAAATTAGATGGAATTGTAGTAAAGGTGCGTGAAAATGCCAGTTTTTGTTCAACAAAGAGCAAGAACTCGTAATGTAGCTTGGATCTAGGATATTGGTGACGATGTAGATGCGTCATCATCAATATCATCATTCCTGAATATCGAACCCTCGACTGATTCCATAATCCCTGCATGGACCACCTCGCAGGTATATAAACCCAACATGATTTGCCATCCCAGCTGTTCCCTCTCTTCCCCCTTCCATCACCACCAACCCACACTTTCTGTCTTCTCTCCACTGCGGGACGTTGACCCTTCTATCTCCCCACTAATCATCTATTGATTCGACCCATGGTCTATCTGTTGTCCACATAACAATGCTATCAACCACATCATGATAAGAGGACACATTGTGGTGGGATGTTTGTAGAGGTAAGTTTACACTATTGCCTTCATTTATATGGTTGCTGAATACTGGACCTCGTACTTCACCTATAGTATTGTTGCCCATGCTCGCTGGCTTGCCGTCACTGCCTTTCTTTCAATGTTGCACCCAACTCGATAGTCTTCCTGGCTATTCAGGTGCATATATGCGCCATATAACGTACGTGTACCCTTTCTTTGTTATAGTAGCCTGCAAACTCATTCCAATTTCAGTTGATGAACGGAGATGATAGTGAGGAATGGGTATGTCGCTTCAACTCCCATCATCAGTCTAAGCTTGCTGCTCACATTGAATTACAGATTCCTCGTTTACTGTGTCTCTGGGCTGTGATATGGTCTGGTATGTTCCTTATGCAGCTTTATACCGATGTTGTAGATGTTAACTTTGTATCTAAGACCCTTTGACCCTCTCATCACCGCTGTGCTGGAATCAAGTACCTATCATTTCTCTATCATTCTATTGTGATCTATGCCGATAATGAATCTTAGCCTGTTGTTTCCATAATCATATATATCTGATATTGATTCATGTTGTACTCCCTAATACTAAGTGTGAAAATTATCAAGAGATCCCAGACTGGCTTGCTATGTTTATCCATAATCATGCCAATTTAAGGAAACATGTATTATTCATGATGCCCCCTACAGCTTGCCACCTTTGCTGCTACCTGCTAGTCCCTCTACCATTCACTGGTATTTGTCATACTCTCTGTGACTCACCACCACCTCCACTATACAGTACTTACCCCTAAAACCAGTCAAAACCCCCTGAAACTCGGTACATCCTACGCAACTTGTAACAACATGCACTCTCATGTATCACCTTTGAAATCCATGGAAAGGTACTCGAATCCATTGTATCATACTGGTATTGTGCTCACAAATTCTTGCTCTTTTTCCGGATTTCAGAAAAGTTTTAATACAGCCATATAGCCCATTCCTGTTCACAACTGGGTACAGCAGGTTTCATCCTACATAACAAATATTGGGGATACTAATTACATTCTATTGGTCCAGGTATTTTGCTGATGTAAAAGGGTGGGATGACGATGGATTTGATTTGCCATATTTCCGTTCCCATTTGCTGGAAGATTGAATGCAGGTGGAGTCACAAACAGGCTTGTATCTGGTTGGACAGGAGGAGAATCAGAGGGTTGGAAGGGAGGAGATGGTGGTGGTGGCAAAGGCAAAGGACCCTGATGTTCTGCTTGGACCATACCCTGCTGTGGATAGATGTATTAAGGTGTTGGGTCAAGTCTCCAGCTCAAGAGAATGAATGAGTGCAGCTCTTGTAGTAGCATGCATATTTTTTGAGCTTACTGGCGGCAGGCATGGAGAGAGGACTTGACAAATATGCAGTAGCGGCCTGTCAAGAATGAGTCCAGTGACTAGGAAAACCCCTCAGGCCACCAACAGGGTCAAGAGTGCAAAGGTAAGAGGATAGAATTGAGTAGGGCAAGTGTAAGATAGTACATGCTGGAAACAAGCACTATAAGATGAAGTTGTCAGACTGGGGAACTATCTAGAAGTGTCCATGATTATATATGACAGAACCAAGCTGTAGAGATATCATGGGAACAAAGGTAAAAGATGAAAACTGAAAGAACAAGTGATAAAAATCAAGGGATACATGTGGAAACATTGTCATGATGGAAACCATATGGTGTGCTGGGAAAACATCTGGAAACAATGTGGAACACCAGGTAGTACCAGGTAATGATATGGGGCCAGAATGTGATGGTGAGAACATGTAACCATGGGAAATAAAGAGAAAAAAAACATGGGGAAAAAGTACCCAGGGAGCAAGGGAAGGGAACACAGTAGGTGGATTCATAACACGGCTGAGGACCAATTTCAGTGGCTTGTTTGCACAATCAAAACAACACCCCAAACCTCTTTCTATTTGCTCTATGAGAACACCTCAGTATACCATGCTTCCCTGTTGCAGCATCTGCGCAAAAAAAAGTTGAAACTCCCAAAGAGTTGATCCCAGTCACTCGGGCAGAGCAACAGGGGGAGAAACTTCAGAAGCAGCTCGATGCGGCTTGTCAAAAGGCGAAGAAGTAGGCAGAAAAGCAAAAAATGGAGAAGGCACAGGTGAAGCAGATGACTGAGTCTAACCAATGTATAGCTGCAGTTGAAGATGAGATGGCTCTCGAAAAGGCCAAGTATCAGTCGCTGCGTCCCAATTTGAGCCAGAAGAACAGTGTCACCACCTCTCAAAAAAAAATCACAGTCAGTCTTTTCTGACCCTGTTGACCAATAGATTATAGCTCACTTACTCGCTTAGATGACGGACCTCTGGACGTGCTTTCTCATTGCATTTCTACAGCACAATCCCAGAGGGTGCCAAAAGTAAATCCAGAAGTCAAAGCCGTCAATGTCAAAGGTGTGTTGAACATGTGGTTACCATGTGATACACTTTATTGACATGTTGTTTACGCGTCTATTATTTATAGACTCTTTCACTATGACACTTGCACTCATATGAAAGATCCTGTACTTACTCAGATGGACTCTGTAGTTAGTCAGTACTCACACCTTATCTCTATGGTTTATAACAAGGTTCAGCTTTGTACCCAATAGCGTTCAAAGCTGACTGAGCTTTCTCTCTAGATTACTTAGATAGAAAGCTAGTATGACTATGCCTACTTACTTACTCTGCTCTTCGAGCACTTATGCTTACTGATATGCAATATGTACCATATGCTATATTCTCACTTACCTATGTTCTATGACTTGTAGATAGACAAGGACTCTTGTATAAAAGCTGGAGACTTTACGTCTCAAAGCTTTAGGACAATCTACTCGATTATCACCTCTAGCAAGCATCTACAAGAACACAAGAATTCTCTTATAGTCAATATGTGAGGTTTTAGTTTCATCTCACTGTGCATTTAACTATGCTGGCTCAATAAGGTGAACTCGAAGGAGAAACAAGGTGAATACTATGTTGAGTTGTACTGTCAAACAACATGAACACGGTTATTATTCTTATTAGTGTTGTCGGACCCAACCAGCTTGGACACTTGAGCTGTAGAAGACCGTGACGGGTTCACTGGAGGCCTACAAGACAGATCAAAAGAAGCAGATAAAGGTAAGTTTTGCATCAGGAAATGAAGGCAAACAGTCTTACCATTACAACACCCAGACCGGAAGCCATCAGACACTGCAAGCAACATATCTGGTCACTAGGGCAAGAACTCCAGCTACTGCCTTTCTCTTATTCCAAGGTTCCTAGTTCTGAGCAGCGTGTACTAAATATTATCTTCCCCTTTGAGATGTGCCAATACTGACTTGACCCTCCCGATGGAGTAGGTCAGATTATTCCTGTATGGCGAATTGTCCACCTTCCATGTTCAAACAGATATAACTGAACAAAGATGACCCCCAGGCATACACACAGTCCTCTACGTCCTGTGCATGTATATTCTTCTCACCTGCAAACGCGAACGTTATCATGTACATGTTGTACTAATCACGGCCCTCTATCTCACTGCCATCATTGAAGTTGGACTCGAAACTGCTCTCTACATACTCCAAGGTTAGGTTGACCTATAGAAGTACACTCTCAGTCTTCCCGTACTTTCCCCAATGTCTGCCAACTTCAGTTCCAAACAAGATCAACATTGAGAGGATATCCTGAAGGAATGGGAGGCCATCTTCCGCCAGCCCAGGTGACTTACATCAACTATCAGCTTTCATTGAATGTTCTAGACTGATAACCGTCAGCCCTGGATCATATGGGTACTTGTCAACCTTAAAGGTTATCACCATCTCTGCAAAGTAAAATCATTTTGCATCACCTTCGATCTCAGTTGAGCTCTGAGATTCTTCTCAGTTCTCAATGTAGCTGCCTGACAGACATCCTTTTGGTGAGCCTGAATCAATGTATTGACCAAACCCCCACGGCAATCATGAATGAGAACAGCTATGGTGTTCTTACCTCGTCTGGGGGCATAGAAGGGTGATCCTGGTCCTGTGCTTGATTGCTACTGTGGTTAACGGTATGTCTGTGTTGATCATATCCCATTCTATGTACTAACTTGCCACAAGTATATGGCTTTGTGGTCACATTTTGGGACTGGAAAAACCTGAGTTCAGTTCAAGATGGAGGCCCTGGGATTTCTATTTTGCAATCTTTGCAATCTGCGCTCTAATAAGTAATCTCCTGCTGACTGCAATGATCGGAGAGCATAATCCACCCACGCTGGAGCATTCTAACACTCATGTACCCATACAGTGGGTAGAATCTTCTTCATTGCCCATCAAGTGGGCAAATACCATTCCATGTGTCTCTCCTGGGAATGTACAGGAACATCCTATTGGTCATGTAGGCATAACTGGTGTTTTGTTTATTGGAAGTGTATCCTCACATCATTGCTTACCTGCCAGACTGGAGTCGGGATTGATATATCCGGCTGGGCTCATCATCTATGCAACCTCTTTTTGCAGCAGTTCCACAGGTACAACGTGGAATGGTTCACCACAGAACTAATTGCCGATGCGGCTTTTGACTCATTGGTGACTATCACGGTGCATATCCCTTCATTCTACCTCTCAGTTCGCTATATATCTTTCATGCTTATAAGGGAATCACATCTACTATTTGTGTGAGTAGCACTCGGAATCGCCATTTATGACAAACAATCATTCAAAGACACTATCTCTAGCAACATCAAGCCAGCCCATGCGCAATATCACACCTCCAAAAGCATAATTGATGTCTACCGACACGTTGGCCCAGTTGAAGAAAGTTCACTGTCTCAGCGGATGGTTGCTCCAGTCTTGGAGGGTCAGACGAGAACATGAACAGGGCAGCCATTTTGAGGTTCCAGGGACTCTGCTATGATTTGGTGCTAGTGCAATATTCACAAAATTTGCTATTGTAGCTCTACATACATATCTCTTGCCTTGACCCGTAGAATACATGTATGATACCCTGAGGACGCTGCTTAGAAGAAATTTGAACACCTGCAACACAAGAGCGTACATCTCACAGATTCTTATGTAAAGCTCTTTCACTCCCACAACTTTGTTTGCATTTGTTGTTATGCAAGATCCATATATAGACTCTGCAATCAGTTCAGCCCCAGTTTGTATGGGTACAAGTCAAGCTTGAAAGCCATCACAACTCTCGCAAAGTAGGATCATCTCTCATTCGAACCTTCACTCTCAATTGATATCTCAATTTCTCTGTGCTTCTCACTATACCAGCTGTTTGAAAGACGCACTGATGGTGAGCCGGGTTTGTTGAGGTATCGTCAAGGCATGTCGCACCAACGGAATTCTCAACGAGTAGGCATGGTGTTCTTATCTTGCGTGGGGACATAAAAGGGTGACTTTTGTCTTGTGCTTGATTGCTATCCTGGTCAAAGCTATATCAGATTCCATTCTTTCTCACACTGGGTACTGACGGGGCGTCCTAGTGTATGGGTTTGTGGTCATGTTTTGGGCTTGGGGAAACCGGTTTCGAGTTGGAAACGGAAGCTCTGCCAATGTCTTTTTGGCGATCTTTGCCCTTGGCACTCTGACTGGCAACCTTCTTTTGACGGCTTTGATTGGTGAGCATGTGCAAGCTGAGTTCAAACACTCATCAGGCTAATGTTTCATTTATGTACCATTCCACAGCAGGCAGAATCTTTTTCATTCCGCTCATCAATCCCTACAATGTACAGGACCATTATCCTAGTGGCGTAGGTGGCAGTGATGTTCTGTTCATCACAAACACATTGGCATCAGCAAAATGGAAAAAGTATGGAGGTATGGATCAAAGGGGGCATGCATGAAATGATCAACTGGGCTCCATGCGTGCCATGTGCTCCATACCTGATATTGCAATCCGGTGATCCCATACCAAACCATCCCCACCATACCCGCCATACCTAGGCCAGCTCTCAATGTGGTCCCACTAGAATTGTGAATTTGATAGTACCAAATCTATTTCATGTAAAAACAGTATGTAGGTACAGAATCTGACACTTGAGATACTATTTTACAGCTACTGAAAACCATGGAACAAAGTATGACATCTAAAGTATTTGATCAGCGATGTGATATGTTGCAGCAGTGGCAGGAAAGACACATACCAGTAACCTCGTCAGCTAGTCAGACATGACAATGGCTGGGTCATCATTGGCAGGCTCCAGAGTAATGACATTGTCTTGAGGAGCCTCAGTCTGCTGCAAGATAATGGCATCTGTCACATACAAAATTGTTCTCCACTTGGCAGGACTAGCAGTACAAATGATGTCGTGGTACTTGATAACAGAGGGTGCCCAGAGCTCTTCATTGAAAGAATGTTCGTTATTTTTTGAAAGGCAGCTGTTCTTCTCCTTTTTGGCGAGTTGCTGGGCTTTGGCAATACTGTCAAATCCACCTTGCCAGGTGGTGAGTGCACGGAAGTACTATAGAAGGACATATGAGTTGTGAGCTGGTTGAATATTTGGGAGTGCTACGCACCGCCATGGCGCTCAGAGCCAAAGCACCAGAAGGCATTCCATAGGAATCAGTCAAGTTGGTGATGTGCCGAGTGATTTTGCGGTGATGGGCAAAGGTATCAAGAACTCCCGGGCCTCTCATTGTTCCCTTGTTACTCGCACGCTATATGAACATAGTAAGAATTTGTAAGTGAAGTGGTCAAGAGAGGGAAAGATCAACACGCACAGTCTCTCCAGGTTCCTCATACATCTATGCGTCTTGAGCAAGGTCACCCTCCACGCAAGCTCAACGTTCTTTGAGTGTTCCATAGCTCTCAATGTCTTGCTCAACGATGGCCATGGCGTTTTTACCCATTCTTGTTCTATATTCCCAAATCTTGCTGAGTACCTGTTATGAACATGAGATCAGCGGTACAGCAATCAGGAGTGGGTGACCTACAACACGAGTGAGAAGTCTCAGGCCATCTTTTTCAATGGGTAAATGTTTCGGAAAGATGATATTCCACTTGGTCTGGACATATGACTGGAGATTGGCATTGGAGCTGACTCCAAATTGGTTTGCTTGTGTGCCAATGAAGTCAAAGATCACGGGGAGGTAATCTTTGGTGAAGCTAGAGGACTTCACTGGGAGATCGCAAATGGAAACAGTCTTGCATGGTGCCGATGATGACAGTCGAGAGGGAGTGGCAGCGTGGGGAGATTCTTTGACATTGATCTCGTTGACGTTGGTGCTGACCAGTTTGATGGTGTTTGTTAGCACCACCTCGTTATACTGGTGAGTTTGTTTTCACTCATTGTAACAAAAGAGCATTAACACACCTCAGATTTCAGAATAGCCTGCATGTATAGTGTTGCTGGCTCTGCCCGTTTCTTCTTTGCATCCCTTGCCATGGCTAGGGCAATCTTGTTGTTGTTGTCATCAAAGATACCACCAACTAAATCCTCACCTTCTGATTTCGACCTGTTGGTTTGATTTGATGATCCTGAGGATGCCTCTGATGCGAGTGTATAGATTGATTGATAATTAGGCTGTAACCCACCAATTTCCTCGACCTTTGTTTTCTTTGGTGGCTCGCTGCTGTTCATGGTCAGTTCTGCATTCAGATACATGAATAAGCTCACTTGGTATCATCAGTGTGCAATAAAGCACTTTTCCTGGTCTCACTATTCTCGGTTGGATTCTGTTTTGTGAAAGGTGCAAGCATGTGTCGTGCAGACGCAACACTTCACAGACTTGTGACTCTTGAGTGGCCTTCTCCTTCTGCCAACAGAAGAACAGAAATCAGTAACCATTTGAGGTGCATATGAAAAGATATCTTAACCTTCCGTTTTTCTTGTGATTCTTTCTTCTTTGCCTGCTTTGCCTTATTTGCTAACACTGCCTTCTGCTTTGCCAAGAAAGATTGATATGCTGCATCGTCATCAAGTGATGGATCGATTTTGTTGATCATATTGACCTCTTCATCATCATCGAGCATTGTTTTGACAGGCTTGCGGCTTGGGGTCTGATCATCCTTGCTGGCCTCTGAGGGGATGTACTCTCCACTGGAGTTAGTGCTCAGCCTGGGTGGCCGGGTCCCTGCCAGGTACGCCGGGTCAGGTGGTATCTGGGGTCAGGAGGGGTGGCCAACGTCTGAACCGGCACCAGACCTGGCAGACCTGGCTCTCACTCAAGCCTCGAGACAGCAGGGCAGGGGGGCCAGCTCACACATAGTTCAAGACAACAATACAAGATGTCTTATTGCTACATTAGCACTCACAGTAGAGTGAAACATACATGTTACAAGTTTACAAGAGCCCTATACTATGTAGTAGAAAGGTATAGAGTAATTAGTAACACACCAGATGATATACACAAATCTACTGCATTGGTAGACAGTCTGAAGATGGTGACATCCTGAATCTTCAGCCAATTACAGAAGAGGTTGATCTGTTCGTCTACTTGAACAACATTGATGAACGTTTGAGCTGGAGGAAGCCAATAGTGGCAATTGAGACCTGGTGGTGCTGGCACAGAAATGTTATAATGCAAGAGGACTTGCAGCACTTTGGATCACAAAGGAACGGAAGGAGGGAAGAGCAGACTGCCCTCAACAAAGAGGTTATTCATCAGGCCTTTTGACTGTTTTGGACAGCCCAAGTCTAACAAATGAGTTAGTACTCTGACATTGCTTGGGCATGACAATTCAGAAAGGAGTTACATGGCTTCTTCATTTTTGACAATGAGGGAGCAGGTGCTTAATGATAACCAAAAGGAATGATGATGGAGAGAGAAGAGGATTAAAGGGTATGCATGACGGAGGTGGAACTGCATTGCTTGGTGTTCCCCAGAGACAAAGGAGACTGGAACCAAGAGTGGAGGTAGTTCGTCATGGCTAGGTGATGTTCTGTTTTCCCTACCAGTCCCTCATACACAACTGGATGTGCAGGCATTGCATCAGTGCAGTTGAGGAAGCGACCACTGTAGCGCTGGCCAAGGTGAGTAGAGATGGTGTTGCTGAGGAAACCTACTGCACAGTCAATGCGTACAACAGGAGCATTGGACAGTTGGCACATGTACCAGACCAGGGATCCAGCATGGAAAAGGTTGTCTACATTGCCTTTATTCTCGGCAAAAGCACCAATGATCAATGGATTGACAACTGGGGGTCTGTTTAACCACGGCCTTTGAATTTGGCGCGGTATATTGTCACCCACTCGTATCTTGCAAGCAAGTCCAAGGCATAGCGTTGTGCACAGGCAAAACAAGAAAATGTTTCCATCTGTGTGGCAGGAGATTTGAGACAAGCGAGCATACGACAAAGAAGAATGAAAGTGTCAGCAATAAACTGCTCCTTCTGAGGAGCATCAATGGGAAACTTGTGAAAGATGTGGTCCGTCAAGGACCTCAAATAGTCAAGAGTGGCACAATGTAGGTGTCCGAGGCCGTTGAAGCCTGGGCTTTTGACAAAGAGATCGTCACTGGGTGGCAGCCAGGCAGTGTTCAACTCAGGCAGGGAGGGTCCGTAATGGTTGTATTGAACATGTATGCACACCATGAAAGAGGCTTTTGAATCAAAGGGTTGAGTATAATGAAGGGGGTTGTCCATGCCAAAGGGGTTGTCCCGGCAAAGACAGACTTTTTGCATGTTGAGTGGTGGCTCGCACAAGAGGTTGAATTTAGGTGTTGTAACAAGGTGGTCGGCAAAGACATTGCCAACGAGACCCTCGAAATACTTGATAGCTGTAGGAATTCATTATTAGCATCTGCCAGAACGAAAAAGACACGAAAAAACACGTACGTGTGCCAGATTTTGCTTGTTGGGTGAGGAGGGCTTTGTTTCCGCGTGCTTGTAAAGCCGAGGAGACCTTGGGAGGCGTATATATTGATGACATTTATCACAGAGCGTGTAGAATAAGACTAAAATTAATATGTGAGTGCTCAAGAAATTATTTGGCAAACATACCCTGTGAACCAAAAGAGAAAACGGGTTTATCTGCATGGGCTACAGGCCCAAGGGAAATTCACCAAAGTCATTGGTTGAGTGCATTGTTGAAAATCCGATAAGCACCGGCTCAAAGGATGACTCTGATAGTGCCAGACTGAACAGAAGACACGGGAATATAAGAGGTAAAAGTTGTTGAGAATGGTAAAAGAGTTGTCGGCGTTGTGAGAGGTGATGGTGGAGGGAAGGGAGTGAGGGCAGCGGTAAACTCTGCCTTGTTTGGGCAGTGGTTCAAGTTGTACACGATTGGCATACAAATAATGGCCACAGCTGTGCACAAACTTTGGCCTCAAGCTGTGGCCAATGTTTGTACACTTGTTGTATACAAATACACCACAGCTTCCCAAACGGGCCTGTAGCCCCACCCTCACCCCACACCTCCCTCTTGCCTCAACCACTATTATCTTCCTCATCATTTCTCTCCCCCGCTCACTGTCTCTCTTATGATTGGGTCTGGTACCCTTCACTCCCTTTCATGGTTCAAGATGGCCTCTGTGCCTTGCAAAATCCAACCCCATCGTTGTTCCACGCATAATCTCAAATTTCACGGTATGTATCTCTTTGATGGCCTATCACATTTCATTTTTGAGCAGTTGTTTCATAAATCAGGCTTGGCATCTCATTAAAAGCAGCTTTCGGCGTGTTTTCTCTGGCTGCAGGATGACCAAAACGTATGGTTTGACGCCACTTTGGAGTTCACGGAACCAAAGCTCAAGGCTGTTGACATCAAAATCATGTTGATCATGGGTGTCCAGACCCCTCCGAGGTGAGTTCAGCCTTTTATTTGACCCATCTCTCCGGTTTTGACTGGGTTTTTCAGGTGCAGGTATGGAACCGGGATCCTGAAGGTTCAGTGTTGGCTCAGGTATAAAAACTGATCCCTTTTATCCCGAAATACTCGGGGCGTCCTCTACAGGAAAACGCAAGATGGCACCCACGTCTTCTCCTGAGCACAAGTCTCTAGCTCCTTCCCACAACTCTAGCAGTTCCAACAGCTCAATTGCCTCTCATGTCTCCAATACTATCATAAAGGTTGTCTCCCACACTAAGGACAAGGCCACGGCAGTCGTTCAAAGAGCACTCCCATCCTGGCGACGTAGGTGTCTCATCATTTTTCCGAGTTCAGAGTATCCTCGTTCACTTACTTGTTGATTGGCAGCCAAAACCAACCATAAGATCATCCAACCCAGCTCTAGCTCAAGGTCCAAAGCCGGTAGCTCTAAACACATTCGTTGTATTGAAACTGACAAGGACGTGGATGAAGATCTTGGTGCCAATGATGTCACTTCTGCCAGTGACAATGTGGAACACCCCATGGAACTTAACAGCAACAAGGATGAGGATGCAGATATTGAGATTGACAATGATGACAATGACGACAAGTCAAGAGGAGGATGTCCTGAGTAAGTCTGTCATGATCTACTATCATTCAGCATGTGCCTGACACACCAGCACAGCGAGCAAACTCCATAAATGGAAAGCTCCGGTCTATGTTTTCTATGAACCCCAGCTAACAATCAACTTCACCACTGCTAGCAAAAAGTCAGGAGTTGCATATGTGTTCACTAGTGCTAAGTGCGGCACTACTAAGCAATGAGCCAAGAACAGTTCCGATTCTGGTTCGACTGACCAACTTCCCGACCATGCACAGGCTTGCTTTGGTGTCAACGCCGTCATAGCTGCTCAGGCAGTGAAAGACCTCAACAAAGCTAGATGGAGAAGCATCAGCAGAGCAAGGGCAAGCTTATGAGACTCACGTCTATGTTTCGACATGCAAAGACTGGTGGGAGGCCTGAGTATTGTGAATGCCTCCTTCGGTCTATGCGTAGACACTATCAAGAGACGTCCGAGTTCAATACGGCTTGAGGAGAGCGGACAGTCAGACTGAGAGAGCGAGGAGAGAAGGGGAATGTATTGGAAAGATAGATAGAAAGTGGGGGAAAGGAAGCAAGAAACTAAACTATCGTGCTACTCCTGTATGTAGCTATATAAAATGTCATCTATCTAGCTGAAACGCAAAGGATAATAAAGAAGTAAAGTAAATAAAGATGAAACAAAACGGGAAACCCTAAACATCGAAACACGGTCACGGTGGCGTGATACACGTGTGGGAACGACCGCGTCACCACATCCCCTCTCCACTTGAAAATAAACTCTGGGGATTGTGAACGAGTGTCAAATGTAAACTCCGGGGGATGCACAGCATACTGTTGCAACCCGGAGGTGACATCACAGGAGAGAGCAGAAAAAATTCTCCACAGCTGAACCAGGGGACCATGGGTGTACACGCCTTAAACGGGGGCGGAGTCCTTTGCTCCTATCCTATAACCATAAAGCCCCGCAGCCCTTCACGCTGACGGTCACCATCCACCATGCCCCTCATCACCGAATATCTTCAAGAACTCCGCAATCAAATTGATGAACTACCTCTCGATACCGGACGACTTTTCAATCTTCAAACCAACTATGAGGTGTTTCTCGAGGTGTATGAACGAACTCACAGCCTTCAGATTAAAAGTCTGAACGATGGGTAGAATCGATGAAGTATTGGAGGCAGTAGCGAATGAAGGAAGAGTACTGGGCATCGGACACTCCTGTTGGTCGAACAAACTCAATCAGGTAGTCTCGAACCAAGTCCAAACGTGCATCAATAGACTTAGCTTTGGATGATCTCGGAACTGTGTCATAATCGATGTTGGACGAGTCCACCGTCCCCTCTCCACTGAATATTGACTCCACACCAAACAAAGGCAAGCAAACAAGAGAATCGAGTGAAGCGGGAGAGAGAGGAGGGGAATCTATGATATGCATGAATCCATTGGCACGATTGATCCAGTCTTCAAATTCGTCTTCTGGTTGAACGGGATCCAAAGGTTGAGGGTGCCGACGAGAAAGTCCATTGGCAGCGATTCGCTCGGAAGGAACATGAACAAGTGCGAAGGTGAAGAGAAGAATTCCAGCAATCCAACGGTTGATAGCCGCATTGGGTTGAATGTCGGGATTGTTGAGCATGCCACGAACATATTTGGCATCCATCTCTACAACCAAGGACTTGGCGCCTATAATCCAAAGACGAGTAGAGCGAAGTGCACGGAAAAGGCCGTAAAGTTCCAACTTAGCTTGGCTATAACATGCTTCTCTTTTGTTCATGTTGATGGATCCAAAACGATTGATAAAATGAATGGAAGGGTCCTCAGCTTTTGGTTGCATGAGAACATAACCAACGGCGATTGCGCAAGTGTCAACAGCGAGAATAATGGGTGAGGAAGAGGAATAATTGAGAGGACAAATGGCAGGACAATGAACGACTGCATCCTTCAGGACGGCTTGTGAATGCTGTTCGTCGGATCCAAACTGGAAGGGGATGCCTTTCCGTGTGAGCCTGACCAAGGGTTCTGCGAGAATGCCGAAGTCTTTCACAAACAATCGACACAAACCAGCGGTACCAAGGAAAGCCCTAACATCCTGAAGGTCTTTGAGCGGACCCCAATTCACAATTTTAGAAACACGAGACTCGGCTGGGATGCAACCTTCATAGGTGCAGTAATGTCCAGTAACCAACGCCTTTGCAGCAACAATCAATGTCTTCTTCCCAGAGAACGTTCCACCGGCGTAAGTCATACGAGTGAGAATACGGTTGACTGAGTTGACTAGTTCCCAAACAAATCATCGAATACCGGGGTTCTGGGGGATAACTTCAAATCCACCGTCGGGAAGTTCGTAACGAGTGGGTGGACCTTTGACATTGACGTCGTCAATGTAAGGGATACAGAAAAGAGGAATTTCGGGTTGGAGAATGAAGGTGACATCGCTGTGGAAGATTTGAACAGAGTTTGTCCAACCCATAGGAATGGTAGTGAGCCGCAAAGCTCCGAGAGGAGTCTGGGAATATGTTCAATAACGGGAATTTCGACAGGAGGGAAGTACTCGTGTTTGAATTGACCTTTCTCCGACTCATCCCAAGCAAAGGCACAGTCGTGAAGCATCATCAAATAGTGAATTAGCTTCATTTCTTCTGGCCAAATGAAAGTGTGATCATGCACCTGGTGAGTATATTCCATGCGTTCTTGAGTATAACGTCCAGTCGGCACGAAAGGTGGTGGATTAGGATTAAGGATGGGGAGGTGTTGTAAAGGATCAGAAGGAAATTGGCGAATCACACGAAACTTCTCAGGAAGGGTCGCTTTAACAGGCTGAATACGGCGGTGTACGGGCTTATACCATTTCTTCGTCGCAGCATATATAGGAACAAATGAATCAAAGTCCATGGATGGAAGGGAAGACAATGAATCCGAAAAATCGGTCATTAAGGAAGTGGAATGTGCAAACAGAGACTCGTAACGGTAAAGAAGCGGTGTAGCCGAAAAATCGGGAATTAATGATGTGGTTTGAAAGGAAGTGCGAGTCTGAGAGTCCAATGAAAAGTGAGACCAAGCATCAAGGTAGGACATAGTAAGGGTATCGGATGAAGGATTTGAACCGAGGCTATCAGAAACATAAGAGACACGAACAGTGTGTGTGGGAATGGTACTTCCCATGATGAGGGAGTCATCAACCTCGATGACAAGACCGCAATGTTCCCCATCAACCAGCGTATCTTGAAGTCCTAATAGCCGGCCTTGCGAAAATAAGGCGGCTCCCTAGGTAAGGTGGGAATTGTAACGTTCTTGTGAGTGTTCGGATCATGAAGCGATATGTGCTGATCTCCAGATAGGAAGTTTCAAACGATGGACTGGGTGAGAATATTGAATGGTCAACCAAGGAGAACGTCATAGGCAGGTGAAGGAACAATGTGGATCTGTAGGAAAGCTGTGACTTCACCGAGTTTGAACGGGACATTTCTAGCGAGTCCTAACGTCCAATCAGTGTTGCCATTTGCACTCTGAACAGGAATGCGAACATCAAGTGCAAAGCATTGCACGCTGAATCCGACATCGCAACAATGCTGCATCCACGATCCAAGATGCTGTGGACAACCCGATCTCCAACAATAGCGTTGACTGCCTGAATACTCTGAGAGTCCTTCGCAACGTAGAACCTATCTCCAACTTTTGCATCTCCGAAGTCATTCATAATTGTCTTGTAAACGTCGACGTGAGAGTTCTGGAGAAGGAAAGACTCCACAGGATCTTCAATGACCAAGGAATTCGAGGTGGTTTCGGCGTTGACTCCAACGCAACGAGAAGTGACACTATCCTTCACACAACAGCGATAATCTGGAGCAATGGCTAAGCAAATCGGATTGAGAAATGGTGACGGTACTCGCCAAACCAGCTTGAACAACACGTTCGATAGCAGCATCAGTTTCAATTGGGGACTTGTACTTGTAGTTTCGAGTATCTTCTTTCTGCTGAGCGCCAACGACACGATCTTTGGGAGGTTCAAAACCATCTGGAAGTTTGCCAACGACTGGACGGGGAGGTTTTGAGGGTTGCTGAATACGACCGCCAATGTGTTGAGAAGGTTCGGGGTCTGGAACAATGGAAGAGGGAGGACTGGAAGACTGATCTGGATTCTGAGCAGGAGAAGATGACGTATCTTTAACTGACTCAGCCTTCTTCTTGGCTGACTTCCTAGTCTCCATTTTGAACAACAGACCACGGAGAATATCCATCTCACGGGTGTCCAGACCATCGTACTCCATCTGCACGTCAGGTGGCAAGGCTTGGAACGAAGTATCCATCGAAGGACCTTGCATTCCAGAAAGGGTGAACTCGGAGTGCGAGGCGACATCAACACCAGGATACTCAGCTGAGAGTGAGGACTGAGTCCTAGAACCACCAAACTCCAATATCCAAGTCTTTTTGGCAGGGTGATCTTCAAAATAGCGCATGAATCTAGCCTTGAGAGTGCCCGAACGGTACATCTCATCCATCGGCAACATACGACCACCTTTCAGCTTGACTATACCCCGTGCATCTTACTCCAAACGTCCCTTCGAAAGCCACTCTGCTAAATCCGGGCAGTCCCGCATGACGTGACCAAGACAATTGTTCCAACGGCAAATAACTTCATTATTGGGACCACGACGAGGAGGTAGGCGAGGAGAAGATGATGATGACGAGGGTTGAGAGGGAACAGAGGCGAGTTTATTGATAGCTTCTGTGAGGGAACGAATCTGACACTCGACGTCAGAGATTTCACTCTTGACGACCAGTGAAAACGATCCAGAAAGGGTAGCGGTTGATGCATCCGAAAGAAGGTAGTCAATCACTCCTTTCAACTCTGAAAGAGTGAAAGCCTCGCCTTTCTTTTTGTTCGGATACTGGACTTGCAACCTGGTATGCAAACGAGTCTTAACTTGCTCTGGAAAGACTTCAACGTAATGACGGGCAGCTTGAACTGCAGAGAGGACGCCTTGATCCATAGCTAGCAAAGAAGCCACCGTAGAAAAGCTGCGATGGTACTTAGCTAAAGACTTGACAGACGTAATTCGCGTCTTAGAATGATCTTCCACAACTTTCTTCAACTCATCCATCGTGACTTCTGCAGACTGCATAGCATCTGGATAATTCGACAGAACCTTGGTCTTGAACTCAGACCAGGTCTTCGTATCGTCCTTGAAGGTAGCAAGGGAGCGCCAGAAGCAAATTGTTTCCACGCTAACATAACGGAGGCACTCCTTCTTCATAGTAGGATGGTCGGCGATAATGCCAGCCTTGGAAGCCGCATCTTGGAATTCGTCAAAGAATGTTGGTAATTGTTCCTCATAGTCGGGATCGAATTTGGGAGCATTACGCTCACCACGAGCAGGAAGAGGAGTAATATCAGCCATAGTAAACTGTAGCGGGTTGAGATCGTCGAATAAGAGTGACAGAAGAGTGGGAGAACGAGGTGAATGAACAGGGGTACAAGTAGGTGATGGATACGGAGTGATAGGCGAGTAGTGAGCAGGAAATTCTTTGAATTCGAGGTGTCCAGCGACGGACTGAGGAGAAGGAATAGAATGATGGGTAGCCTGAGAGTCTTCGACCGGGGTGAATAGTATCGAATCGTCAAGGGGCGCACGAAGTTGCGCAAGGACTCGTTCTAAATCTTCGCCTTGGCCGCTTCTGAGACCTCCTCTGAACGTCGATGAACCTATACTGGATACCCAAAGGGTCGGAAGGGATAACTAGAATGAATAAATGAAGCACTCAGCTTCAGCCCCCAGTAGGACGACTTTTTGACCCCTAAACCGCAGCGGGTGGGCTCCAAATGTGGATGCCTCCTTCGGTCTATGCGTAGACACTATCAAGAGACGTCCGAGTTCAATACGGCTTGAGGAGAGCGGACAGTCGGACTGAGAGAGCAAGGAGAGAAGGGGAATGTATTGGAAAGATAGATAGAAAGTGGGGGAAAGGAAGCAAGAAACTAAACTATCATGCTACTCCTGTATGTAGCTATATAAAATGTCATCTATCTAGCTGAAACGCAAAGGATAATAAAGAAGTAAAGTAAATAAAGATGAAACAAAACGGGAAACCCTAAACATCGAAACACGGTCATGGTGGCGTGATACGCATGTGGGAACGACCGCATCGCCACAGTATTCATTGACAGTGCTGGACAAAATTCAGACTCGGTGTTTCATTTCATTGTTGCCAGCCAGTCAATAGTTAGTGTCCCGCAGCATGGAATTTGCGTGATGGGTTTCGGGGTGTGCTTGTCCATTCCAGATTGCTGCAGACCGTGGTTTCAAATGGCTCATGAAGACAGGCTGCCCTCACCACTATGTACTCATCCCACTACAGTGGTGTCCAAAGTAAAGGCTATGTTTGAGGGCCACCATGAGCAACTTGCTGAGGAGCTTCAAGTTTGTCTTTTGTCTACTATTTCTCACTCATGGTTCTCACTCCATTGTCAGGCTCACCATGGGTAGTTCTTGTTTGCAGTCCACTGCTGGACAGCCCCAAATCACTGGCCCTGGACGGGTGTCACAGTTACCTATGTTCGAAACAAGGCACCCATCACATACCTGATTGACTTCATCTCTCTCCCTAAGTTGCACTCGGGGAGGAATATGGCTGACACTTTTGTGCATATGCTCAAAGAATGGGGCACTAAAGATAAGGTGAAGTCGGAGCCCTGTGATCAACGTCCTCTCATGCTGACTTCTACTTAATAGGTCGGATTTATTACCTGCAACAATGCCAGTAGCAACGATACCTTCCTCGCAGAACTTGAGGTTCTCCTTTCAGACTTCAAGATCAAACACGGTCATATTCAATGCTTTGCCCACACTATCAACCTTATGGCCAAGAGCACTCTACAACAGTTCCATGTCCGGCAATGCTCTGGATCAGATGACTTGAGTGATGACCTACTATACGGACTTGATGTTGAGAACTATCAGGCTCTGGTAATGGACATGGCACAGGCAAACGGGCCAATTGACAAAGAAGAACCTTTCGAGTGGGATCCCACCCTGAAGATGAGTGAAGAAGAGCAGGAACAATGGCAGCTCGACTTATTACCTGTGAAAAGGGCATTGCTGAAGGTAAGACCCTGAAGGCTATGAGGGTTTTTAAAGCTGACTTCCCATAATCATCCAGGCTTGACAACTTTCCTTCAAGATCATGAACTCGCCAACCATCTTGCTTCCCAGCTGGCGTGCAGCTGTTGAAGAGGCTGGACTTCCGGAAAAGACCCTGCCTCGCAACATAGCCACATGCTGGAACTCAACATATGACATGATTGTTGCATTCCTTGAGTACAATGATCTGATAACACACTTCACAGAGAAGGCCAGCAATGGTGTTTGCGCATTTGAGTTGTCGGCAGAGGAATGGCAGACGCTGGAGCAGCTAGCGCATGTGTTGAAGGTGAAGTCTATTCCTGTTTTGGTTTGGTTCAGATGTCTAATGATATTTTCAGCCTTTGAAGGAGGTCACTCTATCCTTCTTGTCTTCCGTCCCTAGTCTGGCAACGGTCATCCCCGTCATGGATGGCTTTGACCAGATTTTCATGAGTGGGGCAGTCGAAGATGAGGAGATCTCACCAGCAATAAAAGCAGCCTTGTCTTTTGGCAAATGCACCTTGAATAAGTATTATGCCCTCACAGACAACTCTATTGCCCATTCAACCTCAATGAGTATGTATATTTTATCCTCTTTTGATTTCTATACCTCATTCCAACCATTTCTATAGTCCTACATCCTTTGTTCAAGACTGCCTACTTCTGCAGTGCAGGCTGGAAAGACAACGTGATTGACACGGCTGTTGACAACTGCCGCAGTCTCTGGCATAATTGACATGAGAAATTGGCACTTGTAGATGAAGACAAAGGTAATGGAACCTCATCAAGCAATGTGAGTCTTATAATCCTCTATCCCTGACCAAGCTGTGACCCACCGACCAATACTTACTAGGTCCCAAAGGAGAAGAGCTTCTTGGATATGGTGCTGCAACAACACTTTCAGGCAGCTGGGAAACATCACCAGACAACTGATGAACTGTCGGCGTATCTTTTGGAAGCCCTGATCAAAACCTCGACCCCGCTGGAGTGGTGGAGGACAGAGGGCAGTCAGAGATTCCCTTGGTTGAGTGTTATGGCTACTGACTTCCACTCACAACCAGGCATGTACTATCCTCTTAACTGATTACTACTATCTCATCTGCTTTCTCTAGCCACCTCCATATCAGTTGAAAGGGTATTCAGCAGAGGCCACATTCTCATCAGCCATCTCTGGAACCGTCTTCGTGCTGCCTCGGCTCACGCGTTGATGTGTTTTGGGGATTGGTCTCATCAAGATTTATTCAGTGATGGGGACATGGAGGCTATTGCATGTCAAACAATTGAGGGTGAGCCACAGTTGGAGAAAGGAAAGAAGAAGGTCACCTCAAGCTTGCCAGCGTTGGTTGAGCTCAACAACAATGTTGAGTATGAGGTTCTCTGACTGGTTGTATAGCAACTACTACTTATATGATATGTCATGACTTCAACAGTCTCATAAATGCTTGCAACCAGTTGTGATGCCTCTATAACTATAACTTAGACACATAAATAAAGTTGCCTTGACTTATCTTTGACTTTGTACAGTGACTTGGTGAGGAACACCTGGCACCCCCGGGTACCCATCAACACCCCGTGGTCCCAGTCACCCGGCAATCCAGGTCAGGTGGATTTCCGGACCCGGGTCGGGTGAGAAAAAATTCTCCCGGACCCAACCCGGACTGGACACTAGTATGACTTTTGGGAAAGACACCTCATGGATGCGATACAGGCCAACTAGGTCAGGAAGGGGGTGGGGAAGTAGTTCTTCAGACATAAACAATCATTTATACAGCAATGAGACCCTTCCCGCATTGCGCCATGCAATCTCCCAAAAACAGTCATCATTCAATCTCTAAACTTTGGGCCTGTTTGGGAAGTCTCGATTCAAGACCTCCAGGCTGCCAGGCCGTGGGAGGGTCTTGTGGAAATGTTGGCAAAAATCTAGGTATTTGCACATTTGCAAAGTGAAATTTCATTTCAAGATTTGTAATAGAATCTATACGCACTCTGCGTTTTGATCTACAAAGACTTGTCAGTAAACCACGGCTCAGTTTGCATGATGTTGAGTGGCACACAAAAGCAAAGGAAGAGGGAGAAAAATTGGGATCATGTTCTCCTTGTCAACAAGTGCATTTTCTCTCTATGAAGTTCAGCTCCCTGACAAAGTGTTGTAGTTCCAGAGATGGTCAAAGTCACTCTACAATTGCATGCAAAATGTCCTACTTTGATATAAGCCTCTCCCATGACTGAGCTTGCTGAAGCATGGGAGGGTTGCTTAGTTGAGCCTACCTGTTCAGGTCATGGCCTGGGGTCTGGCCCACTCTGCCAAAATATGGACCTTTGGTCAACCAGAGGCTCCAAAACTGAACCTGCGGTCCATATTTTGGTGGGTGGTCCCCTGTCAGCCCCAGCCCTGACCCACGTACCGAACAGGCCCTAAGCGGTCCCTACTTAATGGAATAAGAGTGGAATCGGCCTCTTGACAATGATCAACAAATGACGTTGCTGTGCATTGCATTGCAATACTATCCAGGTCACAGGTGTCAGAACCCTGAATGCGTGCATCTGCTTCAGTCATTGATACTGTTACTGGGGGGCCAACAGTGAGATGAACTTGCAACACCACTTCTGAGATTAGACAGCACAATTATTGTCATATACTAAATCACGAGGAGAATAGTCTCCCAAGAGCACTGTCATTGTTGACTCCTAAAGTCTCATGCTATGTTACAGTCCTTTGCGAAAAGGTTGGCACAACCTCAAGGGGTGTAAGATATAGAAAAATAAATGTACCTACCTAGTCCCCCACTCAATATAGAGGTTTCCTGCTCAATACAAGCTGCTCCCTCGTTCGTCCTCCCTCCATCCTCCCTCCCTCTGTCCCCTCCACTCCATCCCCTCCGCTCTGTCCCTTCAGACCATACGGTCCGTATTATCTGTATTCTCAGGCTCCCTCGTGACTTGATGTGCGTCGTGCTCACTGCTGTGCTCACTTGTTCATCGTTCTCCACATCAACAAGGCGCCCTCTTTCTCTTCCTCACTATATTTATTCTCTATGGGACGAACCTCCAAGCACCAGAAATCAGCATCAGATGCCTCTGATGAGGCTGAATCTCCTCTCAACACCTTATCAGATGATGAACAAAATTGTAACAAGGATAATAGCTCAGAGAGCTTAGATGACGACGGAAATGAGCAGGAAGAGGCTGCAGATGGCGACCTCGAAGTTACTGAGGCTACTGTACCAAAAAAAAGAGGGCATCCACCCAACAAGCGAGATTCGTCTCCAGCAGGCGAGTTCTCAGTACCACTTACTTCTAACATTTTTTTCATGTGTTAACCTTCCAAAACCTAGCCCAGAGTCCATCACATACAGCTTCAATATCTACCCGAAGTCCCAAATGACTACTGCAAAAAAAACTCCGCTGTACACCGACTTCTTCTCAGCAGAGAGTGACCTTACATTGGATGAGTTCCAAACCCGCATAGGTAGATGAGCTTGACACCTGTGGACGGACTGTGAGTAAGTACAGCAGCAGTACTAGACACTATTCGACTGCACCTGCATCCTCACATAGCTGTAGGATTTCTTCGCCATGGTGAATCTTTGCATTATCCATGACAAGCACACTGAGAGGACCAGGAAATGGCGAGCACAATGGTAGCTGAGAAAGGTCAGTGAGGAATAGGTGATAGGCACTCAAGATACAACATACAATCTCGTTCTCGAGCCATTCCAAGAATAACTCTCGGTCCATCGAGCCTTCGACAACTGTGGCTGCTTTCATTCCCTCCACTGTGAGTAGACCGGTTGCTGTAAGCCCGCAGCCACGTCTAAATTTCTTCTTCATCATAGCCCTTCTGCCCCTTTGTGACCATCCATACCGCCAAGCAACGGTTTTGTCGTTCCTTGATGTCTTGTCAATGATTCCAAGCTGCCAAGAATTGTAATCTGCCATCTCTCGCATGAAATCACTACGCAGGGGTTCGTTATGTTCTTGAGCAATGACCTTGAGGCGCTTTGTGGAGAGTTCGCAATGTTCTAGAGTACGAAGAATTGTCACAAAGTGAACTGAGATGAAGTGATTGCGAATGGTGAGCTGAAGAAGCTCATCGAGGAAGTAGTTGGGACGGAATTCAACCAGTTCGAGCAGGTAATCGACATCCTCCTTGATCAGCAGCCTCTGTCTTCCTTTCTTGAATGATGGGTCTTTAGGTTTTACAACATCTCCATATATCTTCCAGTAACAGCGTATGCGGTAAAATGTCCTCCTGGAGAAGCCAACGACATCCAGAATGACATGCAAAGGTAGGTGGCCCTGATTGAACAGGCGAGTTTGACATCAGCACTAATCTTTTGATAGGCCATAGAGAATAAATGTGAGGAAGAGAAAGAGGATGCCTTGTCGATGTGGAGAACAATGAACAAGTGAGCACGGCAGTGAGCACAACACACGTCAAGTCACGAGGGAGCCTGAGAATACAGATAATATGGACTGTATGGTCTGAAGGGACAGAGCAGAGGGGATGGAGAAGAGGGGACAGAGGATGGAGGGAAGAAGAACGAGGGAGCAGCTTGTATTGAACGGGCAACCTCTATATTGAGTGAGGGACTAGGTAGGCACATTTATTTTTCTATATCTTACACCCCTTGAGGTTGTGCCAACCTTTTCGCAAAGGGCTGTAAAGTCTGATATACCTGATATATCAGGCCCAACAAACCCTCACCAGTGTTGCCAACAGTCATTTTGTCTCAGCTCTTGAGCTGCTCAAGCCAAAAAAATCCTTCATAGAAAAATGTCCTACAGCCCCAATAAATCACTCTAGGCATGTGTAGAGTTATTAGAACTTCCCTATGAACTCCAAAGCCATGCTAGGCACTCACTGACTAAGGGTTTTGGGATTCACTCGACTGGAACATGTCTGAACTTTGAAGTCCCATCCTGAACAAACCTTGGATTGACAAGGACCCATCCCTCTATGTCAAACTATGACAGGCTACTCCTATCAAGGTTGGGACTTGGGAGTTGGATATCTAGACTCTACATCACAACAGTTCTTGAGTCCCGAAAATAGTGCCTGTATAGAATATTTATCCTTGGCATCTACAGTGACTGGTCTGAGTCCTGAACTCATCCCAAGAACCTCTTGGCTACAGGTGCCCCTCCTCAAAGCTTAGTCTCTTCAAATAATGTTGAATTATGACTTATCACAATACTGCTTCACTTTTCACTGTCCCAATTTACCCTCATTGCTCAATTTGATATACTGTGTGCAGTGTAGCCCAGCTGCCCAACCCCATCCCGGAACCCAATGGATGAAGGAACCATCAATTATAGAGCCTCAAAAGCTCAAACAGTTTCCTGGTTTCTTGACTCTTCTCACTTTCTGGATCATTGGATGGTCATAGTATGTATCAACAGGTGACCAGGGCTCAAGACTGAAGGAGAAAGACTAATGTGTGCTCTTCTATGTATTGTGTATGCACTTAATGGTATTAGAGAATTGTATAGTATATTCCTAATACAGTGTATATCTGGTTAAATGCTGTGTAGATTTCTTCTCGGACCCACTTTTTGTGCACACTGCAGTCACTAGTGGATATCTGGTTGAATGTTGTGTAGGTCTCTTCTCAGACCTATTGATCACGCCACACTAGTAACTACAGTGTATATCTGGTTGAACACTGTCACTATTATCACAATTTTGAAACAGGTGTGTTTTGTCTTCTCCCTTCACCAGCCAGTTATTGGAGAGAGCTTTGGAAGTGGTTTCAGCCGTGTATAATGGTGTGATGGCGGATAGGGCAAAGATCCTTTGGGAACAGGAGCTTAAACAGGGAAGTGATTTGTTTTCCCATTCTTATCATTAACTTATCCGAAGCTGAGAGGTTTTTTAGAGCAACTAATGCGATCATTGCTTCTTGGCATGAAGGAAGTGTGTTACAGCACTTGACAAGGATGGCAAGATTTTTACTCCAAATTGTGAGGATTGTAGCTTGCAGCATTATCATTGTTTGAATCACATCCAGGCAGTTAGGGACCTTTCTGAGTGGACCTATAGTCAGTTCCCAGTAAGCCAGCCTGATCTCTTCAACATTTGCAGGGTAAGTTTTGTTTCTCCTTCTTGACATTTCCAAGGTATTCATGGCACTTGTGGCAGCGGACGGGTTTGATTGCAGGGCACAAAAAGAATGGTCTGTTTTCCTTGGTTCTTGCCAAAGTAAAGAAGATGCAGGCAATTAAGGACCAAATCCTCCAAACCCTGACTGGCTCTAACTTTGAGGAATCCATCAAACTTGCTTGAGAAATGACCTGGCAGCGAATCTTTGACATTGAATATTGGGCAACTTAGTATGTGGCAGAGGGTCCATGTGATTATGAGAAGGAGCCAGTGGTGGAGAATGGAACTAGTGTTGCCAACAGTCCACTCGGCTCAACTCCAGCTTGGGAGCCACAGCTCAAACCGGACCGTGGCTTCATGAGCCGTTGACGGAAAGCAGCTCGGCTCTTTGAACTGCTCAGAGCAGCTAAACCTCGGCTCGAGCTACTACAGAAAAAGAAAACTTTCAAAACAGATAAAACCCTAATTTATGGTACACAGAGCCCTTCTAGCTATTTTATACAGAGGCCTTTGGCATTAGAAGGCTGCTGTACATCAAAAAGCGGCATCCACACAGAGATTCCCGCACGTGATGACCCACTGGTGGGTCATCTTTCCCACGCCAAGACCAGGGCCCATCCACTGCTGGTATTTGCTAAAATTTCAATGTCTTTGTATTCTACCTGGTCTCAAATGTCTGTAAAATTATTTAGAAAGTCCATACCATGTTTAACAATAAGGGACAACTTGAAAATACTTTACAGCGGCTCCAACCAGTTAAGCTGGTTCGGAGCTGGCTTGGAGCTGCTCCCATAAATCGGCTCCTGGTGAGCCATTTTCCCTGAGCAACTCCACCCCGGTCCAGCTTCAAACCGCTCGAGCTGCGGTTTGAGCCGAGCCATTGGGAACACTAGATGGAACACTCTGGTCCCTTACTGTGAAAGAAAAAGTCAAAGACTGCCAACCATTAGACTTTTGTTGGTATCAGACAATGGCAATGAACAGCCAAAGTCTAATCTGGGTTGTCAGCAGAGGGACAGAGCCATAAAAATGGATAGGTCCATGCTGAAGAAGACAAAGCCAAGACAGTATGTATATGAGTTCGTGTGAGATGCAACTTGTACAAGAACATGAATATAAGAGATGAAAAACCATGATCCCAACACCAAACAATTGTCAATGACAACCCTTGACATTGCTAGAGACTTCCTTAGCCCATGTAGGTTATAGGTTGTCCACCAGGATGGTAGCAACACACAGAAAATATTAGCTACTCCAATCATAACATTGACTTAACCACTGCTACAGGGCCCATAGCCTGTTGACCCAGCATAGTAAAAGTTTTTCTCTGTTGTGCCTCGCACTTTGGACTATGAGCATCATACCTGATGCAATAACATATGTAGTAACTATCTACAGTGTCATTTGTGAAGCAATAGCTACATGGATACTTCCTGCATGAGAGTGCAAGTTCCTCAAGGTGTGGCTCTATAAATAGTGTGATGTGTAAACAACATGTCAACATGTATCACATGATATCCATCATGTTCAACAGCAGTGACTGCCCAAACCTTGTACTGCAAGAAGTTCAAGATGGAAGTGAAGAGAGATGTGAAAGCTTGTGCTCCTGGTAAACACAGCAGTGAATACCTTGCAGTATGGCACACTGTTATTTCAGAGAGGTACAGGAACCTGAGTGAAGATGAGAAGAAGTTGTACAAGGAGGAGGCCAACAAGATCAATGAGAACCAAATATTCAAGCCTCCTGAAGATCACATCATCAAGTATGCTTGCCTCTTTTCTCTTGTTGTTCAATTTCTGATTCTCTTCTTTGTTGCAGAAACCAAGAGCTCTTGGAAATGTTCATATATGCACAACTCTCAACAATTATATGTGACAATTGGAGCCAGTGTGGGGACGTCTCGTTTGCTGTTCACACTATTGAACCCAGAAAGAACTCAGGTGGCATGAATATCAAGATGTAAGTGTGTTGTGTCTTCCGGTTGGAGCCATTCAAAACTCATCACAAAAGGGTCACTGTCAATGGTGACAAGCAAAACCCATTCAAAGTATCCCCAGATGAACTACAATGAATGTGTTACGAATCCACCCATTGTTTTCCCTTCCCTTGCTCCCTGGGTACTTTTCCTCATGTTTTTCTCTTTATTTCCCATGGTTACATGTTCTCACCATTGCATTCTGGCTTCCATATCATTACCTGGTACTACCTGGTGTTCCACATTGTTTCCAGATGTTTTCCCAGCATACCATATGGTTTCCATCATGACAATGTTTCCACATGTATCCCTTGATTATTATCACTTGTTCTTTCATATTTCTTGTTTTACCTTCGTTCCCAGGATATCTCTACAGCTTGGTTCTGTCATATATAATCATGGACACTTCTAGATAGTTCCCCAGTCTGACAACTTCATCTTATAGTGCTTGTTTCCAGCATGTACTATCTTACACTTGCCCTACTCAATTCTATCCTCTTACCTTTGCACTCTTGACCCTGTTGGTGGCCTGAGGGGTTTTCCTAGTCACTGGTCTTGTTCTTGACAGAATGTTTCATGAACCCATTGAGGAGATGAATCAAGTGTGAAGGTTTGATTTGATTAGAGTGTATTTGCTAGGTGTTATACACATTTTATGGAGGTGGGCACCGAGAATTCTCCCTGATTGCTGATGTAATTGTACAGCCACCCCCAAATCTGTCCGCCATGGTACATCCTTGCACTGCAAGCATTCAATGGCTTCCAAAAAAAAATATAAAAATTTGTTTTGAACGCTCCTGAGCGTTCTCTGTGACATCACCTGGCACATGAGATTTGCAGCGTGTTGCTACTCGCCCTCGCTCCTTCTCTTCCATCACTCGCTGTCATGGTCAACCGCCGTCTTGGCTTGTGTCGGACATGATGGAAGGTAAAATGTCGTGCGCTTGAGCAGGGCAAAGGGTTACAAGCAACGAGCATCTGTGAGAGGGCATTCTGGCCGGAGAATTGACTCCCATGTGCCGCGGCGATTCCTCAGGCCTCAGGCCTTGTCCCTGACGTCACACAGAAAACAGTCAGGAGCGTTCGAAACAAAATTTTTTTTTTTTCAGAAGCCATTAGATTTGGAAATCGCGGTAAGTGTCTAGTCTATGTCTATAATTTAAATAAAATTGAAGTTTACCCCCTTTCTCCTTTCCTACTCTTCGACTCTGCATCTTGGGTGTGACAAAACGCGTGACATAACGCGTCAAACGCCAAAAAGCGCGGCCAAATTTGGATCACATTTCGCCCCCGATCAGGACATGATATCCCCTCCAATCATCCACATTTTCGTGCAAAATCAGTATGCCGAGTTTGTGGTCGAAGGAATTCTTCATTTTTGGACCGGAAGTACAAAAAGAATACTCTATCTGTTACGATTCACCTCTATTCTCATCAACAAGCGCCCATACAGATGCCTCTCCCTAACCAACTCACCTCTCCTTTCCCACTCATTCAATACATCTCTATAGACGACTCCGCGGAGTAAGTGGAGCCATGCATCCAGACCACAGCTCCAGACCATGCCCAGCAGACATCTCCACATGCCACCCCGAGTCATAATACACAAACAGCTGCAACGACTCACACGACATTCGCAGCCACTCCCACGATGACTCAGTTCAACCACAATCGACTCACACGCCTGCGACTCAGCCCGACTCAGAGCGACTCCGGACCTAGACAGATTCCAGTATATAAGCCCAATGTACATACCACCTTTCCTTAGCTTAACAACTTGGTTAATACACCAGTGAAAGCCCACTTTGACCCTTGACCTTCGACACTTGACCTTCGAACCTCGCCCTCGCTTAAAGGAGTGACTTGAGAGGACACTAGCCGTGCCCTGTCGTAACACTATCTCACTCAATTTTTTGAACAATCAAATTTCCTTCAACCACATCCTAATAAATGTCATAAAAATGCATCTGGTAAGTACATCTGAGCTGTAGAGTACATCATCAACAATTAAAGGAGGGCGGACAAATGGACTGTCGAATTTGGCGGAGAGGTGTGGCAGTGTCATTAGTCAGCAAGTATCAGCCAAAAACCGCTGGTGCCCACCTCCACATTTTATATGGATGGGTCAGAGCTATGAATAAACAGGTGAGAACATGAGATTTCATCGAAATTTTACAAATATTTACAACCATATGGGTACCTCATATCTCAAGAGAAGCAGGGAACACAATCGGCACAACAGAGCACTCCTGTAACTTGTATGAGCAAGCAAATGATGTGGCTCTGTCAGCCAGAACTTGTTCTTCCAGCATCTGTGAGGCTGAATGGCTCACAGAGGGCCCCTGAGGAAGCTGGTAAGCAAGACAATCCAGAAAAAAAAGTATGAGGTGCCTGTGAAATTATGCAGATGGACAAAGTGAAGCACTAAACAGACAGGCCAAATTTTGTATAACACTGAGCAAATACACTCTATTATGTCTCTTTTTTACTTCAACAATGGGATACTGCTGGTTAGGATGAAACACAGCTTCTGGGAGTGCAATCTCAGCAACCTCCTGTTCAATCAATGTCTCCTGCACCCCTCAACTCAACAGAACTGAGAGTTTCTCAACCAGGGCTGCCTATCATTCCAGAATCTCCACTCACAATCAAAACCCAACTTGACATGCAAACAGTCTTGAATCTGCATCTGTCATAGACAAGCAAGCCTGCCTCACTGGAGCTCTCACCTGAGGAAACTGTGAATACAGTGAACCCCAGGGTGGACCATACTGTGCTCCAGACTAGTGTTACCCATAGTTTGTCCTGTCTGGCTTCAGCTCAGGGACTGGGCAGTTCTGCGCTGCCTCAAAGGTTTGGTCCCATCTCCCAAAAAATCCTGTGGGTCTTACATCACAGCAAGATTACTTGTAGATTACTTGTATCTAGTGTTGCCAACAGTTGGTCCGGTCTGGCTCAGGTTTAGTTTGAGTTGTTTGAGCTGAACCAGGTTCCCTTAACCAGTTTTTGCCTAACTGGTTCTGGTTCTGGAACCACTCAAACTGGTCAAGCCACAGTTTGAACAACTTAAACAATTCCTTCAAAAAATGACTGTGTGCACTTGATGGATGGCCTCACTCAGTGCAAAATAATATAATATGTGTGGCTATATTCAAATTTCATGCTGAAGTGATGTTAAAAAACATAAAATTTAAGGTAATATCAACATATCATTTGACTAATTGATGTAGCTAACTGTACTGTGTATTCTAGTGTTACATTATACAATACTTGATGTATCTTAATACCAGTCCTTTTCAACCAGTAGTTAGTATGAGTTATAATATAAGCTTCTATGCTACTTGATGCCTATGTGTGAATACCTGGCTAGTGCCTTCAGCATCTAGGCTAGGTCCTATACTTAGAAGAAGAAAAAGAAAATTAGGGTGGTTTGAACTGGTTAAACTGGTCCTGGAACCAGCTTGAACTGGTTCTGCTGTAAACCAGTCCTGCTAACCAGTTTAGCTCCAGTCCAGTTCCAAACTGGTTAAACTGCCGTTTGAACTAAACCATTGGGAACACTACTGTTACATCCATGCATCTTACCCTGGTCTATCTCACCTGGTCACATCACGCTTGGCTAGTCACATCACTTCCAGACCCATTCCGGGTACTTCCGGGCTATTATTCTAGTCCATTCCAACACTATTCCATCCCCGGCACTCAACCTTCACTTCCGCACTTCGGTCTCTCACACCAAGTCCATCCCCGGAACCTCTGCCACTTCCGCCTCCGCTTTCGGGACTCTTTCCATTCTTCATTCTGACTTATTCTGACTTACTTATCTCCGACTTCCGAGATATTTCCACGCTCACTTATTCTATTCATATCTTCATTCCATCACGCACTTATTCATTTCCGGTTCATTTCCCTTCCGGTATTATTCTCCCCGTATTTGACTTCCATATGATACATCCTTTCCCGCACTTGACTCACTTATGATTCATTCATTTACTATAACCCTATATAAGCTCTATACTTCTATCCTGTATCAGAAGACTCGAAATCAACCAGGTTTCAACCAGAATCAACCAGGACTCGCCTGGATACTTCTCTATCATGTCTTTCCTTCTCTCTTGCAACTTGTCCTCTTAGTCTAGTAGAAGGACAGCTCAGTTCATGGTGCTGTTGGCGAAACCTTCAGCTACTGTCTGCTCTAGATCCGTTGCTCCCACACTCCTTCATCTTATCTCTTTCCTATCCATCTATCCGACAGCATATAAAATCCCATATCTTATCTTATCCCTATCCGATCCGCACGATCCTAACAACTACTTGTATCATTGTAAAAATTGGTTACACATAGTTTACCTACAATGTTTCATGATATAGGAGGCTACATGCTTGAATAAGAAGATCTGGTGTGCTGTGCCATTGAGGTGGCACAGTTTGGTGTCGGTTCAGCTGCAGTCCAGATCAAACTGTGGGCAACACTACTCCAGCCACAAGTAACGGTGAAGAATGTCAAGCTTACCAGAAGAGCAGAGTTGTTGAGTAGTGAAGAGTAAGTCAGAGCTAGGGCTTAACGTAGAAGAGAAGAATATAGAATGATAATTATACAGGATGAGAGAGAGAACTTATATACTGTAGAGTTAACTATGGAGTCCAGATATCTAATCTGTAAGTACATATGATGAAATGGAGATAGTGACATAGGGCATAGTAAATGAGTAAGCAAGACTGTAAAAGTGGAGATTAACCACTGTGCATGACAAGTACAGATTAGAAGTCAAGAGTTGTATAGTACAATACATCCTGGGGTAAATGAGGTCATAAGGCATGTATAGCATGTAATTCAAATACTCCAGACAGCTGACAAATCTGATGATCCAATGCAAGTTGTGGTTGGGACATGCCTCCCTGCCTGAGGCAGTCATTCTGACACATACTGAAGGCAACAGACTTGAGCTTGGGTCCAAGGGCGCTGATGCCATCACTGGCAATGGTAATCAGTCTGCATCTGCCCTGCTGCCCACCAAGGACATATCTACACCACTGGTGATTTTGACCCACCCTGAAGGAAGCAGAGGTGGGTTCAAGACCCAGGATCTTGCACTTGAATTAGACTTGAAGAACTTGAAGTTACTTGACTTAGACTTGGGACTTAAGGCTTAGGGACACATAGCATTGAGACATGATGAAGGTATTGTAACATGTCCATTTTCTAGACCCATGGGACCCCTATCTTTTTCCCCAAAAACCTACCCCTCAGTACCCTTCCACCATCTATATTCCAAACCTTCCCACACTCTGCTATACAGAGTACCCATCAGTACTTTACCATTTCTCCCTTTTCCAACATCCCCCAGGACCCCAGATTTCACTATCTAGGTCCTGAGATCACATTCACACCATCTGACAAGCCTGTTGGGCATTTCTCATGTCGTCTCAGGACCCCACAGACCTTTACCAGGATCCTACAGCTCACCCCGGGACCCTCACCAATATTCTGGGACTTTCTCAGGATCAATTCCCTTGACTCAGAACTACTGGTTGCTGGACTTGGAAGGCTCTGGGATGACTCCAATACTTCTCTGATTCTGACTCTTACTCTTACTCTGTAAATTACCTTTTCTAGTCTACTTGGTTTCTATTCCAAACTAGTATATAAAGTATCTATAGTACCTTCATATACTTTAGTTCAGTTGTATTATTCTCTATCCAGTCAATGTCTATCAATCTCTGTTGGTTGAGTAATCTTCAAGTCTTTGGCATACTAACCATCTCTGTGAATAGCACATCACATCCTGACAGGTGCACCCATCCACTAAGGCCACAGGACTGTGCCTTCTACCTTTTTGAAACTGCCTGTGTAACCCAAAGGGCCCTTTTCTCCTTATAATATCACTTGCAGGAGCTTGTGGTGTTCTCTTCATATCCTATCTGCTTGCTGGAGCCTGCAGATACCCTTCCCACACCCTCAATTCACATGTACTTGCTCAGGTGGTCCTGAGCTTGGACCTGAGTTTCTACCAACACAGTCAAGGAGCCCAAGTGATCAGTTTCCAATTGGCTTTCCCACATCCCAACAACCCTTTTCGTGTACACCGCGGCTAAATTCTTAGCCTCTGGAAAAGTGGCAGGTATGAGCCAAAGAAGCTGAATTTGGCAGGTTGCCAAAGGTTACAGTATAGTACATAGAAACTAGACTCACATACAGTTTATGTAAATAATTCACACATGTCGGGAATTTTTAGGAAGGATCAGAAGGTGGCTGTCAGGGATTAAGGAAGAACAAAAGTGAGAGTCCGAGATGAAATAAACAAAAATAGGCCAGCAACAGTGTGAGGTTCCAAGTCCCTAATCCTTACAACATACAAGGAATGAGTGCGGCAACTATTCTGAGGGGAGGAACCTCATTCGCAGACAGGGTGGACAAGGTTCCACAAGTGGCACTCTGCGACTGTTCATGTAGTCGGTTTGGAAGCTTGAGAAGAGGATTGTCGTAGGTAGAAATAAGGGATAATTGAGAGGATGAATGAGAGGATGAATCTACAACTTGTTTTTGTGAGTTTGGGCTTTTATGAGAGTAAAACAACTTCAAAGGAAGGGAAAAGTAAAATAGAGGAACTTGAATGAAACAAAACAAAAGTATGTATCAATGAGCCATCCTTGTGGCTCTACCACAATGAGCTCCAGCATACAATTGATACTGAGTACACAGACGAACTGGTGGCTGTTGCTGCACCAAACGGAAAGAGAGGGAGGTGGGGCACTCAAGGGGGCAATGTCAGGAAGAGACAGAAAATTGGGCCAGCACCAACAGATAGATCAAGTCAGTGAGTAGATCTATCAGATCTGTCATTTGGTGGTCACTGAGGCTGGTTCAGTTCTCAAACAGTGGCAGCAGCAACATCAAGCACCAGTCCTCCAGCAACCGAGGACACCACTGAAGCAACAGTGGGGAGCAACAGCAAGGCCATGAAGGGGGCTTCTGGTGCCAGCAAGAGGGCCAGATGCCAGTAGAGGCCTCAAGGAGGATTTGCTTGATGCAATGATAAGTAGTGGTGTTAGGTTCTGTCTCAGCTATATCAATAACCACAGCTGAGCTGTGGTTGTCTGCATGATTAATCCATTGCCCCATCTGTAAGGGTTCACAAATTTCCCCTCTAACAGGCACCAGAGACGACTATTATCCTCCTCTGCCAACAACAATACCTAATACCAGCAGGGGAACAGCCCACTACTGCATTTGATTCCATATGATGTAGGAGTCACAGCCACCATTTTCAGCGTCTAAATCCCAATTCTGTATCCTCACATCCCACGTCCCTCTTGGCACAGACACCTTCCCAAACATCCAGACACACCTCCCAGACCTGAGACATTGGTGCTATCAAATCCCACCTGATTCATCCTGTCACAAACTGCCACTATTCTTTTGTCCTGTCCACCCCGGTGCTGGCCCTACTTCCCCAGATCTTGCCATTTACCATCACCAGAGTCATTCCAATCAATTCTCCCATCGACATAGCATTGGCACCTGTCATCCTCATTTACTTATTGAGCCATATTAGTTATTTTGGTCTTTCATCATGGAACAATCATCTTTTGATCTCTTTCTCATACCTTACCATTGGTTACAACTATACATGTTTGGTTTGACTTCCCCGCTTTTCTCTCATGAATACTTTTGACAGTTCTCATCATTTCATTCATTCCTTGTGATGCATATTCTCATATATACTCATGGTCTCTGTAGGTAGTTTCCCAGCTTGTCCACTTTGTCTCCCCACCGCTTGTAGCACTTGTGCTGGGTTGAGCTTTTGGCTGCTCAATCTATTCTTTTACTTTTCTATCAACTAGTCTTATCTCTGAGTGAGTTCAGGTGGCTTGAGAGGTTTCTTCACAGAGGCCATTCGTGACACATCCCCAACAAACATGATAGACTTTGGACATTGGCCTACTCTGCAAGCTTCATATTCTTCGCATTACAGTTATTCCTGTGTGTAATGAGACTTGCAAAAAAAGTTTCAAAAAAAAAACCGCGAAAGACAAAGTCCCAAAAAGGAGAACCAACCTCAACCCCTGTTCCGATGTCAGAGGCGGCCTCCCGGATCTCGCATTGCTGCCAGCACTACTGTGAGCCCCCAAAGCCTCATGTATATTGTAGACCGTGTACACTCATTACAATGGCATATTGTTGGCACGATAGCCATATATCGAGTAAAACAAGGAGGAGAGGATCCAGATGAAGGGAGGAGGAGGAAGGACAGGGATGAAGTGGTATGTACTGGCGATGGCATCACTGATTGGTGTGGAGGAAGTGAGCCCCTTTAGATTACCCGTTTGGGATATGACTTCCGGCTCTTTTTTTCTTCGAAATTTTTTTTGTGAGTCTCATTATTTACAGGAATTACTGTAATGGCTCCCAGCATCGCCAATTCCCATTCACCTCAGAATAAAATAAGATTGAATATATTCAATTACTATCTACTAGCTTATAGTTTTCAAAGGCTTATCAATGTGTATTGGGTTAGTCTCAGATGCTATCGGACTCAGTGGCACGTACAAAACTTATCTTGCCGCTACCTATACGCTCAGACGTCAATTACAAGTCACAGTGGGCTCGTTGAAAGTCTCGGAGACTGCCATGGATATTGTAGTGGATGTGAAAGGCAATAGACGACGCACTTGAGGCAAAAGACTCGACCATGCTTGCAGTCAAACCTAGGAACTCAAATTCAAGTCCACACTCATCACTTGGTTATACCTGCATGCCATCAACTGAAATCTTTGGTGCCCATGACCGAAATTGAGCTGCTCAAACCAAATAAATTAGAGCCCTATTCAACATTTCTAGGTCTGCTTGCTTGTTGCCCGCTCCTCATGTCCAGGTGAGACCATCCCACACACATACACACCCCGATTTGCGCAATCAACAAGGAGCAAAGGTCTGGATAAAAATAAGAGGCTTAAATCCTGTGTATGATTTATATATATCGAGTAGTCGCTCAATCGAGAATTGTGTGAAATAACCCGTAATAGTGAATACACTCGCAACGTGGGTGGATCTATCCTTCCTCAAGTAGTAAGTTGTACAGTTGATGAGCAAAACGATGGCCGGGACTCGGAGGTCAAAAACACTTTTATTAAGTAGAGTGTATATCAAGTAGTATCGAAATCGCCATATGTGATCTAAATGAATATGCAACGAGTAAAGCCGATTGCTCCTGGGCCAAACCTGGGTGGTTCACTCCCTTCAAAGTGCGAATCAGTTCAAAGTTGTCAATTTTAGGCCTGTCGTGTAGACTTGTTGTATGTTTATTGTACATGAAGCATACTAGGTAGAAAAACTGGTAGTGGCAGGAAGGTATCCATCTAAAAACCTGTGCAGCTCACGAGGTGCAACAATCTGGGTCAATTGGGCCCGATACACAGCTAAAATACATGCAAGGTAACCGCTTACCAGAAAAGTAAGAAAACACCACGGAGTGTATATTAAACGCGCCGGACTGCTGAAGTCAAACCGTGAGCAAGCCGTCTAAATTAAAACTTACGCCGTGTACAAAGAACGAAGATCCCGGTGAACGGGACTCAATGTACATCTAAAGTTTGTTTTAAGGAGGCATTCAACAATGGAAGAAACGTGTGTCAGGGAAATTGTGGTCGATGTGCAGAACTGGCCAGGCGAGCAGGATCCAAACCTGCTGATTCTGCACAACCCGCGAGTAAGCTGTCCGAATTGATGGCATAATGAAGAACTGAGCGGGGCCTTCGAGGTGGGTTTTACACGTCAAATAAACCCCCCCTTCGGGTCCTGCTCAGTCAGGCAAGTTCTGCCTGGGCTGCGATCAAAGGGCTGGGGTGCCCTGTGATTGTGATCGCTCGCGGGCTTTAAGCCGTAGAATCGGCTCAGAGACGCAATTTTCCGATGTTATTTGCACGGGGGTCATAATGCAGAACATATAAACTGAAGGAGGAGAAAAGTGGGATTAAAAACTGAATGCTTATATAGACAGTGAGGTTGAGATCCGAATCGAGCTCCAGGAGCGAAATGGAATGATGACAGTGAGGGAAAGCCGCCTACGCCCTAGCTCAGATTTCTTTCTGTGCCTCAAGGTCTGATTGAGATCCCCCAGTACCTACGCTTCTTCGAGTCCTGGGACTGTCGAATCGTCGAAGATCCACCACACCGTGGGAACTTTGGCCTTGTGCTTGAGGTGGCTCTATATCTCTCATGATGGTTTCCTTGTATGACTTTTCATCATGAATGGCAACTCCGAGCGAAACCCGCACAATAATCAGAGTGGATGCAATTCCCTTCGAGAAGTAATTGAAGGTTAACAGCTGTACTGGGAGGCTGATTTATAGTGAAAGTGCACACCATGATGGTCACAAGGGATCCAAAGACTGCCTCTGCGACTAGCTGCACAGTGGAGGATATGTGCGCTCCAGACAGTGTGCAGGCAGTGTATATAATAAGCGCAACGGGATATAATAAGCCCGATTCCAATCTGTCCAAGCAAGGAGGTTGTGAGGCGACAACATGAATATAGGACATCACATAATCTTACGTGGCTGAGATAGTAGTCCTGTATACTTTTGGAACCGATGTACAGACCGGAAGGTACTTGCCTACTCGATAGGCAACAAAGAAGATTCTCCCCGCTACACAACTGGAATATAACCTTTTTGTTTGAGAGTTTGAATGCGCTTACCAATGATTATAGTCAACAGTAGATTACCGACGAGAGCAATCAATGTAAATATGGCGAGACTCGAGTCAATAACCCCCCTCTCGCCCTCAAGAATCGCTACCAATAAGCCCCACACTGAGCTCTATTCAGTATGTGTAATGGTGAACAGAGCCTGAAGCGGCATACCGTCAGCTGCAAGAGCCGTCAGAGCTGGAATAACCAGAAGCATGATTCTTCTTCGGCCCCATACAAGATGACAACGCCAAATCTATCCAGAACTCTGACACTTCGGAGATCACCTCACACATGCTCGATACTCACCAGAAGGATGTCTGTCAAGCAACTTGATTCATGCGCAATCATACGTAATCATAAGATTACGATCAGCGAGGCGGCCCGTGATTTAAGCAAATAGAGCTCACTTTGCAAGGATCGTGATGATGATCAGGGCGGTGTTGCAAAGAGTGAGACTGACGGTAGTCGTGGTCAATGAAATGCTAGAGGGAAGTGGATAGGGCCCACATACGGCCCACTTACCTATCTTCTGAGTATAGAAAAGGATCACCAATTACTTGACTTGGATGTAGTAATTGTCCCTCCAATTCGTACAGAGCCCCTTTGAATCCCATTCCAATGGTGGCAACGATATAGAGTGCCGTGGTCAGCCCCACGTGTGCCCGATAACCGTTTCGTTTGCGCGTGACAAGTATATGTGTGCACAGGACGTATAGAACTGTGTACATGCCTGGCGGAAGATATTTCCTTGAGTTAAACGCAGTCATATAGGGAATATATTACGGAATTGCACTTACCATAGAGAAATAGATCGACCTAGAGTATTAATCAGCCAAAGTCAATCCACTCAATAGGTATGGTATGGTTTAGCAGATGACGACGTACACCGACCAGAACGTGGGGTCTTGTAGCGCGAACAAAACACTCTTCAGGAGTCTCCCAAATGCACTTCATCTGTTTGAGTGTCTTCAAGGCGATCGAGTGGATGCTGGGGGATAGACTGGGAATGGTTGTGGTTTGATGGCAAAGATGAGCTGATTGATATGGTTTTGCAGCTCCTTTCACACGCTCCAGTCAACCTACACCGCCCTCGGCGGCGATATTAGCCAACGACTACCGTTTCGAGATGTTCTTGTTCATCATGATCATCTTAGTGACTGCTATAGGGATCATCATGGAGTACCGATGGCAATTAGGAACATAGCTGACCGTCACTGACGTCCAACCAGCCCACAACAGGACCTGATGAGAAAGAGGAACACATGTGATGCGTCTATTGATACCCCAATTGTTCAAGGTCAGCTCGCTTCCACATAGAATACCAAGTTTTAATCGCGAATTTCTTGAGTACTTGAGCAAAATAACGAGCATTGGTGGCCCCACTGCCCAGACCCTGCTCAGTGCGAAACCCCATCCATCCGTAAGAGGCGAGTCTGAAGGAGCGGACTAAAGGTGGCTGAGACTGCGCGAAAGCAGAATATTGTTATTGACGGTTCCACGTCCTGCCAGATCAAAGTAGCGCCAACGGTTCCAGTAATTTGATATTGTGCCCTTGAAGTTGTTGACTCGATTTCACTCGCTCTCATCATCCTCGTGGCTGTTTTCTGGCTCCACTAGGCTGATGGTATGAGTCAAAGTGTATGTGAACAAGATATTATTGGCAATTGGGATGATGGTCAACGCTGACTGCGTTCAAACAGCTGCTACAGCATTGATGAGGGCGTGTCCGTTTTACATCGACGACTGGCTTTCCAAAACGGCAGATTCGATACCGGCGGATCATATTCACAGGGGAGGGAGAGGTAGATTCAACACGACTCAGAACCTCCCCGGACCCAGGTTGGAAAAGATGATCAGATTCAACAACGAGCAGTGGAACGATGAAGAAGGCCCAATAAACTCATCAAGGTGGGCATTTGGAAGCCCATCTTCATCTCTTCTGCCGTTGACAGCCCTGGCCTAATCTGCACCATTTGTAACTGATTTGACCTCCATGTTGCTAATTTCACTCATTACCTGTCAATTGTTGTTCGCTGTCTTTGTAAGTGCGAGGTTATGTCCTAACCAGACAACCATTCTAGTAGTACTAGGACCTCGTGTTGGAATATTTTGATACACAACGTCCTAGTCACAACAGTTCGATACACAGCATATTACGGAGTCTAGTGATAAATGTAGTACTGCTCCGAACTCCAGGAATTACAGAGAATGCCAAGAGGCAAGATACCACAGTCATCATACCATTCATGCCCTTCTCTATGCCTCCAAGTCTAGTTAAACCACTTTTCTCGTATGTACACTTTTGTGAGCTCTGGACCTATTGGAACGGCTAATGACCATGAGGCCGTAAGGGATGTCGTTTTGTATTGCTGGGAGTTCAATATCTTTTATATCCATTTTGGTGGCTTTGATCCTCAAGATAACCTCGCATTCCGTCGCTAGACTTATCTTTCCAAAGGGAATTGCGTCGACCTTGATCATCATACGGGTAACGCTTGGACTTGCCATCCACGATGAGGAATCGTTCAAAGTGCGGACTATAATAATCACGAGAGAGTAGAAGATCGACTGTGCGAATGACGCATCAGAAGTGAATTTGAATATGCTACCATTGGATAACAGCGCGCCGACAGCATATATGCTGAGGGCAACGGGAGAGATCATTCCTGATTCCAATCTATCGCAGTATAAAACAAGATTGTGAGCTGAACCGTAGACCAATGGAACAAAATATCTCCCTACGTGGCCGAGATAATTGTCCTGTACATTCTCGGGACCGTTGTTCGTGCTGGGAGGTATTTCCCTACTTGGTGGGCAACAAAAAATATTTTCCCCACTTTGCCATCATTCCGAGGAGTATCTCTCCGTCGAGGCCTCGGACATGCTCACCAATCGACACAGTCAGCAAAAGATTACCGGCAAGAGCAATGAGTGCAAATATTGCAATAGACTGCTCATTGGTGTAAACAATTGAAGGGTCATCGATTTCCAGATGACGAAAGAGTTTAATCTTTGAAACCGAACCCCAAATACGATAAATTGATGACAAGCAAGTATTCGAGCGGATAGATGATCTAACGCGGGGGCAAACCATCAGCATCGAGAGCGATGAACCCTGGGACAACCGGAATTGCAATCCCGAGCCTGCCACGGCCCCAGACGAGATAGCAACGCCATATCTATCCACAATCATGGTGAACCAGAGTTTGGTTCAATAACTGTTCAAGCTCACCAGAAGGACTTCTGTCAAGACACTCGAATTGATAATTAACCAGATGACGCATAATTCAAGTGTAATTATCTCACGTTGCAATGCACAAAGCTAGCAATGGTTAGTGCCACCGAACTATTGAAGGGAAGCAGATCAACCTACCTTTTTCGGATGTGTGTTGAAGCTCAGATAAAAGGTACTGGGTTTTGCATAATAGCGTGAACACGCGAAAAAAATATTTCGCCTCACGTCACCCGGTCCGCCCTTCCTGCTACCCTGGCAACACGTCCTGCCGCTGATGCTGGATACCTCGAGTGGCCTGCTTGGAATGAGCTTCTCAACTTCAATCATGAAAACTGGCTCTTTTCAGGTCTTGGGTACCCTGATCACTCGAAATGAGCGTAAATGATCCTACTTGTGGATATCAACAGTCCACATTGCAATCAGGGAGAGTTAGAGCCACTGCGGGACATCCCGGCGGAGGTCGAATTTTCGCGCTGCCAGAGTGGCAGGATGTGTCGGACTGGGTGACGTAGGGCAAAATTATTTTTTTCGCGTATTCACGCTATTATGCAAAAGGCAGTAACGAATGTGAGTTGAAAGGTACAATCGTCCCTCTAGCTCATAGAGAGCACTTTTGAGTCCAATTGTGGCAGTGGCGGCAATGAAGAGCGCCGTGGTCAAACCAATGTGTATACGGTTACGGCTTCGCTTGCGCGCGACAAGGATGTGTGTGCAGGATATGTATCAAACCACGTAACTACCTGCCAGGAGTTGTCTAAGTCAATTAAATGACCACATTGGAGCAAAAAACCTCAGAATTTACTTACCATATTGCATCTGGTAAGTATAGTGATAATTCTCAATGTTGAAGCATGGTTGCTCCAGCCGCGCTGACTTTCTCCCGGCCCGCCACTTTGCTATTCCGTAGTATATACAGTGTATGTAGTACTTGAATTTTAGTCTTTCTTTTCTTCCCCTGTCGTTTGACTCCCTCCAGCAAGAGGTCAAACCGCCTGTATCCGTCTTTCCACAACACTTGCCACACACTGATCAAGATGTGGGGTCTTGTGATGAGATTGGGACATGCCTCAGCATCCTCAAGATGGCACTCCATCCAGTTTGGCGGATCTAAGGTAAAAGCACTAGGAGCAAGATCTGGAAGGGTGTTAGATGGCTGGAAATAATCGCTTGAAATGCCCGGCTGAGATGGTCCTCCAGCCCTGTTTGCTCGAGCCTTTACCTTGATCAATGTAGGTCTCAGCAAAGACATCATTCAAAAACTCATAGAAGCCGGACTGCCCCACTTCTCGCCAATCAAGCCCCATTATTTTTTGCCACCTGCCATCAGTGATCGCCGTAAATAGCGAGCAGAGGCTTGTATGTCAGGGAGGATGTGTCCGCGTCGGAAAAGCTCAGTACAGGAGTCAGTGAGACCAGCCCGAGATGATAGCTTCTGGCAAGCTACAGGTGCTGGAAGAGGAAGCACCACAAAATTCTAAAATTAAAGGTCCCTCAGGCTCCATCACTTGGTGTCTTTGTTATCTCAACACCTTGTTACCGCACCGTTGACAATGCAAAGGCACCCGATTGTATGATCTATGACCCCCGAGCTCACTACTATAGTACTAAAGGGCTCAGCTGGGTCAATTCAATGTATAGAGATGTATGTGACCTATGATGTTTCACTGCTTTATGGGCCTCTCAGCCCTGACGCTCCTGATCTAAAGCAGTGAGAATCAGAGACCAACAGAATTAGCTCTGCTAGTTTCACCTAACCAGCCTCGAGCAAAAGTGATGTAGAGGTGAGAAACAATATCAGTTATTGGTATAAAAAAGAGTTGACAAAGAGAGATACTGTAACTTGATGAACAACACACGGATTCCTACCACCGAATACAATTCTGTGCTGTTAACGTTTTGACTTCCGTGTGGTTTCCTCAATACAACCCAATAACGAGCCCAACCGGTGCTTAGCAATGAGCCCAGCTTATCAATGGTGAGAAAGTGAATGATAGATCCCTCCTCGCACATCTGGGCCCATTACTCGGAGGCTGTGAACGGGAAAAAGGGGCTGGTGGGAACCGAACTAATGCAGAGAGCCATTGATGGTAAGTAACACAGTGGGGTTGACCATGCTATGTAACACTCCTCCTAACACTGACAGTGACTAGGCAAAGACACGTAAGGTCACAATCAATGTGATGATATGAGGAGACCATGTAAGATAGTTGTAATCAAACCTTGTACTGTAGGGCACGACGTAGATTCTAATTATGAGCAGTGCATTTCAAGCTCCTACCACCCATTCAGTTTCCGTCATCATATGGGCAATTAAAATTTATTAAGGCGGAGAATTTGAATCCTTTCAGTGCACGGTGAACCACATTTCTGCAATGTAGATGATTGAAATCCTCCTGCCCCTCGGGGCCGTCTACTCGGAAAAACTCGATGCGCTAGTGACACGGAATCACTCGCTAGCAGCCCCTGGTATCAGCAAACCACATGCATGCTCCGCAGCCCTATTGAACTTCACCGCTGTCATCATCCAAAGGCAGTCATAAGCAACATACACAGCCATGCTCACGGTGCTTAGGGTAGACAACTACTAAGCCCTGGTAGGTATTGTTCAAAATGAATTCACGCAGCATGCCTCAGTAATCCATCACTTATTATCAAATGATACTTCTCCAGTGCTCTGCACAATGAAGTGTTCAACTTGTAATACTTTTTGTTTGGGCTTGCCTTTGACCCCACAACATCGGGGCACTATTTCCGCAAGTTCAAGTTCAGAAGGTTTGATTCATTTGTTTGAATCTCTTCTCACTTGTCTCGCTGAAATTTCGACATACAGCGGCCCAAACAGTTCAGAGTCATCATATGATATCTGATAATGCCTCAAAACCGATCCAGCAAGGTGCAGGGCGAAAAATTCTGGAGATATTAGATGGACAATGCGGGGGGATCCACCGGCAATCTCGGATGACAGTGGTTTATATCTTTTCAACGTCCGAGGCTCGAAAATCAAGCAATGGGGTGAATCATCGATAAATTCATCAAGTAATCAGCTGTGATTTTCCCGAATTTTTTGAAATGGTCGGGACAATCATCCCAATTCAGAGGCCTTTCACAAGTTGATAAGAGGTAGCATGGAAGGGGCAGTTCATAGATTGTGATGATATTCACGGTCAGGGTCAGGAGTGAACTGCCGTATTGACTCAGGTAGGCTGCTTAGGCCCTCGGACACCAAATACTGGCTCTATACCCTGCAGGAGTTGTAGTGCCGCCATACGATTATCGAAAAGATATCCCGGCTATCTAAATTGCCGAGGTGCCGCTAATGTCAAAATCCCGCTGAGAGTTGCAATTCCTAGCTTGGTTGAGGCACTATAGAGTGTACAGCGACATTGGTTGGGGCCAAAGACCTTCCAAATGCACCCCCTCTCAGTGGCGCCGCTCCCCATTGGTGCATCTGCATCATGAAATAGCCCTAAGTTCTAACCACCAATAGGCCAACAAAGTCCGAGACCCCGACTCACCCGCGTACTGAAAAACGGATGTATCATCACTCGAGGTGAGGCTACAGTCACAGAGTTGTACACCGGTATTGGCTTAGGGTACCGCAACTGTATTTCCAACAGTTCCAGTGGTCATATAATACAAAATGGTTTGAATATGCTCACCTCCTACCACACCCCGGGGCCCGGTGTCGTTGGTACCTGCTCAACTGTGAAAAATGATTAATCTTCAAGTGTCAAGGGCGGGAAACCTGGCTCTGTCAGGTGTATATTGGGTTCATACATCCTCCTGTGTGATTCTAGTGGAAACACTGAGGCTGCCATACCGATTGTCGATGTAATTGGGTTTGCTGAACGGGAGGTAAAGGTGGCCATCTTGAATCCAAAGGAGCTACTTGAATACGGCAGAGGAAATGTAACTAGAGTCACGTCAAAGCAACAAAAACACCCGGATAATTGTGATCATGTCTGAGCTACATACTAGACATGTGACTACTGCAGAGCTGGTCTGGTGGCTACACCTGGTGGTCCAGTAACGAAGGTCTGGGAGATTAAAAGTCACTGGTAAGCTCATTATTCAGTACTTGAAGGACCATTCAAATCCTCTTTGGCTTCACATGTGGATTAAAATCTCTTGAAGTAGTGGAGTAGCCCAGTAGCATGTTTCCATCACCATACAATAATTAGAGTCTGCGTGCCCTGCACTACTGGAAGACTTGTCATTTGGCTACATGATGTGTTGACGATATGACACCTGTACGCTCCGGCCTGAACAATGGATGAGAATTGCCAAGTTTTACGCATCGCACACTGGGGGCATTTTTCTGTCTAGTAGGGCATGTCGTGGTGGTGTCAAGTAGGGAATGACGGTATCTGGTCTTGTACAGGACCACCGTGACCAAGAACAAAGGATAGATCATATTTTCTTTGTTTATTCATTTCTTTTAAAAATTGTGATCCCTGGACCACTCTCCAGACCATTGCTCTCAAATCAGGGCACGGGCCACACAATGCTCAAAACAAATTCAATCCCGGCATCAATGTCATTGGGCTGGCCCCTGGGTTGCTTGCTGGTCTGGACTTCCAGCGTAAGACTATGTAAACCACTATCCAACGAGGGTCCAAGGAGGCATGTGTGGCAGGCCTTGTATACGTAGATAGCGTATCTTACAGGAGCCTCAAAACTCTATGGCATCCATTCAGATGAATCATCTGCTTGCCTGAGCCTAAGGCACTTGAATAACAGCCTTCAGCAAGGGTGTAGTATGTCCCCTGTTTGAGTATTACATATCTACTTGTATGGGGGTTAAACAAGACTGGTATCACGGTAGTAAGTTTCAAGGCCTATCTTGGGGTTAGATTGGAGCTCCTCCCAGTTAGATTGTCTTTGCTCTGATTGGCTGTCTTCAATCTATGACCAGCCTCCGAGTCCGACTGAGTATCGAGTTCAGTCAGATTTGGTTCGGGCCTGGAACTCTCCCTTGCAGATTGCCGATGGCATGCCGCAAAGTTCATTCAATCCCCGCATATTCTGCCCTGAGTATACAGCAGCCAAATTCACATATTCAAGACCTAGAACCTCCTATGATTCACTGAGCATTGGAATGCCACTATAAGATATCTAGTTCAGCACTCAAAGTGTTGCTATCAAGGAGAACTGACTGGTCGGACGGCACTGTGGTGGTGAAACTTGGCCACAATTGTCAATCGGAGCAACAAAGGATCTATGTGACATAAGTAGATTCCTTTGTTTCTATGACACATCGTTTGATCGGAAACTCAGTTTCTGGAGCAGGTATTGCTCAGATACCGGATAAAAATATGACATTTATTCTTTGTTTACAGTCACAGTGGTCATGTAGAAGACCATATGCTGTCATGCCCTACTTGACACCACCACGACATGTCCTACTTAACAGAAAAATGCCCCCAGTGGCAGTACTAATATTGATCATAGCACACCCTGCGTCAGTCCTTTTCCATGAGAGCCGAGAAACTACTCCTCCCTGGTAGTGAATATTGGTGATAGCGAGAGTCCTGACAGAGCTCCTGAAGATGGGAAAACATAGCATGAGTTCATCAAGCCCCGAGGATGCTCACTTTGATTGATTAGACGAGCCTGGGAGAGTACTAGAGGGGACTGTTTTACAAACTCGACCCGGTTCCCACCCTCGCCAATAGCGAAATGCTTCACTGCTCATGGTGAGGGCAGCATTGGTTGACAATTAAGTGCTTCGTGGTTTGTCCAGCAATGATCCCACAATGCCCCCGCACTCCTAAATCCTATGAACGAAGCCTGTCGTTCTTCCCGTCATTCTACCTACCCTACTCGATCGGCAGAACTCGATTGATTTTTATTCACTGGTTTCAGCACGATTGGATCACTCTCTAATCAGACGAAGGTTGTAAGTTCTCGTATCATTGATAAATCTTTCAAGCAGCATTTGGGGGGTATTTGTTCGGATATGGATCGCATACAGGGTAAGTCGGCAGATAGTTAGAGTTCCATTGATAGATTTTAGGTAGTAAGGTCCTGACGCAAAATCAATACCGGAATTAACAGAGAATGTTGACAATTGGAGAAGAGCAACCTTTCACACCATTTTCTGTGCCTCTAAATCTGATGCAACCTCTGTCAGAGATTTTGCATGATATGTTTCCTGAGTATGGGAAGTGTTGCGCCGCCGACTATTCGTGATGGTATAAGAGGTGTGGCGTTGTCCCTGTGTGAGGTCGATCTCTTTCATATTCATGATGGTCTCTTTAAATGATTTCTCGTCGTGAATAGCAACTCCGAGTGTTATTCGCACAATGATTAGGGTTGATGCAATTCCCTTGGTGAAGATTGGTTCAGCTCACGCGCCAGGAGGTTGCTTTAGGATTGAAGTGCGCACCATAATAGTCACAAGAGAGTAAAAAACTGACTGCGCAAGTAACGCGTCAGAAGTAAATTGGTCGAAGTTATTACTGTCAGATGACAGCGCGCCAGCAGCATATGTGCTGAGTGCAATGGGATATATCATCCCTGATTCCAAACTATCACAATACAAAGGAATTTCATGAGCTAAAACGTGAATATACTTGGGGCGTAATGTCTCCTTACGTGGCCGAGATAATTGTTTCGTACATCCTCGGAATCGATGTACATGCTGGAAGGGATTTCCCTACTCGATAGGCAACGAACAAGATTTTCCCCGCTTCGCCAATCGAATGAGTACTTTTGTGATAGGGACCTCGGATGTGCTCACCAATCAACACAGTAAACATGAGATTGCCTGTGAGAGCAAGGAGTGCAAAGATCCCTATGAGTCGATCATGGGTGTTCACAATCGACGGGTTGTTGGTGCCCTGATGATAGAAGAGTTGAATCTTTGTGACTAGTACCCAGATACAATATACTGAGGTTGAGTTAGTATGCAGAGTGGCACAGACAATCCAATGTAGGGGCATACCATCAGCATCGAGAGCAATTAAGGCCGGAACAACTGAAACTGCAACTCCGAGCCTGCCACGGCCCCAGACAAGATAGCAACGCCAAATCTGTTCGTCATTGTAATTGGGTGAATGTTGATTCATGAAGGTTTGAAGCTTACCAGAATGACTTCTGTCAAAATGCTTATACGTAGGACATGGGTATAATCGCAGTCAGCAAGAGGACATGCCGTTCGGCGAAACTATCTTACTTTGCAAGGATTGTGATGGCAATTAGAGCACTGGTATAGAGCATGAAGCTGAAGGTGGTTCAGTAGTGGTTAGAGCCAATGAGCTAAAAGAGAAAGTTGAATCCAGCCTACCGCCGCGAGTCAATATGTCGAAGTTCGGGGTGGAGATAACTGATATGGTTAGACAGATGCAATCGTCCTTCGAGCTCGTAGAGAGCACTTTTGAGTCCGACCGTGGCGGTGGCTGCAATGAAGAGCGCTGTAGTCAGCACAGCGTGCACACGGTAACGTCGTTGTTTGCGCGTGAGAAGGATATGTGTGCAGAAGATGAATAGAACACTGTATATCCCTACAGAAAAATTATCTGCGTCAATCTAACAACCACATAGGGATAAAGCTTCAAGATTGAACTTACCATAGAGAAATAAATCAACCTAAACCTCATCAATGTCAATACAATTGTAAAGGAATGGTCGTTGGCGACGCACGCTGATTAAGATGCGGGGTCTTGAGATAAGATCGAGGCATGCCCGGGCGTCTTTGAAAGGGCACGTCATCTGATTGGGTGGATCTAAGGCAATCAAGCACTGGGAAAAAGATTTGGAAGGGTGTCAGTTGACTGTTTAAAGACCGCCTGTGGTACTGGCTGATATAGTCCTTCGGTCCTATTTGCACAATCCATCATTGCATTAATGTTGTCCTCAGCAACAACATAGTACAGCATTGATCAAAAACTGGTAGAAGGCCGGACTGATGCGCTTCTCGGCATTGAACTCCCCATGGTCGTTGTAACACCTTCTATCAGTGGCGTCGGGAGAAGGCGGATGGTGACTTGAATAGCCAGAATGCCACCAGTCAAGTGGAAGTGATGTTGTTGCCGAAGAAGAGAAACAACGTTGTGGGGAACACCTGCGTTGATATAGAGTCCCGGAATTCCGAGAACACGGGTTCACCTCAACAAGTTGACCACGTCCTTGCTGCGAACTTTTCTTGAGGGCTTCCATTTCGCTGTCCCGAAGACATTGTCACAGCAAGCCACTACCGCCTTTCATTCATCAATAGCAAGATAGCAAATAATCGGAACCCAGTTCCTGCTGGTAAAGCTGTGTTCATCAGTCGGGCGGCCTCAAATGAGCAAACAGGAACTTAAAACAACCACACTAAGTTTAGGAACTATTCACAGCAATCCCTTGATTAGCCAACAGGTGTCGGGTGGGCTCTGATACTTCCGAAGATAATCAGGTAGACAAGGACATGATGATGCTGCAAATCCCATTGGCTGCCGCCTGAGAAATGAACGGGGTCAAAATATCGTCAAGAAGGCCTCTAATGAACAATACTATAAGTAGAAGATAATAATAATTGGCTATTCTCGGTGTCGTTGGCCAGATTTTACTCGCTTTCATGCTTTTACTCGAGCTCACAATAAATCTCGTCGTCAGGTTCATAGGAAAGAGTAAGTAATATTGATCACGAACCACATCCGGAAGGTGGGAATGGCACTTGACCCCCCAAGTGACTTGCCGAACTCAATCCATAACACAGTATCACGTCAACACTAAAAGGCAGTGGCGTAATGGGAGGGCTCGGTATAAGGGATAAGCTGAGTGGCTCTAAATCTGCCACGGAAACCATACTCGTATCTGTTTCCCCTTTGCTGCTTAATGAAGATCGCAACGTTGATCAAAACTCATGGCAACCTTATGATTGTATCACAACCCAGATGACAGCGGCCACGGAATCAGTAGTCACGTTCGAATCTGGTCGTAGGCTGCACGGTCTGTATCCGAGCAACTTATCGACAATTGAGGGGCATTTGGCGGATAGACCAGACAGACAGTGGTTGAAGCTCGCGATTGGGCTGTAAGCCACATAAGAAGATATGTGGAAACAGATAGAGAGTGAACTGGGTGATTGAATCGTATAACTGGCTTGAGCTGCTTTCTCTGCCGCACCAATATCAAAGGTATTGACATTGAAAGTGGCCGGAAGAATCAAGACTTGAACAGTGGTATGTCGCCGGAAGAGGAAAAGGAACTGGAAATATAAGCTAAGGTACATGCCACAAAATTCCTCGTCAAGCCTAACAACCCCCAAAGCATACTCCGGTTTTCCCAGAACTGGTCTCTCCCATTTTCTTTGTCCCTCAATGCCCACTTATGCCATCCCACTCCAGCAATCACGAATTTCAACCCATCCGTTGGCTGGCAAGCAGTAGATACTCCGACCCGACCCAACCCGAGTAGTGGACAAAGTTCATGGGATGAAAAGCCACTCTGAACTCGCATCTGTTATCCCAAGGGGTAGGCATAGAAAGAAAAAGTAAAACCATGTCGATTGTTTTTTAAGGACCCTCAAGCCCGACCGACCGATCCCCAGTGGGAATAACACACCGCATATGGTAATGTCATGTGGAGTAATATACCGTTTTTGGTAAGACCTACGTTTTGATTTCCGTTGGGCCACCTCAGTTATGTCTTAAGCTTCTCTCCAACTAAATTTACTGGTGGCCACCAAGGTAAACTTACTGGATGTATGGTACTATAGGGTTCTCAGAACTCTGTACAAGCAAGGGGTCAAGTTTATATGAACACAACTGACCCTCAATCAACCTTCTGTTAGCAGTATTGGGCCCGAATTTAGGTTCTATGATGCTCAAGATGGTAAAAAACTTACAGAACCCCCTAAAATATTATCTCTGAGAGCAACTTAAAGGTCAAACATAGCCTGAAAGAGCTCCCACCAGCCAAAAAAAAACATGGTTCATATTTTTTTAAGGACCCACCCGTTGGACTGACCGACCTACCAGGTATGCACAGGATGACGGCCCGCCTACCCCTTGTGTTATCCTAGAGTCACCGAGTCCAAGGAAATTGCGTACTGTACCATTTCGAGTTGTTTGTCAGGGGGTGTGGCCTGTGACCAAAAATTCCACTTTTTGGTTTCGACAAGAAAGTCGGTCTGGTGTGGCCGACCGAAAAATTTCGCGAATTTCACCCTTTTCGGAGCTACTAAACTGTGACATGGTCAGGTGCTTCTCAAGTTCCCAGGCATCAAGTTCTGATGTTTGCACGGAAACCAAGTGCTCCTTTACCGTGGCAGAGTACCTTGTCGCGTAATGGGAAGCTAGGTGCGCACCAACTATTTATAAGTACACGTGGGTTATATAGATCACGTTCTCCCGGTATACTTCCGGGTCCTTCTCTGAAAACGGTTTCCTTCAAGTAACGTCGATGTGACTACTATCTTATGGTCTGATAAGTACAACGGCCAAAACCGCCATTTTCTTTTGCTATCTGGGTTCGCATCCCTCAGTCCGATAGTAAGTAGCAAGTAATGCCATCATGGCAACGTCGAAAGGCTTGGTTACTACTGGCCAGAGTTCAGAATCGAGTACAGTGGTAACGGTAGTAGTTAACGGTAGGTTCGCAGAAGTGGCCCATCTAATCGGACGTCTTTTTTCGGTGTGATTTCACTCAAGCTACAGGTGCGTTCATCCTCGCCGGGCTCGGGCGGGAACCAACCTCACTGATCCTTCGTGTTGTAGAGTCAACGTGATGGAGTCGCACCCAAGTTTATTCAGCCGCTCTACAGAATATCGTGTTGCCTGACCTTCTGCAGGCTCGAATCTCGATCTCCGGAACGCCGCTCGACTTTGCTTGCTCACGCGCCCCTTCTTGGGTATCTGATACATTACCGATCTATGCGAGTTTAATGTTTTAACTCTCATCGCCGTGGACTGCTGTGTTGATGGCTACACTATCATAGTCGAGAAAGGATACTGACAATGAGTTTTGTTTAATACTACTAACACCTATATAAATATTCATATTCCAATTTCTGAGTCTGGTTCTGTCACGAAGTGCTGAGCGTCTAGCAGAGACGGCAGAGGCAGAGAGCGGTGGTAGCGGGCTTGGAGAGGAGCAGCGGGCTCGACTCAGACAGAGATAAGGCAGAAACTGGTCCCAACAACAAGTTAGATCTATTATAGAGAAGGAAAGCGAAGGAGACTGTACTACTCACCTGGTCCCAACGACAAGAGGTCAAGATGAGGGACCAGGTGAAGACTAGCTAGCTTATATACCTATCCTACGGTCAGAGCTGGAGTCGGAGTGGCTACCTATGAGTCGTGTATGAGTAAGTATGAGTCAATGTGAGATAATGGGATGGCTGCGCGATGTGGGTTAAGGCTGCGCGATGGTGGGTTAAGAAAGGGAATTGTGAGAAATAAGGATGTATAGTAAGTGACCGTGAGAAAAGAACATGTGATAATCATGTGAGCAAATGGTGGAGGGAAAAGTGGCGTCTTCATGACATTACCCCCCTTCTACGCTTCATCGTCCTCGATGACTACACCTTAGTTGTCTCGGGGTTCTGGTCCTGCTGCCGCCGGGTGTTTCTTGTGGAACTCTTTTACCTTCCGTGGTGCGTTCTTTAGGTTCGGTGCTGGTTCCCATGTGCTTCGGTGGTCTCCTTTCCACTTGACTCTATACTCCAACCGGTGCCACCTGTACTGACTGTCAAGAATTTCGTCCACCTCATACTCCGGTTCGTCCTCGCCTTCAATCTTGATTGGCCCCGGGGGTTCAGGTAATAGACCGTTAATCAGGTTGCCTTTGTAGGGGCAGAGTTTGTCGACATGGAAGATGGCATGGTGTCGCCCCAGTTCTTCTGGCAAATCCAACCGATAGTCCAAACCTCCCACTTCCTGTACTATTTCGAAGGGGCCCAGGCTCTGATCGCCCAATTTCTCGCTCGACAGTTTCAGGTTGAAGTCTGATCTATCCAACCAAACAAAGTCCCCAACCTTCAACTGGTGTGCCTTCTTCTTTCCTCGCTCGTATCCCTCCTTCTGGTGTCGTTTCGTCAAGTGCAGAGCTGCCCCCGCATCCCGGCGTACTTCCCGCAGGATGTTGATGCGGTTTTCGACTTCTGGAATTCTGGATCGTCGTCCCACTGGGATATTGAAAAGGGGCAGGTACCCATATAGGAGTTCGAAGGGGGATAAATGGTGGGCTGAGTGCATGCGGGAGTTGAGTACAAATTCTGCGAGTGGAAGATGTTCGGACCAATCATCTTGTCGGTAGTTCATATACAACCTCAGGTACTTCTCCACCTCCTGGTTCGCTCTTTCTGTCTGTCCATTGGCCTGGGGGTGGTATCCTGAGGTGAAGCTACCCTTGATCCCTAGTCGTTTTAGTAGCGCTCTGGTGATGTAAGGGGGCTCTCACCGTTACGCCTTACTCGCGCGGGCACAGTAAGCTAGACCAGGGTTTATTTAGACCACAGGGTAGATACGTACTCGGAGAGTGTAGATGGGCGTAGTGAAAGTAAAAAGACAGATAACTACTCAGCTTTAGCCACACTTATATACCTGAGTATCATGAGAACGTATGAGAAAGTAATAATATTATAGGAAAATAATATATATCCGTTACACTCTCCCCCACAAGATCCTAGCAGGGATATGAGAATAGAACGGATGCACCGAATGCTCAGTTTCCCGAATCGGTGCTCTGCATCTCTGAGTCATGAGATACCACTGGAGTGATGTTGCCGCTCGTCTGTAGCGAAGGATCACTAGTGGCGCTCATCGTTAGAGCATCGAAGCCAAGATCATCAAACCCCTCAGGAAATTTCACTTTCTTGGGGAGTTTGTAGTCGGATGATACGACTTTAGAGTCGCGGAGTAACCCGAGTTGTGCTCGACGTCGTCGAAACTCGATGACTCCTTCAGTCGGGGGCCAGTCGTCAGGGACAGACCGGAAGGCATTATCTCCCGGAGAGGAAATAGGGTAAAACAAGGCACGGAAGCGTGCCTCGTTCAACAAAGCAGGGTATTGAGATTTGAACGCTGCTGAATTTGTCGACAGATGCTGTTGGTCAATGATAAACTGCCATCCAAAGCGGATCATGGAGTTGACAGCAGGGATAGATATACCGCAGGCAGCGAAATGCCGAGCTACGGTTTCGAGGTTATACGGAGGATTCCCCGAAGGACGTGTGAGACGGATAGCAGGATTGATGACAATGTGATATTTTGCCACCAGTTCCTGGTATAGCTGTGGCTTGAATATGAGGGAGATGAAGCTAAATCTCCACCCGTCATAAGCTTCTCGAGATTTCCCAGAGCGAGGAGGAGTCGTTTCCGAGAGTATGCGGCAGGCTCAGACACCATCGATGTCAATTATACCGCAATCGAACATGAGTTGTCCGAGGAGAGAGTGAGCATCGCCATGTACAAAATAGTACAAACCCCACTGGAACCAATCATTACAATGTCCAGCGTCAGGGGTAGCGACAGGGGGAATGACGCAGGGAGTGGCCCAATCGGTGGGAACTCCATGAATGCGAAAGGTGGAGTGATCCAGGAGTTTGGTCAACTGAGCCCAAAGAGGATGAAGGGCTTCAACGTTCTCGAGAATGACCTTTTCTTCAGCATAGAAGGGGTCAACGCTGGGGGCGAACTCGGTTCCCTGCTCAATATATTCAGCAAGGGTATAGGCAAAGCGGAGATGAAGTAAGTCTCCGACATTGCCCTTGACAGATGAACAATCTATCAAGGGATCCCCACGAGTGGTAGGAATAGCCTGCAGTCCAAGGGAAGGTCCGTGAGGGAACACAGTGGGCGAAGGCAAAGTGTTGGTAGCGATGCACTGGTCGACGTAGGCAGAAGACTTGCCCACACCGTCAAATGCAGCCCAGTCAATGGTGACTAGTGAGAAGTCACGGCCCGGACGAAATCCTGAGTGTTCAAGAGTCGTCCAAGATGCAGCTTGCGTGGGGAATGGCACACGAACGTTACCCCAATCCGGAGATAGGGTAGAAGAAGTTGGAATCGTGACGATTCTGGAGGTGGACCGAGAGATATACGATCCTTCGGGACCATTAGATTGACGCATCGGGTTACGATCGTCGGGACGGCAATATGGGGCCGAGCGAGAAGAACGAACAGGGGAAGCGGCTTCTCGACGAAGTCTGTCTGCTGTCTCTCGTAAGGCAGCCATTTCGACGATGAGCTGCGACTTCTCTTCAAGAGCAGTGTTGTATTTCTCTTGAAGGGTGTTCTGCTTGTCGGTAAAGGAGGTGGTCAGAGCTTGAACCTTCTCCTCATGCTCGGCAGTCATGGTCAGGATCTTCGTCTCAAGGGAGGTGACCTTGACTTTGGCACGCTGAGCGGACTCCTTGAAGGGTCGAGATACGTCGTCCTCGATGGTCTTCAGGGCAGTGAGCAGGTTGACATCACCAGCTCGTTTAGCAGTGACGAGATGTCCTAGTAGGTCGGGACAACCGTGTATATCGCGATGGATATGCGATACGATTCGGTACTCGGGATGAGCTACCCAATCACCGGGATCCTATTCAATAGTAAGAATAGAATTTCAAAACGTAGTAAGTAAACGCACCGAACGGTCCGTTCTATCCACATCCATACTTGTAGTGGGTCTCGCATTCATCCCTGAGTGCGGCATTATGCCCGGTGGCTGCTGGTACATCCAAGGGGGAGGATACATCGACGGGTTAAACTGGGCAAACTGCGTCGGATTCCAAGGGCTTCCTTGCGTAAACCCAAGAAATTGTTGATTCGGATTGAATGCATTCGAGTTTGAATTCGAATTAAGGGGCATGGTCTCCCCCACTAAATCCATTCATGGATTAATAAAATGAAAGAACCGAATTGAATTCAGTACTTACATGCAGTGTTAATTGGGAAGGGAGTTCCCGCAGGCTGCTGGTTGTCGTTTTCGAAGTCCATCTCGATGGGAGGTGAAAGAAAGGAAGGATGAGTGAGTGTCACTCGATCTAGGTTATTTAACCTAGATTCGGGTGGTTAAATCTGCCACTATCCCCTTTTCTGTTTCCCACGAGGCAAGTCTTGCCATCGGGATATGCCCATCAACGTATAATATTCGTCGAGGGCTTTCAGCCTGCAAACAGTGGAATATGGTTCCCAAGTTATGTCACCCAAGGTCCAATAAGTGTGAAATTGGGGTTTACCCTTCACAAACTTATGATCTTGAATAGAGTCGACGAATTCTTCTGATTCAGGAGGGGCCCCGTAATCATAAGGATCCGTTTTCGACCTGTCAGGAAACAGAAGCGGGTCTGTCTCATGGAAAGGTTTCAACAAACTAACGTGGAATACGTCATGTATTCCCCGATTTATCAGTTCCTCAGGTAGGTCCAAGGTATACACCGAAACCTCCGGCTTGGCATCAAGCACAGCGTATGGACCCACATACTTAGGCATAAGTCTCGTTGCTCTTCCCTTAGGTAGGTTTAAGTTTTTAGTCGAAAGATAGACCTTCGACCCAACTTTTATGTCGGGTTCCGAACTCCTGCGGTTATTTGCATTGTGAGTCTGGAATACACGCGCGGCTATAATTGCATCATGCGCGTCTAACAGGTTCTGCATAGCCTGTATTCCGAAGGCACGTACACCAGGGGGTGTGTTCTTCATATTCTCGAGTTCAAATAGCATCGACGGGATGTACCCGTAATTCAACTCAAAAGGTGTGAAACCTGTCGTTTCGCTAACACTTGAATTGATTGCAAACTCCGTGTAGGGTAATTTAACCAGCCAATCTCGTTGGTCAGGTCTAACCATTGCACGTAGTATTTGCGCAATATTTCTATTGGCACGTTCTGTCTTTCCATCGGTCTGCGGGTGGAAAGATGTGGACATTGAGAGTTTTGAGCCTGGGAGGCGATGAATCTCTTTCCACCAGACAGAGGTAAATTTTGGGTCTCTGTCCGATACCATCGATCTCGGTAAGCCATGCAATTTCACTATATCCTTCATGTATAACAATGAAAGATCCGTAGCCGTGTTACTGGTATGACAAGGCAACAGATGGACTTGTGAGGTGAGTCAACAGACTATCACCCACACGTAGTTCATTCCCTTGACTTCTGGGAATGGACCTATAAAATCCATAGATATAGATTCCCAAGGACGATTGGGAGTAGGTAAAGGATGTAATTTCCCTGCGGGAGCTCGGGGAATTGTCTTGGACTGAATACAAGGTTGACAAGATCGACAGAACTTGTCAGTCATCGCAAACAATCCAGGCCACCAATAACTGTGGCGGATATATGTTGCCGTTCGTTGTGAGCCGTAATGACCTACAACTCGGTGAGCTGTATCTAAAATCAGTCCCCGTAAAGATCTGACACCCTTTTTGGACTTAGGTACGCATAGTACACATTTACCAGCGTGGTTTTTAGTCCACACGAGTTCATTCTCGATCTCGAAATCGGGATGGTCATCCGGTTTCTCAAGAACACGTTTCAGGAGTGGGTCTTCAGATGTACTGCTCTGGAGATCTGATATAAACTCCTTATCCGACTCAAAGTGAGTCGTGAGGCTAGGTCCGTTGACTAGAGAGTCATAGACTGTCGGGTTAAACTCTGGACTAGGATCAGAGTCCCATTCCGAGGGTTCACGAGCAAGTTCGAGCTCCTCAGCTTCAATTTCTCGAGGCTCCCGGTTATCTTTAGCTTCTCGTCGTGCAAGAATTTGCTCGACTAAGCCGAATATTTCCTTCTGGCAATCAGAAGGTAAGTCTTCAGCTAATTTATCAATACGGATATCTGCATTGATGTAGTGATGAGGTTTCTGGACCTCATCCTCAGTGTCCGACTCGTAATATCGAGACAGAATATCTGCAACGCGGTTTGTGATACCCTTAATGTAGGTAATAGTCAGGTCAAATCGCGCTAGATATTCCATCCAGCGCATCTGACGGCCTGATAATTTTTTCTGTGTGTGGAAAAACTCCAAAGCTTGGTGATCAGTAACAACGTGAACTTTGTAACCAATGAGCTTATCCTCCCATTTCAGAAGGGCTTCGAGTATGGCCAACGTCTCGAGTTCAAAGACTCGATAGTTCCGTTGGGCATGAGTGAATTTCTTCGACATGAAGCCAGCAGGGCGACACGTCTGCCAGGTAGGTCCTTGGCCATACATTGCTCCGATTCCGGACACAGAAGCGTCACATATTACCCAGATTGGGTCTGGATTCTTAGGATCTATTGGTTTTAACACCGGCGTCTTACAGCATAGGTCCTTGATGTGCTGAAAACACACATCGTGAATTGGTCGCCAAAAGAAGGGCTGACCATTACTCGACATATCCGATAACGGAGTAGTATACGACGAGATATCCGGAAGGTAGGGAGCAATGTAATTCACTATCCCTAGAAACTTCTGGATGTCATTGTAGTCCCGAGGGGTTCTCCACTCGCGGATCTTACTAAGTTTATCGCTATCCGCATGTAAACCCAGGTCATCTATGGCATGACCTAGGCAGTCCATGACTGCAGCGTAAAGTTCCACCTTACTGGATTTCAGGTAGAGCTTCTGCTCACGCAATTTATCGAATACGAGACCTAGGTATCTCTCGTGTTCCTCAATCGTGTTACTGAATACAAATATATCATCCAGATACACATGCATAAAGATCCCGATGTAGTCTCGAAATATAGTATTCATCAACCTCTGAAAGGTAGAAGGTGCGTTGGTATCCCCTTGTTGCATAAAATGACTAACAAAGGTTCCATTTACTGTGGAAAATGCCGTTTTAACGACATCTTCGGCGACTATCCTCACTTGCTCGTAAGCATCAGATAAATCGATCTTGGATCTAAATTTTGCGCTAGCAGTCTGCATCCTAACGCGATCCTGATCCGGGAGAGGAGTAACATCACGAATGGTGTTTGCATTCCTTTCCCGGCAATCAACAGTGGTACGTAGACCTCCGTCCTTCTTAGCTATACAAAGCATTGGAGATGCTGAGCTTACAGCTCGTGGTTCCCACTATCCAGCACGCGTATAACGTGCTATTTTTTCGGTGAGAACTTCCCGAACAGAATCAGGACAGTGAGGGGTATATGTCCTGTATTTCTTATCGGGATCAATCAACGGGATAGTGTGATTTACTTCCCGGTACGGTGGTAGCTGTTCAGGCACACCACTCATGATGTCTTTACAGGCATCTAACCACTGTTTTTTCAAACAAGGTATGTCTTCCTCAGTGTATTTCTTACCACTGAAGACTTCGGCGGAATCTATCCAAGTTTGAAATAGATCCACACTAGCGCGGAATGATTCCAAAACAGGAGGTTTAGCGCTGGCCTTGTCAGGTACCGCTATTGGGATCCCATTTTGGGTGTTGAATTCTCTAACGAGTTCTTCAATCTCATGTAAGTCTCCATTGAGGCTTTTACTATCATAGTTTCGTTCACTGACATGCTTCATTAGAGCAATCATATCCTCCACTGTAATGGAGTCGTCGGGCCCCATCAGTACAGGTAAGTGCCGATTCAGCTTATTTCTTGTTTTATCTTCATCTTCAGCTACCTCCGTTATGGTGGTAGCGTATCGAGTCCACGGTGGTTCGACCACGTTAGACTGATGACTATCATATAGTCATTTCGGTCCCGGGCATTTTCGAACATCAAGTTCTCTGCCGTCTGGAATTTCATACTTGGTCGACACTCTTTTCGCATTTCGACGAGCAAGCTCCCTCAATTCCTCCCCTTCAGAAAGAGAGGGTATATGTGAGCCTTTAACCCGAATACTATTGTCTTCGAAATGCAATGAGACACTGTGTCTTTTCATGAACACAGTACCTACAACCGCATCATAGCGGTCCACATTAGCGATATCGAAGTAAGACTTCGATTCCGCGGACCCCAACTTGTAAGGTGAGTAGCAGCCGTGATTGATTTTTGAACGGCTACCCTTGGTACCTAATCGTAGGGTTACTGGATTTTCCAGTTGAAACACTTTTAACTTTGCTAATTTAGCAAAGTCTGGGCTGACAGCGTCAGCCGTACTGCCACTGTCAAACAGAACAAAGGCCCTCAAACCATTAATTTCTACAAACGCCGCAAGGCATCTGTTTTGTTCAATGGTACGCTTAGGTCGCTTTCCCATGTGGGGAATGCGAATCTTGGTAGGTTTCAAGGTGGGTTCAATCCCATCCTTCGATCCCTTCATGGTTCAAAGGTATTCAGTGAACTCCAATTGTTCACACTCATCGTAATCTACGGTGAGTCCATCATCAGAATCAAAATCATCCGATTCTGCCACTTCAGTCATGAAGTTGAACCTCTCATAACTTTCGTCTCTCATGAATCCAAGATGTTCCTCGGGTCCACTTGAATACTGTGAACCACCCCAAGGATCAGATTCATCATCGGAATCGTTGTCAGCCCCTGCGTTGGAACCCATAGCGGCGAGGACCTCGTCCGCTGGCTCCGAAGTGGTACTTTTTGAATCAGATTCTTCATCTGATACCTCAACCATATGGTAGAGGCGTCCGCCAGGCTTCCCATTGGCATCCACCTTCCGATAATACTGGTTGGATGGTTTGGGATTACTCTGCGGCATGTCATTGGGCTTGGAGCCCGTAGCATTACGATCGCTTTCCCTATTGGGAAAATGATTATCCCGAGGAGGATAACCATTTCTGTTCTTGGGCGGATATCGTTGCTCAATTCTCGGTGGGTAGCGATTATTCCCATCTTTTCGATAGGCGTCTACCTGATATCTACGGCCTTCAACTTTCTGAAGTCGTTTAGGGGAAGGAGAACGTCCTTTCTCCTTCTTCTTCTTGTCTCGGGACTTCGAGCGAGAACGGCGTCTACGTGCGCACTTATTCTCCTCTTTTAACCGTGACAAGTATTTCTTGGCGTTAAAACTCCGTTCACAAGTCAGAGCTGCCTGCATAATTGCATCCACGGTAGACGCTTCAGCAGACACACCATGAATCGAAGTCATGTCATCAGACATGGATTCAGGAAGTTTCAAGAGCAACTGCTGCTTGAAAGTATAAGGGTCTGGAGGGCTCGGCATACATTTCGCATAACGAACCATGGCGCTAAACACGCCTTTAACTCCGCCACTGGCAGAGTATCGTACATCCTCGAGCTTCTCTCCAACGTGAGATAATGAAGCATCATGGATAAATCTTCTGTAAAGTCCACTTATGACTTCCATGAAGGACATTCGAGCGAGGTATGGTGCACTCCAGTCGAATGAATCAGGCGTAGCTTCAACATAATCTGAAAACCAGATTGCGCTGCTGCCTTTGAGTAGTGTACCCACAACGTTAGTATGTTGTAAGTCAATTGAAGTAAGTACCCAATCATTTAGAGACTTGCTCCAGCGTCTTTCAGGACCCACAAGTCCCGCTAGTGCTAACCAACGGACTAACGAGCGGACCCACTCGTCAAACGTGACATAATCATTATTATCCCCATGATAGAAGTCAGGTTTGGGGATTGATTGAAGTAAATTCTTACGAAGACCCGATGTGGTCTTCTCAGATACTTTGGCACCCAATAATTGATAAATTATCAGATCCTCGAAGCGCTGAAACGCAGCTCTGAGTAGTTCAGCTTCAGCACGAGGTTTCGGGTCATACACGAAAACCTCCTTGGCACTGAAGGTGGCATCAGCAGATGTATATCTGGTTTGACCAAATACAGTGGGTAAACGGGCCTCCTGAGTTGAAGCAGATCATTTGAATTGCTTCCCTGCGTCCCGAATAATAACCATCCGGATTTTCATCATCTGAATCTGTCTTATCAGGATCCGTATCAGTGTGTTCACCGTTCAAATCACCACCATCGGGAGGTCCAGGAGGTCCTGGCGGTCCCGGTGGTCCACCACCCATCTTCTGGGGTGTGCTGTCTTTACGAGGTTCTCTAGAATGTCCTCGTTTAGGAGGTGGCCTAGAACCATCTCCAAATTCGTCATCGTCATCAGAAGGATCTCCAGGATCTCCTGGGTCCCGTGAAACATCCCTATTGGGAGTTGAACGGGTGTTTCCCATTCCTCGATGGACATGATCGTCGGGACCAAAAGGTTCCACGAAATGACGTCTCACTTCTCTTAAGTCCTCTGTCACGAAGTGCTGATCGTCTATCGGAGACGGCGAAGGCAGAGAGCGGTGGTAGCAAGCTAGGAGAGGAGCAGCGGGCTCAACTCAGGCAGAGATAAGGCAGAACTGGTCCCAACGACAAGTTAGATCTATTGTAGAGAAGGAAAGCGAAGGAGACTGTACTACTCACCTGGTCCCAACGACAAGAGGTCAAGATGAGGGACCAGGTGAAGACTAGCTAGCTTATATACCTATCCTACAGTCAGAGCTGGAGTCGGAGTGGCTACCTATGAGTCGTGTATGAGTAAGTATGAGTCAAGGATGAATAAGGAATGAGTCGGTATGAGATAATGGGATGGCTTGCGCGATGTGGGTTAAGGCTGCGCGATGGTGGGTTAAGAAAGGGAATCGTGAGAAATAAGGATGTATAGTAAGTGACCGTGGGAAAAGGACATGTGATAATCATGTGAGCAAATGGTGGAGGGAAAAGTGGCGTCTTCATGACATTACCCCCCTTCTACGCTTCATCGTCCTCGATGACTACACCTTAGTTGTCTCGGGGTGCTGGTCCTGCTGCCGCCGGGTGTTTCTTGTGGAACTCTTTTACCTTTCGTGGTGCGTTCTTCAGGTTCGGTGCTGGTTCCCATGTGCTTCGGTGGTCTCCCTTCCACTTGACTCTATACTCCAACCGGTGCCACCTATACTGACTGTCAAGAATTTCGTCCACCTCATACTCCGGTTCGTCCTCGCCCTCGATCTCGATTGGCCCCGGGGGTTCAGGTAGTAGACCGTTAATCAGGTTGCCTTTGTAGGGGTAGAGTTTGTCGACATGGAAGATGGCGTGGTGTCGCCCCAGCTCTTCTGGCAAATCCAACCGATAGTCCAAACCTCCCACTTCCTGTACTATCTCGAAGGGGCCCAGGCTCTGATCGCCCAGCTTCTCGCTTGACAGTTTCAGGTTGAAGTCCGATCCGTCCAGCCAAACAAAGTCCCCAACCTTGAACTGGTGTGCCTTCTTCTTTCCTCGCTCGTATCCCTCCTTCTGGTGTCGTTTCGTCAAGTGTAGAGCTGCCCCCGCATCCCGGCGTACTTCCCGCAGAATGTTGATGCGGTTTTCGACTTCTGGAATCCCGGATCGTCGTCCCACTGGGATATTGAAAAGGGGCAGGTACCCATATAGGAGTTCGAAGGGGGATAAATGGTGAGCCGAGTGTGTGCGGGAGTTGAGTACAAACTCTGCGAGTGGAAGATGTTCGGACCAATCGTCTTGTCGGTAGTTCGTATACAACCTCAAGTACTTTTCCACCTCCTGGTTCGCTCTTTCTGTCTGTCCATTGGCCTGGGGGTGGTACCCTGAGGTGAAGCTACCCTTGATTCCTAGTCGTTTTAGTAGCGCTCTGGTGAGCTTGGCGTTAAACTGAGGACCTCGATCGGATACGAAACGCAGGGGTAGTCCATGTAGTCGGAATATTTCTCGGTAGTAGAGGTCTGCTATCCCTTCAGCGGTGATGGTAGTGGTGCAGGGAATGGTGTGGACCTGTTTCGTGAAGAGATCAGTGCAGACCAGGATGGCATCGTAGCCGTGAGAGTCTGGCAGCTGAGTGATCAGATCGACTCCAACTTCTTCCCATGGGCCATTCGGCACTTCGAGGGGTTGTGTAACAGCGCGCGGGTGTCGGTGTAGCTTTTTGCGTGCACAGGAATCGCATCCTTCCACGTATTTCTCCACGAACGAGCGCATGGTTGGCCACCAGAAGTGAGTGTCTACCAGGTCAAGTGTGCCGTGGAGCCCAGGATGTCCTGCGGTTGGGTCGTCATGACACTGTCGCACTACCTCCCTTCGCAGCTCCTCATCTGGGGGTACGTATACTCGCCCTCTGTGATATACCAGTCCGTTGTCCTCTTCCCACTCAGCTAGTCCGTTTACCAATCGCGACGGCCCATTCTTCTTCAACTGCCGGAGTCCTTCCAATACTTCAGCTTCTCTAATAGAGGCTTCCCTGATCCGATTTTCGAGTGGGTTGACCAATGCTGTGGCTGCAATTTGTACAAAGACTTCTGGTCCGAGAACCACTTGTTGGCGATTGTCCTCATTATCTGAGACCTGATGTGCTGTCATGCGAGAGAGGGGGTCGGCTAGTGTGTTGGTTTTGCCAGGGCGATGACCGAGTTGGAAGTGGAAACGGGACAGATAGAGTGCCCAGCGAGCCTGTCGGCGACTTAGGTTTTGAGCGTTCTTCCAGAATTCCAAATTCGAATGGTCGGTTAGGATTTCGAATGGCTGAGGTTGTCCTTCCAGGAAGTATCGCCAGTCCTTCAGGGCGTCGATGATGGCTAACATTTCCCGGTCCCATATCTCATAATTTCTCTCCGCTGGCTGCATGGATGCTGATCGGAATGCAACTGGATGCCATAAGCCGTCCTCCAATTTCTGGGATAGTACTCCTCCTGTAGCAAATCCAGAGGCGTCGACTTCAATGCGTGTTGGCCGGTCTGGGTCCCAAAGAGTTAGGATTGGAGCAGTGGTGAAGGCTGTTCGAAGTTCGTCAAAGGCTGCTTGTTGTTGGGTTCCCCAGTTGAAGGAGACATGTTTCCGTGTGAGGTCGTTCAGTGGTCGTGCCGTTTTCGCAAAATCCTTAATGAATCGTCGGTAGAAGTTGGCGAATCCCAAAAAGCCCCGGACATCACGCAGATTTCGAGGGGTTGCCCATTCTCGTACAGCTCTGACTTTAGCTGGATCCATGCGTACTTGGCCTTCACTGATCAGGAGTCCCAAGTACTCGATTTCCTGTTGTTCAAATTGGCATTTCTCTGGTCGCAGGTAGAGGTCGTGTTTCTGGAGTCGTGACAAGACCTCTTTGACTAGGATCTGATGCTCCTCTCGCGTGCTGGTGAAGATAAGAATGTCGTCCAGGTAAACGGCGACTTTTCCTAGGGCGATGAGATCGGCAAATATAGAGTTCATGAGGGATTGGAACGTAGCAGGCGAGTTAGTGAGTCCGAAGAACATCACTCTTGGTTCGAAAAGTCCCCTATTGATTGCAAAGGCGGCCTTCCATTCATCTCCTTCCTTAATCCGTACGTTGTTGTATCCCCATCGTACATCAAACTTTGTGAAATACTTCGCACCTTGGAGTCGATTGACGATATCTGTGACCAGGGGGAGTGGATAACGGTTCTTGATAGTGTACTCGTTAAGTTTCCGATAGTCCTGCACGAATCTGAGTTTCCCATCCTTCTTCTTCACAAAGAAAACAGGTGACGCAAGAGGTGATTTCGAGGGTCGGATGTAGCCTTTCCGTTGATTCTCTTCCAGGAACTTGTCCAGTTCTTGTTGTTCGTTGAGTGACATAGGGTAGACCTTCGTTTTCATGGTCTGTGGTGATCCTGGTGTGAGTTCGATAGCGTGATCCCATGGCTTGTGAGCTGGAAGTCGTTCGGATTCCTGCTCAGAAAAGACTTTAGCGTATTCCCGATATGATTCTGGTACCATCTCCTCGAATGACTGTTTTGGCTTTTCCTTGTTGGTTTCTTCGGCAATCTGTTGAGAGTACGTGTACCCTGCTGCAACCCATACCTCGTCATGACAGTCCTCCAAGATTCCTTTTTTGACTAGAGATCTGCGTGCGGCCCGGTTGGCCATGATATGATAAAGTGGCGTTGCATCTTCAGGCTCCACCGTGGGTGTTTCGATAATGGATGCATGGATGGTTTCGAAGGGGTCGTCGATAGCTTCAAGAATAGCGTCGCTGAGTGGTGGATTACCTGTTCCTGCCCATTTCTCTTCGTCCTCCACTTCTTCTATCTCCACTCCTCGTTTTGGGACTGAAAGTTGTCCCCCTTTCCAGTTGATCTGAGGATTGGTCTTCCGAAGCCAGGGTAGTCCTAATATAACGTGCTCTCCTCCTAGATCCGTAACCAAGAAGTCCGTCCACGTCTCGGTGTCCTCCACTACCAGACCTAGACGAGCGTAGCGTGTGATGCTTCCAGCCTGGTTTAGCGTTCCATCGATGTTGTGAACTCGAATCGGGTGTTGGAGAGGGAAGGTGGTGATGCGATTGGTTGCAACAAAGGATTTTCCAAGAAATAATGCGGTGGCCCCGCTATCAATCATGGCCGTTGTTTCAGTCTGGCGATGCTTTCCTTTCAGTGTGACTCGTATGCGGAAGTGAGGTGAGAGAGTGTCTATTTCGCGAACGGAGGATATTGTACATGAGTGAATTGAGTCATACGAGGAGGAAGCATAGACTGAAGCTGGTGAGGGTGTCTTCGTCACGGCGAAGGCGGACACCCTACTTAAAAATCCTTTTGCATGAGTTGTTGGAGAATAGTGTTCTGTTGGGCTAGGGCTTGTTGAAGGGCCGCGATTTGGGCAACGGCATCCATGTTGGGAGTGGAAGAGGGAGTGGCAGAGATCTGGGCAGTAGGGGCCGCTGGCAGTGGCGAGTACGAAGGTGCAGGTGTCAGTTCATCCGGGAAGAGAGTGAAAGGGGTGGCTGAAATCTGTTGGCGTCGAATTCCTCCTCCGGGTGCTCTCCCTAGGTACTTATCCTGGCATACATTGGACCTGTGTCCAGGACGTGCGCAGTAGTTGCATTTATCCTGTCCGTGGTTCCCATTGGCCTTGGTATGATCACTCGCCCCGCATCCGTAACACTTCCCCCGCATTGCTTTCACAAAGTCCTCCCTAGTGCGTCCATTTCCTGTGGGGATGTTGGAACGGTTCGCGCTAATAGTAGTGACAGTCGTTTCTACCTGTCTCTTGGCCGCTAATCCTTCCTCCTGCAAGGACCTCTCTGCTTTGCAAGCTCGTGTTTCTAGTTCGGTTAGATTGGCGGGTTCTCCTTGGGACAATTCCATCATCACCAATAATCGTTTAAGGTCTGCGTTCAGACCCTTGCGGTATCGGATTCGAAGATCTGCGTCTGATAGTCCTGTCTTCATTGCGGCCTCCTTGAATTCCTGACTGTAGAGAGTTGCAGTCTTGTTCCCTTGTTTAAGGTTGGTAAGGATTTCGATGGCATCTGCCTTTTCATTGGCTGCCCCAAATCGGACTTTGAAGGCTTCTTCGAACTGAGCCCATCTTCCTCCGAAAGGGAACTGATCGGCAGGGAGCTCTCCCAGGGCTACCTTGTTGGCCTGTATCAGGTAGTAGGCTGCCCAAGCTCCTGCCTTCCCTTCGCAGAAGGACAGAGCAGACTGAATTGTCTTCCGCTCGTCCAATTGATCTTTCTCCGTTGGGTGCTGGAGAACCTTCTCTTGTATGGCCCAGTTCTTGAACATGGGTAGGAATCGAGCCACATCCCAGGTTTCCCCCTTGAAGTTACTGGGTTTGGCAATGATCCTTCCTGGCTCTTTGTTGGATTGGAAGGCTTCCCTGATGGCGTCTAGCTGTGCTTGGGTTTCTTTCTGGGATTTCACCATTGCCCTCAGGACTTCGTCCAGCGTGGCTTGGCTCGCAGTAGTGGATGTAGACATGTTGGTGGTGTCAGATTCTGAAGTATGGGTAGATGTGGTGGATGCGGTGGGTGAAGGAGCTCTGTGTGCAGCAGCGGAAGATGGTCTGGTGTTGGTCGGGGTCTGGATTACAGCGAAGGTGGCTTCTGAGGCAACAAATGCTGGGATCTCGGTACGGGCGGTCGGTGTATCAAGAGGACTAGGAGTGACAGGATTGGCAGCGGTAGGTGGACTGTCGGGTTTTTCTGATGGGCCTGCTACTGTGAGGCGTGCAAGTGAAGTTGTAAGTTCTGAAGTGGAGAGCGGTGGCGACGGAGGTGTCGGTTCTTGTTCAGGGGTTGGTACACGGGGAGCAGGGATAGGATTAAGTACTTCGTCGTCTTCGAAGGGAAAAGTCTCGGGGATTGAATTCTCTGGAGTAGCGTTTGGGCAGGGTTGGTTTTTACACTTGTACCAGCTGGTTTGTGTGGGATTTCTCTGGTTCCAGAATAAGGAAGTCTTGGGGTCTACTCCGTGTGGTCGTTGATAACAGTCTCGTGCAGGAGCCGTTGTAGACTTGCAAGGACAACCTTCCTTTCGGCGAGGCTGTCAGTGCAATAGAGGATCTTGACCTAATGTCACGAAGTGCTGATCGTCTATCGGAGACGGCGAAGGCAGAGAGCGGTGGTAGCAAGCTAGGAGAGGAGCAGCGGGCTCAACTCAGGCAGAGATAAGGCAGAACTGGTCCCAACGACAAGTTAGATCTATTGTAGAGAAGGAAAGCGAAGGAGACTGTACTACTCACCTGGTCCCAACGACAAGAGGTCAAGATGAGGGACCAGGTGAAGACTAGCTAGCTTATATACCTATCCTACAGTCAGAGCTGGAGTCGGAGTGGCTACCTATGAGTCGTGTATGAGTAAGTATGAGTCAAGGATGAATAAGGAATGAGTCGGTATGAGATAATGGGATGGCTTGCGCGATGTGGGTTAAGGCTGCGCGATGGTGGGTTAAGAAAGGGAATCGTGAGAAATAAGGATGTATAGTAAGTGACCGTGGGAAAAGGACATGTGATAATCATGTGAGCAAATGGTGGAGGGAAAAGTGGCGTCTTCATGACATCCTCGGGACTTAAGTCAAACGTTGCCATTCAAATGCGAGGGTGCACATTCAAATAAAATTGGTGCCTATCAATGGTAACAGGCTGCTCAGGTATGTTGGTTGTACTAAACTGAGATAAATCTCGATTTCTAACCAACTGTAACACGTACATTCTACGAATTTGATCATAAAATTCGCTTATTGATTCCCCAAACGTCGAAGACGTTGAGGGAGTTTCAGATACCCTCTCAGGGGCATTTGGTAAACGAATAGGAGTGGCTCTCGGGGTACTTTCTCCCTGAGAGCTCATCCTTTGAACACTAGGCGTATGCGGACTTCCAAATGGATTGGAAAGAAATGTATTATGACTACTCTCATTCGAGGGAGTAGCCAATGATGTATTTACAGGTGTACTGTAAATAGGTCTATCCCGAGAATTAGGCCTCCTTTCCGGGAGCCACTTCTTCCGGGTCGGGTCCTTCCATGATCTATCCAAGTCAGATATGAAACCATGACTGGAACTCGATGGTTGCCCAAAGAGTGAGGGGTTCGTAGAGGGAGACAGCGAATTGCCCGCCTCTGATTCATCAGGAGGACCACTGAATATACCCGCAGCAGGAGCTACAGGTGAGTCAACCGAAGGAAAAGGGTCGACTAAGGTCTGTCCCGGCACCATAGTCGCAGAGATGGACTGCGGGTCTCCGAGAATGTCGTCGCTAGAGGAGGACGGATTCGTCGTTGGCAAGGGAATGGCCGACTGAGAGTTTTGTCGACTAGAAGCGCCAGCGACCGTAGAGCCCGTATAAGTGGGTATCCTGGAGGGTCCAGGCTCGAAAGTAGAAACATCTCGAGCGGGAGCCTTTCCTTTCCTCGTCTTGGTAGCGGTAGAGATCATCACAGTGATAGATGTTCGGGTGGATATGATCTGTGGTATAATACTGTGAGCTTAAAAAAGTGTAAGGGGGCTCTCACCGTTACGCCTTACTCGGGCGGGCACAGTAAGCTAGACCAGGGTTTATTTAGACCACAGGGTAGATACGTACTCGGAGAGTGTAGATGGGCGTAGTGAAAGTAAAAAGATAGATAACTACTTAGCTTTAGCCACACTTATATACCTGAGTATCGTGAGAACGTATGAGAAAGTAATAATATTATAGGAAAATAATATATATCCGTTACAGGTGAGCTTGGCATTAAACTGAGGGCCTCGATCGGATACGAAGCGCAGGGGTAGTCCGTGTAGTCGGAATATTTCTCGGTAGTAGAGGTCTGCTATCCCTTCGGCAGTGATGGTAGTGGTGCAGGGGATGGTGTGGACCTGTTTTGTGAAGAGATCAGTACAGACCAGGATGGCATCGTAGCCGTGAGAGTCTGGTAGTTGAGTGATCAGGTCGACTCCCACTTCCTCCCATGGGCCATTCAGTACTTTGAGGGGTTGCGTAACAGCGCAAGGGTGTCGGTGCAGCTTTTTGCATGCACAGGAATCGCATCCTTCCACGTATTTTTCCACAAACGAGCGTATGGTTGGCCACCAGAAGTGGGTGTCTACCAGGTCAAGCGTGCCATGGAGTCCAGGATGTCCTGCTGTTGGGTCGTCATGACACTGTCGCACTACCTCCCTTCGCAGCTCCTCATCTGGGGGTACATATACTCGTCCTCTGTGGTATACCAGTCCATTGTCCTCCTCCCACTCAGCTAGTCCGTTTACCAATCGTGTTGGCCCACTCTTCCTCAACTGCCGGAGTCCCTCCAACACCTCTGCTTCTCTAACAGAGGCTTCCCTGATCTGATTTTCGAGTGGGTTGACCAATGCTGTGGCTGCAATTTGTACGAAGAGTTCTGGTCCGAGAACCACTTGTTAGCGGTTGTCCTCATTATCTGAGACCTGATGTGCTGTCATACGAGAGAGGGGGTCGGCTAGTGTGTTGGTTTTGCCAGGGTGATGACCGAGCTGGAAGTGGAAACGAGACAGATAGAGTGCCCAGCGAGCCTGTTGGCGACTTAGGTTTTGAGCGTTCTTCCAGAACTCCAAATTTGAATGGTCGGTTAGGATCTCGAATGGCTGAGGTTGTCCTTCCAGGAAGTATCGCCAGTCCTTCAGGGCGTCGATGATGGCCAACATTTCCCGGTCCCATATCATAATTTCTCTCTGCTGGCTGCATGGATGCTGATCGGAATGCAACTGGGTGCCATAAACCATCCTCCAATTTCTGGGATAGCACTCCTCCTGTAGCAAATCCAGAGGTGTTGACTTCAATGCGTGTTGGTCGGTCTGGGTCCCAAAGAGTTAGGATTGGAGCAGAGGTGAAGGCTGTTCGAAGTTTGTCAAAGGCTGCTTGTTGCTGGGTTCCCCAGTCGAAGGAGACATGCTTCCAGGTGAGGTCGTTCAGTGGTCGTGCCGTTTTCGCAAAATCCTTAATGAAACGTCGGTAGAAGTTGGCAAATCCCAAAAAGCCTCGGACATCACGCAGATTTCGAGGAGTTGCCCATCCTCGTACAGCTTTGACTTTAGCTGGATCCATGCGTACTTGGCCTTCACTGATCAGGAGTCCCAGATACTCGATTTCCTGTTGTTCAAATTGGCATTTCTCTGGTCGTAGGTAGAGGTCGTGTTTCTGGAGTCGTGACAGAACCTCCTTGACTAGGATCTGATGCTCCTCTCGCGTGCTGGTGAAGATGAGAATGTCGTCCAGGTACACAGCAACCTTTCCTAGGGCGATGAGATCGGCAAATATAGAGTTCATGAGGGATTGGAACGTAGCAGGTGAGTTAGTGAGTCCGAAGAACATCACTCTTGGTTCGAAAAGTCCCCTATTGATTGCAAAGGCGACCTTCCATTCATCTCCTTCGTTAATCCGTATGTTGTTGTATCCCCATCGTACGTCGAATTTTGTGAAATACTTCGCACCTTGGAGTTGATTGATGATATCTGTGACCAGGGGGAGTGGGTAACGGTTTTTGATAGTGTACTCGTTAAGTTTCCAATAGTCCTGCACAAATCTGAGTTTCCCATCCTTCTTCTTCACAAAGAAAACAGGTGATGCAAGAGGTGATTTCGAGGGTCGGATGTAGCCTTTCCGTTGGTTCTCCTCCAGGAGCTTGTCCAGTTCTTGTTGCTCGTTGAGTGACATAGGGTAGACCTTCGTTTTCATGGTCTGTGGTGATCCTGGTGTGAGTTCGATAGCGTGATCCCATGGCTTGTGAGCTGGAAGTCGTTCGGATTCCTGCCCAGAAAAGACTGTAGCATATTCCCGATATGATTCTGGTACCATCTCCTCGAATGACTGTTTTGGCTTTTCTTTTTTGGTTTCTTCGGCAATCTGTTGAGAATACGTGTACCCTGCTGCAACCCATACCTCGTCATGACAGTCCTCCAAGATTCCTCTTTTGACTAAAGATCTGCGTGCGGCCCGGTTGGCCATGATATGATAAAGTGGCGTTGTATCTTCAGGCTCCACCGGGGGCATTTCGATAATGGATGCATGGATGGTTTCGAAGGGGTCGTCGATAGATTCAAGAATAGCGTCGCTGAGTGGTGGATTACCTGTTCCTGCCCATTTCTCTTCGTCCTCCACTTCTTCTATCTCCACTCCTCGTTTTGGGACTGAAAGTTGTCCCCCTTTTTGATCTGAGGATTGGTCTTCCGAAGCCAGGGTAGTCCTAATATAACATGCTCTCCTCCTAGATCCGTAACCAAGAAGTCCATCCATGTCTCAGTGTCCTCCACTACCAGACCTAGATGCACGTAGCGTGTGATGCTTCCAGACTGGTTTAGCGTTCTGTCGATGTTGTGAACTCGAATCAGGTGTTGGAGAGGGAAAGTGGTGATGCGATTGGTTGCAACAAAGGATTTTCCAAGAAATAATGCGGTGGCCCCGCTATCAATCATGGCCGTTGTTTCAGTCTGGCGATGCTTTCCTTTCAGTGTGACTCGTATGCGGAAGTGAGGTGAGAGTGTGTCTATTTCGCGAACGGAGGATATTGTACATGAGTGAATTGAGTCATACGAGGAGGAAGCATAGACTGAAACTGGTGAGGGTGTCTTCGCTACGGCGAAGGCGGACACCCTGCTTAAAAATCCTTTTGCATGAGTTGTTGGAGGATAGTGTTCTGCTGGGCTAAAGCTTGTTGAAGAGCAGCGATTTGGGCAACAGCATCCATGTTGGGGGTGGAAGAGGGAGTGGCAGAGATTTGGGCAGTAGGGGTCATTGGTGGTGGTGAGTAAGAGGGTGTAGGTGTCGGTTCATCCGGGAATAAAGTGAAGGGGGTGGCTGAAATTTGTTGGCATCGGATTCCTCCTCCAGGTGCTCTCCCTAGGTACTTATCCTGGCATACATTGGATCTGTGTCCAGGATGTGCACAATAGTTGCATTTATTCTGCCCATGGTTTCTGTTAGCCTTGGTATGATCACTCGCCCTGCATCCATAACACTTCCCCCGCATTGCTTTCACAAAGTCCTCCCTAGTGCGTCCATTTCCCGTGGGGATGTTGGAACGGTTCGTGCTAATAGTAGTGACGGTTGTTTCTGCCTGTCTCTTGGCTGTTAATCCTTCCTCCTGTAGGGACCTCTCTGCTTTGCAAGCTCGTGTTTCCAGTTCCGTTAGATTGGCGGGTTCTCCTTGGGACAATTCCATCATCACCAATAGTCGCTTAAGGTCCGCATTCAGACCCTTGCGGTATTGAATTCGAAGATCTGCGTCTGATAGTCCTGTCTTCATAGCGGCCTCCTTGAACTCCTGACTGTAGAGAGTTGCGGTCTTGTTCCCCTGTTTAAGATTGGTAAGGATTTCAATGGCATCCGCCTTTTCATTGGCTGCCCCGGACCGGACTTTGAACGATTCCTCAAACTGAGCCCATCTTCCTCCGAAAGGGAACTGATCGGCAGGGAGCTCTCCCAGGGCTACCTTGTTGGCCTGTATCAGGTAGTAGGCTGCCCAAGCTCCTGCCTTCCCTTCGCAGAAGGACAGAGCAGACTGAATTGTCTTCCGCTCATCCAATTGATCTTTCTCCGTTGGGTGCTGGAGGACCTTCTCTTGTATAGCCCAGTTTTTGAACATGGGTAGGAATCGAGCAACATCCCAGGTTTCCCCCTTGAAGTTACTGGGCCTGGCAATGATTTTTCCCGCTTCTTTATTGGATTGGAAGGCTTCCTTGATGGCGTCTAGCTGTGCTTGGGTTTCTTTCTGGGATTTCACCATTGCCTTCAGGACTTCGTCCAGCGTGGCTTGGCTCGCAGTAGTGGAAGTAGACATGTTGGTGGTATCAGATTCTGAAGTGTGGATAGATGTAGTGGATGCGGTGGGTGAAGGAGCAGAAGCTCTGTGTGCAGCGGCGGAAGATGGTCTGGTGTTGGTCAGGGTCTGGACTACAGCAAAGGTGGTTTCTGAGGCGACAAATGCTGGGATCTCGGTACGGGCGATTGGTGTATCAATAGGACTAGGAGTGACAGGATTGACAACGGTAGGTGGACTGTCGGGTTTTTCTGATGGGCCTGCTACTGTGAGGCGTGCAAGTGAAGTCGCAAGTTCTGAAGTGGAAAGCGGTGGTGACGGAGGTGTCGGTTCTTGTTCAGGGGTTGGTACACGGGGAGCAGGGATAGGATTAAGTACTTCGTCGTTTTCGAAGGGAAAAGTCTCGGGGATTGAATTCTCTGGGGTAGCGTTCGGGCAAGGTTGGTCTTTACACTTGTACCAGCTGGTTTGTTTGGGATTTCTCTGGTTCCAGAATAAGGAAGTCTTGGGGTCTACTCCGTGTGGTCGTTGATAACAGTCTCGTGCAGGAGCCGTTCTAAACTTGCAAGGACAACCTTCCTTTCGGCGAGGCCGTCAGTGCAATAAAGGATCTCGACCTAATGTCACGAAGTGCGGAGCGTCTAGCAGAGATGGCAGAGGCAGAGAGCGGTGGTAGCGGGCTTGGAGAGGAGCAGCGGGCTCGACTCAGACAGAGATAAGGCAGAAACTGGTCCCAACAACAAGTTAGATCTATTATAGAGAAGGAAAGCGAAGGAGACTGTACTACTCACCTGGTCCCAACGACAAGAGGTCAAGATGAGGGACCAGGTGAAGACTAGCTAGCTTATATACCTATCCTACGGTCAGAGCTGGAGTCGGAGTGGCTACCTATGAGTCGTGTATGAGTAAGTATGAGTCAATGTGAGATAATGGGATGGCTGCGTGATGTGGGTTAAGGCTGCGCGATGGTGGGTTAAGAAAGGGAATTGTGAGAAATAAGGATGTATAGTAAGTGACCATGAGAAAAGAACATGTGATAATCATGTGAGCAAATGGTGGAGGGAAAAGTGGCGTCTTCATGACAGGTTCGACACTTGAAGCTGGTCTTGCTTATTAGGACTCCGGGGGTTAAATGTTGTACTGTCGTCCGTGAACGGGTCTAGTCCATACTTCAAGACTCCGTCTCATAGTAATTCATGACTACCTTCCCCATTGAACTCTCAAGGAACTCTGGAATCTGTAATCAAGTGCATCGCGTACACTGTCAGGCCAGCATGAGCACTCTGCCCACATTGAGTGCTTAATGCTAACTTCTGAACCTCCTTATCTGTGGGCGACCGTGTTGGCGTGCTCATGTTGCCAGTTGGTTCTTGACTTTAGATATTGTCAATCACAACCTCCACATCTGTGAGTTTTTAGAATGTTCAGAACATCAAATACACTGCGTCTTTGGCATGCTTTCCAGAATCACTGTCCGGACTGGTCTGAATCCTCGCTTGCTAAAACTTTCAATATTTGTACTTTAACTGTACCGTTCTCTACACATAGCCCTTGCTACTCTACCTAAATTCTGCACAACAAATAAGCTTGGACTTGACTTCCGATACTATTGCCGTCCCCTGGACTTCAAGCTGAGCCTTGGCAGGACCGGAAAGGTAAGGGAAGTAGTGTGAGAAGTAATTTGATGGAAGGTTGATGTCTGTTTCGATGTTTTCACGGCTGCAGGGCCACAGATTGAGTGGGACATGTGGAATGTCGAGAGTGGTCTAGTTTTGTGATCCAAAGGTTTTCTGCAGACTTGTAGCCACATAAACAGGCAGTAGCAATGTAATATCCAACCAACAATAACATAACAATAACATAACCGTACTCAGACTGCTAATGTAGTGGGTAGAAAACAGTGGTGAGATGGGACTTAGCACCACTGGCAGCAAGGCACAGGGCTTCAACCTGTCCATTGGTCTCTAGCTTCAAGCAAAACTCGCGATGCCAGTACAGCTAGAATAGATTATATAGTCAATCTAGATTACTGTACATGAGCCTGCTTGTTGAGCATTGAGGAGCAAGCTTGGGCTGTACAAAGATTCTTTAGTACATATAGTGTAATAGATAGTACACGTCTTCGTCTTGTAGAGCCGGTGTGATTGACCTCAAGTGCATGGTAATACCAAAGCTATGGACAGAATCTGCGCTGTTCCCTCCCAAATGTATGTGAGGCCGCTCGCCAGTACCTATATCACGGAGGGTCCCAAAGTGAGCACTGAGAGCTGTAGCATAGCAAATAAAAGCTTATCTGCCATGACAAGCATGGAGACATCCAGCATGCGCAATGAGAGGTTATTCAAATGGATGTCAGTGGGTGTAATGAATGCAATTATGTGAAAGCTCACATTGAGGCCATCTCTAAAGCTGTATGGGGTACGGCCACTTCATAAATTGCTCTCCCCTCGGGCTTTTCCGGCTGGGACTCCACAATCCTTGTTTACCAGCGACCAAAGATACTAAAAAACGCGAAAAGACACGTTGTAGCGCCTGCTATTAAAAAGCAGCTTCGGAGCCTTGTTTTTGTGCGATTTTAGCATAAAACAGATAAGAAATGACTAGGTAATACGAGTACTAGAGCAAGTCCCGAGCGGCTAGTAAAAGGCTCAGATCCTAGCATAAGGAGAGAATAGCGCCTCGGAGGCGTCTCTCCTTATCTCTGAAAACTGTAGGAGTCGTATAACTGACGAAAATATCACTTCGGAGGCACGACTAGGACCTGTAGTCATAACAAGGGAATATCTCCAGTGGCTCAGAGGCATCGTACTAAGGATTAGAATAACAGAATCAGACTTAACGAAGACCCGTACTATTAGGGATAGACAGAGGAGGTCACCGCGGAAGCATGGATGGTCGGAAAGCGAGACTAAGTCGAGCCTCAGAAGCTTGGTATAAGGTAGAGGCCTCGCTTTGGAGGCATGATTGATTCAAGTATACTAGGTATACTACAGGTTACGCTAGTCATCCATATTGGCTAGAGCTACCTCATCCCAACCGAAGTAATTATCTACGTCGGAATCTTCAGGATAATAAGAATCAATGAAGGTTTCATGATCTAGATAATCGGTATAGAATGGATCGCATAAAACAGGATTATAGAAAGAAAAGGATCGAGAGAGCCAACGACCCATGACAGGGGAATACTGGAAGAACGAGAGCTTGGTATAGTCAAGCTTCGGAGGTGCTGGGCACTCAGCACAGCTGACGACGGCGTCGATCCAAGCGTTGACGGCTCCAGGAGTACGAGCGGTTTTGAAGTTGAGGAATCCCACTCGAGCAATGGACTCGGCGACCATGTCGATGATAGACCTGGCGTCGTGAGGAATGAAGTGGTCAAAGATGTCCTTGCAGAGATAGATTTCGTCCTGGATCATGTCGTAACGAATCACGTAGCCCCAGTAGACGGATCTGTGGCGACTGAGGAAGAACTGCTGGAAGATGATTCCGAGGATAGCTTCTCGTTCTGCGTCGAGTGGAATGGGTAGGATGATGCGGCGCTCCTTGATCTTATCAGAGTAATCTTCTGGATACCACCAGAGCTTATACAACTCTGGAGAGGAAGTCAGAAGGCCGCCTCGGAATCTAGAAAGTAGAAAGGCTTACTATAGAGTAAGTTGCAAAAGTGGTCTTCAATGTTATGCAAGCGTGCCATAGTACGCTTGGGGAAAAGTAAGCAAGGAATTGGGACAACCTAGCACTTGCTTTTACTGACCTCTGGACTGGCCGCTGAAATGGAAATTTTACTTCGGAAACTAGGAAATTAGCGCTTCGGAGGCATGGATCCAAACCAGGCACTGGGCGCTAAACAATGATCGAGAAGTGATCGAAGGAGTCGCACCGTCGAGGTACCTCCCTTATACTCGTACATGGAGATATTGACTGTACTAAGGGCATAGTTGGTGCTGGTGGCAAAACACAGTGCTCAACTGCACTGGGAGGCAAGGGACTAGAAAGAAAGGAATGGTGTACCAAAGAATCGAGTGGGAGTTCTGGCTGAACCATTGAACTATTACCCGGTATCCAAGGCACCAAGATTGGATATAGTGGGGCGGCCATATGGATGGCAGGACCTCAGAATTATCCGAGCTACGGAAAGGACTTCGACCTGGCTATGAACGGCTGGGTAACTCCATGAATATAGGCATCTAGTATCACTTCGGAGGCAAGTACTTTGCTTCAGACGAAGGGAGTATATGCTTCGGAGGCAGACAGAACAGGATGACCTATGACGATTGAAGGGTCTAGAACCGGAGAATCAATGCTGTGGAGGCAGATAGGCAGAACGGAACCATCGATAGGAGAGACCCGGAAGAAAAGAATGTTAGAGAATGTTCGAGGCTGATGATACTTCCGAAGCAAATTATTGGTTTTGACTTTGGGGTTCAAAAGCGTAGATTAAACACAAAACTCTCCAAGCATATTCCAAAGTAGGTAGTTTATGCCTCCGAGGCATGGTTTGTTCGATATTTGTACAATTCGGTAGAATTAGAGCCTCCTAGGGTATATAAGCAGTGGGGTTTTCATCAAGAATCCCCAAGCAATCCGTACGATTAGTATTCAGAGGATACGAAGCTATTCCACTTGTTGGGTAGTCAGTTGACTTGGGAGCGCTTCTGGAGAGACATTAGAACGGAATAGAACTTTGTTTGCCCAAACCTAGAAAATCCATTGAACACTTGCTTGACCTTGACTTTGCATTGTTTGTCTGCGACACCGACTTGACTGGCTGAGCTATTGTTGAACCTCCGAAGCTAATTGAGCTGAGGATATTGTTCGCCGTTGACAGTTGGTCTTCGGTCATTGACAGACTTGATTGGAGTCTTATTGCCATTGTTTGATTTGATTGTCTTGTTGCCCCTCGCTGTTCGAGTGGTTCTGAAGCTAGTTGAAGCCTAAGAACGCACTTCCGAAGCACCAAACAAACTCTACACTCCCCGAAACAACCTATAAACCTCTCTTCCGAACCCCACTTTTGACCTCCGAACTGGTTTCAGAGGCGAAGCTACCTTAGTTGGATAGTTTCTTGAGTCAGATTTCCTTCAGCCTACTATTGCAGTCTGGCTAAGAGCGGAACCTACGATCAACGCCGATCCCCGATTCCCGCACCCTTCAGCTACACTCTTGAGTGTTGGGAGGATTTGACCTACGAGTTAGATTTTATTATACACCGCGAGTGGCGCTTTACAACGTATCAGGACGCGTCGAGTGCATCATAAAAGTGAACTCAGAGGTTGACTCACCGCTAGCTAGTGACACCATCTTTTGAATCACGAAAAGCTCGCCTTCAATTTCCTAGATCCTGGCTTCAAAAACGTCGATTGCACCAATCAGAGTATTATGAGTACACATCGAAGTACCATCGATATAAATATCTACCTAGATCTCTCACATACAGAGCCGCAAGTTGAGGAGGAATAGAGGGTGAGGTGATTGATGATGATAGTGGGAAGGGGGAAAGAAGTGGTCACTGTCGATGTGACAACATCAATGACAGCCAGACCAAAAAATCCGGAGGGAAAAATCCTTTGGGCAGGTCAGCGCCGCGATCAGCTGATTCTTCACTTACAAATACTTGGTGTGGACCTAGTTTTCTCAAGGAATTCAAACACTGGATCAGGTTCAGTAAGGTTGGATGGAGATAAGCTCACACTGAGTCACAGGCTCGCTATACGTCTCGCCTGCGTGCAAGTCCCATTGTAGTTCTACAGCCAGTGCATCTCGGGTCCTCCAAGTGTGAGCTGATTCAGCATAGTAGGGAAAAAACAAACAGTGGCGATCTACCCGCGAATCCCCCTTGTTTGCGACGAAATGCTGGATGTGGTGATCGAAATGATTAACGAATGGTGGTGGTCTGCAAGGATAGTTCACGTTACATCAGTGGAATGCTCGTCGTCTTTGGATTTTGTTATCCGATTTTGCGAAGACAGGCTGAGGCTCGACCTCATACCACCAGTCTCTGTAGTTGAAACATGGCCTCCACTATCCAATTCTCCTTTCTCCCGTTCCAGAGGGAAAGTCTCCACCACGTTTTGATTGTTGCTCCTTGATCTTACCTTTATTGCCCAAAGTAATTAGCCGCTTCCATGGCCATCCCACGAATTGTCTTATTCCTCTGCCGCCTCAGCACAATTCCTCTCATTGCCTGAGCGACGATGATACTTGAAGCCCAGTAAAAATGAACATACAAAATGACGCATTGTCAGCAATTGTCAGCTATTCCCAGGCATTAAGCGAGGCGGTCCCACCGAGTTTGCGCAAATATCCCGCAATTGTCTGACAATAGCCAGCAATATGAAAATCGAGACACTTTTTCGCATTGTCAGCTATTCACAGCTATTATGGACCATAGTGAGCGGGTGTCGGGGCTGGTCAACCGGGCTATTCTCGTGTATTGCTACATATTGCACTTAAGCCACTCAAGTGCACATCAAGCTATTGCCAGAAATTTAATCCAATTGATGACTATTATACAGTACAAGTGCTACGAGGAACTACGTGAATCATTGAATGATACGTGTGAGATGTACTAATAGACCAATGAGAGGTAGGTACCGCGGATGCCGCCATTGCATTGATTTACAAACAACTCCTATCCTGGACGTTGTGAGTTACTTGGATGTCAAGTGAAAGAAAGAGGGGAGACTTACCTGCACTCAAAAAAAGGCGGCATCACAATTGGTCTGTACTTGCCATGCGGCACGTCAGAAGTGGAAAAAAAAAAACTATGGAGCAGTTAGTACTCTGAAACTGGCAGAGACAGCACAGCTTAGGAACATACCCTAAAGAGATCCAAAAAATCCTTGGCGCATACACACATGGCTGCTGTTCTCAGTTGATCCGAAGGGCTCGACGGCAGGTATTCGTTGCCAGTTGAAGTGAACGAGTAGCCAGGGAACACCGGGGAGATTGAAAACCCTAAAATGAGCGAATTAAATGAGGTTAATCCTCGGTACAGAGACTGGAAATACTCACCATATGCGTACGCACAAGATCAATGACTCAAAACCCGCAACCAGACCTGCTTGACTTCAGAATCATATTTGAAGGCTGAACGTGACTTCTGAGTGTCATAATGGATAAGATCAGTATAATAAAACGAGACGTTGAAAGGCTAGGAAATTGAGGGGAAAGAGCTTACTGATGCTGAAAATTAAATACTAAATGGTACGATGGTCGTGCTCTTGAAGAGAGTGAGCTGGCGGGTGGCTGTGTCCAAATTTGACAATTTTGGACTCGCGCGGCAGAGCTACTCACCGGCGCCTATATTCATGCTGTCACGATCGGTATTATTATCAACCAAGGGATGTACCAGTCTCAGCCACACATGGCTTAAGCTGCGTATGAGAATATTCCCACGTCAAACCAGCCCCATTCAAATTCTCATCAGACCCATAACCCTGACTGACCGACAATCTAATCTACAGGGCAAGATATCATCAACCCGGATATCTCTTCTCGGAAATCCACCACAACCGGACGCCCGTCAACATTTCCGGACTGCGCAAGCACTGCTCAACAAAACAACCGTCCAAGGGGGGATCCTGTGCCACATAATTCATATACCAGCGCCCGCCAAGCACCCAGACCCAGCGCTCGTCAAATGACTGCGCAATTACTGCGCATCTCATTATCGTACGATGTATTTCTAGTATTTACCAAGTACAGTAGCAGTAGATACAATATAAATACGGTAGAAGAGGTCGACATACAATTCGACCTCTTTATTCAACCTAACCACCCTGAAACTCGACTGCTAGATACAGATTCTTGCTGAATCAAACCCGATTGCTGCTTGACAAGGCTTGTGAGAGATCTGAGAACTACTAAAGTGCGACTTTAAGCGACCATTAAGGTACTATAAGCGTCTACGTAGACTAAGGAACTCAAGTAAGAACTTACTAAGTAATCAGAACAAACCCAAGTGTTCTCGTTGGAGAAACCATCTTGCCAAAGTCAGCCCTCTGTGAAACGTGAGTTACTGAAAGGTAAACGGATTGTGTCACACGCATAGGTGAATACAAGCGCCGGTGACGACCAGAGTTTTGACAACGATGATGATAAGCACTGTTACTGGTCTCGGTATTCCCTTATTGCTCACTGAATCTAATCTCAATGCTCTATAATGGTAGACTAAATGCACTGTTACCAGGATAATATAAGGGCGAGTACATCCTGTTGGCACCGTTATATCACACATTCTAGCCAAGTTGGGATGGTCTCTGGAGGATATCAGACAATATCTCATGAATGGGTAGGTGGGTACCTTGGGCTCAATACAATGACAAGCTCGCCTCAGACCCACCCTGAGTCACCTCGAGCCTTGTTTGTATTGCTCGTACAAAGGATGCCGTTGCTGTGAAACAATTCTGTCCTGGAATGCGGGAGAATAGCCAGGAATACTCGAAGATGCCGTTGTCAGGGGACAATCGTGTCCTGGAATACTGGAGAATGGCCAGGAATATTCAAAATAGCATCACGTCACATTTTAATGCCCGGCAATATCAGACAATAGCCCTGAAAGTCCCTGAATTTATGTTCGTTTTCACTGGGCTTGAAGCCTAGGCAATCTATACACATGCCGAGCTCCTGGGTGCACTGTAGAGAAAGGTTGAAGGCACTGTCCTGGCATTGAATCAGAGCAAGTGGTGAGAGTAGGAACAAGATACAATGAGACAAGTGTCCCAGAGAACAGGTTGAAGAAAGACTTTGAGTATGCCTCGGGTGCTCGTGTATATGCTGGCCAGAAACTGATGAGCCAGCATAGTCAAACTGCACAGTGGGTTATAACACCCTAAACCTCACCTTGGGTTAGATAGCTTGTAGTGCTAGTAGTAAGAGTGCTTTGAGATGCTTGAGAGGTGATAATCAAGTAGATTGTCCTAAGGCTTAAGGCCTTGGAATACCAGCTTTTATACACAAGTTTCAGTACATGTAAGAGTCATTACCACCATATGAAACTACTACTAGAAGTAGGTATTTAGCCATATAGTCATAATACTAATGAGTGTGTCTGCAGTCCTATTGGCCTGCTTAGCTACTAAAGTCCGTTGTGCCTCGCACTAAGGACTATGAGCATCATACCTGATGCAAGTACTACGTAGTAGGTATCTACAGTGTCATTTGTGAAGCAATAGCTACGTAGATTCTTCTTGCATGAAGACGCAAGTGTTCATAGAGGCGTAGCTCTATAAATAGTGTGCTACGCGTAAACAACACGTCAACAATGTATCACATGATATCCATCATGTTCAACAGAAACGGTCCATCAGACTCCAATCGTGCTGATTGTCGGTGATTTGGCCAATGTTTGTGAACTGAGAGAGTACTAAGAGATGCCGGTGTTAGAAGGGTTGACACAGTCTCGGTTCTACTAGCTACACCAATAGCCTATAGACCCCATTTCCTTGGTACACGCCGCCTTCGGATTACAGTTCTGATGCATTGTACGCCGGGGTCTCACTCCCAACCCATCATTGCCTGCCCTCCAACACTACCTTCCGTCACCGGGCAACCCACAGGATTTCCAACATAGACCCTCCGAGCACCCGCCGTCGACACGACCGATAGCACATTCTCTCTGCCGGGCGGTCAAGTAGTTGAAACATCAAAGGCTCTATAGTATCTGAATCCGCTACTTTCATCTCTAATTTGAACCGTCACGGCAGGGTTTGGCGACTGGCGGACTTTGAGGTGACACAAAGGTACTTAGGCAATCAACAATGTCGCCGTCCGAACCCTCTCAACCTCATCCAGCATGATATTTTCTCACCAGAAATCAATGGAATAGACCCTTGTTTGCCGTTGTGTGGTTGTCTTGGAGATTCATCGCACTAGTGCGTCCACTATTACTCATCATATTCGGCAGGTTTCTTCAGTTTGTAAAACCTCTCCCTGTCGTGGCATTGGATCCAGGTTCCAATCCTCTACCCTTGCTCTTGAGTACCAGCAATCAGAACCATAAAGAAGAATAGCAGGAACGGAGAGGAAAAGGGACGAAGAGAGCTGGACTTCACTCTTAAATGTTATCGCTATACATAGCTTCCTTCGAGCACCGAGCGAATCCAAACAACATAGGCCTATCCAGACTCAAGTATATGCTAACGTTAGGTCTTCCTCAATTGTCCCGTTACATTTCTATTCATTTCAGGTGCACTTCCGGGCTTTAAGGATGGCAACGAACCGGCAAAACGTTCTCTTTGTCTTCCTGATCACGGTTGGTACAATCTCGTTGTTTATATTCCTCGACTGATAGTCTCATTCTTTTCGCTGTCCAGTAATAATCTTTCCATGACTCTTCAACACCGGCCTGCTTTGGCTCTGAATACTATCTTACTGGCAATTTGAAGATGGATGGAAACTCAATCCAAGTTTGGAGCTATGATGCCAGTGGTACAGACAGAAACCACCTCTTCTCCGGAAAAACAGTCCCAGAGACGGAGGCTGTTGCAGTCAAACTTATGAGTGGGAATGCTATTTATAAGTAAATCCTTTGCTTGGCGATTGAGCTTAAAACATTGCTGACACGAAACCATGACTCTATTCGTCTTAAAAAGCTCCTGAGACACTCTGTCTCATTGCATCTAAGAACCGAGACGGCGCCTGAGTTTCTCTCGCGATTTGCAACGCCATCGCCCCCACCTTTCCATCCGGCAACACGACCTGGGTGGTCCCTTGTTCCACTCTGGATGGTGTTATGGTGCTGTCTTATAAAGACGGTGAGCCGTTAAACCAAATTCTGGTGATCTGGAGTGATCGACATGATCAATGGTTTTAAGAAATGGCGAGCGGTTTGTACACAGTTGAGATCATACACGACACTGATATATGTCAATGCGAGGTTATAATTTTAACTTATAAATGCCACCAGACAACGATGCGGCCCGATCGTCACTCTTCTCCCATTAACCATGCGGGCCGCCATAATGTTGCTCAAATGAACGGGCTGGCTTCCTCGATCCAACAAATTAATCGGATACCTTGTCGAGGAGTTACTCTTTTCGAATCTCGGCGGTCTCGGAAGCAGGAGAGAGTCCGAGTTCAGGTCGACTTCTCGCTTTGAAGTTTGAAGGCATAGGTAATATAGTTCAACAGGCCAATAGGGAGGCTATGGCTCTAGCGGACATACTCTCTATCGTCAATTGAATGTCCCAAGCCTCGTCTAATGAATCTGTGCATTAGAAGCTGGACAACGCCAGGAGATTAGTTGAGTAGCAAACAACGCCAAACAAATTTGATACACCTTACCTCAAGGGGGCACACCCTTGAAAAAAAAAGACGTAGGGTCGGTTTTCTCTGAGCCGCCTTCGGGAGGGTCCCTCCCTCTCCCTCCCTCCCCTACGTAAGCTTCCCACGGACCATATATGGTATTTTCACGTGATACTTTTTCACGCCTTCGAGTGGCCGGTCAACAGTGTCGAACTTCAAAATCTCCGATGTAGGGGGTTCCAAAAATTTTTTCCGGCCTCCTACCGACCCCCCTCCCTCCTACCCCCGGTCAGGGATTCAATCCCATGTGCCCCCTTGCCTTACCTTCGGCGACTTCGTCCACTTCACTTTTTCAAATAAGCCACCAAGGGCAAGGGGAATGGAATTTCCGGTCCGAGGTAGGGGGGTGGGGAGGGGGCCGAAGGCCCTTAAAATTTTTTTGTACCTACCAAAATTTCGGGCTTCGAGGGGTCCTAGAGGCCTCTCAGGGGGTCTATGATGAGCATTATACTACAAACACCAGATAGGTACCTCACGTGTGCTGTAGCCAGAAATCGACCATTAACACCCGATGTTTTCAAGAAATGAAGCACCAAGTGAAATTATTAGTTATCCAGCACGTGAAACACGTGCAGTTACCATATATAGCAGGCGTAAGCCTTTGAAATATGCTGGAGCGGCCATCTAATTCCGTACGCTGAAAGTGATGAGATTAGGGCGAGCAAACGGTTGACAGGGCGATGGATATCGTACAAAACACTCCTTGTCAGCTTTGCTCCTTCTCAGAGCTGCTGCCCAAGGTAGCCCGTGCCTGCAATTTCAACCTCAATCCCTCACAAAGGTGAGAATACGGTATTCCAAATCCGGCGTCGACTGTTCCTCTAGCGCTTGGCGTATTGATTTGTACATCGAAGCTAGGGGAAGAAAGCGAGTAAGATTCGGTGATACCAGAGTGACTATCAGCGTACCACAAGTTTCGTGCTTTTCAGTGTAGGATGCAAATAGACGAGGACTTGAAAAGCCTTTGGCACGCTAGCTTGTTCGAGTCTGTGCCATGTGGATATGAGGTAAATTTCGAAGACAATCTGGCTTCAAAGGCTATTTTTGATAGAAAAGACGGAGTGATACAAATGGATACAGAGCTCCAAGTGTTTATAGAGCACCTCCGCTCGCTCATGAGGAGTCGTTGTGATGCTTGTACTCGGGAATGCTTTGTATTAGGTCAGCTGAAATCACCGATCCGCTCAATAATCATGTGCTTCGGGTTTCGCAATTCGATTTCCCGAAGACCGAAGACACAGACTTCGATTCGTACTGAGGGCTCAAAACTGTAAATATCATCTGTTTTTATCAGTGTCTCTTAAAATTCCTTTTCGACGGTTGGTTTCTGGCAAACTCAAGTTGTATCGATCAGAGGCCCGACTTGATACTCGCCCTGTAATCCTCTTGCAATTCTCTCACACGTAAACAAGACCGGTACCGTAACATACTGCATTGCTTCCAATACTCTATGTTCTTGCTACCCTCAAAGTTGGATTGAGAAGCGCTATCTACCACGTTACGGATAGTCAAAGCGCGTTATGGGGCCAGATTATCTGTCATTTAGTTTGAGATTCGGGTATCCACCATAAAATTGAAAAAAAGCATCAAATACTCAGCGATGCGCCGCGAGCATCGAAGGAAGTCATGGTGGTGTTTCAGTTCGTTATTTTCAGGTCCTCACTCCCGTTAACCGAGGCCGTTACTAATCATCGCAACACTCGGAAAGTACTACGTTGTGTTCGTGCGGCATTGCTCGTAGTTGCTGGTGATCGGAATTTGGCCATTGGAAATGTCCCCAATCTCATTATGTCCACAACATCTCCGCTAGAACATCAAAAAATGTGTGATTCATCCTTGTGTATCTCCCTGCTTTGGGAGACTCGTTGCTTATTTACCGACACCAACACCCACAATTCGTACAATCCCCTTTCCCACATGCTGCCTTCGGATTACAATCACGATAGGTGTTGCACCCCAGCCACCCAGGTTTTGAACCATCCCCCTCAGCTACTGATCCATTCCCCTTGGCTGTCCAACACCAATTTCCGTCCCCAGGAGACCCACAGGATTTCCAGCAGGAGCCCTTGTCGCATCCGTAAGGCGATTGGTATTTGCATCGGGCGGGGTCTTCCCGAGATTGAAGACCGGTATCTTGAAGCCCACGCTCACTAATGCACACACTAGCAGCGAAAAGATTCACGGCCAGCTGCATGAGGATGTTGTACATGAATTTCATTTGGCTAAGATGATTAGTTACTATCGTATCCAAAAGTTTGAGAGAGGAACTTTACTTGTTGGTTGTGGATTCTTGTTCTTCAAACTTTTAAACTTTGACTTTGAACTGTTGAGTGGCACTCGATACACCAATGTTTCTTTCGAGCAAGGGAGGGGTGGGGGGTGGGGGGAGGCATGATCATCAAGTGGCACTTCCTTATACCGCCTTTCTGGTCACCCAAAGCAGCTTCACTTCAAGCGTTCTTTCTCTCATTATCATCCGGAGCAATGATATCGCGGGAAGCTCTTGGCTGCTTCGTCATAAAGCCGAGTGGGGTATGCCCGTCTTGGCCCCTCGACCTTTATGAGTACATGTTCGCCACGCCAGGAACCGAAAGTGACAGCAGAATACAGTCCAACGCTCCGCCTTCCTGATGACCGGTGCTTCGCCCGGCACGGTGAGCTCCTATAACGGCAGTTCGCCCATTCTTTTAGTTTTAGTATCCGTTTATGTGATATTCCAAAGCTTCTGAGCTCCCGATTCATTCCCCCGCCTGCGTCATGTGATGATAGAACATCTCAAAGTGATGCCACTGATGGAAGGAGAGGAGTGTATTACACAGCATGGAAACGTGGGAAATAGCGCCGAGGCAAGGCAAGTATATTAAAATGAGGTGGGACAGCCTCAACGCCATAACAATCGACTCCCCCAGTGAACCTTCCCTGGCGAAACCTTGCAAATACACATGTCGGATGAGTTAGAAGCTCAGTATCCCCGTCGAATTATTGTGGACGACACAGATCCTCGCATCACCTACGACACTGGCTCATGGGACTTTGACGGATCGGCTTTTGTCAATTCAAATGGATTACTCGGGGACCCGTACAACAAGACAATGAGGGGGACCAATTCGGCAAAAGCGAGCCTCACATTCACCTTTGAGGGTAAGTCATATTGACTCTACGTCGCTATGGCGGGTCTCAATTCAATGGTCATCTCCTTCTCACAGGCGACTACATCCAAGTTCGGGGCGCCAGGGATAACCGAAAAATACCGCCTCCCAACGACACTGGCTTAGACCGGCCAAATGATTTTCCCGAATTCACTTGCCAGATCGACAACGAATTGGAACCATTTCCCCGATACGCTACCTATTACAAGTTCTATACCACCAACGTCCCTCTATGCGAGAAGGCCAACCTTTCTAAGGGAAGACATACCTTGACAATGACCATTATGATCAACGACCCGAACCGACAAGTTTTTTGGCTGGATTCGATCGAGTATTCCCCTTTGCCTACTGCCGACCTCACGAAAGAAATCACGAGAGTCTATTCAAATGATCCGAGGAGTTGGATGAATACCACAAGCGCGTCGATATCTTTCAGGTTCAATGGTACGTACTATGTCCATTTGCATGGATTCCTCCGTGCGTTCAGCCTGATCAAGCTCCTTTTGATAGGAACGTCTATATCACTGTATGGATCGGACCTTTGGGGATCCAAATCACTTGAAGACCCCCCTCCCGTCGGCACCACCGGGTCATACAGAGTTGATAATGAACAGTCTGTCCAGTTCACCATCCCGGGGTCAGAAGCTCTACCACTTGATCGGGGAAATGTTAACGGTTACGGCTGGTATAACAAACGTCTTTTCATCGCGGAGTCATTGGATGGCAATAAGGAGCATGAAATCGTCGTTTCTTACAATGGAAACAACGGTGGTACGGGCCGATCACAACCATTGCTCATTGACTATTTGCTTGTGGGTAACCATCAGCCGCAGTCTGACTCGAGCTCATCGGGGTCGGGGGAAGCGGGGGAAAGCGGCAATAGTGGCAAGGTCTCTGTTGGAGGGATAGTAGGTGGCGTTGTGGGCGGTATATTTGTCATCATTGCAATTGCTGTGTTGGTGTGGTTCCTGAGGAAGCGGAAGAGACAAAGCGATTTCATCGACGAGAGAGGAGTTGTGGAGCCATTTGATACTATGGCTGTGGTGCGGAGCCGTCCGCCGGTGCTCTCTCAGACTCTACAGTCCACAGAAGGGACCGAAACGACCCACAGCACGTATTCAAGTCCTCTTGCGGGAAACTTTGAGAGGCTGAAGCAAGCACAACGGGAGGCCATCAATACAGCACCACGTCAAGAGCTAGATAGTGGGCTTCGGTATGGCCGCGACGTAGATACTACTACCTCTTCTCATACCACAGTTCTACCACCTGTGTACACAGCGGAGTAGATAAAGTAATGTATGTATCCCAATAAACCATTCATTCCCTCCGAGTCTCGTTTATAGATAAATGTGTAATCCCTAAACCTTGCCGCGCCCAGGTCTGTCTGCACGTAGAGGTGGGACAATCAGATACTACCACTGGGGCTGTGGGAAGCAGAACATCGGATGTTCTGTTCAACATCCCGTCTACTTGTCAAGAGGAGGTTGCCCAGTTAGTCGATATACGGCTACACATCCGAAATGAAAGACGCACAACGGGAGAAAGAGGTAAGTGTCAGGGCCAGCGTGGGAGATCCGGCTACGCCGGTTCATCCAGGCTGGCGCTGACGTAACGGGAAGTTCTGAGCACCAACCACCACCACAAGACGCATAACCAGTCCTCTCTGCCGAGCTGTCAAGAATTCGAAACATCAAGGGATCTATGGTATCTTCGCCTCTACGCTTTGGTGGACACGAAGGTACGTAGTCACCACTGTCGTCGGAAGGATCGTCTCAACCTCATTCGGCGTGATATTTGTTTGTTTTTTTTCAGAACCCAATGGAAAAGATCCTCGTCCGCCGTCTGGTGACTATTTTAGAGATATTTTTCTCTTAAAAGTACGTTCATTGCTACTCACACATCCGGCAGGCTTATTCAGTCTGCATCTTTCCAACAGCACAGACCTCTCCGTCATGAAATCGGATTCAGGCTCTATACCCATGAGCTTACAACTATCAAGAATCGTCCAATCTCTTTTTACCAGCAATCAGAAACATAAGGAGAAATAGTAGCAACAAAGTGGAAAAGGGATGAGGAGGGGCGGGTGAACTCGTGAATATCCTTGCTATAATTGCTGTAACTTCATCCCTAGAACATCGCGCGAATCCGGACGACACACGCCTTCTATAGTCAAGTATCTGCTGATGGTAGGTCTTCCTTATTTGTCCTGTTACCACTATTCATTTCAAGCGTGCTCTTAGCCCTCAAACAGTGGCAACGAACCAGCAAAACGTGTGGGGCATTGTCTTCCCAGTTGATGTCGGTCCAATCTCATGATTTCTACCCCTCGACTCGTATTCTCATCCTTTTCGCTTTCTAGCGATGGTTTTGTCCAGACTTCTGACCACCGGCTCATTTTGATCATGGATGCTGATACGTTAGGATGCTGTTGGTTACGGGTAGCAAAGGGAACACAAAAAGAAGGGTACGTTGGCTATCATGATACAGTCATCCTGGCATTGATTTCATTTTAAAGATCCATCATCGCCGCTACTACGATTAACTGTGTATCCTCAGTTCTCCCGATCCCTCCGTGTTCACTGGCCTATCGGGATAGCAACTTCTACAAATCCTCAGCGAAATACCTAGTCGAATTGGACAGTCCAACAATACTGCTCAAAATGGCTCAAGGTGTATGGTAGATCGTCGTCTGGGTAGTCTGTCTTCGCTCCCGCTATCACGAAGCCTTCTGTTGGGTCATACAGCCGGTCTACACCTCCTCTCTTCATCCCGAAGCGGTCGAATATGATTGGTACGCGAGCATGTGTTCGCTACCGCTCCGTGATCTTTGCAAGGGAGGAGCTCGTTGTGTAGCGAGGAACACCTTGTTCATAAACAAGCGAGGTTCTCTGGAAGTGGGGGTCGAAGGAACGTACTCAGCTCGCCTCCGACGAGTTAGGGCTTATCATCGACGGGTATGGATATAGTTGTGGCACGGAGGAATGGATGGAAGTGCACATCGTGGGGTGCTCGGGATTGGATCTGGATCTGAGGGCAGATTTTCCAGTGCTCGTGGTGCGTGTTTTAGCTTGGGGTTGTAGCGGTGCAATGACGAACTGGTGCTCTTCTTTTTCTAGTCAACGGTTGACGACCATCTCCGCCTGATATATGCAGCAGTCAATACGCCTATTAACATTCACATTCGCATTTTCCGTCAACACCTCCACTCTTCCGTCTCTGCATGTTACCTCGCCTCGTTCACGAATGCAAGAACGCCCTCGTACTGCCGCCCTTTGCTCATATCCTCACCGAATATCTCTTCAGAACCCCACTGCTACCAATCCAGTTTGTAAGGGGTAGCAATGCAACGTTCAACGTTCGATTTTGGACATTCGATACTACCCTTGTGGTGTAGTATGTCATTCAAGCGACTCGAGGTATCACCTAGTTGCCCTACCGATGGTGTCGGCGAACACTATGCTTTCCTCCGCATTGAGATGTGGTGGGGTGGTTGGAGACGTTGGCGAATGGAAGGAGGTTTAGAGCGGGAGAAGGAAAACGCTAAGCGTGGAAAACTGTATTGGGATCTACTCATCGGGTTTGTCGATCTCCTCTACCACTCGTTACTGTTCTATATTCATGTCGATGTTGTTATTTAGACGGAAGAAGCCCTTCAGGATCTCTCTACCTACCCAACAAGTTCCGTGCGTCGGGGTGGCACTATCATGATAGAAACTGCTGTCTTTGTATATTTGCTGGTGAAATCCAACGCTCCGCCTACCTTTATCCACGATAGCCAATCTTTCTGGAGCACACCCCTTCTTTTGTTTCCTGGAATGTGGTCCAGACGTTCAACCTCTGACCGACAACCAGTCCCGGGAGTCAAACTCAACGCTTCCCGAACATGCATTGAGTATCGAGAGTGCTTCATCACAGCCTCGGATCTCACGTTCCCAAGAGACGGTCAGTTATTACCGTCTCTCTTTCCAGGTACCTATAAGTCCCGAGGGGTTTAGCGCGAGTACTGTGTTGAGAGGGCTGCCTCGAACCCGATACGCAGGCTGCATGGTCTCACTTGGCCTCGTTTAATACATAACGCTCGCATGGGTCCAGATAGAAACTAACTACAGCGGACACTCGGCAGGATTCGATTCAGGGACACTGTACCTTGTGACATACTGTAAGCTTCAGGCACTCCGATGGACGCTTGCTTACTTGCTCATTTCGTAACGAATTGTGTCTGGGAACGTCTTAAAAAGTCGGAACGCGTTCAAAATCATCGCATACTCGTCCCATTTGACCCGCAGCCTTTCCATCATTCGACGATGTACTCAGCCAGCATTCAAAAACTTCTTGTGTTGATCTCTTTGGTCGTAGTCGCCGCTGCAGGCGTTCAGCTTCAGAATAGTGATAGCTCCCGTGAGGGTCTCTCACAAACTCACTTGCGATACGGTCACACTCATCGTCCATGTACTGACCTATTTCACTCAATTCGTATGGCGTGTGACCACTTTCGAAATAAACTTTTCGCCAGAAATTCCGATAAATTGAGAAAAAATTATTGGCGGGGTTCTCGAAAATGGGTGTGACCTGTGACCATACGAATTGAGTGAAATAGGTCAGTAGATGAAGGCTGTCTCGCCGCTTCGTCAAAGACCGCTGGTGCACCCGTCATTTATCACGACTGTCTCACCGGTGACGCCTCAAGCTAAAACTGGGATATTCCAGGTTTCCCGGTTGACCCGACACCTCGTCAACTCAAGCTTTCCGGTACAGATTTGGTAAGTTTGAACGCTAACAGATGTTCTCCGTAAGCACCGTGTTGACAACCTACAGTGTCTCGACGTGAAAGACGGCCTCAATGCTGATGGAGCCAAGCTCCAGCTTTGGACGTGTACACCTGGGAACGACAACCAACTATGGAGTCGCAACGCTAATACCGGGGCGTGGCAATGGGTTGGGACCAATAAGTGTATCGATCTTACTGGCGGTTTGAAGACGGATGGAAACCCAATCCAAGTTTGGAGTTGTGATCCCAGTGGTACAAACAGAAACCAGCTCTTCTCCGGGAAAACAGTCCCAGATACGGAGGCTGTTGCAGTCAAACTTATGAGTGGGAATGCTGTTTGTGAGTGAAGCATTCATTTTGTAATCAAGGCAAAAGTCTTGCTGGCGCTCGAAAATCTCCTGAGACACTCTGTCTCACTGCATCTGAGAACCGAGACGGCGCTCGAGTTTCTCTCGCAATTTGCAACGCCATCACCACTACCTTCCCCTCCGGCAATGCTACCTGGGTCGTCCCTCGCTCCACTCTAAACGGTGTTATCAGCACTTTCGACGGGACCAAATGTCTCGACCTCACCAGTGGCGCTGTCTCCAACGGAACTCCTCTCTAAATATGGTCATGCGACGCACAGAATCCAAACCAAGCGTGGAGAGTCGATGGACTCACCCCGAAGAGGAACCCGGTGATTTTTAAGACCGGGACTGAGAAGTGTGTGGATGTGAAGGACGGGAACTTTGCTCCTGGCGGTGATGTGAGTTATCAAAACCTCCCTGCAGGCCTGTGAAGGGCTCATCCGTTCTATTCACCCACTCAGATTTAGATTTGGGATTGCGGATCTGGGAACAGCCAAGGGGTGTCACCAAAAAAACTTTTATATATGATGTTCCCATACGAACTTAAGGCCCTTTGGGACCCCCCCTCCCCCATCCCTCCTACCATTTTGAGAAGGTGTTTCTCACAGTCACATGCCCATCTTACCTATTGAACACGTCCTGACAATGTATTTTCCAGCCTGAGTTGGTGTTAATGTTACTTAAAAGTACTGAGACCCTCTGAATACAGTAAGACCCAAGTGGGTTGCTTCAGGGAATCATATGTCTGATACGAAGGTACAAAACCTGGACTCCAGACTCTGGCATACCTTCCCAAGTTCAGTGACTTGTACAGTTCACACTGGATTCTGGCACAAAAACATCTAATTTTTGGCCTTACTGGCTGTCTACTTCAATCTCCAGCCTCTGAGTACTCTGAATGGATGTCAAAATGTAATGAAAGGGCTCTCTAGACCCTCTAAGGTCCGCTCAAGGGGGGGTCACTTTTTGACCTTAAGGGCTCGGAGACCCCCCCTCCCCCCCCTACCCCATATGACCGAGATGCCCGGGTGACACCCCTTGGGAACAGCCCGAATAACTGGTTCGTCCCCTCGCAGTTATGAGACGTTATGGAAGGTCGGCATTGGCAGATGGAATTGGCGTTGTGTCGGACAATCTTCCTGTTTGCACTTAACGGACCTAGAATTGGATATGTCGTTGAATACATCGATTCTCACGGACAATCGGTATCAGACTAGTGATGTTATCCGGCTCTGCTCCAGCTCGATCATCCGGATATCCTCGAACGTTCAGGACCATACCAGTGGACTGAAGTTGGTAACTGTGAGTTATTGCGCCTACTCCAGCATGTACATAAGTAGGTGACAATGTTGTGGAGCCCAGGGAAGTACCTATCTCGCTAGTATATCTCAGTCCACTGCTCTGCCTTCTTCGGTTCCTCATCATGAGTCAAGACCCAAACAAGCATAGCAATTGCGATGAGGACCAATACACTACCAGTCACGCTACCTGCTATTCCCCCGACGGAACCCTTTCTATCGGCCTTCCCCATGTCCTTTTCCGATTCTTGAGTTTGATTGTTTGTCGCAAGCAAGTCATCGATGAGCAGCGGTTGTGAAGAGCCGTATTGCTGTGCTTTTACATACCTACTGTGGTTTTCAGCATACCAACCATAACCCGTAACGCTTCCCGGATTACATGGTAGAGTCCTTGATCCTGGAATTCTGAATGAGACGGACTGTTCAGCATCAATGTGGTATGATCCTGTAGTGTTGACAAGGGGAGCGTCCTCGAGTGATCCCCGAAGATATAATCCACACAGGGCCACAGATGCTCCTACTGAATCAGCTTGGCAAGCTGGCCCAAACCTACAAAAGACGCAGATATGCGTGCTCACCACTGAGTTCAAAAGCCATAGACGTGTTTCCGGTGCTTATCCAACTCATCCGATCACTATAATACACCCTCAGAGCCTGCTTTGCAAGGTTTGGATAACTTGGCGGCGATTACTCTATCGTATCTAGCCAGAAAACGGTTTGATTTGGGTTGTCAGCCGTGATTTGAGTTGTCAAGGTGTGTATTCCTGCCGAAAGGTTTGCTCGCTTGCAGAGAGGAACGTTCGTGGTGTAGTACTTGTGAACAATAGCGTAATTAGCGAATGGGACGAAGTCGTTGCCGTCCTCGCAGCTGAACTTGGGGATGATCTTGTCGCGGCAAAAGCCTGTGTCGGTGGAAAGGCGGGGTATCTTCGGTTGCATATAGAGCCTCTGACCTAATCATAGTCACCTGTGAGAAAAGGTTTTGCATCGAGTCGACGTCTGCTTTTGAGCTCTTGAGGGCGAACGTGAAGCTCGTCTTTGCCGATTTTGTGCCCCTCATCGTCTCGGGGTACGGGTCTCCGAGTATACCATAATTGACAAACATCAATCCGTCAAACTCGCATGAACTGGTGTCATAGGCTATTCGTGGATCTGTGTCATCGGCCATAACGTGACGGGGATGTTGACTGTCTAATTTCTTTGGTGAACCCAGATATTTTCTGCGGGACGCCAGACGGTCGCGCTTTCTACGTATCCTGGTTGGTTCTTGATAACAGACAAGATATATTGGGCTCGTCGAGCGGCTTAACAGTGTGGTAATAGCCTCAACGGCAACAATGCTTGAAGTTGACGGCAAAGCCCGGCATGACCGGGAATTGCCGATACCTATAATCCCACTTCACACCCAAAGTAGGTCCGAGAAGGCTCTGAGATCACCCGAACGTGCAAGCTCGCCTGAAATTGCTATCTGGGCAGTCGGTAGAGTAATATTGAAATTGATTGTTATGCAATACCTAGCTTGAGGCAGTCATACATCATGTGCGTGGGTTCCCAAACCATTGAGTGAGATTGTTACAGATCAGGATCAAATAATGAAGTCAGAGTATACTGTGAGTGTGATACTTGTGCTGTACGTTGCTATTCCTACACTAGTCGAGCCCTCACTGTGATACCAAATTTGTGTTCCGATTCGGACGTCCTTGAGAAACCCGAGCCAATAACAGGGAGCCCCGCAATTCCTAGTGCCGCGAGACGATTCAGGGTCAAGATGCTTCCACCCAGGCAACGTAGTTGGTCCCCCAACTTGTAGATGATGCAAGGCATAGGATGCGTGCCATGATGGTCGCGAGGGTGGAAGCTCACACCATCACAGTGAGGGCCGCCTGGAATGATGTTCCCTTTGCATAGACACCCCTCAACAGTGGAAGGAAAACATCAGAGGCTCAACACCTCACTTTGGTATTATCTTGTTAAGTGTGGAAAATATTAAGTCATGAAAAATGTAGCAGAGTGAAAAGGACAACAGACTTCACAGCTAAAAAAAAACAAACTCCACATGTTTTCCCAGCAGCCCTGAACAAGTATCTTAGAGACTTAATTTCAATTGATCAAACATTAACTGATCCCCACAGTATTGAGACAATTTCACCCAATGAGATGTTGACTTGCCTAATATTGGTAAGTGTCCTCTCAAGGTCCTGATATCTTGAACCTGGTAGTAAATCAGATTCCAAAAAGTTCTCATCCTGTTTGAACTCACAACTGCCATCTTTTTCTCTAGCCATGGCCTTCAACTGTCCGCAAGTTGTCATCTCTAGTTTCTGCTTGGACAAACAGTTAGAGTGCATTGTAGGGTTGGGTCTCTCAGCCTCTCAGTTATGTGTGAGTGCACTAAATAAGTCCATGTGTTCCAAGACAGCTAAATAGTCATCCCTGGTGTTCAATGTGCTAGATTCTGTTTTTTGTCTATGGTCAGTCCCTTCAACTCATTTGTATCACTGTCATTCAGTTGACTCGCTCAATCTATGTACTCCCTATGTGGCAGGCATCTACATTGTCCTGTTTGGAGTCTCTATTTCCATTCTTGTCAAACGAAGACCAGAATGGTTTTGGATCCATACTCTCATCAGCTCAGGGCTCTTTGTCCTTACAACTGCCAGTGTTGTCTTGAACATGTTATATGGGTTTCTTGATCTAACTTTGTTCAATGCGGAGACCAATATACCATATGCAACGGGTGGGACCGCAGCATCTTCTGTATGGAGAGGTAGCGCCGACTCAGGAACTCGAGCACGTGAGAAAGTGAGTAATTGGCAGGCCTGAACATGTTGTTGTGCCTCTCAACATCAACGATAGGAATATAGGATATGGGATACAGGTTGTTGGGGTCACCTCAAAGTACATGCATTTGGAAACTATGTGTCCAAAATAATGATTGACTTTTTTTTCATAGCGCATTGACGAATATTATCTTGGTGCAATTCCCGTTAACACACCGCTCTACCTCTACTGACTTTGTTCTGGTTACGAATAGCTCTGGAGATGTTATCTGGTCTGGGGAAGTCGAAGGACTGTGATCATTTTCCCCGCCCTTCTCTGCTTTGCCAACAACGGTAGGCAATACAGCTACCACTGCCAGTATGCTACAGGAAGATAATGAACATTTTTCACAATCTTTCACAGTCCTAGGATACTTAACGGAGGTTCATTTCGGGGGAAATGATTGGGCTGAAAGGCATAGCGTCAATGCCTTTACAACAATTGAGGGCTTTTTAGAGAAGAATAGACCTTCTGCCCAATTGGTCGTTCTAATATGTTTCACAATTGGGAGCCTGTGCATAACTCTGTTGCTTACCGGGCTCATCGGTGAGTAGGTTGAGACTATCTCTGTAACACCGTTAATCAATTGGATGTCTTGTCCAAGCTGGACGGATATTTTATATCAGCCACCAGGTCGCGGCACTCAGCAAGCAGCCAGTTGCGAGTATGTACACAACGATTTCCCATGTGTCGTGAGTCGATATCGATCACTATCACCATTCCTTGATACCTACTGTCACGGCGGGATTTTCGATGTCCACTTGTGCTTTGTGTGGTGATGTCCAGTCAGTTGTCCAGTCGGTTGTCCAGTAGGATGTCCACTCACAGGCTGTGGCCAAAATCAAACAAAAACTGTTTATTCATATGAGCATTGCTGTATTCCGGCCTTGATTATTCTCATGAAAGGGATCACCATCTGGCGAGACTGGCTTACAGTACCTGAGCCCTGGGTCTGGCCTCTGGTCAATAGTTCTTGCACCTCCCTTTTTAGCCTGGACCTCCCTGGGGCTGATACCTATCTTCCTCTTTGAAGTGACAAGGGGCACCTTTGACAGAACTGTGGTTTTGAATGCCATGCAGCATTGGCCCTCCTACAAGACCTCCCGTACCTTCAGCACACCCATTTGTAGTTGCCCAGTATGGTGATCAGTACTTGAAGCACAAAGAAGCACAATGATGCAGATAAGTGAATGGAGAATTGACGATAAGCTATATCGGGAATATCATGTGATGTGATTATCCTTTTATAGTTTATCAGTCCCTTTCCTTACACTTAGACCCTCGTGTCTTTCCGGCATAACATCTTCCCATCTGCTCTTTCCACTTCCCTGGACCCGACGTTTCATGGCCTCTACAAACTGTTGAACCCTGAATTAGAACAACTGTATGACAGTGCAATAAACATGGTGGCTTCTGAAAGTACATAAGGGGACACAAAGTCCTTACCCTTCACAGGCTGCGTCTGTGTGCCTGATCCAAGCACTGAGCACAAGACTTTGGATCTGGTATGAGCACAAGTAGCTTGCACTCCACTCTTTGGCAGTTTAATCATGCTCACTGGGCAAAAAAGGTCAAGCCTGTGACAATTTCCTGCCTATTAATAGCACCTCTGTGACTGTATTGTGACTGACAAGCAGTGGACATCCTACTGGACAACCGACTGGACAACTGACTGGACATCACCACACAAAGCACAAGTGGACATCGAAAATCCCGCCGTGTGTACCCGCTGATGACACACATAGAATTGAATCGGGCATTCTGTACCCACTCACACTTATTGCCTTCACCGTTATTTTACTTGTGGCATCCAGGTTGAGCGACTCAACCGAATCGGGGAGGCCAACGATCCTTGTATACGGACTATATATGGGCACAAGAATAATCTATTCTGTGTTCGTTCCGATAATGGTGAGTGTACTGATGTATCAGTACGGCCATCAGATTTTAGATGCGAGTATAAGTTCCTGACACAATACACACCTGCTACTCACAGGGAATTGCTTCTACGTTGATAGTCGTACGCTCGGCACTGGGTATTGTGATTACTGACGAGCATTCATTCAAAATGACCGTGTTGGGAACCAATGAAGGGACACTTGACAGAATTGTTGACATCGGGAGATGTACTCAGTCAGCGCCAAAAGAAGATGACTCCCATGATCCGGTTGTGGAAGAAACGGAGGTAGTGGAAGGCAAGCAAGACGAGCTCGCATAATTACCGGAGAATATTGATGTAACCGTTAGTGTGAATGTAATTTGTTAATCGCTCTAGAGTATCCCTGGCGCTGGTAATTGGAAGTTGGAGAACCCCACGGATAAGAGTCATATTATCTGTAGAATTTTATCATTGATGATAACTCTTCACCGAGATGTCAACCTGAGAAATTACTGACCGAGCTATAGATGACGGTCACGAACTCAATCGAGCCCCTTCTCGATAAGCATCTGCTGCTCCGTTTTCCCCTAACACTGATGCTCGAGTGCTAGACTATATGGTTTAATCTGTCCTGGATAAGTGGAATCGATTCTAGGGTGAGAGGGAGGACACATGTCGAGTTTGCCACAAGGCGGCCCTCTGCCGAAATATTGAGACAAAGAGTCGGCAATTAGGAAGAAAAAGATAAAAAAGTAATGAAGGACGTGGCAACTCCGCATGCTAGACCTAGGTAGAGACCAAAGATGTCGGGAAAGGGATCTACAAATAGAGGGATGGTGAAATATCGCGTACTTGATCGCAAATTGAATCGTATCTGCTTGTCCAATTTTCAAGTAGGATGCTCAGCGATTTCAACACAACCAAGGGGTATCTTATCCAATTGAAACCTGACAAGATTGATATCGTTGTTCACTTCGTTGTCCGCTTCCACTTCCTGTGCCTCGATATGTACGGGAAACTTCTGAAATAGCCTCTGAATGAACTCAGGTACACAATCCGAGTATTAGGGCGCTGATGATGGCTCAATAGGCAGTTTGCGCGGCTCGACAAGTGTGCGAAAACATTGCGTAATACGAACCTGTTCGAGATTGGGTCTTTTTTACATTGCGTGAGGCCACCAACACTGGCCAGTTCTGCGTACATCCCAAACCAGAAATTGTCCTCGCACAGCAGAAATTGATTCAGAGAGGCGCAGAAACACTTTGTAACACTGAAAATGGCTATTCCCCTCCGGTAATCTCATGATAGAGGTGGCCTTGAACATGAACAATAGGCTATGGCCGGTGATGTCACAGGTAATTTCTTGCTGATCTATGGCCCCTCCTGGTCAAGAGACTGGCCTCTCATAATATCTTTAATGGCCCGGAGACTCAACCACATCCTTCTGAGGGATTTTGGACCAGGAGAGAGTCCTTCAGAAGGAAAATACGCGTGAGCTTGAAGGTGGTCTCACGCAACGCAAAAAAGGCCAAATCTCGAACAAGTTTGTATTACGCAATGTTTTCGCACACTTGTTGAGCCACGCAAACTGCCTAATATATCAAAGTTCGACGTGCTCAACGGTCCAGTTCTACAGATCAACATTAATTATCAGTTCCTTCCTTTATCATTGTGTAATTACTTCCGAATACAATTGAACGTACATAGTCACATATGAGAGTGAGAATCTCATCTATCTCTACGTAGGTGATTGAAACCTCTCAATCACTCCAGCCCTCCAGCCAAAGAACAATCTATTTGGGCTGCTGTTACCGGTAGCGACTAAACGTCGTCCGTGGACGTGTAAAATGTCAGTTGCGGTTGAGAAACAGACGAGGAGCGGCCTACATACCTGCCAAATGACCTTCTGGCTCGAGTAGCTTCATCAGCACCTTCAGCCGCGTTGCTTTCACCTTGTTCCATATTTTTAAATCTCTGCGCCTGTCAATAATCCGAGCCTGTGAGAAAGGAGGTGCAGCTGAGGAGTCAAGATAACCGAGTGTCGGTATAGAGATATCTCCGGACGGTGCTTCTGCGCATCCTTCTCCCTCCACAAGAGTCGCTCCGAAATCTGCTCCTGTCTGCCTGTGTGCTGTTGGCTAGGAAATTAGGATTGTCCTTAGGCTACAAGACCGTCGTTCACTTTGGCCTGCAAGATACGAAGGGTAAGGTTTGGTTTAGCTTCAAAAGACAGCAACAGAACACACCTAGAATCACCAATGACAAGCAACTGGTCGTCCGCAACTTATGCAATGTCTCTGCAGCTCGATACCCTCAAGATGACAGGGAGAGAGGCAACCCGGTAGACAGTCAAGAAACGGGGACATGAAAGGGGAGGATTGGATGTTACAAAGATATAATATTTGTATCCAGTTTTGTATTATGACTGGGTATCTCAGGCCAATGGACGCCTGGGAGAGCCCATTCAATGACATCCGCCACAATACACCATGATTAACCACATCTTGGCACTGAGGAAACGTCGGAAGTCGGACTCTTACATACAGGCTACGAGCACCTAAACCCGTCCCTCCATCGTTTCCTCCATCATCCAGCGTTATATGCGAAGTTTGCGATGCAGACGAAGGGCGTGATCTTTGCGCTGCTGTATAGAAGAGGAGCGCCCGGATGACCGCAGTTTTGAGAGAGATATCCACGATGAAAAGACAACACTGGTGGCTGTGTAACGTGCTCTGAACGAGAAGATACCAGCGAGCATGAGGGTGGAGGTGGATCCAAAGCGGAAGTTGGTGAGCTATGAAGGTTATGATTGATCCTGTCCTGTGTGTAAGTGAACGCGATAAGATTGGCAAGCTTTGCCGACTCTGGTAAAGGGATTTTAATCTCTCTCCATTGCAATGACGACCCGTAGGTCAAGGCGCGCAACGAATCGTAGATGGGATAGATGGGATATCTCATCCGAAATTCGATCTGGAAGGCGGGGTATGGAGACAATGGGGTCCTGGCGAGGTGGAATTGGTGGTCTAGGGTCCGAGGTACTACCGCTGTATCTCAAGACGGAGCTCAAGCGGCCTATTTAGCGAAGACGAAGTGTTTCGTAACGAGCGCGGTTGCCAGCACCAACCCGGATGAGATCGGGATATCAACGTACGATCATCTGAACCCATCCTTCCATCTTCTGTTGCACAAACCAGTCCCATAAGCAACCGTGACGGGGCAAATGAAGAGAATAATGCACATACTGCTCCGAAAATGATAAACGCTGGAGTGAGTGCCGTTTCGAGAGGGATATTCGACAACAACAAGCTGGCAGACGTAGTTGTGCGACGAGCCTGAAGGTCAGGGGTTTCATCTGTGGCGAGGTCGATCATGGTTCGTGTCGGTAAAAGCCATACAATGACGAAGCTTTGAATCTCGATGCTAGGATAATCGGGCAGCTGAACGGTAACCTATCACGGGGGTTGCGCCATGTATACTGAATGAGGTTCCACACACTCGACCCGAAAGGTGGTGGTAGCAGCGTCAACGTTGTTAATGTGAGGCCGCGGTGAAGGAGAGCTGGTTTATAAAGAACCGAAGGACAAAAGTCCCGGTAGCGAGGACGAATATTGCTGGGGGCTCGAGATGTACGTTTGTGCGGCTGGAAATCGAGAGATCGGATGGCAGTCGAGGACATCATTCATGTATCCCAGCCAGAACCACTGGGCCAAGGAGGGGGATGCCAAACAGCGTTATCCCGTTGTTCAATACGCTCTGTTGTCAATTCCGATTTGAGGTCAAAAGATGGTTGCATAGGGAGTTAGACGTACTTAGTAGGGGCCGACTGTCTTTCACCCTGTCGTTCTTCCGCAAATAACCACGAAATCTCTGATACCGACGAGCTGCATTCCTCCTTCATCGTAGTTCGACCGAAAAACGTGGTAAAATGTTGGTACACCCGAGCCCTGAAGGGGAAATGAGCATCAGAAAGACGGCAAAATCAACAAAGGAAAAGACAGAAGGCTACGGAAAGCCATAAAGATGTAGAGAAAGATAAAACACTCACAAAGCTCCAAGTTTGACGAAAATGGCCCCGAAAAACATTGGTAAGGGTCAACCTTCCCGCTGGTTGAACCGAGAGATCTAATCGGCTAGTCTCGCTTATAGGCAGTTCATTGGGCTCAACGATTAAAGCCAAAGTTTCTCCCGTGAGGGGTTCCGGGCTGGAAGACTCGATTCATGGCGCTTGTGCTTGACGTTGCAGCTGGCAGCACTCAAGATCATGGGTGGTATAACAATCTCAAACGCATTTATGAGCTTGTTCTCTTCATGTCTCGATTCTTATGTCGACATGGCCTTGAACGTGCAGCTACTTCGAGCAGACCTGAGTCTGAAAGTCGGAAAATGGAGAAAAAAACCAAAATGTCATACCAATGTAGCAGCTTCTTGTCTCAAAAGTTGATAGTAGTTGTAGTCGAATCAAGATACGACTGTTGATACATGTCTGGGAGATACGAGTCAAAATTTGAGGAGCAGTCGCGAGGAAGGTGGGAGCAGAACGGAAAATTCGAAATTGTCACGTTTTCAGGCTGAGGAGCACCCAGATTTGCGTCATTTCGGAAATTGACCCCGGATATCCGGAAGTTAAGACCGGAAGTTCGCCACATCATGGACGAGATAAGTAGATTGACCCCTTTGTGAAAGGCGGGGATCTCGAGTGTGCAGCACCTGATATACTTCAATGACTCGATGAGTAATGTTGCCTTTCTCTGGTTCGCAAATTTGGCGATCAATATTTCAATGGCAGCTAGTAACACCGAGGGTGCGACCACAGTACCCAGCCTTTGGTCTCCTCAGCGAGAGGTGGGAGGGTGCTCACGACGCTTCCCGAGATGTTAAACTGCCTCAATCCGCCTTGTGCCCGTTATTAACTACACATCGGTGTAGACGAATCTTTTCGCCAATCCCTCCATGTGACCTCAACTGGGGTGATGAAGATGAGTGTCTAGGTCTTCCATGATTGAGAAAACGTTTGGTAATGCTGCAAAGAGTTCTTCCGGAGTGCCATACTCGTACATGAATTTTTGATTGTTGCAAGGCGAAGGTTATGTAAGAGAGAAAAGAAGCACACAAAGAAAGTCGCGAGTCAAAAAATCGGGGACCGATCGTAAGAATGAAGGGCAAGCGAAGATGAGGTATGAGGAAGCTGACGGTACGATATGACAGTGAATCGGCCGAGCAGAGTTGTACCTAATTACTCGTGTCCGGTGTATTTTCTTCCATATACACAATGGTAGAGATCATGCAAAAGTAGCCGCCTTTCCTGACTTCTCCCCCCACACTCGAGCCTCCGGTTCATATTTTGAACTCAAAGTACGTATTGCTCGTCCTTGTCTAGCTAACGACTCAACTCTAGATGCATACAACGTAAGGTCAACAAAAACCTGATCGCATGAATGTGATCACTCCTCGTGCAACAAAATTTCTCGATGCTTGTCACTGGCACAATCGCCGTACACGTTCGCAGGCGAGGAGAAATTTCAACGTGATGATTCTCACCGCTTCAGATTCGATAGCAGGCTATGAGACCTTGGAGGTGAGTCGCTCGCTTTGTAGATCTTATATGGGTCTACGTCGCCATTTGTAGCGGAAACGTGACTTGCTCTCACGGCCGACGCGACTCATTCTCGAATCATTTCCCCGACTCGTATTTCTGACTACCTGTACTTATAGACTCAGTGTTTCGACTCATATTATACTTTATAACTCATATATACGTGTCTTGACTCCTACCTGACTCCTATAGCTTACAAAATACTTACATATTCATGACTAGGACCCTGTATTACTTTAGTATATAAAGGGATCGTCAACGCTGTAAAATTACTCTAACTTTCTCTCAATATATCTAGTTGAAAACGTTCTCTTACGGTGTGACTTCAAGACTGTGAAACTTACTCGTAGCGGTGTGATTATTCGTCACAAATCCGCTACATTTTTTTGAACGCACCCAACTTTATCACTACTACTTACTTCACACTCTAAACTCACGCTAACCAACCTATTGGGAACGAGAAGACTGATCATCTTCGTCACGCCATTTGTTGGATCAATTAACAATGTCGACTAGATACACACTACGCCCACGGGGGCACCAGAACACGTCAAACGTGAGCAACTTCGATGAGGGACCAACTACGTCAACCCCTCGTCGACGCTCAAATTCATCGCCACCGGTGATGCCGTCGCCAACAGCTGACAAGGGAAAATCCAAACAACCCGAAGTCGAGCCTGAAGGCGACACAGGTGCTGAAATAATATCAGGAAACATCAGCAACAACGAGGAGGTTCAATTCTGGATGAGAGAAACAGACTCACCGCAGACTGAGAACCAGTCTCCCCACGACAGCCCCGAGAGGTTTCAGGCAGGAAGCTCAAGGAGCTTGGCGGACCAAGGGCCTAGGGAGAATAATAAGCAATCGGGAGAATCAAGAGGCCGGCAAATGGAGACTCACAAAGGTGTGAATCCAGAGCTCCCGAGAGCATTAGATGAGGATTCAAGAAATGTCGCACTCCAACAACAGTTGCTAAATAGCATTTTGGAGGCAAACAGTGAGGTCCTCGAAAGAATTAAAGAAGAGGCTAAGGAAAGAACTTACGCCGAATTCCTGGAATGGCGGGAAAAGGACCGCCGTAAGCGCATCGAGGCGGCTGATAACCAAAACAAGGCAGCTAAGTCAGATGGAACAGGAATCAAGCAGGCTACCGAACGGCAAGAGAGTGTCGCTGTATCCAATACAATGGTTCAGCGGCTGGGACGTATAGCTGGTGAAAAAGTAAAACCTACCCAGGAGGGTGGATGCTTTCAGTCTAAACGCCCTATAGACTATCTCGCGCCTAGTAGTCACCTAGGAAAAATACTTGTTGGAGCGGGGGGCAATCCGCCGTCTGACAGCGGGTTGGAGTCGTCTGATGATGATGAAAACCCTGACAGAAGAAAGGAAGGTTCAACAAAAGGTAAGGAGGTCGAGACTACAATCACCTTCTCGGAAGAAATGAAGCTAAAACCAATAAAACCTACCAAATATGACGGCGCTATGAATCCGCGAAAGTTTTTGCGGTTCTCTAAGGAAGCTTACCGACTAGTAAAGGATGGTAAGGTGCCTAAGCACCGTCAAGTTGATATAGTTTCATATTACCTCGAGGGAAAAGCATACAGCTTTTACGAGCGAACGTGTGGTGATTGCCCTGAGGAATGGGTCTTGAAGGATTTTTTGATCCAGTTATACAACTATGTGTTTCCATTGAGCTATCGGACCGAGCAAAGACGAAAGTTGAAGACGCTCACACAGCATGGACGTCGTATCAGGGAGTATGTGGGTGAGTTTGAGGACCTGTGCGATGTGATTGGGATGACTGACGAGAGAGAAATGGTCACCTTGCTGTGGGATGGGTTTGACTCGAGCATCTCGGCAGGCTTATACAACCGTGATCTTCATCCGGAACGTTCTTCCTTGAAGGATGTGATCGGCGCCGCCGAAATGGTGGAGTTGGTTGAAGGTGTTCGAAAGAATGCCTCCTTTGGAAAGGATAACCGGGGAAATCGAAGCCGGTCGAAGGAGCCTGATCGGGAAAGTAAGCGCTCGGGAGCAAAATCAACATATAAACCTGACGGTCAAAAGTCTCAGGATAAAGGTGAGAACAAGTCGGGAAAAACTTACCATCGAAAGGACAAGCAGAAACCTCGTAAGACGCTTTCGGAAGCTGAGAAAAAAGAGTATAGTGCGGCGGGTAAGTGCTTCGAATGCGGAGAGGTCGGTCATTTTTCGAGGAATTGTCCACGCAGAAACTCAGTGAAAGGTGATTATAAAAAAGCGAAGAACCCACCTGGAGTCTCGGCTCACAATCTTGAATTCGCGTTAGCTGAAGAGCTACGGGAATCTATTGAGGAGACGGAGATTACGGTGAGCGCAATGAGTTGGTTTGAGGATGTAGAAGTAACCTACTACTCAAGTGGCTCCGAATCAGGAGACACCACACCTGAAGACCAAGCTACGGGCGAAACGACTCCCTGTGAGGATGTGAGTAGCGAAATAAGTACGGAACCATGGGAACAATACCCGCTAAATGACCCACCAGACACCCCAATTTCGCATTACAGTTCTGATAGCGTAGCTGAACTCGAGGCAAATTTGGCTCGAGTTAGTAGCGAGCTTGAGGCATGGGTGAATGAAGGGGGGTGGGGTGACACCTTTGGATGTGTCTCAAATCGACAGCTCATAGGTCATCCTCATAAAGAGTCATGGTGGAAGGATGTGTTCTTGAAGCCCAATGGAGATCTCCTAGACAACCACGAGGAGATTGACTCTGATGATGATGAAGAGTATTACTCACCGAATGGAAAATATAACTGTCGAGAAATCGATGTGTTACTAAAGGACGGCCGAGTGTGGTACCAGGAGGAGCGGCGAAAGGGAGACTGGGACGAAATAACTCGAATTCGGCAAGCCAAGTTTCAGACCAACCTGTTCAAACTGGAAAAGAGGAAGTGCAGGGTGGGTAGGGGTAGTCAAACAGGACTTTACCTTTACCGGCACTTGAATCATCCATCTTTTGGATGGACCTCAGATCCACCACTACTACGGGCATTCGGGGACCCAGTCGCAAACAGAGCAGAATTCCTTCTTAGTACTGGCGGCCCATATCTCCCGAATGAAGTCTACAATGATGATGAGTTGGAAAGATTTCTAGTATATCGAATTTCGAGAGACACTCACATTCTTGTTGATAACCTCTATTGCTCCCTGTATCCCAGCGACGGGACGGCCGGGCAGTGGGTAGTGCCATCTGAGTGGTTAGAAAACCCGTACTTCGACATAGTCGGATGGTACACTCATGCGAGGAGTATTTGGCACGAGGAACCAATGGTCGCAGTACCTTGGGATGAGATAGAGTTCATGGGAGATACCTACAAAAACGCGATCGAGTTTATACTGAATAATGCAACTCGATATCCCGGAGATGACTTACCACACAAAAAAGTTAGCTGCTCTTGCGGGGTTCGTTTCAAGGCGTCAAAAGTCAAACGTCATGAGTGGGAGTACTCGATTCACGATACTCACCGGGATCTACAATTCAAGCTACCCCGGAGGTATCTGCTGAAACCACAGTTCGATCTATTTAGGTGGGTGTGTAAGCGCTACATAGAAATACATAGAAATTGCTTCCCACCTACCTTGTGGCTCGAAGAGGACCTCGGACTAACAGATTTATTCAATCAGAATGGTCCAGCAGCCAATAACAAGTACGGGGTAATTCGGTCCCTGACAATTGATGAGTATATTGACTACCTCAATTTAAGAAAGGGACTACCTCGCCATATATGGTCTGTTGGAATTGAGGAACTGGAAATGCAAGTGAATGGGATACAAATTCCCAAGGGCCAATATGGGGGCCTGCAACGAAATGCTGCTAAGGTCAAAGACCCAGGAAGGAAGGTCCCGCGACCGGTTATCATTGGAGCATGCATAGATGGTCATCCCGTGCGAGCCCTAGTTGATACGGGGTCATTGGGGGACTTTATGTCCAATACCCTTGTAGATCAACTAAATTGTAAGCGGGAAGAGTTACAAACACCGCTCACGTTGCAGCTTGCAGTTCAAGGCTCTAGATCAAAAGTTAAACATAAGGTAAAGGCAAGGCTGAAGTATCAAGGAATAGACGAGGATAGATTCTTTGATACAGCCAATATTTCCACTTACGACATGATACTCGGAACACCTTGGTTGTACCAACACCAAGTGTCTGTTGGTTTCAACCCTGCTAAAGTAATCGTCGGGTCAGACGAATCACTGCCGTTGGAAGGAGCTGCTGTCACCTGCATTGCATCTCAATCAATGGAGATGTATTCCGAGCAAATCGAGCGAGCTCGGGCCCTCTTGATGGAATATGCAGAACCGCTATGCCGAACGGCGGCAGAAACGGAACTACCTCCGTTACGAGATATCAACCACCAGATTCCGTTAATAGATGAGCATCTGGTGATACCATGGCGGCCATCTCGATGCCCTGAGAAATACCGGAGTCAGTGGGCCGAAAAGCGAGATGCGTACATACGCAATGGGAGGTGGAAAGTTACTACCTCAAACAATACCGTTCCCATACTCTGTATCCCGAAACCCGCTCCAAATCAACACAAGTTGCGGATAGTCGTAGATTTAAGGGCAAGGAATGCCAATACCCGAAAACTGGCTTCTCCTCTCCCGGATATTGATGGCATCTTAAGGCGTGTAGCAAGAGCGAAATACCGTTCGATAATGGATGGTACAGATGCATACGAACAAATAAGAATTGAGCCTGGTGACGTCTGGAAGAGTGCTATGTCAACACCGGACGGGAATATGGTGAGTCTGGTGATACAACAAGGTGATTGTAACGCACCTGCAACGTACCAGACACTTATGAACCACTTATTTTCATCATACATAGGCCGGTTCATGGATGTCTACCTGGATGATCTGATAATCTACTCAGAGACCCTCGAAGATCACATTGAACATGTCAAAATCATACTCGACGTACTGAGGAAAGAAAAACTGTACCTCAATAAGCGAAAGTTGAACTTCCTCTCAGACGAAATTAGAGTTCTTGGGCGAGTAGTTGATGATCGAGGGATCCGTATGGATCCCGACAAAGTAGACGCAGTTGTAAAATGGAAAAGCCCTACAAACAGAGACCTCCTCAGGGGATTCTTGGGTGCTGTCGGGTATCTGGCAGATGATGTAGCGACAGTGCGCATCCCGATGAGCCACCTACACACACTAACAAGTGATAAGGTGTCATTCCATTGGGGTTATACTGAGGAACGCGCCTTTCAAGAAATTAAAAAGCTTGTTGGGAATGCGAAAGACCACCATCGCGTGCCTTTGAACTATGATCCCGGGGCACCACCAATCTGGCTGGTAACCGACGGGTCTAATACTGGAGTGGCTGGAGTGATTGTGCAAGGAGAATCATGGAATAAGGGGACAGTAGCGGCGTTCTACTCTGCCAAATTGAACCCGGCCCAGCAAAACTATGCTGTGCACGAGGTTGAAATGTTGGCCGGTGTCGAGAGTATGCTCCGACACCGGGATATTCTTCAAGGTGCCCGTTTTACATGGATAACAGACCACAAGGGCCTGATATATATTCTAGAGCAAAAGAATCTGTCGGGAAGGCAGGCCCGTTGGTTGGAAAAAATATCAGAATTCGACTTCACGGTAGAATACGTACCTGGGGTAGAAAACGTGCTGGCTGACGCCCTATCTCGACTTTACTCAAATGATCCCGCTGGGATTGTTCGGTCACGTAGCGAATACACATACTATGACGTGTCGGACAACGACGTCCTTGAAGCCTGTGGGGTCACGATACCACTGCTTGTCGGGAGAGAGGCAGAACAGATGTTGGCGGGGATGCCATTGCGTACAAATCGAGTAAAATCAAGACGGTTGCGGGAGTCGGAAGAGCATGCTGAGGCAATCAGGATGCAAGAGTTAGAAAGGGTTTCGATTGAGCAGGCCAAACGAAAGGAGGGCGAGAAGGGAGTCAAAAAGCCAAAGCCAACACGCATACCTCAGCAAATTTCAAATTCTGCTGAAGGAATAGCACCAAATAGTAATTTGACGCCCACCAAGGACTTAACGCCCAAAGCGCCTAAATCGACGGAACCAAATAGTCAGCCTGCTTTGGGCCCTGACGACCGGACCCTAGAGTCCAATCTTGAGGCTGTATCCGCAGAAACTCGTCATGACTCGCAGGGAACCAAAATCAGTCAAGAAACTGCGGGAATGACTTCACCGATACCAAACTCAGACTTACCAACACGAACACCTCAAGAATTCATTCCAGAAAATGAAAACGAGCGAGACACACCCTCGGGATGGACTGGAGGGCGGGTCGGAATTGATCTTGCGGCTGCGGTAAAAGAAAAATACAAGGGAGATTCCTTCTTTAGAGCTGTACTCGCGAACCCAAAGGAGTATCGAAATTTTGTATTGAAGGATGGAATCATATACCTAAAGCTGCGGGATCGCGACCTAATTTGTGTCCCCAAAGCTCTGATAGGTCAACAGAGCATTCGAGAAATAGTCATAGACGAGGCTCACTCATTATTAGCTCATCTCGGAGCTCGCAAAACACTGACGTACATCCGAGACTTCGCATGGTGGAAAACCATGGTTGACGATGTCCAAAAATTCTGTGCTTCCTGCCAGATCTGTCAACAAATCAAGACTGGGAATTATAAGCCCTACGGACAGTTGCAACACTTACCAGTACCAAAAGAGCCCTGGCACACTGTGGGCATCGACTTTGTGGGCCCTTTACCTGAGTCGAGAACGCGGCACGGAAGCTTTGATATGATCACAGTCATAATCGATCATCTTACTGGAATGGTTCATGCTGTGCCCAGTAGGTCAAACTATTCTGCGAAAGATGTTGCAGAGTTAGTATTCGCCGAGGTTTACAAGTTGCACGGCTTACCTTCAGTAATAGTGAGCGATAGGGACTCGCTCTTTACAAGCAAATTCTGGTCCCATCTACATCGACTGATAGGAACTAAATTGAAAATGTCTAGCTCTTATCACCCGCAGACTGACGGACTCACCGAAAGATCAAATAGGACGATTGCGCAAATGTTGCGAGCATGTGTTAACGAAACTCACACCGATTGGGCGACCAGGTTGCCTGCAATAGAATTCGCCACTCATTCAGCACGATCGGAGGTGACAGGCTATTCACCATTCTTCCTGAACTCAGGACGAGTGCCGAGGTCGTTTCTCTGGAACGATGCTGATAAAACTGAGTTCCCGGGGGTTCGAAACTTTGCATTAATTGCCGCGCACGATAGCCTACTAGCCCACCGAACTAAGCAAACTAGGGATGCTAATCGTAAAAGAAAGCCGGCCCCCTTCTCAAAAGGAGACCTGGTATATCTATCAACAAAAAACATTAGCTTCCCAAAGAAACGAAGTAAGAAGCTCTTACCCAAGTTCATTGGGCCATACAAAATACTCGAAGACTTCAACGGCACTTCATTCCGGCTGGAGTTACCAGATAACTTGAAGGCTCGCGGAGTTCACAATGTGTTTCACGCGTCCCTCCTAAGAATTCACGTACCAAATGACGATAGGCTGTTCCCGGGTCGACTAGACAGCCAAATTGGGGTCTTTGACAATGGGGAAAGCGAGTGGCCTGTGGAAGCAATTGTGAGTCATCAAGGAAGCAAAACGGATGCTTTATTCAGGGTAAAGTGGAAAAGCGGGGACGAAACTTGGTTGCCGTATGACAAGGTTGCGCATTTGCAACAGCTTCAAGACTATTTTGAGATTTTGGGGATTGGGGGTGTCTCGGAACTGCGAAATGCAAAGTTGATGAAAGACGAAGAAATGATCGAGGGCGACTTGGAACTAGCAAGCCTCAAGGATATAAAGGGACCGACAAGAGCGAAGCAAGACTCACCAAAGCTCCAATTCAATCTTTTCGCCTGTCAAATCTCCCATACACTCAACCCCGACATTATGTCCATTCAACCTCAGGCCCTTACTCGTCGCCCCGATACTCCCCGACCTTTGGGTCTTGCTCCTCCTTCCTACTCTGCCGCCAGCGAGTGGTACGTCTTTAACCAACTCGGATGTATCTTCAGCGCCGAGCCCAACGGAGGCGACATCATCTTCCACGACCCACTCACCGGGACCACAGCTAAGCTCACTGCGATGAACGTGGTCGAGATGATCCATTACAACGTTGCACTTAAACTCGACTTCGTCAACGCCGGTCCTGCGCCGAATCTCTACTACTCACTTGCAACCTCTGTCAACATGCATCTTCCGTCCCAATATAAACGCCGGTTCACCATCGTTTCTCCTGGCGGTCGGAAATATAAGTCAGACTCACCTGTCCAGTACACCAACTTCTTCCCCATCGACAGCGACATCGGGCGTCGCTTCCGCGACTGCGATCTCTACAAGAACGCTCACGCCAGGTACCCTCGTGTTCCCACTCTCATGTTGCCTCCACCCGTTTACTCTCCCAGTGACCCTGCCAATCAGTACACGTCAGTTACTCCGTACTCTAGCATAAACGCCAAGGGAGCTAATCCGAGTTATTCAGTCAGGGATCTAGCTCTATTCAACATACAGGACTTGGCAACCCCCGAACGCGGTTCCAGGTCCCGCCGGTGGAATTCATCATCCTTGAGGGAGTCGAAGAGGAAGGAATCGAAGTGGGGCAAGCGTCGAAAGGAGTTTCGGGATGCTTTGACGAAGAAGAAAGTGTCGAAGATGGCAGAAGCGGAGGAGATAGAGATGGCCAAGGAGGACCCGGCTCAGGTTTCGGATTCAGCTTCTGGTGCAAATGTAACCTCGACGCCGGCCGGAAATTCTTCTGCCTTTGAGGTGATCATGACCGCTGACGATGACCTCGATAGCATCTACAACTAGGAAGGGATTCTGTTTGAACCCCTGGAGGGCGAGTGTAGCGGAAACGTGACTTGCTCTCACGGCCGACGCGACTCATTCTCGAATCATTTCCCCGACTCGTATTTCTGACTACCTGTACTTATAGACTCAGTGTTTCGACTCATATTATACTTTATAACTCATATATACGTGTCTTGACTCCTACCTGACTCCTATAGCTTACAAAATACTTACATATTCATGACTAGGACCCTGTATTACTTTAGTATATAAAGGGATCGTCAACGCTGTAAAATTACTCTAACTTTCTCTCAATATATCTAGTTGAAAACGTTCTCTTACGGTGTGACTTCAAGACTGTGAAACTTACTCGTAGCGGTGTGATTATTCGTCACAAATCCGCTACACCATTGAACGCCTAGTCAGCGGCATGGTTCTCCTGTGTGAGATAACATGAGGTCGTGTCCTAGCAAAACGTATAGGTTGCGCCGGTTAATCCGACGTGATTCTTACATTGAGGATGGAGGCAATGTAGAGCTGTCGGGCCGATGTAGCTTTCTGATGCAATTCCAGTGATTGCGAGTTTCGAGAACGAAGGTTGAGTGACCTTTGTCGTACGGAATTAGCACCTCTCGTGAATCGTCGAGTATGTATATGAGCGCTGAGCAGTGCGTCATGTGGAGTCTCCGAGGTCGGATCGTGGAGTTCATCAACACTTCTTTTCCCACAGTCGTTCGTTCTGACAATCGTGATCACGCGGAGTCTTGTGTCAAAGCTAATAGTCATATACCTTCGCTGGATCCGCCTAGCACTATGTTTTGATGCAATTGCTGGTGGGATGTTGATAGGCTGAAGCGAGAAACGACCTGGAGCATTTTTACTGGGAGGGAGGTTCAGGGAGAGAAGCGAGTCGGGGCAAGTTGTACGCCAACGGCATGCTCTAGTAAGTGCTGCCGGGCTCGATATTTTCACGCTGACCAAATCATTCCTTCAAATCTTCGGATAATGAGGGGCCGTCGGTGTCGAGTGAACGGCTCTAACACCCTGCGATCCAGTCGCTTCGACTCTCTCGGCGTCGCACATGAACTGAATAAATAGCAGTTGCTCGTTGGACTCAAAAGCATTCTACTTTCCCCAACATGGCTACAGTATTCAACTCCAATCCTATCGTTGCTACGACTGCGATTTTAGGCCTTGTAAGTGTTTTCCAGAAGCACCTTCGTGGCCTCTCTCACCCAACTCTCCCTAGGCCAATCATTTTTACTTTAAGAGACATGAACCAGTCCGGACGACGGTCATCCACACTGCATTGGTTTTGCTCTTGGAACCTGCTATCCAACTCTTCGTCCTTCAACGTATCGCATCTATCGATATCTCCGTTGCCAATGTAACGCTTGCATACCTTGTCTTCTTTTCGTCTTTGGCAATGTCCATCGTTCTCTACCGTATCTCCCCCTTCCATCCCCTCGCCAAAATTCCGGGTCCCGTGATTTTCAAGATTACAAAGTTCTGGAGGATGTATATCTGTTGGACAGGCCAACAGCACTTCGTTGTCATGGACTTGCATCGCCGATATGGCCCCATTGTTCGCACAGGTATGTTGACCATCTCTCTTTCCGCCGAGTCGAGGCTCAGAAACCTCTTTATTAACCTAGGACCGAACGAAATATCCGTCATCGACCTTGCTTCTGTCAAGGCAGTCCTCGGCTCAGAAGGTCTACCAAAAGGACCAGGTGCGCACCTTCATCTGTCCGTGTTCCCCGTTGTAATGATGCCCTATTAGCGTATCTCCGCCTGAAAGACGCTGGGCAGCCTCATTCCCTAATCGGAACGGCCGGACAAGAGCGCACTGACCGTCGCCGAATCTGGAGTAGAGGTTTTACATCAGAGTCTCTAAAAGAGTACCAGCCAATCATAGTCTCCAGAGGAAACGAGATGTCGGAGGGTCTCGCTGCGCGAGCGGGGTCAGAGTTAGACCTGGAAAAGTGGTTGGCTTTCTACACGTCAGTCTTCTCGTTTATAATTCCTCACAGACACTTGTGACTTATCGTGAGGGTTCTTCATAGATTGGACTTTGTGTCTGAGATGGTGTGAGTCGCGATAGAGCACCTTGCCTCCCCCGTCACTAAATAGGTTTCAAATAGGCTCGGCTACAAGACTGAAATGTTGAAGAAAGGACAGGATGACACCGGTTTGATGGAGCTCATCCGGACTGGAGCTCGGTACGATGCAATTCTACTTCAGTTTTCGTTGGCTAAAATGAACCGCTTTCACAGTGTTGCAGAAATTATCGGTCATGTTACCTGGGTGACACATCTCGCGAATCTCATTCCAACATCCAATCTGGATCTCCGTCAAGTCACGGGCGCCTGGGGGCAACGACGTGTTGAGACTGGATCAAAGACAAAGGATTTATGGTACCACTTGGTGAGTGACATCTCGACTGTTCAGCCGCTCTTTGTGACTGGCAATCTGTCTCCTTCTTAGACCGACGAGGGAGGACACGAAAAAGTGAAGCCTAATCCGGCCTACCTCCGTCCAGAGGCTGCATTGGCCCTGATCGCCGGCTCGGATACGACCTCTACCGCCATGACCAACTTCTTCTGGTTTATCCTGGCCGATCCGAAGGTGTACAAACGGGTTCGGGACGAAGTTGACAGGGAATACCCTCCTGGAACAGATCCACTACGAGATACCTCTCGACATGGAAACATGACGTTCATGAAGGCGTGCATGTGAGTATTACCGGGTATACAGTGTTAGTTGGCTCGAACTCAGCCGTTTGCTCTCCAGTAACGAAGGACTTCGTGTTTACCCTCCAGTACTCACTAACTGCACTCGTGTCGTTCCCAAGGGATCCGGAGGCAAATTTATCGGTGGACAGTAAGTGGTCGAGCACGACCTATACATGCAGAAGCAAACAGACCTGAACTCACCATACATCGTGACTGTAGCTTCATCGCTGAGGGCACTCAAGTCCAGGTTCCACCCGTCTGTGTTCATTACAATCCCGACCACTTCTCACCCAGCCCTGAGTCCTTCATCCCCGAGCGCTGGATTCCCAAAGAGGCGGAGGCCATCTTCAAAGGACAAGCGGTAAAGATGAAGATGGAAGCGTTCATTCCGTTCTCCTACGGACCCGCGATTTGCATTGGGAAACACCTCGCGATGCTTGAGATGATGATGGTCCTGATTATGATGATACAAAGGTTCGACTTCGAATTTGCTCCAGATTTTGACTGGAAAGAGTGGCCGGAGAAGAAAGTTGATGTCCTTGCAACAAGGGATGCTCCTTTGAAGGTCGTGGTTAAGCCGAGGGCTTAGATTCGCTGCGAACCGAATGGTAAATCTATTTTCTCGGGGGGAAACGCAATGTAGGAAGTCGTGAGGAGTAGCACGGTACTATGTAATCAGTAATAGCTGTGAATGTAGAACGGTCGAACGACATAATCAACACCTATCTTAGTCTCAGTTTCGCCCAATAGCTTTGCGACTCTGGGATCTTTTGCAGCGTTCGTTGATCATACCCCCTTCCAAACCAATCCCTCGGTTAGGCTAAAACATTGAAGCGGCTGGTACGACCAGCTTTCTTACCCTTCCCGAAGCCTTTTTAAATGGATCAATGAATGCTGTGGGGATTACTTACTTTGCAGCTCGGGCCGAAAACCCAAGTGTCCTCATAGCTATACCAACCCCAGATAGGACTAGTCAAGACTCGGTTGTGCGTATGTCAGATAAAACTCACAGTCATGGCCGACAGAAAACGCCGGAGACATGGTTGTACTCGAGATCTGAGAACCTATTCGACAACCGCATGGACGTTGTTAGCTTATTGCCACACACCTTCCTCCGTCGTGAATTTTGCTGTATTCTATTGCTCAGAGTGACTGCATCTAGTTGATGTGCACACGTCAAGGATGCTCAGGTTGAAAGGGTTTTTTCCCGCCCCCCTCGACCACCGTTCATTTATAGCTCGGTTTGATTCTAACTCGGATATGATAGATGTCCGGCCACTTCCCTTGACCATTCTCAGCGTCCCGAGCCTCCCGTGCTTCCGAATACCCATTCTGCTCGATTGGGGCCGTGCCCATTCCATCCATCACTATTACGGTTTTTCAGCCTTCCTATACCAAAAGTTACTTGAATGCCACCAGCATTCTCCTTAATATCAACACACTCGCGACGTTATAACACATTGGGGATTATAGACGAAGTCTCGCTACGTATTTCACGGTCAACAATGGTTTAAAGCTAAGACTGGATAGTGGTATGGGCTATGATTTGAATCTACGTTGATTTTTGGACACACACTCAACAGTGCGTGCGGCCTAGGTCTCCCGTCCCGATTTGTCAAGCCACACTCGCAGATGTACCCGACCGGCAAGGAATCTACACTCCGACTTTACCGTCACATATCCCGTTCAGTGAGACGGTGTCTATTCGCTACCTTTACAAGGAGGATCGCCTATATTCGTATTTGAAGAGTTATTCGGAGGAAGACTACCTGGCCTGCATGTGCATGAGGCTCAAGGTACGATCATTGCATCTTAACGTTTCCCAGCCTGGCTGCCAGTACCCCTGTGACCTCCGTGACGATATTGAGACCGCCTCTCGCCGAGTCTCCTACCCTCGATCTCGCATCACATCTTCCGAGAATCGGATGTATCTTCTGGTGGGTAGACCACTCGAGTGTCTAGGGCACTAGCTATGAGTGACTAGCATTGAAATAAGAGAGTTATGGATCAAATGCTTCCAATTGTCCGCCGAGAATAATGATGAGCAATTTGTTCTTGGTGGAGGAAAGATGCCTTAGCTGCTGTGTTTTTAATGCCATTCTTCTTTTCGTTCAACACCAGCTTTCCGGCAGTAAAGGTTGGGTTCGCAACCTCCGGTGGTCAGAAAAGGGGCATTGCTACCGCTAGAGCACTGACTATACCCCAAATTGTGAGGGCACAATGGTCTATCCTCTGCCAAAAGAGCGGCAGTGGTAGCCTCGTATGTCTTGGTGGGGTATACGGGTGATAGCACATTACTATCTCAGTACATTGGGATCTTCGGGTTGGTGAAATCATGCCGGTACTCCTCGACACCGTCTCGGGAACTCATAGTACATCATGATCACATAGTATGTGGACTCATATACCTGATCATGTTACAAAGCGCTTGGATGCCACAGCTCGTTGATGTACACCAACCCTGAACACAGGAATGAATTTTGGTTGTTAGATCAAAAACATGTGAGTACCCATACTGCCCCCTGCTGTATGGCTGCACTGAAATCCTAGACAGATATCCTGGGGGCCCTCGACTCCCTTATCATTTAGTACCATGGTATCGGCTGATGGTAGTTACTGGGTTCTACAGTTTTTGCGGCCCAATTATTTAGCACGTACCCACCACGGCGTGCGTCTATTTATATCCATCATCCATTTAAATCCATCAATACAGCTTCATCTTGACGGACGACGATCTTGATATCGTTGTTGAGGACGATGTTTGATCGATTTATGTGTGGGAACAGTAGTGCTTGTCAGTTATATATCAATAGGCCCTACTCGTCGCTTCTTGGCATCCTCTCAACGCCCTTGGCATCTCACCGACGCCACTGCCATCTTCTTTACCTTGCCGTACCTCGAACAAATGGAGTGTCCTTCCTATCATCAGGACGACTGTCTTTCTCTTATATCAAAGCCTCTCGTTCTTTTCGGCGTACGTCGCCTAAAATCCTCGCAATCAAGGTGTCTTCAACTGACTCTACACTACTTATCTGAATAGGTCGGATTGTTTCTTTATGGTGAGAGGCCGAGAAATCATCGAAGCTTGTGATTTTCAACTCATAGAAACCTCCTCTGCCAGGAATTTACACAGTCCTTTACATTCTATGCATGTATATCCTGTTCAAGCGGAAACGGGAATGCTACCATATACACGTCGTGTCGATCACGACCCTCTATGTCGCGGCTACCATTGCAGTCGGGCTCAAAGGCGCTTCGTATGTTAAGCAAGCACAGTTCGATATCTATCACTACACCCTTCGTCTTCCCATCTTTTCCCACCAATTCGGAGGCCTTACGGACGGCCAAAGAGAGTACGAGAGACATCTTCTGGCTAATTTAGCAGCTATGCATCAGTCGGCGTGAGTTGCAACCTGTGACCTCAATATCATGTTTCGCTGATCTCTGACGATTACTCATTAGCTTCAGCTTCGATCCCTGCAAGTCAGGTGTACAGGCCATAACAATACTTGCAAAGTTCTCACACTTCAATTTCCTATTGCCACTGTGAATTATTGTCTGACACTGGAATTTAGCTGCTTGACGGACATTCTTTTGGTAAGTTTGGCTCAGTCGGAAGTCACTTGATACTTCACTGATGGCGTTGTTACACCATCTTGGGACGCAGTGCTAGAAGGATGCCAGTCATCCTCGTTCCAACTGCAATAGCTTTCGGATTTAACGGTTCGTCCGCATATTTTGCGTTCGATTTCTTCTCTTACGTATTCTTGGTTGGCATCTCAGCGTACGGGCTTATAATCACAATTATGGGAACGCAATGTAAGAATCCGAGCAACCGAAACGTTTTGTTGGCCGTTTTCGCCCTTGGCGCTCTTGTTGGTAACGTTCTATTTACTCTCTTGATCGGTAAGCAAGTTCAATGCCCGTACCGAATTATGAATGCTGACCTGTTAATGGTACAGCTACGCGTATATTTATGATTGCCTACCAGGTGATGAAGTATGTACCATCCAGAGCATCCATCCCAATGATGTACAGAACTATTATCTCAGCCACGTAGGAAAAAGTGACATTCCACCGCCACGAAGTTGTACTCACGTCTTTGATAGACTAGAATCAGGGTTGGTATATGCCATCGGCCTTATCATCTACACCATCTGCGTTTTCGAGCTGTCCATGGGTACGAAGGCAACCTTCAGGGTTGGACTGATTGCGGACTCGGTTTTTGACTCCCTGATAACCATAATGGTGCGTGCCTCGATCTTGACAGAGCTGAAACAAGCTCTCAGCTGAGGACTCAATCTTGATTTTCATCTTAAGGGAATTGCATCCACCTTGATCATTGTGCGGGTCACACTCGGAGTCGCCATTCATGATGAAAAGTCTTTCAAGGAGACAATCGTGAAAAATCTCGATGTCACCGTTAGAAATAACAACTTCTGCAACAGCATGGACAGCCACACAATTGACAGATCCACCACAGAGTCTCACAACTCAGTCGCGCGAGATTTGGAGACCCAGAAGATAGCATGATGAGGAGGTCCCTTTCTGCTAACTTTGTCATATGTATTACTTCTAATGCTATCAGTCGCCTCTTTGTAAACCAAGTCAAAACTTAATTCCTCTCATCGATGTGCCAGGCGCACAACGATCTTGTCAAATTTGCTTTAGTCAATATTCTAGGTATGGCAACTTTGGCCTAGCTAACCATTGCGCCTACCTGACCCTACACATTGTATGATATACTCTTGTATAAAAGCTAGCTAGAAATACTATTCTACCTCAGCAGTTTGTTACCAACACCGCATGAGGCATTCTGCCTACTGTCTTTTCTCTCCTGCTCCCTGCAGTATTGCAACTGCTTTTACACAGGGACAATGGTTGATGTGACGGGACCCTGTCCGTTGAGTGCGGATGCTCGGACAACAAATCGGCCCTCACGATTGGATTGGTCAATAGGGCCCTGACGCGATGCACTCGAATCAAAGAGTAACACTACGGCCCGCAAGCATGGTGGAAATCACCCCTGGAATCACCCGAGCCTCAGGTGAGGTTCGCCGCGGAGTGAGTTAATTATTACCACTGTTTTAGGTGTTTGTCACCAATTGGGAAAAGGTGATCATGTCTGCCACAAAAAACCCGAATCGTGGTGATGTTCACGTGGGTTTCAGGTGGTGGTGTGGCAGTATAGCCCGTAGAATGGGTGACAATCATCCAGATACTGAGGAGGGAGTGAACGATATCATATATTGACCAGCTTCTAAATTAAAGTAGTGTACATGGGTCAAGTATGATTTAAAAACTTAAGTTGCCTCCCTGCCCTCTTCCAGATCCGGCTCGTCAATCTCCTCATAGTTGCAGGCGTCCAAATCAATTGTGTATGTCCTGTCATGAAGACGCCACTTTTCCCTCCACCATTTTCTCACATGATTATCACATGTTCTTTTCTCACGGTCACTTACTATACATCCTTATTTCTCACGATTTCCCTTCTTAACCCACCATCGCGCAGCCATCCCATTATCTCATATTGACTCATTCCTTATTCATCCTTGACTCATACTTACTCATACACAACTCATAGGTAGCCACTCCAACTCCAGCTCTGACCGTAGGATAGGTATATAAGCTAGCTAGTCTTCACCTGGTCCCTCATCTTGACCTCTTGTCATTGGGAACAGGTGAGTAGTACAGTCTCCTTCGCTTTCCTTCTCTACAATAGATCTAACTTGTCGTTGGGACCAGTTTCTGCCTTATCTCTGTCTGAGTCAAGCCCGCTGCTCCTCTCCAAGCCCGCTACCACTGCTCTCTGCCTCTGCCATCTCTGCTAGACGCTCCGCACTTTGTGACATGTCCGAGACAAAAGGTGTGGGTTTGTTGATGGGTGAGTGTACGTGATTTACTTATCGTGTACCGTGAAACTGCTTGCGGACAACTTCAGAGGTCAGCACGATATTAAAACCGGTAGAGAACACAACTTACTACGACTAATACACTGTACAGCCCATCAAACGCATTCCTGCTGAGCATATTGGTTCGTGTTGATACTGTGTGCATAACCTGTGGCGCTTCGCGACGCTGATAGATAGTCTAGACGATAGTCAGTAGGCACGACCAATAGAGTCCTCAGATCAAACACACCCAGGTCTTTCATGCCCTGGTTCGAGGAGGCTAGAAGATATGTGAACGAGAATAAATACCACTTGAAATTCCCAACGCAGCTGCCGCTCCGCGTTCGATTGGCGGCCCTGGTCCTGCGCATATTGTTCTCCGTGCGGATCCTTTGAAAGATTCATAAGAAAAAAGTATGTTAGATCGAGTAAAGAGAAATCAGGTATGTGCGCACCGGTCGCAAATCCCCCAAACCAATATGCCACTCAACCGTTAACGTCTTGTCCAGGATATTTTGACTCCGAGAAGTGATTGAACGAGAAAAGGCTGTAGTCACGCGTCGTGACGGTAATACGTCACAACAAAGCCACTCGGCACTCTCCGAAGAACTGCACAGTTGCTCCCACGACGCCTATAAGAGTAGACCTATTTTTCGTGCGAAAGTTCCACTGTTGTTCAATCATTGTATTTACTAAATACAAGTTATAACAATAATTATACGGTCATTAGTTAGTGGCAGAGTAGACTATTTACAACCTATAAAACTGGTGAACCACTGGTCCGATGTCTTGCAGGGAAATCACCCGTCGTAAAGGTGATTCTCAGCTAACCCAAGGGAGGGGTGATCGTATTCATTGGATGTCGCCCTATATCATGGTGAAAGGTGGCACCTACCTGTAACGAGGGTGACAATCACCCCGTCCTGGGCCCATAGTGTAAGGGATGATGACCTCGACATTCAAACCTGTTCAACGAGAAACCTTCGGACTGATCCTACACATCCCAGAAGTACGTGAGTCTGCGACGGAGGTTATTGAAATCGCTGTGTGAATGTGGGTAGACATTAATTTTATTGTATTGCTTTAAATGTTCGACACTTACAGCTCAACTGGCACAGGGATGGGCAGAGATGGTTTTGCAAGGCTGGCGAGTGTCACTTTTGCCCATAGAGCTTACGCGACCGACACCGTACATTAACTCGAGCACTAAAGGCTCCAGTAGCAGCTATTCTATGGCTTGATGTGTAAATTCTCCGTGTTCTGCCACGTGCACAAGCCTTGATTCTCCCGCCTCAATTCAACGTCTGACATCCACCCACTTCCGTGACGGGCACAACAACATACACTCCAGCTTTACCCTCCTCTAATTGCAAATGTCCGAGATGAGATTCGTCGGAATCCATCACCGGAGGCGTATGTAAGTCTCGCACAGTCGTCGCTTCTCCCACTCTGCTTCGCAAATTCATTACCGGAATTGAAGGGGAAAGAGTAGCTCAGACAAACGCAACGACTGAGAACGGTTATCAAAAGTATTTTATTTCTTTTGGGGTTTCAAATCCCGTTCTTTTGTTGCCTCATCTCATCAATCTGTTCAATATCGTACGAGCTTTGACAAAGATTCAGGCCCAAATCGGGTTATCCTTGCCTCAAGTGCCGCCGAAGGTAGAGCTGATCAGAGCTGCAAAGAACTCAGACCACAGATTACGGGCTTACAAGCTCAATATTAGGGTCCGAGGAGATCTTCAAACAGCCAAGGTTGGCAGGGGCACAGATAATGAGCTTGTTCCCTCGTCCTGACTAGAATGGACCCAATTCCATTCCCGACCTCCAGCTGCTTACCAGCCACAGCAGGCTCACCCATATCACGTCCGTGTTTCGAACATGACCTTTCGGCGTGATGATAACTGGACCGACGTGGCACGTGCGATAGTAGGGCTGGTTCTTAACCACCTTATGTGGACGAAGGCCGAAGTCAAGGGCCATAGGGATACTGATTACAGCATGGTGGTCATGTTCACGACTGAACAGACCGCCCTCGCATTCCACAACGCCTGGCAGAGGGGCCCGGTTCCGAGGGATTATGCGAGCGTTAGTATTGACTTGTGTTTTCAGTCAGGACAGTCGAGTACCGTATAAATATCTCGTCTTCGTCGTCGCCAAGTACAGATTACAGTTTAGGTTTACCATCCCTACCACGCGTATCTCAAAATGTCACGTATAGTGACCAAAATGTAACCAATTGTACTAGTACTAATTTTCTTGTTCCGATAACAATATCTACTCTGAAGATCAAAATGTGGAATATCAAAGGAAAACTTCGACTGAAACTTGACTGCCCGGAAATCACTGAAGACATGAGAAGATATGATGTTATCTTCTTCCAAGAAACTCATTTGAGAGAAGAGGAACACGAATGTATCACACCGCCTGAGGGTTACCATATGTTCGTCAAATCACGACCAGCACCAGAAGATCTGCGGCGACCGTGGGGTGGCGTAATCACATTTGCGCGCAAGGAACTGAAGGCCACACTATGTCCCGACCTCACGTCCACGGACATATTGACTATCCAAGTAGGCAATTGCATATTGGTGAACAGCTATATCTTACCAGAATCATCGACTAGCTGGGCCGAGTTTGTCGCGGTTCATCCATTTACAAAGCTGCTTGAGATCCTCACCGCAATAAGTATCCTTGAGAAGCCAGTGCTTGTACTCACGGATATCAATGGGCGCACAGGTACCCTGCAGACACAAACTACAGGGGCACCCACACGACAGTCCCAAGACTCGCATATTACGAGCAGAGGTAGAGCACTCATCGACAACCTCGGAGCACTTGATTTATCGATTCTGAATGGCTGCAACAGCCTTGGTGGTCACACACACCTCTATACATCACACCAGCCACGAGGTAAGAGTGTGATTGACTATGGGATTGTGAATGCAGCTATGAGAGAGAAAATCACACACTTTGAAGTTGGAGAGCATGACGAGGAGTGGTCAGACCACTGTCCAATCATCACTCATTTTAACTATGACATCGCCCTGAACCAGCATAAGGCCAGGTGTGCCAAACGGAAAACGCAAGTGGCGCCTAAGCAGCCGAATCATCTCCCGACTGATACAGAGTTGGACCGACTTTATGTCGAGGTAGTTAACTCGGCTGCCAAAAACAAAGATGACCCGTTGGTACGGGTCTACGGGTACATTCCCAATGGGACCATTGTGGCAGGCGGGCCCACAAGAGTCTATCTTGCTGGTAGTTGCATGGAAGTGGGTACGATGCAAGTGAAGGCCGGTGCAGGCGTACACTGGGGCCCATTGTCGCCTCTCAACCGGTCAGTCAGAGTGCCTGGGCCATCGCTATCACAAAACCGAGCGAGTCTATATGCTATATATGTAATGTTGCAGCTCGCGCCGCCGGGAAAGCCAATTCTAGCCTTTTCGGATTCTGAATACGCCGTATCTGCACTCACGGAACATATTGGAACGCATATGAGAAATAGGTGGGGGTGTGCAAATGCTGACCTGCTTGTATCAATTATACGACTCATTCGCCAAAGAACAACGGTTGTGATTTTAAATTTTATTGATCAAAAGCAAACGGGCACTTAGAACAGGCGAGAAATCACGCACAGAGTGCGCTGAATCAAAGGCTTCAAAGTATCAATGACATGCCTACATCCCAGAGTGAGATAAACCCAATTTACGAGGTCTGTCCTGAGGGGCGGTGTAGAGTGGTGACAACGTGGAAACCGCCGCAGCGGCCAGTGAAAACCAATGATGCGAGTGGCCAGGTACTGGAATCACACCGGGGAAGGTCAAAGCTCCTCAGGTTGCAAGACCGCAATCTCAGGGAGTTCTTAGAGTCGGCAGCTAGCCCAAAAAAGTTTTGGGAGACTTTCAGGAAGTTTGCAAAATCAAAAACTGATCCGGGAGATGGTGTCTCAGCTGACCAACTGCTCCAAGTATTCTCATCGAGGATGAATAGGGAACGAGCCATACCTCCGATGTTCAATCAACCACACTACCAGCTAAATGAAGCTATTGCAGGGATGATACCGGAAGTTACAACTGATGATACACCTGAGAGGTTCTTTGATAGACCTTTTGATATTGATGAAATAGAGTTTGCGAAAGCAGAACTCAAGAGACTTCATCCTGGAAGGACATCTGCAGGTGAAGATGAAGTCCATTACCGTGATATATGCAATATGAACAGTACACTGATATGTGAGCTAGTGAATCAATGCCTGAAAGAGAATGATAACCCAGTAATATGGGTGACCACGGTGCTGGTGGGGATACTCAAAAAGGATAAACCAGGTAGTGACCCTGTGTCCTATCGTGCGGTGGCGCTACAAAGCTGCATGCTCAAGTTTGTAACCCTACTATTCCTGATCAGGGTGGGGGACTGGGCAAATACCCGTAAAATAATTCCTCCCTCCCAGAATGGCTTTCAGAAAAACATGTGCACCGGAAATAATGTCTTCATTCTGCGAATTGCTATTGAGAAAGCCCGATTGAAGGGTAAAACTCTATGGGTAGCGGGTGTCGATCTCACTAATGCCTTCCCATCAGTGCACCGTGCAACACTGTGGGTGAAACTGCGTAAGCTTGGTATGGGTGGGAAGATATTTGACTTTCTCAGACAAATCTACTGTAAAATGAAATATAAGGTTCGACACGGGGAATCAGTCTCATCCCTTTTTGACTCTGATATGGGAATATTGATCGGTGATACATATTCACCCTTCCTGTGGATTATATATTTCTACGATTTTGGCATACCCGAATCAGAGGATGACATTGAGCTTTTTGGTCTCTATATATCACACCTAGAACAAGCAGATGTCCTATTAATTTTGGCACTATCTCCCAAGGGTCCACAAAGGAAGATGAATCTTTTCTATACATGGTATTCCCTTAATGCCATGCTTATCAATGCTATAAAGTCTTTCATTGGCTACCATGGACCAGAGCTGGAAGAAATGCCAGTATTTACCTTTGCAGGTAATATAGTCAAAATTGTTGCTGAATATACATATGTTGGAACTACCTACAAATCCGGGAACCACCGGTCATTTGCCACAGTGATGGCCCCTCACTATACCAACAAAGCAGCAAAGGCACGGAAAGTTGCTCATGCAGTCCTTCATATTGAGTCAATGATTGGTTCCCTACCACCAAATGAGGGCCGCATTCTGTATATGGGCTGTGTAGACCCACATCTAATCTATGGATGCGAGGTCAGCCTAGATACAAATGAGAGACTAGCAGAACCAATCAGAAAGATCCAAAACGACTTCATTAAACGATTATTAGGACTCACAAAGCACATATCAACTGTAGCCTTATTCACAGAGACCAACCTTGCACCCATATTATTCCGAAGAACAGAACTAGCCCTCCGGTACTTGGCATATGCGCTCCAACGGCCATCGGATACTTATGTGAATGCTGCAGTCAGGGAAAGTATCAAAATGCACAAAGAACACAGAAAAGGATGGTATACAGACTTATTGAAAGATCTGGAGCGTAACATGCCCGACACAATGCAATTTGTTCCTGGCCCTGATGACATTCTGAACAAGGACATGCTGGATGAATTCCAGGACCTTGTGAAGAAGTCCAGACTTTCATGGGCTGAGAGTGAACTTCGAAGGACGTACCGAAAAACGTACTTGCTTAGAGATAGGCTGGAACCATGAGCACAGGGGAACAATGTGAGATACCAGTACCAAACGATGCATATGAGGGCATACCTGATTGACATTCAGAATCCCCGGCATCGAAAAGTCTTCTCAAAGATTTGGTGTGGTGATCACCCGCTCGCTGGGTTGACAATCACAGAACAAAAGTGCCGTATGAAGAAAGAATATGTCGGTTATGCCGTCAGGGAGTAGAAACACCAGAGCATGCACTCCTAAAGTGTAAGGATAACTCAATCATAGTATTGCGAAAAGCATTCCTACTGGCATTCAGTAGTATACATCCAACAGCAGTCCAACAATGAAGCGAAACCTAACAGCAATTCTAGCTGCCATTATGTCCTGGAAACCTGCGTACTCACTTACGGCAAAATATATTTATGAAGTTCTGCAAATCTTCAACCGATCACCGCTACATATTCCCCCGGCGTATCAGCGGACAGACCAATCTCGTAGCTAGAGTATGTTAGAGGATGGGCTAGAAAGTGGGTGTAGGCAGGTCAAAAGGCGGACCCTCACGGTTTGGATCTACCGCGGACTGCGTGTGCCGTGAGCTCGTCCAGACAGTGTGGGAACCGTCCCGGGGTCGAAGGCGTAGTTAGCTGCGTGTATGCTAGGATAAGCCCCGGACTCGGTGTTCAGTACGTGGACCATGCCGTGTAATACACTCCTCCTCCTCCTCCATTACAAATCCCGAATAGTTTGAATTTCAGATATCGTTGAGCGTCTGACTGTTGTATCGCGCCTTTATTTGTCTACAGACTCATCGATACTGGTTCATCTACCGCCCTATACCTCAGAACTTGACAGTCTTTCCACGCCAGCGACAGTAAAGGAAAACTTATTTTTGAAACCGAAAATTGAGAGTGGCGAGTTGAAATAGTGATCAATAGTCTCTGATACTTTCGTTGTCTTCCATCAACTTTCGATTTCTTGTATTCACTCTTGATTTTTTCCCGACTGTGGAATTTCTCTGTGTAATGTCGTTCTCTGACGCTACTTTTCCATTGGTCCATTACAACCTCAAGTTCTGAACATCTTGAATGTCTGGCTTGTTTGCTTCATTCAGTCTATTGGCCCGCGAGACCGAATGACAAATTCAGAATAGCCACATAGTCCACCTCCTTCTGGTGCTCCTCTGTGCCTCTATGTCTGGATCAACCGTTCGCTCGATATCTTTCCCTCCATGTTCTTTGATGAACCATTCTTCGCCGTGAGTGGTCGTCCCAGGCGGTATCCGCACGATAATTAGTGTAGATGTAATTCCCTTCGTAAACGCCAAGTCTAGTCGCGATCTCGACGTGATTCGAAAGATAAATTACGCACCATGATGGTAACCAGGGAGTCAAAAATCAAATCCGTTCGTTGTACAGGGTAAACCTCAGAATCTGCCCACAGTTCGTTGCTAATCATGACAACAGCGTAGGCGGCGAACCAGACGAGATAGATCAAACTCGACTCTATTCTATGGAAATTATAAGGGTGTGAGTGCATGCGGGTGGCTATAGAACGTTACTTTGACCTACGCCACTGAGACCATGGTCCTGAGAATGGCCGAAACTGTTTCGCAGAACTGGAGATCTTTCCAATTGTGGCAAGCAATATAGAGGAGTCTTCCCGCTGTGACCCAGTGAACAACAACAATCGAGCTTGCGTATATAAACTCACCGGTTAACACAGTCAACAAGAGGATTTTACCGACAAGGGCGAGAAGTACAAAGATGGCAAATACCGGAGTCTTATTGATCTGGGCTCCATATTCTCTTCCCCAAAATATAAGGGAGAGACCGTAAACTGAGATGTATTGTCAATGCATCGAACGATACAGGTGCATCTGAGGACCCACCGTGGGTTAGCGCGGATACCGCGCACGGTGCATTCAGAACCCTCACTCTTGAACGCCCCCAGAAGTGATAGCAACGCCATATCTCATTAAAGTTCTGTTTGAGGCGGTCAAATTCAAGGTCGGAGGAGCGAAGCTCACCGAGAATACATCCATCAAGCCGCTACATGGAAATTCAAGGAAACACTGAGCAATGCCAAGTCAAATTTACGGAACATTACCTTACTTTGCCAGGATTGCAATAATCGTTACACCTAGATTGTAAGGATCGAGATGGACGCTAGAGGTCGACAGGTATTTTGTAGTCCTAAGTCCGATAGAGGCGGTGGCGGCGATGAAGAACGTCGTGATCAACATAACGTGTCTACTATAATGGTCGCATTTGCGTTTCAAGAGCAGGTAAAGGCACCAAGCATAGATAACCGCATGGGCTCCTTGTAGAACGCAGTTAAACGCCGCCGGAGTCGGCCACAGCTAAAGGGGTCGCTCACCGTATAGAGCCAATCCGACCTGAACACATCCGGTAAGTCAGTATGACTTGTCCTGCTTGTTCTTTCGTAACTTACACTGCCGAGGATATGGGATATAAAGACGAGGTTGGAACAGTCTTCTTGTGAGTCGGCTGAGGTGCAATGCATCCTTTAGACTAGGTCGAATAGGCTAGAAAGAGGAGGGGTTTGATGGCGGTCAACACAAAAGACTAGATATAGGATTCGTGTATATAAACGATACAAGGCACCTCAGTTTTGTTGATCAACACTGTCCTCAACAACAGCATCAGACTGTATTACCACCCAGACTCTGTGGGCGCCCAGATGAGACACTTACTCGACTGATCGGTGGAATTTTCTTGTCATCGTCCGCGGCACCTACGACTGAGGTCAACAATGTAAGCTGGAGGACGAAGACGACGTGCATCTTGATGTCGGCCTAGATTTTGTATGGAGCCACTTGATAGATGTTATAAGGACCTCGGTCAGGTGCAACGAACATTAGATGGTGAACATGATGAACATTCAGATCCCAACAGCGAACAGATACACACACAGCTCTCGAGATCAGTCGCACAACATAAAACGTGATGTATCACGAAGGCTTGAGTGTTCGCTTCGGAAGCCTGAGAAGAAAGCAACGTCAATAAATAGCGCAGGGCAAAAGTGATGTAGTATATATAGCATACCTTCAGTCCACATTCATCGTTTCAGACTATTCTGATTGCGGGGCAGATTTGTTTCCCTTTGCCCGAGATGTCTATTCGTCGATGACTAAAGATACCATCAACCCAAACCTTCACCTAGCTTGTGGTCGACGGGAGCTCTTAGTAGACCCAATGACCACGGCTTAGCGTCAGCGACGAACCAAGCCCCAATCGCGACGGATGATATCCCAATCCTAGGCTCCCATAAAAAACGATACGGAAACAGTGGATACGTCCGCTCGGCGAGATGAAGTGGCCGGGGGTACAAAGGATACTCATCCAGCAAACTGACTACTGCTTGGAGAGTCGCAGGTCAATGGAGTATGGGGATGAGCACCACGAGTACTGAAAAGCGCCCCCGTTCGAGTGTTGACCTAAAGAAGGCAAGAATAGAAGAGAATAACCGCAGAACACAGATAGCGCGATTCCAAAAGTGGTAGGACAGACGTATGAGCAAACGGGGGGAAAGCACAGCCTCACGAAGGGCCCGTGGAACCAGGCAACGAAGGATTCAACCAGGCAACGAAGGATTCAATTGACATCGCAAATGAACGACAACGCAACGGGACACGTGCCTACCAGCCTATCTGTAAGTAACACACAAGAAAAGGGAGGATTTGGGGCTAGAATACCCTACACCAAGCCGATGAACAGGCCGTAGCCGGCTGCCACCATGGTGACTCGTCAGAAAAATTGGGGAATCCCTCCATTAGGATGTGACCCAAATCCCAGCGGAGGATATAGACACTTGATGCCATTTTCTCATCTCATATCCCCGCGAGTCGCCACTGGGGTGCAAACGAAGGGCATGATTGCCATCCTGCTCTGGAGATGAAGAGCGCCGTCTCGCGAGAGATATTCGGCGATGATGACGATCCGGCTGGGTGGCTATGCAGGGAAGGCAACGAGAACACCAACGAAGACAGGTATGGGTCTAGCCCCTACAGCGAAGCTTAACGAGAAGGGTAATAGAGTTGAGATTTTGAATCGCATATCCGGATAGGAAAAGATGTTTTAATTAATATGGAGTTAAGAAGGTCGATGGAAGAAGAAGATAGATGCGGCCAACCGGATTCTCAGCGGAGCGGTAAATTCAACCGTGACGATTGCTGGGGTATTCCGTTGCAGTCGACCCCAAACGTCGGGGCCCTGTGGAGGTGGGAGTTGCCGCGACCTTCCAAACGTCCATGAGCAATAGTAGTCGTATTAATAAGGTGTAGTGCCATTATTTTAAGGCAGTGAGCATACTCGTATAAGCACGTGAAAGATGAGATGGTCGATTATCATGCCGGAGTTGTTGGTTGCGGGAGAACCGCTTTTTCAAGGTTTTGTCGACCATTCCAACGCTAAAGAGGACGATGGGGTAACACTGGTCCTGTTTTCATTTTCCAAAAGACGCTATGAAAAACCCTGAGATCAGTCTCCCTAGCATGAAATTTGGCAAGACGCACTCGAGTTTCTGTTGGGTTCTCGAGCTTCAACATTCCACCCCATCATCCCTCTCTCCCTCCTCTAATTATCGTCACTTCCCCTCGCGAGACCTTGAGACACCGAGGCCATGAGTGAGCCGGACTGCGTTCTCTTTGTGTTTGGATTTAGAGCTGAAAATAGTCGACCTCTAGAAGAGATGATTATTGGCGTTTGCGAACTGACACCAGATGATGAGTAAAGGGTACGTAAGGAGGTTACGGGACAGGAGACGAAAGTCGTTCTCTTTTTGTTCACTTGACCGAAGGCCTAATTTTATGGTGTGATATACACGACCTCGTACCTAAATGTTAAGTACTCGTATCAGACGCCAATAGCTCAAAGAGCAGTCATGAATGTACTCAATACGCACCGATAATAAATTTCCACAATATCCATATTTTTCTTGCATTGATGTCGACATTGGGGTCGTATATGTGTAGGTATCGTCTTTCAAGAGCTCATGAAAGAAGCTGATAAAGATACAACCGCGCATTCAAGGGACAGTCGGAAAGTCTGAGGTAGGTGAGAATACAAGGCAAAGATGGCGCTGTGACTCAGACAGTCCGGAGGGCATCACATCCGGATGGACCGGATCACGGCTGATCACGTTTTGATCACATAAGATAAACTGCTGCGATGAGCAAGGAGAGAATATCTTACCGATATTCTGTAGATGCAGCGATAGAAAAGATTCTCGAATATCTGGAAGTCTGTATAGGTGTATCGCAATGTTGTATTATGTTGAATCCAAATCTGCACGATAGTGCTGGGTCACTATGGGAAAGGCTTGCCGGAGGCTTGGGCCTGGGTCCCCAAAGGGGGCCACGTGAAAAGCGCCTGATGCGACCATGTGCTTTCACGTGAGGGCGCGTTTGGAATGCAACATGGACCAGGACCAAGTCTGAGTCACTCAGAAACACCTCCTAAATCCAGGAAGGTGACGGTGGCTGTGATCCCAGCCCGAGCACTCGCATACAACGGTCAGTCGCTGGAAACCTGACTGGATGGAGGTGTGTCAAGAAACTGACCTACCCCCGGAAGCGGGTGGGAGGGCCAGACCGAAGATTCTAACAACACATGTGGTTGAATCGAGAGTACAACGCAGTTGGTACAATTCTGTGATTACAATTAGTGGGAAGCTACATGGGAGCTCAAATAAGGACAGTAAAGCTACAAGAAATCATTATGCAGACACTGAATTATGAATAAAATCTACCAAGTCCAAAGAGAGTCCGTTCTGTGATCTGAAAGTATCAATGAAAGAGTTCATGATGGATATACATTGTGATGTAGGCCTGTAACCGACCCCTCACAAGAAACGTCGTTGTGAGGGGCCTGGAGATCTGAGTTTAAATTGGCTGGTGACTTTTCCATTACCATATATAGGTTTGGTCAAAGTGATCGGACAGTTTATGATCGAAAATAAACGTGGCGAGTATTTCCTTTGTGTCGAGTTACCTGCATTATCGCTCTGATATCCAGTCTCCAATTTGGTAAGAACCTCCAGGCCTGACCGGAAGCACCATAGAGAGTCACAAGGACTTTTAACGAGCTGGCTGACCGCCTTCTAAGATGATTGAGCAGTGTAAGTAGCTGACCGTGGTCCCAATCGCTTTCTCGCTGTGTTCAAGAGATAACACTCAATTTCTCGCGCCTTAAAGTTGTGAACATAGAGATTTTCTGACATCCTGAGCCATGTTCCCGAGTTTGGAGGGGGGAATTCACGTGAAAAGGCGGGTGGATGAGAATGAGCAAGCTTGAAGAAAATATTTGCCACGTTTATTTTCGATCATGAGCTGTCCGATCACTTTGACCAAACCTATATATGGTAATGGAAAAATCACCAGCCAATTCAAACTCAGATCTCCAGGTCCGTCAATCGACGCTTGCTCATTGACGGGCATGTCACAGGTCTAATTGTGATGATTAAGCTTTTGAAATGGCCGCGGGTAGGATCTCAGAGATGTGACGACAGTAGGTAAGGAAAGCCAACAAATTCCAGCCCCCTGTCTTTGCTACAATCTCCGGCGGTACTCCCGCCAAAAGTAGCTCGACTGTGCCGCCGATCCGGAAACTGTGCCCCAGAACATGATAAAGTGACGCCTTATGCCAGATACCATAGCAAATGTCCAGGAAATCCTTCCTCAGGAGCATCTGAGGTTTCCGGTTATTGTCCAGATATGAGGACAGAGGGAAAGTGTTGGGAAGATGACAAGAGTTGACCTGGAGATGAGTTTTGAAAGCAGATACGGGACATACACTGCTCGCATCAGATCTTGATGTGAGGACAATATCAGTGCCGAGTTCTCAAGTCGACTTGGTCCAGGGTATGTGGAATGAACACGAGACATAACCATTGGCTAGGTTATTGAAAGAAAAGCTAACCCTGTAGCCTCGAGTCAAAAACAAACATGTCATGAAGTGTCCGACTCACAAGTTCGTGACATGAAGCTTCAGATCAAACTTGGACTTGGAAGGTACTGTCATCTCCCCAAGACGACAACAAGCAAAGAACGTCACGCATGCTATAGCCCATACACAGACATGCAGAGGTATCGTAAAATCAAGAGCAGCCCTGAGAACGAGTAGGTGTCTCATGGATACCGGGTCTCTTGGTTTCTACTTGCATAATACACCCTCGTTGTTTGCTGTAGTCCTAGCCAGCTTGATTTGGATATCCTTGCTGCACCAAGGGGCGCCCTTGATGTTGTGCCACACCTTGATTCCGGATAGCCAGTTACCAATGATCTTGCCCAAGACCTTGCCCTTATGGTGGCCAATAAACACCAGTATCAGAACTCTATGGGTGGCTGTCTGAAGGTAAGGAAATCACTATACTTGACCTGAGCAAGACTCATGCATCCTCATCCACTCAGGGATGTTATGCTTGTCATAGCACTGAGTGATCCAAAGGAGGCCTGCAGCATAGACTGTATGTGGGGAGTCCTCCAAAGCACCCTCTACTGCTTTATTGGCCAACTGTCGCACTTCTGCAGAGTATATTTTGGTGTTCTCTTTCACCTTCTGCTGCAAGAACTTGGTGTCCCAAGCAAAGAGTCGATCTTTGACTACAACTCTGGGATGTAATTCACTCGCAGCATATCCACTACCCTTTCTGGGTGCTCTCGTGATTGGTGAGAAACAATGAGAAGTAGATTTAGGAGAGGGGAGAACTTGTTCAGGAAATTGTGATTGGGAATCATCAGAAGGAGAAATATGAGAGGAAGAAGCCTGAGAGGGAGAAGTCCGAGAGGGAGAAGTTTGAGATAGAGAGTTGAGGAGAGATTGGTGACGAAAGGAAACATCAGAATCTGGGGAATCGGAAGAAATGGTCTTTGGAGGTACAGGGTTGTGTGAGTCCCTTACCTCCGCGTTCTTGCTTTGGGACGTTTTCTCTGTGTAAGGGTCCGTTTATTTTCTGCTCAAAGACATGGACACCGCACCATAGCAAGCCCCTACAACTCTGGGAGTACCTACGATCATCACCCACAAGGGATATCCGCGTTCCTATACAATAGCGCCCAAACGCACCGCCACCCGGAACCCAGCGCCTAATGGCCAAATTTGTTGATCAAAGCACCTCGTCCGCGATCCCTTCATCCCCAGACGATACTCCCAGACTCTCCATCCCTCTCATAACCTCATGAACATGCACAATCCTTTCCGCGATGCTCGTTTGGGTCCTCTTTCCTTAATTATTCTTTCCGCGTTCATCCCGGCCGTGCTGCACACCCTTCCACACTTTCCGCGTTCGCTCTACCAATCCTCATCCTTGTATTTCGCATATTTCTCTTGGACTACGTATGTTATTTATGCTCCATACGATACAGTATGACTCCAGTTCGGATCATGACAAAGATTCTGAACAGTATATAAGGCTAGCTACTCAGAAGCATGTACTTTAGTTTCCGTCTATTGTAAATCTCAAGTCTACAAGCTTTCAAGCCTTTACCTGGTGTGTTTCACATCCTCAAGTCTCGTACTAACGTTTCTATCGTCGTCTTAGGTCTTTGGTTAAAGCCCCAATTTGATTGCGACCGTCCGCGTAACCCAAAGGACGACCCTAGTATCTTTTCCGCGTTGCTCCTGGTCAGGTTCAACCCGGCAAAACACCTTCAATCGGCGATCTCAGGTGTCCGCGTTGCGTTGTAGGACGTTTCCATATGTTTGAACCAGTCAGAGGCTCTGCTGTGTTTGGCTTACGGTTACTCTTCCGCATTACATTCTCCCTACATTTCCCTTCCGGCTTGACGTAGAAAAGAGGCCTGTTACACTCTGCCAGGAGCTGTCTAAACTATGAAAGGGAATCTGTGAGAGTGTCTGGCAAAGCAAACGTACATGAGAGTTTCTTCTCTGGCAATCCCAACGTCCCATGCAAAACCAGGTTGGCCAGATTTTTCTCTGACTAGACATAAACAATGTCAAGCATAATGTTGGACGTGTAAAGCACATTGTAGATTGCCTGAGTGCAAGGTTGATCCAGAAATTGGGCAAACAGGACTTGATAACTGCTCCAATAGTGCCCTGGCTATCCAAGTGGATACGGATAGTGTAGCCGTGATGTGATCGCTTGGCAATGTAATATACTGCCAGCCCAACTACCAAAGTTTCGAGCTAACATATGTCTCTGCCATGAAATTTCTATCCGGGCTTGAGCCAGTAGGCAGCCCACTTACTACACCCATTGAGAAAGGACTTGACCTTAGCCCAATATGTGATCCTTTTGACTTCAGTGAGAGAGACCCATCTCAGAGGAAGGTGATGAGCCGGCATGACACCTAGCGCAGAGGACTACAACATGGCTACACTACTACTTACCAGAGAGGAGTTTAGAGAGATAGAGGCGAGACGTAGAAGCTCAAGCACACTGTAGATTCAGGTAGAGAACTACGAGCTTATATACATGTAGATACAATAGAGTTACCATATAAGGACGATAATAGAAATTGTACATATGAGCATAATGAGCAATGAAGAATAGAACAATAGCGAATGCATTGTCCCGCATAATACAATGGCGGGAAGTATGAACCAGGACTGCGGATATACCGGGATCTAATTATAGTCCACGGATTCAACACACCCCCCTCGCTAAGTGCAGCTGAAAAGCGCATCTGAGCGAATCAAGTGGACGAATAGATTTCAAGTCCAAGGTGATTTCTGAACCGTAAGAACTTCTCATGTCTGAGATTCTTTGTAAACATATCTGCGGGATTATAGACTCCTTCGATGAAGAACAGCTCAACTTTGCCATCTTCAACACACAATCGAATATAATGATATCGAATATCAATGTGCTTGGTTCGGCGTTCTTGAACCAGATTAGATGCAATGAAGATAGAGCCTTGATTGTCGCAGCAAATTGGAATAGGACCTAGGTCGATTCCAAGTTCAGAGAGTAGCGATCTTATCCAGGAAGCTTGACAACTGCAATCCGACAGTGCCATATACTCAGCCTCAGTGGAAAGAAGAGCTACAGTCTTCTGGGCGTGTGATTGCCACGAGAAGATGCCGCCTGCTAACTTGAAGAAGTAGCCAGTGATTGAACGGCGTTTGATAGGATCGGCAGCCCAATCCGAGTCTGTGAACGCAAGAAGACCTCCATCAGAGTCACCGTCATAGACAAGTGAATAATCTGATGTGCTAGCAAGATAGCGGCAGATATACAGAGCTTTATTGAGGTGTTCCTTTGTTGGATTAGAAGAGAACTGGGAAAGCTTTGTAACTGCATGGGCAATATCAGGATGTGTGCCCAGCATAATGTACAGAAGCGACCCAATCACAGACTGGAACTTGGAGCAAATGGCAGGATTGACTGGACCATTGTTTGGAGTTGGCACATAGCCTGCAGGTAATGGCGTAGGAGCACCTTTCGCATTTTGCATCCCAAAGTGTTCAAGGACTTTCTTCAGATAATCCTTCTGGTCAATCATGATCTTATTGCCTTCGCAACAAATGCTCATGCAAAGAAACTTGCTAGCACCGCCCATATCATGACATTCCCATCGAGCCATAAATTCGGCTTTCTTCTTGTCAACAAAATCTTTGTTAGGACCCATGAAGAGTGCATCATCAATGTATATGATCGCATACACAACTTCACCACTCTTCGGATCTTTGCAGATGAAGAGTCCAGCATCAGAAGTCAGGTGTTTGAAGCCCAGCACTTCCATGGACGAGCTGAGGGTTCGCCACCACTCAAGGGCAGCTTGCTTCAGTCCATATAATGCACGACGCAGGCGTAGCACCTTACGTTCTTGGCCCTTGACTTTGAAGCCTTCAGGTTGTTCCATGTAAATCTCCTCAACAAGATCACCATAAAGGAAGGCATTCTTAACATCAACAGAGGTGATGTACCAGTTCTTTAGAGCTGCAAGAGCAGGCATCATACGAACAGTCTCATAATGAACAACTGGTGAGAAGATCTCATCAAAGTCAACACCTTCAACCTGAGAGAAACCTTTGGCGACAAGTCTACCTTTCTTGCGACCATTCAACTTAACGTCAAAGACCCATCTATTTCTGATGGCTTTGCGACCTTTAGGCAAGTCACAGAGCTCGAAGACCTTGCGCTTACGAAGTGCCTCAAGTTCTTTGTGGCAAACATTCTTCCTTTCCTTCTGTTGCACAACAGGCAACTTTAGAATATCGCGGAGTGTCCACTCTCTGATATCAGAGAAATCAGGAGTATCGGACGTTGGAAGTGAATCGTGGACTGGAACGGCATTGTTCAACAGGTAAATCACAAATCCTACTCCCCCTTCTTGGGTCAGTCTTTCGACTACGCTTTCTTCCTCATGCGACTCAGTGCTTCCACTGGGTTCTGGAGCAGGCGGAGGCGGAAGTGGACCAGGAATCCCCTTTTTACCACCTTTGCCTTTCCTAGATCGCGAAGAGCTAGGATGATCAACTGGATGCGAAGGTTGCTTATCTCCAGTGACATTTCTCCAAGTATTCTTGCTCTCTAAGTCGCAAATAATGTCTGAGGGTTTATTCGGGTTCCGCTTTTCCCCAAATATATTACCAGGTTGTGTTGTACCCTTCTGCTGCCTTGAAGACCGGCATGGACCATCCGCTGCTGGTGCAGGCAGTGGAACGGCGGGCTCGCCTGGAGGCGTCGGAGGACCAGATTGAGGGAGTGGCAAATCCCCTGGCGCATGGCCACCTGCAGGTTTGTCAACCTGAGGTTCTGACCCCTTAGAAGGTTCAGAGCAACGTCTGAAATCTGGCAATGGAGTATCAAAACCGTCATCATCAGAGTCTTCATCTTCCGAAGGAATGTTGGGATTTTCACCCAAGGTAAATGGTTCACTACCAACAGGTGTGAAGCCACGAGTTTTGGCATCAGGACACTTATTGTATAGTGTCTCATCGAACAGTGCAGTGCTACCTTTGAATACAGAATTATTACTTCGCATGAATAGGAAGCCTTTCATTCCATCTTGGTAGCCGATGAAAGTCATCAACTCGATGCGAGGAGCAAACTTATTCTTCCTATGATCTTCAGGAATGAAGACATAGGCTGCACAACCCATAACTCGGAGATGTGAAACATCAGGTGCTTCGCCGTAAAGCATTTCAAACGGAGTTCGCCAGCTCAAACATTGCACAGGAGTGTGATTGTAGAGGTGGACGGCGTGCACATGGCAGAATTCCCACCAGGACTGAGGCATACAAGCTTCAAAGCGAAGAGCTTCAGCCTTCTCATGAATTGTCCTGTTGAATCGTTCAGCACGACCGTTTTGTTGTGGTGTATACAGTATGCTTTGATCCCTTTGGATTCCATACTCTTTTAGTACTGCATTGAACTTATCTCCTTTGTACTCTCCCCCTTCATTGGACATCCAGGTCTTGACAACAGCATTGAACTGTGTTTTGACCATAGTAAGGAAGTCCCTCAAAGCGGGTACTGCCTCGTCTTTCGTCTTGAGCTTGGAGGTCCAAACGTAGGACGTGCAGTCATCAAGAAAAGAGATGTAGTACTTGTACCGGTGATACGATTCAGCCGGGTATGATTTCAAATCCAAATGTATACGTTCAAACGGTTTAGAAGCTCTCGTTGTAGAGTTGGGGAACAATTTCTCATGCATCTTGCCTTCAGCACAACCACAATACAAAGTTGTCTTCTTAGTAGGCATTTTAAGGTCAAGTGGGAAACCTTGCGTATGTTTCTGAGCTTTGTTAAGGGCTTTATCTGATGGATGCCCAAAGTGTCTGTGCTCAATATCGTAGTCGAGGTTATAAACGACCGACTTGGCCATTAAAACCTCAGCAGATGCTTTCCGCGAGTGTACCCAATAAATGGTTTGACCAGGCATATGAGGATAGGAAACAAGCGACTGTCGTCGCTGTGAAGAGTAGAAGGCTAACTTCTTTGCATTTCTGCAAATTGATAGACCATCTTGAAGGAACTCTCCCATTGATAGTAGACGTATGTCCAACTGTGGTATGTAATAGACAGGATAGAGACGTGAAACACGCTCAGTAAGTTTCCTGTCATGTCCTTCAACATCATGCTTAATGAAGACTGTGCCTTTACCCTTGATCTGTATAGGGTTGCCCTTATTTGCAGTATTTACGATAGGACCATCAAGCAATTCATATTCAGCAAAATCATTCAAATCATTTGTGAAATGAGAGGAGGCACCAGAATCAAGGAGCCAACCCTGTGCGTTGTTCACACTTTTCTTTCCCTTACATTGAGTACATCCCACAAAGTGGGTCAAAATAGCATTGCAAAAATTTACAAGTGATACCAGATCACTACGACTACTGCGCGCACTACTGATACCAATTAGTTGAGAGCAGCGCTGTAGGTTTGCATCAGCTTGGGAAAGCAGGTCAAGGTAAGGTACTTGCCTGTCATCGTGGAATCATCCAAGAGAGACATCATCTGGGACGTCCTCTACTCCTGCAGCTTCGGCAATGTCGTTGTCAACATCATTACCGAATAGAGAAATCATATTGTCCATACCATCGTCAGATCCCCAGTCCATCTCTACATCTTCATCAGGATCAGTGCTGGAGCACGTGTAGAAGAAGTAGAGGAAGGACATCCGGCTCCTTCATCTTCCAAATCGTCTTCCAGAACGCGCTTGGATGAGGAACCAGGCTTCGAGATATGATCCTGGAGCAAACAATTGGCGGCGGACGTGATGATCTGTTCGAACGGTTTGAGATGCTGCGCCGTCTTAGGGACATCAAGTCTGTCAGCAAGTGAACGTGCTTCACGTACATCATCAAATACTGACTCGGATGGCTTGAAGCCGGTGAAGGACTGCATGGCAGCCGGATTCTTCTTGACAGCGGGAGCAACAGTGCTGTCACAAGACTTGTCCCAGTGACCAGTGAAGTGCGCTGGGGGCGGAGATCCTCTAGCACGGCTAGGAGGGGCACTGGCGATCTCGGCGTGCAAGGAGTTGTTTACTGCGTTCAACGCAATACGTTCCCTGCGGTCAGTGATCGAGGAGTAAGGACAGGCAGGAGGAGGGGAAGCGACGACGGATGCGTAAGACGCAAGATGGGAGTGACCATGAGACCGATTGTTACCGCTGTTGTTACCACCGGCGTTGCCAGGACCCCGGTGCTGGTTGATACCACTGCGAGTACCATGCTGCTGCTTCTTCTTCTTACCCTTATTTTGGTTCGAAGAGGGGAGTCAATATTCTAGGTATGGCAACTTCGGCCTAGCTAACCATTGCGCCTACCTGATCCTACACATTGTATGATATCATTGCCCTCAGACCTACATTACTCGTATACTCCTCCGTACTCCACAACCCTTTGCCTTACTGATCGTACTTACTCCTACGTACATCATGCACAGTTGGACCTACATCATGCACAGTACATTCTACTCCATTCTACTATATTCTCGCTATCTAGTACTCTCGTATATAAGCTAGCTAGAAATACCATTCTACCTCAGCGGTTTGTTACCAACACTGCATGAGGCATTCTGCCTACTGTCGTTTCTCTCCTGCTCCCTGCAGTATTGCAACTAGGGGCGTTGCTGCTGCTGCTGTGGTGGGCGAGTGTTGGTCTGCTGCTGGTACCCACGCTGCTGACGTTGCTGCTGCGGGCACTGCTGCTGACTGAACGGTGGTTCACGATTACCAGCACACTTCACCGCGGAGAGGCGGTTGGCGAGCTGAGGGTTCTGGCGTTCGTACTCGACCATGATAGCGTCATGGACTTTTGAAACAGTAATGCAATCTTCATCCTCAGGATCCCTGATGTAGTCATGAAGGGATTTGGATGAGGCGGTGTCCTACCGTCGCTCGATGTAGGACTTGAACTTTGCAATGCCGGCTTGGGGATGAGAGGTGGTAAGCCTGAAGGAGACAAGTTTAACAAAGTTGCCATAGATGGCAGACAAAGTAGGCTCGCCATAGGTGAGGTTCAGCTGTTCCCAAGCCTTCTCGATGTTCATGTCCTTGATTGGATCAAAGACCTCCTTGGTGGTGGTGATCTGGATGATTCCCATGAGCTGGAGATCTTCCTTGTCCCAAGCAAGACTTTCCTTGACCCAGGCAGCGTGCTCCTCAGGAGGGACGGTGGCACGGGTAACAGGAGTAACCCCTACGGGGCTAGTCACAGTGCCAAGGGGCATGGAGGGATGTGGTTCTTGGCCAGTGAGATGACCGTAAAGACCTTGGGTCTTGCATACAGCTTCCATCTTGCTGTAGTAGGTCTGTTTAAAGTTGGTGCCGTCGAAGCGACCAGAGAAGTATTTCTTAACATCAAACATAGTAGTAAGAGGTTGAGAGATTGGTGTTGGATCTAGAAAAGACAGCATCAGCATGCGTCTAATCAACACAGGGAGCAGCCATCAAGGCGCTATGCTCAACGAGGAGCATTGGATCCTTTAGATCCAATGTCGTTGAAGGACGTACATCAATGCCATAGATCGATCACTCAATTAAGAGGTCGATGGCAACATGCAGGTCTAGCCTAGCTAGCCGATGACAGCGGCCTAGGGGCGCTCGTCGCTAACAGCAGCCTAGGGGCGCTCATTATTGTAGTCGGGCTAACCAGGGCCCATAACCTGATGAGCTGGCATGACGCCTAGCGCAGAGGACTAAAACATGGCTACACTACTACTTACCAGAGAGGAGTTTAGAGAGATAGAGGCGAGACGTAGAAGCTCAAGCACACTGTAGATTCAGGTAGAGAACTACGAGCTTATATACATGTAGATACAATAGAGTTACCATATAAGGACGATAATAGAAATTGTACATATGAGCATAATGAACAATGAAGAATAGAACAATAGCGAATGCATTGTCCCGCATAATACAATGGCAGGAAGTATGAACCAGGACTTCGGATATACCGGGATCTAATAATAGTCCACAGATTCAACAGAAGGTTCCAATCAAAGCCTAAGAATGTAATAACCCATAGGAAGGTCTTGTTGCATTTTTGGGGGTTCCATGGCATGCACAGGGGCCTCACAACAACATCCATCATCTGTGCTGTGTTGTACTTGTATTTGAAAAGCAATTTGTTGGGAGAGAAAGGGTCGAACAGAATGGGTGAAGTTGGATCTGGTGGTGTGGGAAAGGTCAAGAGAAATGAGGTGACCTTGGGGAGGTAGTGTTGCCCATGGCTGGCTCAGCTCCAATGCGGCTTGCAAGCCACATGTAATTATGTGGCTTGGCTCAAAGGCGGCTCAAGCTGGCTCAGCCGTGGCTTGAGGTCCCACATTTGGTCTCCTTAATTTCTTTGGTTTAACAACATAGATATGCTTCACAGGTGTGTAACTTTTATTTAGTCTATCTAGATATGCTAAAGAACATGTTTGGGGGCTGCATATATGTGTGTAGGAGTAGGCTGTGGGCACTGATCAAGGTCCAGACTGTGGCTGTACAAACCTGGGGTCTGACCCAGGTCTAGCCTCATGGCATGGTTGAGTAGTTTTTTGTATGGTAAACAGATTGGAATGGAGGAGCATCCTTTTCCACATAAAGGCAGAATATTATAAACTATAAAATAAACAAAATCACCACAATCTTCAGTATATTTTGTAGTTGTGTCATTTTAATGGCTTGAGCCGGCTGAGCTGGCTTTTGAGCCAGCTTCAAGCCAAGCCAGACAACTGGCTCAGGCAGAGCCATTTCAGGGACCAGCTTGACTTGGCTGAGCTCCCAGCTGACTCAGCCACAGCTCAAGCCAAGCCATAGGTAACACTACGGCAAGGTCAATGGATCAGGGTGGGAAGGTGTCAAGAGCATGAATGATCCTGCCCTGTTCTACTGGGCTGAAATTACCATCTTAGCAATTTCTTTGTACTGGAATACAACTGTTCGCCAGGTCATCTTCGTATTTCACAATCAGGCATACACATTCAGCAATCCAGAAGTCCACCATTGTGTTGGCGACCATACCAGAGTTGCTGCTGGCTGATGCTGCACCAAAGGGGAAGCAATGGTCCATATAGAACATGTCAGTTCTACCCTGCATGACCAAGAATGGCTTGTGGTCAGGCACAACAGGAGCTGTCCAATGAAACTTCTCAATATCTTTCAAACTGGCCTGGAAACCCTCTCACGCAATGGAAACCTAAAGCAAATCTTATAAGCACGCTGTTCCTCAGGAAGTAGATGGGATGAAGCATCTGCCATGGGAAAGAGCCTGTTAGGCTTCCAGTGTCACCATTAACAATGTGTGACCCTTTATCAACTTGCGTGCTCCAACGGAACACCCAATACAAGGCTGTGTCCATCAGAACATGATGTAGAACACACACCCCCTCATCTATAGTCCTCAACATTGTATACAGCACTCCAGATCATTGAGTCCCTTTCCCAGAACACCCCAGAACAAGTTCTACTTTGACTCTACTATCTCCAACATGATTCTTTAGTGCTCCCAGTGAAAGCACTGCTTAGAGAGGGGGTAGTGTTATGAATCCACCTACTGTTTTCCATTCCCTTGGTCCCTGGGTACTTTTTCCTTATGTTTTTCTCTTTATTTCCCATGGTTACATGTTCTCACCATCACATTCTGGCCTCCATATCATTACCTGGTACTACCTGGTGTTCCACATTGTTTCCAAATATTTTCCCAGCATACCATATGGTTTCCATCATGACCCTGTTTCCACATGTATCCCTTGATTCTTATCACTTGTTCTTTCAGTTTTCCTGTTTTACCTTCATTCCCATGATATCTCTACAGCTTGATACTGTCATATATAATCATGGACACTTCTAAATAGTTCCCCAGTCTGACACCTTTGCTTGTATCCAGCATGTACTATGCAACACTTGCTCTACTCAATTCTATCTTCTCTCCTTTACACTCTTGACCCTGTTGGTGGCCCGAGGGGTTTTCCTAGTCACTGGCCTTGTTCTTTGACAAACGACTGCTCCTTTGTGCTGTGTAGCCCTGATGCTATACGAGTTGCTCTGCATCCCTGCATATTGTAGTGTTGTTAGGGATGATAGGGAGCATATTGTGAGCGTATGAAGTCGAATAGGTTCATGGGCTCCTTGAACACTGTCTATATCCTGAGTGTCAAGAACGAGGCCAGTGACTAGGAAAACCCCTCGGGCCACCAACAAGGTCAAGAGTGTAAAGGAGAGAAGATAGAATTGAGTAGAGCAAGTGTTGCATAGTACATGCTGGATACAAGCAAAGGTGTCAGACTGGGGAACTATTTAGAAGTGTCCATGATTATATATGACAGTATCAAGCTGTAGAGATATCATGGGAATGAAGGTAAAACAGGAAAACTGAAAGAACAAGTGATAAGAATCAAGGGATACATGTGGAAACAGGGTAATGATGGAAACCATATGGTATGCTGGGAAAATATTTGGAAACAATGTGGAACACCAGGTAGTACCAGGTAATGATATGGAGGCCAGAATGTGATGGTGAGAACATGTAACCATGGGAAATAAAGAGAAAAACATGAGGAAAAAGTACCCGGGGACCAAGGGGAGGGAAAACAGTAGGTGGTTCCATAACATTGTTCTCTACAGACGATGGCTTTGCGGATGTTTGACCCAAAACATCTGGGCATCATCATTCTACAAGGCACACATTGAAATTGGATGTTTTACTTTCACTACCCCAGCCATTGAGCAATTCCTTGTTAACAGTCCACAACTAAGGTGTCTACGTATCAGGTTTGATGGATCCCACCTGAAAAGGCGACAGAGACCATCATATCCCTATCTGCTCTTTCTCTGAATTGTGACCTTGCTCATATTGATCCTTCCAGGCTTGACTTTCTACAATCAATCCTTTGAGCCAATGGGACACTATGAACACTATCCTTTCATCCAACAAGTTAATTACCGCAGCCATCCAGCTGGTCTTTCCCCTCTTACATGTCAGGCTCAACTCAGACAAAGAAATGAGCGAGGGTTTGATGAGGTTACAGAAGGTCTTCACAAGATGTGATGAGCAGAGACGATTTTTGGTGATATGACTGCCTTGCATCACATTTTGCAGGAGAGGAGGGAGACCGATATGATTAAAGTCACTACTATTGGATCAAGAAGTTATTGATTGGGTTATAGGAAGATTTTGAAGATGAGTAACTTTAGTCTACAGCCAAATGGTCAGTGCATTTTAGTTGCCGTTGTGATTGCAGCGTGTCTTACAAGGAAAAATATGCTTGATTGTGCTTATATCACATTTGAGCTTGTACTATGGTTGAGGGGGCCTACGTGATTCAACCGGTACAGAAATGAGATAACATTAACGTGGAAACAGACAGTCCAACAGAGAAGGTTCTTGACAAGGTCGGGGTCAAAGTGAGAGCTAGAAGGCTAGTGAGAATAAATGGATAACAAGCGTGAGACTCAGCTTCAGGCTTGGAGCTTGTAACTTGAGTCAATGTGCAGACTTATGGCTCAGAATGTGGAGGTAAGAGGGAGAAAAAGATATGATTACATTTGCGGCAATTGAAAGTATATAAGAGTGCCATGATTGAAAATAAATGAAACACATATCAAAACGACATCAGGAGTCCGTCGGAGATGCGAAATGTATATCAAAAAAGTGTCCGTGTGAAATCAAAAGTCTAACCTAGATCTTGCAAGTCTGAGTCAGCTTCTGGATGACCACCGCTGGCTCAGCTCTTCAAAGGTGGGTGAGGCCTTTGGTTAGAGCTTACAATCTTGAGAGCTCATCTCAGTATCAGGTGGGAGGCACACCTGTGTCAATCCTGGCGCCACTGTCACGTCAAGTTTTGATTGTCGGTCCGGAATAAATAAGGAATGGAAAGGGATAAATAAGGAAGTAGATGTAAAATTAGAAAAAGGAACAGAGAAGAGATCACATATGACCGGAAATGATTAGAAAAGGAAAGTAAGATCGAAAAAATAACGGTAGTAGAGAAGAATCTGGTTTGGAGTTGAAGGAAGAATGGACCGTGTATCGCGGAGGAGTGAAGAGAATGTGTTGGGGTTTGATGGATGTTGATCAGGGGTATGTAATGGATGAGGGAAAATTATAGAACAAGGGAGAGAAGGTGAGAATATGAATATAAGCGTTGGGGTAAAAGTTTGTTGATGGTTGTTTGTGTTGGTTTGTGCGGGATAGAGAGTTCGACAGAGAATTGACAATGAGGATGAATGAAATGTGCTGGGACGGTGAATACGTGTGAGGAGGGGAAGAGTGAGCAAGGGGCATCCGTCTCTTCCACAACGTGAAATCTTCCTGTGTGTAGCGCAGCATGCAGAAGCAGGAAAGAGGGCTAGCGTAGTTGCGGCGGCGCCGGAGGCTCACTGCGTGTTCACTCCCTCTTCTGGGCCTCTAGATCTGCACTGACTATTCCCTGAGGCTCTGTATTTTCAAGAGTACTGTGATTTGGAGGACCGCACTCGAGTTGCCGGATGTCCACAACTCTATGGGATATAGGACAACCTGTATCGGTCAATACAGATTCTTTGAACGACCTTTCGTCGTGGACTGCAATCCCGAGGGTTACCCGAACAATGATTAGGGTAGATGCGATACCCTGACCAGACCAACCGATTCACCATCTGTGAGCTCTTCAAGAGAAATAACAAGAGAAATAAACTGCGCACCGTAATTGTCGCAAGGGAGTGAAAGACCGATTCTGCGATTAGTGTGAGAACGACAAGTTCCTCCGCACTCCAGGCAGCCTCATTCCCGGAGCCATCGGGATATGCAATTTGAAATGTGCAGGTCGTATAGACAATGAGCGCGATAGGATATATCAGTCCTGATTCCAAGCTATCGCATTACATTGAGCATGACTATCCGACCGTAAATCATCGTGTTTGCTCACCTGGCCGAGATGACAGTCCTATACACTGTTGGGAATGATGCGTCGGAGAGGGAGTATTTTCTTGCTTGGTAGGCGACGAAAATGATTCTCCCCGCTCATAGTAACTTAGCTGTCTCCGAGGCGTGATATAAGACATGCTTACCGATCAATCCAGTTAGCAGGAGGTTCCCAACAAGAGGCCCAAGAGCAAAGATGGCTAGAGCGACGTTCCGGGTATCTGGAGCATATACATAATCTCCGGTAAATGTGATCACAAGACCGTATACTAGAGTAGCGAGGTACCAATAAGAAATGAGATCCTGTTACATGCGCGCACATACCATTGAACCCGAATGCAATCAAACATGGAACAACCAGAATTTTGATTCTTCTACGTTCCCATATGAGGTAGCAGCGCCATACCTGTTCAAAAATCAAGATTGAAACTAAAACAGGTCTTGAGAGACCCAAACCTACCAGAAAAATGTCTGTTAGGCAGCTATATAAGGTATGCACGGAATTGAGTGATCAATAAAGTCGAACAGATGCCAGCAAGATCATCTTACTTTGCGAGTATTGAGGTGGCTGTCAAGGCCACTTCGCATGGATGAGCGGAGCTAATAGTGGTCGTAATTCGAGGACCCAACGCCAGAGGGCCGACAAGACCTACAGATACCATCGCTCATTAACGAGGCTCTATCCAGTGGTGACATCGTCCAAGTATCTTTGTTGTTGGGGTGTAAGGCTTCCAAGTTTGGGAGAGAAAAATGGAAGGTTAAGAGTGTAGAGGTACATGTATACTTGAGTATCCAGTGCGTAGATTGCGCTCTTCAGTCCAATCCCAACGGTGGCAGTGATATAGAGCGCCGTAATCAACGTAAAGTGTACGCGGTAACGTTCCCGTTTATGAGTGAGAAGGATATACACGCACAGCACGTAGAGCACGGTGTAGATCCCTGGGGAGTACATTCATTTAAGTGAAGCACAATGGAGGAGGGACTCTCTTACCGTAGAGAAATAGTCCAACCTGTCCCCACATAGGGTAACTGGGTGAGCGTCGATGAAAACAATAAATGCCGACATACACTGCTCAGAATTTGTGCTGCGTGCATGAGATAGAAGCAGTCATCTTCATAGGTGGAGGGGCACCTCATGTGTTTGGACTAAGCCGAGTCGATGACGAGAACAAGGGGGTTTTCGGCCGGGAGCTCGAGAAGCGGTTGAGCTTATTGAGCTTATATGGGTGCTTTCCCGCGTCTCCACAGAATAACAGTGCCTCGTAGCGGGATTATGTATATACAACGACTATCTGAGGAGCTGATCAGTTTCAACCCAACGACGTGGAGCCGGCGAAAACGACTAACAAAATTGCCACTCTGATGCTGACTACAAACGGGCAAACGCTGTGGTATTAGTGATCATTGCCTGGGATCTGCTGACTTGCATATCCAAGACTATACGAGGCCGAGGATAGAGAGGGAAGCCTTGAGTACTGGTGCTCAAGACCAAATGATGGAGATGTTCGTATCAAACGAATAACTGGATGGCCCGCTGTCAGTTGGGCCGCGTTGACTCAATTCACGCCTAAGTGCGTCGGGAGAGTATTCTTCATAGCTAGCGCACGTAAAATAGAGAGTTTGCGCACTAGTTGTCAGAGCCACTAAATTTAGTAGCAACTTGGTCTTGCGTACTGGCGCCAATGATCTGTCAGCGTAATAATAACTTGACATTGATGTCTCTGATGGCTCGTGCCCAAACTCTCTAAATCAATTCGGTGAACAGGTTACGTTGTATAACCGAAGCTGGAGAAGGAACATTCAAAGAAAGTCAACCGATGTCGAAGAACGGGCTGGAGGTGCATCACATATCCCCAAAGAATGGATAGAAATGGTACATGGTTCGTGGAATCAGGTCCGCGAGAAGTTAATCGACAAACACAGGAGACCAGTGTAGTACGTTGAATGACTATCAGCGCGCGAGGAGCTAAACTGGCGTCGTGGCGAAGAGCACCCAAGAGTGATTAAGCTGCGGGGTAGTTGAGCATAATAGATCGAAGATCGGCTGAATGTACCATGGTCCACCCCAACCTATCTCTTACAGCATGTCCTCCCCACCAGAGTGACGGGAAAGTTTGCTAAGCGCAAGTTCGAGTCAGCATTTACACAGTCGGAGAAACGAATGGAACACAAGGAACTAACCTTCTCGTGGGATATGATCCCCCAGATACGATTCCGATTCCGATCGGTCCTCACTCTAAAAGTCAAAGAGGGTTATACTCTCTTGCAAGCACCCATAGGTCAGCTTTCTGGCCTCAGTAATGGATGATAGAGTCGAGATATATGCTTAGGCGCGTAATGTTAACAGTTGGGAGTGACGGCGAACGAAAGCGTCATGGCGCGTGTAGGACGACCGAGGCGTGTTCGTGGTAACTCGCATCTGACAATGGCTTTACTCGGACAACGGAAATTGCTGCCCGGAGGTAACGATGAGCTTACGAGAGTGAGCAAAAAAGACAAAACTTGGAACGTACAATGGCCATCCTTTTGGTTCACAATATACCAAATTTTTCTGGCTCGAGGATCAGAATTTTCCCCCATATAACCCGTTACCTAAGTGAGGTCAGATCGGCACACCAAGTATGTAACTTGTGAGCCACGAAAAAGGAGTACCTTTGGTTCCGAGGCGAGGTCACGATCGTGACTAACAGAGGCCAGAGATTCTCGAGAACACCTCTGCAGAAGAGATGTGAGCTACCTGATGTCAAATGAATATAGAGGTATGTAGAGAGACCGGCAACACTGAACGACGCTCGTTCAACCACGATTACGTGTCATCGACAGCAAGAGTATCAAGGTCGTGAATGGAATCGGCGGTTTTTCTGACTCTGAGTGGGTCCTAAGCATCTTGAATTTTCCAACCGGGAGGGGAAAAGTCAGTGCGCTACTGGCGTGCGTTTCTGTGGTCCGAACATACGAACATATGGGTCATAATTTGAGCACTGTGCAGAGCGGAATAATTTAATATTTCCTAGACCATGGCCATGAAATCGGTAGGTAAAACCTTTGAAGCCAGGTGAAGATGCGCTGGTGCCGAATGGATAGCGTTGATATTATCGAAACCCTGATAGGTCTTTCTTCTTCAAATGGCGTTAGGATAAGGAGGATCGACTTGAGAACTCGGGAGGGTCACGCACGTCGTTTTCTGAGGTTCAACGATGTCGGGTCGGTATACAAGCAGTAGGGAGCTTTAGGCCTAGTAATACCCACCCTAGCTTGTCATTTGCGACTAGGAAACTGGGCCTCTTTTGCTCGCGATCTAGCCTCTATTCACGAACTCAATCGCGGCAGTAGCCCTTGACTCAGAAAACCGGTGTCTACAGACCGTCAACGAGAGTGCCAGTATAAAAAGAAAACGATCTCGGAGGAGATGTGGACGGTAAAATCTAGGAGGAGGATAGTCATGACGTACCTCAAGACGACGGTTCGAAAGAAGAAGGGCCTGTCACGTAACGGTCACACAACTCTTCTTGAACCACTACCACAACGACTCGCCCTCTTGACCTCGAAACATGACTACAAAAGACAAACTTCCCTCGAGCTCGAAGAAGATCCTCAACCCATGCAGGAACAAGATGCTGCTATTTCGTCTGCAAATCATGGTCAGCCATCTATCAAGTTCGCATATTTGGTTACATTGGGCTATCAACGGGCTCAAGAATGATAATAGACAACTCCTTGAAGTTTATTTCAGTGCTTGTAGACTCGGACACCACGCCACGCCATATCTAATTCCTAAAACTTAGGATTTTGGGCCGATAGAGGCTGAGGAAGACGCATATCGTGTTGTCGAGGAGCGTAGTCGTCTGAAAGGCAGATGCGACAAGCTGAAAAGTCTTGGACTCATCACTCGTCCGGATGGGTTTTACCCTACTAAAATCAGGCTGGAAACCAAACGATACCCAACAATTCCTCTATCGCTTCCCTCTTCAGTACACAAGTTGTCGATCTCGACCTCGACCTCAAGCATGAAGAAGTTGGGTCGATAATCGCCTTGAAGTGCTCCTACTTCCACCTTCAACGCAGTTTCCCTCCACAAACCAATACCATCGTGCCCTCGGTGGAAGGCCAGGACAGCGGAGACCTTGAAGTCGCAAGTCCAGACCTTCTCCTCAACCCTCGACGCCATACTTCTTCTTGAGAGCAACAATGACGATTCGGGAACGCATCCTGATGGCTCATTTCAACCCCTATATAGCTGCAGTGGTTTGGATCTTATCCTCCTCGATGAATCTTAACTCTTCATGATCGTCAACTTTACTGCATCCCTCAATCCATATGTCAATGGTCTCTGAAAAGAGCTTCAGACTCTCCATATAGTCTTTGACCATCGACATCCCGAGCTTCTAAATTGGTCGGGAATGTCGTCTGTGCTTTTCACAAGCCGCTCGCTTACACTAAAACCCCTACTTGATCCACTTAGAGCCGTACGACCTGTCCCCTTTGATATCTCTTAAACGAATTATCTGCACCTTTCGCAATGTCGGAGCCAGAAACGAAGTTGGGCCAGGATCCGTATCAAAAATCTTTCGAGCGTCCTTTAAACGCTCCGAACGTTCACATCCACCGAGTTCCACGCCGTCGTCTTTAGCGTGCTCGATCGAGGACTAAGTCCCGCTATGTACCAGGAATGGAGCAACATTGACGACCTCGCATTCTCAGGTAGAAAGAACATGAGCGTCATCATTCCCAATCCCTAATTGACAGAGGATGCGAGGAAAGATGTATAGATGGCGTTCCCGAAGAGTGACCGAGAAGGCATGTTGGAGATCGTTCGATCGCCTTTTGAGTTGATCAGGTTAGGGAGCAAGATGAGTTATGGTTTGTCTGCGGTGATAGGGGAGATGCGCTGGGTTTGTAAGAAGTATGAGGACTAGGTTTGGCGCAGTTTCGGTATGTTCGACATTGGTTTGGATGAGCACGTATAATTGTGTCTGCTTGTTCCAACTCCGCGACTTTGATTGATTAGATTTGTATCACTGAGAATTAATTAAATTGTGCATCATGGTTGAACGTTGACTCTTGAACAGATAATGTGGAGAACACGGGATAACAAATACTGTAGACACTGGTTTCTCTTTGACAGTCACCATGCCTGAGCGGTATAAAATTGGCCTAACCATAGAGGGATCAAAGTACATATGAGCAATGCCCTCAACTGCCACTACGATCCAGCCAATACATTCCAGCCCCATGAGTTGTCTCTGGCATCCATCACCGACGTTAGTGCTAACAATGTACGTTCTCGGGCCTAAGCGAGCGTATGGTACCAAAGGAGGTTTCGAAGCGTCTTTGGCCCTGGAGTAGCTCACTGTCGATTGTATCTAGCCTTCGGTGAAGTGGTTAAAACGCCAGCTGTCGTCGGTAAAAAACGGGAAATCTGTCACAACAAGTACCTTCACAAACTCTAGCAGCGTGGAGACGATGAGTGATTGCAATATAAGTGGCAAACGGGCAACATTTTTTTTTCTAAAATGGCGGTTCGTACTGCTATCGAAAGAGCAACTTGTACCCAAGTCTTTCGTCCGAGCCACGTTGGGTTAAATACATGTAATCGTCACTCCAATCTCCCCTATCCAGAGAAAACATGGTTCATCTCGATGAAGAGGGCTAAGGCCACCATGTTGACGTTAAGACTGGTTCCAAAAAAAGGCGATAGATGATCATCGCTCATAGCGGTCGGGAAGAATACTGGAAAGGAGTTGAACTAGTAATGCTCACCAGCGCTTGAGGACAAGAAGACCACCAATACCAGCGGCCTCGTTTCTCCCTAAACCCCTCGTGCCGGCTTCAATACATACTTAGATCAATACAGCACGTCGGAAGTTATATCTCGCTTCACAGCAGATAGTCGGCGTTATTTTGTAGCCACAATCTTGACGAGCATTAGATAGTCTGCGGCGTACTAGCCCCTGAGAGTCTGTGGCGCGGGCCACCCGGACCGGTTTTGTTGATGCGTGATACCCACTCCCTACCCGCTGAGGGCCTGAGGCCCCTTGGGACAAATCAAACCCTTTGGCAATGAGGGTATGTACTAGAACATCACAGCATTCTACAGAACTTTTTTCAGATTTTTAGGCCCGTCCAGACACTTTTGGTGGTCAAAACTCTTTGGCCATAATGAGTTGGTTCGCCGAAAAGCTCAAAAGCGCCCGATGATGCCCTTGTAAAACGAGTGAGTGGCGCATCAACGAAACCGTATTTCCGGCCCCACATCGCCAATTTTCACTTCTATTGTATTTCTCGGAGCTCCACGATGCACAGGAGAGGGGGGTTGGCTGGGATATGGGTACATACTACATGTGATCTAAATGAGTTGCCTCCTGCCGCGGGATGCCAGCGCTGTGATCACCGTCTAAGACCGCTCACCCCTCGTGAACTCTTCTAACGTGCCTTGTGAGATCAGATCGTGAGTTGAACCTTCGACCACAACTTTCGCACTGGAAAGGTTTACAGCCCCCGTGAGCTCTCAGGTGATCTAAAACTGTTGAATGACCCAGTGAGAATAGCCTTCGAGACCAAAAACTCACATTCAAAGTTGTGCTTCTGTGTGAATCCTTTCGATGTACATCCGGGAACTTCACAAAAGTAAACCGGTCTATTCCTACGGTGCCTCGTCGCCACAGTTGTGGTGGTTGCAGAGCCTACTGGTCTGTGGTATTCGACGCCCCCAAAGCTCGCGATTGTATCGCGGTAGGGGTACGGGGTGTCGGCCCTTGGGTTGGCATTCAAAGATCCTTGAACCCAATCTAACGGTGGCGCCGTATGATGGTTTTCGCCTATTGCAGTTACGAGTGCGTTCTCCCCCAAGAGGGATTCATCCTGTTGAACGGAATCAAAGCGATATTGAAGCCTGTTGTGAGGAGGGAATCGGCCTTCGATAGACGACTGTAACGGAGTACCCCTTGCATATCCGTTGAGCATGATCGATCCAGGGCGGGACTGGTAGTTCATATTGTGGGGGTATGCATATATATCTGTGTCTGACGGGAACAATTGTTGAGATATCCGGTCGATCCCTGTCCTACATGGATCATAATAACAAGGAATCAGCGATACTCGTTAGATCCATCGGCGCAGGATTTTACCCGAACGGACGGACTGTGCTTCTAGAGGATGGATGCTCAGTGCTCGGTGAGCTTATGGTCTGATGGCCGAAATCAGAAGGAGGGATCTGCTGTGAGTCATAGCTCAAAACACTAAACGGAATATCAAAGCAGTCTGACGGATGGTGAGGGTGGGCTAAAGGTTATGGTTTAGTACGCGGCCAACGACGTCAACAGACAAGCAGACCTTGAAGAGTAGTCACAAAGCCAGAGGACCTGGACCCTTCTTGAGTTTGAGGATCGCGCCTATGCCCCAGTACGCCTATTTCTAATCCCGAGCTGCGATACATAATAGTATACCCTCATAGTTGTAGAATAGTAACGGGTTATATATTCTCCTAGAAATAGGACAGACTGTAAACAGATTGTGGCGAGTCTTGTCACTGGGCAGTGACGAGCGGCTCGCACTCGTCACCTAGTGCGGCAAGCACATTTGACATAGACTTTCTGGTCTCCGTTTACCCCTCTGACTCATGAGCATTGTGCGAAGTGATTGTCTATAGAAGACGCAGTATCGGTGTCAAGATTCAGAGACAAGGACCATGCTACAAGTGATGGCTCAGCCGTTACGTATTTTTGTGCTTCAACCCGAGTATTAAGGCACGTTCACCACACTTCCTGAGCAAGGACCCAAGTCATTGTTTGACTCCCAGAAGGTGGATCCCAAGCGTAAGGGGGATTCACGAACTCATCGGTGTATAACTCGTGTTTCCGCGCACCACGCCATCATCAGCTGCTACTCTGTTCTCCATCCACCTCTTCCGTGGTCTTCGGGCCATTGGATAGTATCTAACGTGGCTGTTTGCCATTTATGATCCTGCAATGATCAATCTGTTTCAGCGGAACTTAACATACTTTCTGTCCTCATTGTTTTGACCTTGATCACGGTGTATCAGACTACCTCCTATCAATGCGCAGTGGGGGTATCTCGGCCCGTAACTCCCGGTTCCAGTGCTATACTGTACTGAAGTGTAGGGAGGCGACAGTCAGAGGACCATTACGCACCAACTTTGGATTTTCACTAGCGGGAACTCCCTTATTTGGCAGGTACTCGGGGCTTCCAAGCCACATATAGCAGGTTCGAAGGCCAAAGCAACCTTGAAAAGATTTTAATTTTAGCGACAGGACGCCCTCATCGTTACGCGTTGCGTCGCCTCCCTACACTCCAGTACAGTAGATATAGTAGCTGCTGGCTCTAGGGTGATCAAGGTACTTCCACTCCCTCCCTCGAGATGTCACCTGCTACTTCGTCAATTCACTGTTCGCTTACCTTTTTCCTCGTTAATGCCACATCTTCATACCATGCCCTGCGGCCAATTGTTCTCAACTACAAGTACTTCGAGAGTCGAGATCTTCGCTACCCACCCGCCTCCTTCTCATTTATTTCCCTCTGATTGATTGATCCCACATACCTATATTCCTTTTTTGCGTAGCTCACTCGGCTCCGAGCCATTCACCAATGATATGCTAACCGGCAGGAACTTTGCCGTCGTCGTTTCTAAATTTGAATGAGAACGCAAAGGCTGATCCACACTTTTGTTCTACGGTAGCCAGGTACCGTTCTGATTACATTCCTCTAAGTTTTACCTGTGTTCGACCAAACGTAATAGCTGAGTGTCTTGGGGGTTTCGTGCGCAACTGTCGCAATGATTATGTGTCTCCTAAGGCCTTCGATAGTACGGAATTCTAGCGAGTACATGGATAAGCCACAAGGATATGTACAGGAATTGAAAACCGATACTGAGGTCAGGCGTAGCCCCAAAGGCGAAGGCGTTAGTTAACTATCTTACAGTACCTATCCTTTCCTGAACGCAATAATTTTGGTTTAGATAGCCCGCTTATCTGCTTTTGAAACCAAAGTCCGACGCAATCAGGCCCTCGGCTTGATCACCACCTTCAAGGGAGCGTTTCTCGTAGCAAAGGCATCAACCTTCCTTCCCGGCCACTCTTTCCACTGAAAGCCCGGTACAAACTCGAACTGAAATCTCTGAATCAACATAGTTAAAACCATCATCATCTCGAGTATCGCCAGATGTTTCCCAATGCAGTTCGCAGGTCCGTACGAGAACGGAACAAATGCGTCCATCTTCATCTTCACTGGTTGCCCTTTGAAGACGGCATCTGCCTCTTTGGGAATCCAACGTTCGGGGATAAAGGATTCAGGGCTGGGTGAGAAATTTTCCGGATTGTAATGAACACCGATCGGCGGGATTTGAACTTGAGTGCCTTCAGCAATGAAACTGTAATTGAATCACGGGGTGGGTTTCACTGGTCCGTAAGTGCACATAACGACATGAGACACTTACTGTCCACTGATAACCCTGCCTCCTGATCCCTTAGGAACGACGCGAGTACAGTTAGTGAGTACTGGCGGGAAAACGCGAAGCGATTCGTTCCTTGTGAGTGGGAGATAAACTAAATGGACCACCGATACGAGTCTAACAACACTTACAAGCACGCTTTCATGAACGTCATGTTCCCGTGTCGGGAGGTATCTCGTAGTGGGTCCGTTCCGGGAGGATACTCCTTGCTGACTTCATCGCAGACTCGCTCATACACCTTGGGATGGGCCATGATACACCAAAAGAAGTTGGCCATCGCAGTAGAGGTGGTATCCGAGCCAGCGATTATTGCTGTCACAGAATCGGGACGGACATAAGCTGGATTTGGCTTTACTTTCTCGTGGCCTTCCTCATCAGTCTGAAAGTACAAAAATTAGGGATATTAATGGCTCTGTGATCGGATGAATTCTGAGAATTCAGCCAAGAGGTACGTACTAAGTGATACCATAAATCCTTTGTCTTCGATCCCATCTCAACACGGCGTTGTCCCCAAGACCCCCCGATTTCACGAAGATTCTTGGACGACGATGGCAGGTAAGTAGAAAGATATGTCAACCATGTAACATGACCAATTGTTTCCACAAACCTATGAAGACGATGATTTCAGTGAACAGAGCAGAAGCCTGACAAAGAAATACATCCTACCGGGCTCCTGTCTGAATAAGCCCCATCAATCCGGTATCGTCTCTTCCCTTTTTCACCATCTCAGTCTTGTAACCGAACCTGAATCGAAGATTGTTGAGTCAAATTAGAGGGACAACAAATATCTTGAACTTACATCATCTCGGACATGAAATCGAACCTAGCGCGAAACGTTTTGATAAGTCATAAGTGCCTCTGATCATTAGTAAAGGACGGACGTGAATAAGTTCAACCAATATGTCAAATCCAACTCTGACCCCGCCCGTGCAGAGAGACTCTGTGACAGCTCATCTCCTTTTGTGGTTATGATTGGCTGGTATTCCCTGAGAGACTCAGATGTGAAGCCTCTACTCCAAACTCGGCGGCGATCCGTGTGATCCTGTCCTGTCGCCCCAATCAGTGCAGGAGGACTCCCAACAGTCTTCAACCGGAGGTATGCTGGATGCGCGACACCGTGAGAATGGAGGATGAACATAGCTGAACACGTATACCTGGTCCTTTTGGTAGACCGTCTGTACCGAGAACAGCCTTTACCGAAGCGAGGTCGGTAATGGAGATGTCGTTCGGTCCTGGGTGAGGACTGTTTTAACACAGAGGCAAAAGGAAAGGTGTAAACGTACCTGTCCTGACGATAGGACCGTACTGGTGATGTAAATCCTTCAACACAAAGTGTTGTTGGCCTCTCCAACAGATACACATTCTCCAGAACTTCGTAATCTTGAAGATCATCGGGCCCGGAACTTTGGCAAGTGGGTGGAAGGGGGAGACCCGGTAGAGAATGATGGAAGTCACCAGGGACGAGAAAAAGACCAGGTATGCGAGCATGATGCTGGAGGTAGAGATATCAACAGAAGTGACGCGGTGAAGAACGAAGAGCTGGATGGCGGGCTCGAGAAGCAAAACCAAAGCAGTTCGGATGACAGTCGTTCGGACTGGCTCATATTTGTTGAGGTAGAGATGATTGGCCTACGAAGAGGGGAATGAGATTGAATGTGAATACTTTCTCTGCAAAAAACCCACAACGCCTAAGAGCATAGCTGTAGTAGCTATAGGGCTAGGGACGAGCAATGAGGGCATGTTGGAAATGTGGGTGATCTTCCAAGTTCCTCAAACCATTGCTATTTATCCAGATCCCATGCAATGTCACCAAATAGAAGCGATTGCTCACAGCATACCAGTGCTAACGCCCTACGGCCCATAATTATCCGAAGATTTGAAGGAGTGACTTGGTCAGTGTGAAACCATCGAAGGCGGCGGAATTAAGCGTACCTTGGCGTATAACTTTTCCTTTCCTCAAAACTCCATCTACACTGCTAGAGGGCCACTGATTCTTTGCCAATACCCAGCATTCATTCAAATGGCAGTCCGCCAAAACGACACCAGCAATACTTATCTTGTTGCTAGCATTGGGACGACGGATCCAACGAGGCTATATTAATAGAAGCGTTGACGCAAGACACCGGATAATTCTTCGTAAAAATGTCCGTGCGAATAAAGATGTTAATGAACTTCACCATGATTCCCCCGACCTCGGAGGTAGTCCACATGACGCAAGGCTCAGTAAACGCCAGTCAACAAGAGATTTAAATCGCCTAATTTCGAGAGTTAGTGGGATCGTACGACAAAGATCATTCAGTCCTGACTTTTGTTCAAGTTAATTCTGTTTGCAACAAAGAGCTCCATCGGAACGAAGCTTTGCACTCTGATTTCCATTGACCTTCAACCAGGAATACGGGTGCATAAAGTCTGTGTGCCCGCTCGATATTTTATTGAGCATGAATACTACTAACCGTCACTCGAGTTGGGCGAATCGGGTGACTACGAAGCCGAATCGTATCTACGTTATTGTTCTTCGACATTGGTATTCCTTCCCCACGGGTGAGTCTACTCCCTATAGTCAAAAGAAAGTGGCAATCTTCCATCTTGGGGTAGACAAACAGGGCCTGCCCATGACAGGGTGAGGACTAGCTGCTGTTCTGTATGTGCTATCAAACCGTCCCAGTCTTCCTGAAGAACAATAGAGCTATCGCCGTCGGAGAAGCTCCGAGGGTGTGTTGGGTCATGCACATTGAGTGTGCTTATGCCAGCATGCGAGAGAGATTGGTGAGAGGTACGAACGGTCGAATTGGTGGGTTGAGTAACAGCTGGAGGGAAGAAGGTCATATCGTGAACTAAATCGTTGAATGAGGTGCTTGCGACGGTGGATGGTACTGCCTGGTGCAGACCAGACCATCCAACACTCTGAGTAGCGTCCGAGTAAACGCCCAGGGGATTGTAAGTCGCCGGGTCCATTGTACTCCAATTTAACCCTAAATCTCTTTCGAAGTTGATCATCTCACTATTCGTATGTGAGTTGAGCGCCGGCGCTGAATCAAACCGGTCAATTATTGGTAGCATCATCGTTTGTTCAGCCATTCCGGCCCAATCCACGGCCTGAGTATTGCCAGATGACAGATTAATTGTGCTGCAGGCCGGCATGCTCATTTGTCACCGGGCAGGGTGAGGGGTGCTGGATGAACGAAGAGGAAAATCCCTGACCACTCACATCGTCGCCTCAATTTGGACCGGGATTCATCGATATGGTCCCGCAAAACTGCACGAGGCACAAGAGGCTAAGCTCTGGTAGACATTACTCTGTAGCAAAGGTAGCAGCACGAAGAAAATAACGCACTGCAGACCCCCAGATTATCCTCCGCCGAGACTCCCCAGTCACAAAAGATGCTTGATGCCTGGGAAAGCCAGGCATCTGCTGCATGCCAATTCAACCCCAGTACAAACTCGCCTCCATATCCAGAAGGCCGGAATCTACTCGGGCAATTCAGATAGAGCGACTTATGAGCTACGATTTACTTGCCTTGTGACTCCATTATCCAAACATACTCGCTCTTTAGAGAAACTTATATCATACATCCAGACGTTATTTGCGGTGGCAATGGGAGTTGAGGTTAGAGTAGCAAATAAAGTTGGTTCCGCGATCAATTCATGGTCTTATTCCTCATAGCCAGTGGAACGGATAGCAGATATCAATGAGCAATCAAGCACTCTTGATTCCAAGCCGGCCAAGAAGCGCAAGAAAACATCTCGCTGAAGGAAGTCGGTGGTTGAAGGCAAGTCTTTTACGCTCAAATGCCACCAGTGGAGATAGGTCTTTGGCCCCAATGGACCACGGCAGATCAGTCCTCTGTTGGGGTCCCTCCACAAAACCTCAAATCGACAGTTCCGTTGCACCTAGACAATGATTAGTGAATTGTCCAATCACATTACTCTGGCCACTTATACACAAGTTGTAGAGAAAAATCTCACCCAACCACCCCACATTTGCCTTGAAGTGTGCAAGTGGTATAAGGTCTGGATGATAACCTCTGATCAGTTACGGAACTCCTCGTGAGCAAGCACCTCACCGTGCCAAAGAACCAGTGTGGGAATCATTCCATTGTCGATAGCAAATACTTGGGCTGCTTCAGACGACCTGAAGAACCTTGGATATTCAAACAAGTTTATAGTTCAAATCAACGTACAGTCGTCTCGAAAGTTTCCGAAATTCCTCGATAAATGCCTGTTGATAAGCAGCTTGAGCTCAAATTTGAGCTGACCGGACGAAATAAAAAACGTTCTCCCCGTGCACTTGGTCCACTATATGTTACCGCTGTAATCTTGCCCATTCCAGTTACTAGCACCTTGGCCGTGCAGATCGTCCTGACCACTCTGGGTGGGCACAAGTGCTCCTCCCGTGTCGGACAATGACAATTTTCCGAGTGATCACGAAGTTGGCACACATTCTGAAGCCTGCAAATTTCGCCACGCGTGATTTGCTTGAACTACATACCGAATTAGATATCTGTCTGATTGATCGTTCAAGAAGATAACGGCTCACATCGTCAAACTCGGTAGTAGGTACGTGTCTCGTTTTCATGAGGTATCTGGTGATAGTAGTTGTACTTGTCTCCGGATACTTGATTGAAGTTCGCGCTGTTGATAGAGAAATTCTGCGCATCAGGGAAGCAAGTCTGACTCGCCATCGCGTGGTGTACCGGTGATGGAAGTCCTCACGAGACAAACCTTTATATGTACCAGGCAAATACAAAGCTGATATGAGGCGTTGTATCGAAATCAATTGAACATCTCAAGGTCGCATGACTACATCAGCGCTTTTGCGCCGCTGTCACCAAATATTTAGAGTAGAGTCTACTGTAGAGGCGCTGGTATGCAATAACCCAGATCGAGAATAAGTGACAATCTCGCGTCGGACAGCGTTCTTCTGATTCATAAGCTTGAGCTCAATGGAATAGCCGAACGATTATAGAGTATTTCCTTAGTTGATGTGGGAACGAACGTATAAAGCCGACTAAGCTCATGGGTTCCTCATACAACGTCTGCATCTCGAGTTCGTGGATATGATTGAAAACGGTGTTGAAGGTTGTGTAAATGCTGCCGCTCGTGCTACTAATAGCGAGGAACTTTTTGCCATAGAATACGATAGAAAGTTTTACCAGAAAAGCTCCTCGACCTTGTTTCAATCCTGGGATCAGAACACCTGACATTCAGCAAATTTTTTTTCAGGAGTTTACCATCAAGATAATGCACCACAGGGAACAACCGGTAGTCGAGCCCGATGTCATCGAATCGCTCGTAATGGACATGGACGGAAAATTCCCGTCACTCACGATCTGATATCGAGAATGAGATGCCTGGATAAATGAGGGCGGCAAATGGATAGCCAGGACCGGCAAACAAGGGTGCAAGATGGCATAGAGCCAAGATCTACGGCGCTGAGGATCGACTCCAAGGCTTCGAACGGTACTCTGTCGTTGAGATTGCCGTTGATCATGGTGGTAGATGGTCAGCTTCGCTTGGCCCACGTGGTCGTGATCCGGAAGTGACAAGGTGTTACGCATGCTCGTGATGTGACATTTTCAACCCTTGCCTTTTGCTTTCGTCTACCTCACGACTGGGTCTCGAGTGGCCGTAGCTTCATCGCCCTTGGCTAGTCTATATTTTCTGAGGTCTGTTCCACGATATGAGCAAAAAGAGGAGAAAATCCGACTCGCTCTTGGCCCAGCTGTTTCGAAGAGAACGCGGTTAGTGGCGAGGAACAACGGAGCGGATGAACAGTAGAGTGGAACCTCGAGCATCGCAGCTTGGAACTTGCACATGGTACGTCCCTCCCCCGCCACTATTTACTTACTGGAGATGAGCTCACGATCGTTGGTAGGATCTCTTCGAAGCATCAGACGCAGCCATTTTTGCTTCCTCGTCATATCGGGCCTTTGTGATGATCAAGGAAAACCTTGAACGAGCTCTTTCACAATGGTGCACCGGTAAATAGCCCGTTTCTGGCGCACGAACGTCTATCCCCACGTTCTTCAGGTCACCAGCATTGGTACTCGCTACCAATGCCTCTCCTTCCCCGCATATGAAGGTCATCAGAGACCACCTCGCATTGCTACGAATTACCACTCACGTACATTCGAATAGTCGGGGCGATCCCGACGTTTATGACACCCAGCTTCGACTCTGGGATGGAGTACCTCAGGTACGCATGGCGAACGACCATTGTGCTCCAGTATGTCTTCTATGCTGGAGAACAAGCGGATTCCGCCGGCCAGCTGCCAGATCTCGGTCACAATGTCTTACTTTGACCCCAATGATCAACTGTATCTCCCCCTCTTCCCTTTGGGTCTCGCTGCAGAGCCCAGATCCATCATTCTCCCCACAGGTGTTCTCGTTGGCCTTGCTGCACAGCCACCCCGCCAGTTCCCTATTGTCATCGAATATCTCACTCGAGACGGCACTCAGACGAGCGCTCTCCACCTCTAGAGCAGGATGGGAACGGAACCTCGCATTTGCACCCCAACGTCTACCCGTTGAGACGAACGTTGAAGAACGAGATGGCAGGATAGGACTAGGCGCCCACGTCCTCCGTTGGGTTAGACTTCTGCGCGGTACTTTTAGTGGGAGAAGTGGCTTCCCTTTCCTCGGGGTGTTGGGGGTGTGTTCAATGCCGTGTCGTCATTGCATCTACAGCCTGCATATCTGCCGCTCCGGCTTTCGCCGTCCTGTCCCATGATCCTGCGCCGGTCTTGTTTGTTACGGGTGCGATGATAGACCAAACCGATGTCTCATCTCACCTTGTGCATTGCTGACGGACCCTCCGAGTCCACGGTTTTAGATCTACGATTTGTGTGGATATCATTCCTACTCATGTCACACATCCGCTTTCTCCCGAATGCATCAGGCCTGCCGTCGAGGAGCTATTATAGCATATATTTGGGTGGGTGTTGTCCACGTATTCCTCGAGTTAGACTTTCAACTAACTCTTCGTACTGTAGAGAGCACTTGTAATCCAAAGGAATGGTCAGTTATGAAACCTAAACCTGTACTCGAAGACAATACCACGCTCGCCACTCAGTTGTAGCACCGACGTACATCTATTGGCTCCGCTCACTGCATCGTCACTCTCCTTACACGTTCATTCGAGCAGGGAGGTCGGTAGGGAGGAACGGTCTTCGGAGTGCTGGAGTAAAGATAGAAGGGCTGGCTGTAGTCGTTTGCCGGAAAGAAAACCTTTTTGACATTGACGCCCAACCTCGTCTGCTTTCCACAGGCTGCTGGCTTTAGAAGCTTCAGATCCCTAAATCGAGGGCAGCGAGATGAAGACACCATGGAGGGTCTATCTGGAATAACTCCTTCGTAGAGGCCATACAGGCCCGCCGATAGGTTCAGGTATGCAGTACCACTCCCTTCATCTCGTTCCTCGCCGCAAATCAAGATACTTCCAATGAGCTTTGGCCTCAGCTAACATTGTCTCTTTAACCTCTCCGCCCATAAGGTCTGTTGAAAGTATGCTCGATGTATCAACCATGAACTTTAGACTAGATGGTCAATCACACTCTGCAAACGTTATCAAGGGGATCCTGCACGACATCTGGGATGATATCTTGCTCAACCGAGATCGTCATCGGAGCTTCACAATAGGTCGAGCAAGTTTGCACGTTCGCCCGCACAATCGAGAGGGTAGGGGCAATTCCCTGACAGACAGAGACAGACAAAAATCAGTTCTCGCGGCAAGATATGATATATGACGTCCGGTACGAACCACGACTTGAGTCAGAACATATTCCAACGCTGCCAAGTTAGGTATATTGCACACGCCACAGACAATGAACTCGATCCACGCAATGTGGTAGAGTAAACAGGACTCGACCCTGGTACAAGGAGAAGCTCAGGCGGGAACGAGAGGGATCTATAGGTATCGACAATACTCACAAAAGCAAGGCAAGAGTCCGGTATCGCTCTGGTGTGTTCGTCAGCACTGTCCGGCGGGTTCCGAAAAGGATTTTACGGGCTAACAAATCCTCGATTGAGCACGTACTCACCGCGGTAAAGAATAAACTCACTAATGGCAAGCGTCAAAAACATATCCATTAGAACATGAAGTGATGCAAGTATCATCTTTACGAACTCCATTGAACGTGCGAAGGGATCGATTGACAGCATGCCAGACGAGATCTGAAACTGCCTAGCACATATTGCGCAGACCCCTATCGAAACTGTCAAATGAGACAACGACGGTAAGTATTACTCCACTTGAGCCAAAACCTCTCGAAGGCTTCTTACCATCTAATATGAGACAGGAAATGATCAATACCACCGCGTCTCTTCTCTTTCTCCACCCACAGATATGAATACAACGAAACACCTTCCAACTCAGCTTGAAATTGAATCGCAGTCAGAGTTTTTGCGACACAACTCACCAATATACCATTCCCAATGAGGCTGTCAATGCAACAACCTATCAGAATCGTCACAAACGATCCCACTGGAGCTCACCTCATTCCCAGCAAGCTCAAGGTATTACAAAGACTGCGGGTTTGATATTAGGCAATGAAAACTGATATGCTTGGTTTCAAGACTCAACTCGCACTTACTGTAAAGCTCTCTGAGCCTCAAAGATTCCTCGTACACATCTCAGCTTCGAGATCAAACAGACCGCAAGTCTCGTGGTGATGATGCTCCATATCAGGTTTGTCGGGACGTTGACGGAAGAAAGAACGAAGAGAGAGAGACAAGTGACATTTTAAACATCCGGTTTCCTCTGTCTTTCTCCTGCTTGCGCCTTCTCAAAACTGCGAGATCGACCCGAAACAAAAAGACATTGAAAGCCGTAGAGGAACAGATGCACCTAGACTTTGTGAGCCACTATGAACGCCAAAACTAACCGCGCTTACCGATGTGGCAATGGCTGGGAACAGTATCCCGGAAATATACTGATTTTCGAAGGTATGTAGGTCCGGCACTTTGAAGTTAGTAGTTGGAGACATTGGTGTTTGGGAGACGAGGGCTACGAGGTTCGCTCGAAGATAATGTTTAGCTCCTTATATTATATAGGACTAATCATCCAAATATCACTCGAAGACTTAGGTCGGTTTCAAAGCGTTTTCGGCGATTTCACACGCACGGATGTTACCCGATTGGGTCCGGACGCTATCCGAGAGTTTTCACAGAATTTCCTGGTGGGAAACGTCTCAAACATGACCTGGTTTCTGTGGTGTCCAATGCCCTGATAATCCTTAGGGATTGATCGTCTAGATAAGCGAGAACCCTCGAAATGAGGGCACGGGAGGGTGGGTCGCTGGCGCCACCGTGGATAAGCTGGGAAACCAATCAATCTTGATCGGAACCCACAGTCGTTTTGAAACAAGGGACATAGAATACACCTCGACGGAGCGCCTATTTGAGAATTTACATTTTTATAATCGGTCTAAACTTCGAGGGGTTCGTTCAGCTCGTTAACCGGTGCCTTTGATTGCCACTGGGCTCAGAGCACCTGACACTCGGAAAATTGTCCAGGAGCTCAACTTCGATATAATGCAGCATGAGAAGAGGTTGTTGATGAAGCCGGATGCGATCAAATCGCTCGTGAAGGAATGAACGGGAAACTCTTGTCCCTCACGAAGTTTTCTCTCGTATTCTATGACAAGTTCCTCGAAAACGGGAGCATCTATCCATTCGCGAGCAGGTTAATACCCGCAGAGCCTTATGTCCTGATGTCCGAAACTCCCTTGACAGTGAAATGTGATTCTGTCATTGGCGTGTGTCCCACCAAAAATAGTGCCCGACTGATACCGAAAGGCAGTTGCACGGAGTGAAGCTTCTAGATCAAATAAAAATAATTGTCATGTAACTGACAAGGTCCTACGAGGTCGAGCTGTGCAATTACTACATTTACCAAAGACGTTTTAGCCAGAAGTAAGTACACGTGCCCTGAAACGCTATTGAATAGATAATTCTGGTAAGCCTACTCCCACCTCAGATGCAGCCCGGAGTCAGAGAAGAAGCATGAGACTCTTAGCACAGCCAGAGCAGTAAATTCTCGTAGATCTTCGCAGATCTTACCCTCAGTCCCACCAGCATCATCATTTCCCTGTGTAAGAAACCATTGGGGTGTACACAGAGGTGCTAAGATCGGAGTTGATGGATATGACTTTGGGATAATCTACCCGAAACTTCGCTCTGACTGATTGTGACGGTGTGCTGAGGTGAGGAACGCTATAGCTGCGACGGCTTGCAAGGAGACGGATTTATTCGCTAAGCCGAGACTCGCTGATTGCTCGCGCCGCGATACAATTATCTCCATGCAAGAGGACGAGTTATGGTAGAAGTTTTGTCGTGCTTGTGGTACAGTATAGTTCAATTATTGCTCGCATAATGACGATGATTAGTTAGCTTTACCTTTATATTACGATGGTAGGGAACCGACTATACCTAAGGAGTACCTAAAGAGGTTCGTTCGAAGGAACTTTATACATGTTACTACAACCCGCCCGATAATCATACTCTGGAAGCACTCAGTTTTGTGGAGCTTTCCTCCATGATATCTAGCGCAATATTTTCCGTGATTGAGGTGGTCGTGTGGACTCCAGATGTAAGATTGAAGCTCAGACGATCCTCGGAGCTTTGTGTTTCTTCATTGTGGGCATTCGCCCGTACAATCAGAAGCGTCGGTGCAATCCCCTGAACAGCGTAAGGAGCAGGAGAATTAGCTCTCTAACGTAAAATAGATGTCGTGAAGACTCACTGCGACCTGCATCAGGCAAGACTGCACAACTAATAAGTTGGGTAACCTGGCGAGGGCGCAAGCAATGTACACAATCCACGCGATGAGGTAGATCAAACACGATTCGATCCTGATCCAAGACTCAGATCAGAAATGAATTACGAGGACACCTGGGTTCGCAATCGAACACTCACAGAAGTACCGAAATGGTTCGAAGTCGGTCCGAAGTGCTTGTCGATAATACCCTCGGACGCTGTGCCAGGATTTTACGTGCTTTCGAAGACCATATGTTAGACGTATACCAGGTCGCTCGAGGAAAGGAACAAAGTTACCAATGACTGATGTCAAGAATCCATCCATTAGAACATGAAGCACTATAAATCCCACGCCGGCGATTTCCAAAACTCTCCCTGCGACGGCGTGTGGCGATGAGTCCAGCGTTTTGTTCACGGATAGATTCATGTCCGATGAAAATTGAATCTCCCTGGAAGTTATTGCCGAAACAACTGCCGAGGCTTGTTCAAACAACCAAGTCAGAAACACATACGTGCGACGTCGTCCCGGGGGAAAGGCCTCACTCTCTAACACAAGGCAGAGGATAAATAACGCAGCTGCATTTCTCTTTCTCCGCCACCCGCAAATGACAACACATCGAAACACCTCCAGATCCAAAGGATGATTCGATCAAAACTAGAACCCCCAAGGTCTTGAAGACAACTCACCAAGATCCTATCCACAATGAGGCTTTTAGTCCAATAACCAGTTAGAATCACCAAGTGAGATTATAGGATATATGTAACCAGCCTTAAGCTCACCTCATTGCCCACAGAATCACAAAACTGCAGACTCTACGGAGCTTCGCATTAGTAAAGAGCACGCTTGGGTTAAACATCCATAACACACTCACTGCAAGACGTTCTGGGCAACCATAACCCGAAGTGTACACTTCAGCCCCGAAATAGCACAGAAAGCGTGCCTAGTGTTGATAATGTCTGATGTCAGGTTTATGGGGACGCTGAGGGATGACAAGACAAAAAGAGAGATGAGGGAGAATCGAAAAAACCGGTTTCCGCCATCTTTTTCTCGCTCGCGCTTTCTCAAGACTACAAGACCAATCCGAAATAGAAGGACGTTGAAACCGTAGAGGAATAGGTGGACCTAGAATGCGTGAACTAACGTGAAACCCGTGAACCATGCGCACTCACCGATGTAGCAAGAATTGGGAGTAGTATTCCGAAATTGTATTCATGTTCAGCAGAGCCTTGATTGAGCACCTGGAGAGTTGTGCCGGTGGAAGTCATGTCGAGGGCGCGGACGAGAATTGGACGTGGGGGAGAGGACCACAAGACGATATCGACTATAAAACTCATCCTGTTCTGATATTACCTAACAGTCCTCGGGAGCCGTCCAACCGATTCGGCGAGAGCCTGTGATTTGAGGCTACGGGGTGATGGATGGTGAATACGCAACGCCGCCTTGGGTAAGTCGAGTAGTCGTCACAAGTGTCAACCATCGGTACGCCTGAGCTTCTGCCCTCCTCGAGCATGGAGACCGCTCGATTGTGATATTAAGAAATACAGAACAGTGGACTGGAGGTCAAACCATATGTACAAGACACAGAAGAGAAAGAAAGGAGGAACTATTCGGGTTTACAGCACGCGCCACTAGTACCTGGCGCCATTTTCCCGGAATCAAAAACACCCGTCTGAGCTTAACTCCGCATTGCCTCATTACTCCGATCTATATGTCGGCAGTGCACGTCCCTGTAGTTCGTGAAGACAAGATTCCGTGCATCAAGAGCTGCTATTTAGCACTCATCTCTGCCCTCCCAGATACCACCCTCAGGGAGAACTCAACCCCGTATTTTGGACACTCCCCTTTCCTGCTTCCCTTGAACGGGAAAGATTAGGAAGCCGCCAGACTTAAGTCTGGACTAGACAATGACCCAAAATACTATGATTGATGGAGTTTCAGAGTGCGTGTACCTCGGCGATTCTCAATAGTACCCTCGATTTCGACAAGCTTAGGCTGTTCAGGTAGACCTGGCAAGGCTTTAGCGGGATGCGCCGTGCCTATGTTCATAAACGCTTAGCTCCGGCTCAACTCCCTTCCAGTATTGAATGAAACCATAGGAGTTAGGGACGGGTTGGCAACCACTAGTGATGGTCGGGTGCAGTGTCTCGGGCTAAACGAAACACATTTGATAACGGTACTAGTACCTTCAATTCTCAAGCGAGCTCATGACGATAGGCACATATGCGCCTGCTGCAGTTCTGCTGGCACCGACTCGGAAGATCGGTGAGAATCGTATTCACGATCATTGCTATCAATCAAATTACGTTTAAAATGACGTTTGAATAATATCTGGATACAGTCTATTCGAGCCAAGAGGTGATGAAGGTACGTATCAAAGAATGACGGGTAATCAGAGCAAGTAAATTTTTAGAAGGCTCAGAGCCTGGACAGTATAGAAATCTGGATCAGGGTAGCAGTCCAAGCTCCTCATTAGACAATGTAATCAAGCTCGTGGCTACTCTCAACTGGAAACTCGAAGACCTCCTCCACAACATACGGTTCACCCTCGTTCTGAGGAAATAACCCGACAACCATGATATTCGCTTGCCCAACTCCAGACTCTCTCCAACGCACAGCGACCGAATCCGTCCACGGACTTTCGAACGACTTCACTCGCGTCGCAAGAGCCGCCGTACTAAGGATTTCGGGCTTGGGTAGCTCTGCATTGGCATCACGGAAATTGAAAAGTACGAGAGGGTTTTTGATCTCCGCTCTCAGTAGACCATCGTCCGGTGACATATCCCCTTCTGATTGTGGTAAACCGAACAGGTATGACTCAACACCCGTGGCGACTTCCTCGGCATGTCGTAGTATCAAGAACCGCGTACATTCCTTGAAGAACTGTGTATTATGCATTGCGAGTGGTGCTTGGAAGTCTCCCCCTATGTCAAACAGAAGTAAGTTGGCTAGTTGGGAACAAACAGAGCGCCAAAACACGGTTTCAAAGAGAGATAAGTAGGCTTACTGACGGTTTTGTAGTTTATAGGCGAACTGGGCACATTGCTCCCGGTGACCGATTTTCCAGTCGGATCTCTGGCAAGACTTTGAACAGTAGAGTACGCTGCGACAGACCGAACAACGGAAGTAGGAGAGGGCAGATCGGCCTCTAGTGGCATCGAAATGGGCGGGAGGTCTCAGAGGGCACTAAGACTGATGTTTGAGTGTGTCCGCAACAGAGAAAAACTTCATGGCACACATACCTGAGAGTAATCACACCTTGAGATATTACGGACTTGCATTCGCTGTCGTACTTCCCTCAGAGTCATCGCCTTCTTCTTCGTCTGCTCCCAAGCTATCCAAAATTCTTTTGACTTCTTCATCCTCGTCCCTAGCCCTTTCGAAGCCTCGATTCGTTTTACCGCCTTCAGAAACTGGTGCAACACGTCTGGATAGACCAGCATTGTTGCTATCGCTTCCAAGATTTCCCGGAACGTTTTAAAGATGCTATTCGGTGGATCCTTGTTCAGATGCCGATCGATACGAAAGTAACAAGGCATGGTTTTGAAGAAGGCAGTCAGGATTCCACTCTCCATAGCCAAAACCTCGTGGCACATCATCCCGCACCTCAGTAATCCCAATGCCCCATTCACGATATCATATGCAACCTCGCACTCTCGTCCATCGTTGTAATAGCGATCGTCATCGTGCTGTACCCTGAGTGACTTTCGCTTGTGGAGAAAGCAAGAAAGGATATCAACCAAGGCTGATACGGTATGTCGAACGACATCGGGCTGATAGATGGGAGGCCGATCGTCTTTCTCCGAGAAGGTTGTTCCCCAGATCAGAGAGATAGTGCTGAAAATGCCGTTCAGCTTGTGCCACGAGATGGTAGCACCGACTTGAGCGATGTGGTTCAAATGGCGAACGAGCAGCGATCCAATTTGGGAGTAGCTGGCGTCTCGGTAGGGTGCTTGGCGTAGCAGCTCGGAGCCCGAGGTCAAAAACCTTTCCTGTTGGTCTTCTCCTGTAGACTCCCATAAACGTGACAAGCTTCCAGCCCATAACCCCGTCGCCGGATGTCCTTCATCCATAAGCTTGAGCCAGACCTGAACGAACATCGCACGGAGATAGGGATCTGACGCGAGGGCTTTACAGTGTTCGTCGTCTGATTGACCCAAATTGACGACGACGGGGATAAAACCCAAACTGCGGTTGAAGACGTCCATCCCTTCTACTGTTGTGATCTCCTCCTTTACCAGGATAAACCCCTCGACGAGATACCGAATCCAGGATCCAACTAAATCCCAGTTTGACTTCGTAGCAGCCTTTCCCGATGGCCCGGCCGTGCCCACATCAGAATGCGATGCCATACACGCGAAGATGAGTAGGACTGTTGTAATTTGGCTCGGTGGATTCGAGGGATTCGAAGGGGAGCTTGGTGGCCCACTCATTCTCTTCAGGTAGCTAAGGGCGTTGGGAATAGTTTGAAAACGACGTCTTCCCTCGTCGATGAAGTCGTAGTCAAAAATAGCGGGGTTCGCAGGTCGTTTGCCTCTAGTGCGCTAAACAAGAGCTATTAGTGTACGAGAGCCCTCAGAAAGCTATTTAGCATTACCTTCGTACTCATTATGGGGGACACTGTCGGAGGAAATTCGCTTTGAGAGTTGAGGTGGTGGTTTGAAGTTGAATTTCAGACTCTGAGTCACCACCCAAGCCAACTTCTCACGCTGCGGTGGCGGTGCCCACCCTTCCTCCGCGTACCCCGAGCTAAACCTTCCAACATGCAGGATTTACAAATCGGCCACTTATCGATATCGTGTGGGGGGTGCATGTACATACATAGATTGGCATAGAGAAGGAGAGTACGGCAGTATGTATACGCATTAAGAAAAGTAAATAAGGTAGAGTTAGTACACGCTACATCGTCAAAATTATAACGAGGCCGACAAATGATGTATCGTAATAAGGCGTGTGGTGAGTTATGTAAACTGAAAGACACAACGTCAATTCGTCTACAGCCGTCAATGACGAACCATTCATCCCTCCTCAAACTGTTTGCACGTTCAGGCGTTCGGAGGCGATCACTATTCTGGCAGTGCTGAGTGTGCACTGTGAATGGTACCATTGAGAGCACCGATCTCCATCTAGTGCTTTCGGGCAGTACCCTTGAGCCTCTGCACATCGAGCCAGAAGAGAAGAGGAAACCGTCGAAAGTGTCTCGAATGCGAGCATGCAAGGTACGATGGTTCACGAAGGCGCGTTGCAGGGTAATCTCTTCTGTCGCCTGGCTGTACCGTTCGCGTCGAGAGCTGAGGATAAAGCTCGGTGAGTATGTAAAAACTAAAGAAAAGAAATTGTAGCGTACCTTTCCGCGCCTTCTATTCAAGGCCGCAAGAGGTACCCAAACTACGACATGGGCCGACCAGCTGCTTTGCTAACCCCCCCTCTCTCTCTCGTGGCTCCAAATGGCAACAGGCTGATATCATGTTGATCGCGTCTGATCGTCGTGTTACTTTCTTCTATTGCTCGTCGTCGGACGACCTGACTCACGATGAGGTACAAACCAGACGAGCACTACGAGGAAAGATTAACCTCAATATCTGACGGGTTTGCTGACGCTGCAGAAAACGTACCCGGTCATCCTCCATATGTGCCTTACGGATGCAAATCCCGTATGATTGGTATCTGGAGTCTTGAAACATCAGATTCAGCGACGAGCAGAGAACGATTGAGAAGAAGAAGAACGCACCTTCCAGCCAAGTCTATTCATCGATCCTCAGAGTAAGGTTCAAGACATCCATCGCAGTACCGTCGTCTCTACGCGCCCAATGTAAATCGACTTCCCTGAAGCGAGATCGACGAACACGGAAGCCTCCGGCGACTCATAACGACTCACTACAATGACACGAGTTCTCCTGTAGCTTCAGGTAGAATCATTGACGACCATTATGCCGACGTTGTTATGAATCATAGCGATAGTCTTGATAGCGCATTTCATTCGATGGCATGGTGAGACCAAGTGCATCGTTGGAGGCATACATGATACTGATTGAGCGACATGCACATAAAGAACTTTAGAAGAAGGGAACCCTGCGCAAGATGTCGCTCGTGGATCGATGATGAGGGCACGATGGTAAGAGCATCACGCGTGACACTTGAACTCCTTCGAAGTTCGGCGAAATCCGAGGCACGTGCTTTTTCTGTTAAACTTTAAAGATGCCGAAAACTTGCTGACAACCAAACATCGCATCAGTGTTAGCCCTCTCCATAAACGACGTCTATGGCGGTCATGGATCTTCTGTACCTCCCAAAAAGCGGGTAAATTATTTCGGTCCAGGACAATCATGACCTCCTAGTCTGTCGTTCTAGAGTCGTACAAGAGTCGTAGTCAAGACTGTCAAATTGCTCCAGACTGGGCGGACCGTCGAATTTAGCTCGCCCTGGCTAACACACTAGAGGAATAGAAAGACTCATAGCTCCCAGTACTGGTCAGCATGAATCCGGCTCTTTGAGGCCCTGGTAAGAGCCAAATGCATCGCGTTTGAGGGGGATTCGCCGGAGAAGATGAATGACCATCCAGAAAGTGAATTGGAAACCATGTGCGAAATAGATGATCCACCGAGCCGAGACTCATCAATCGCATGAACTGCTACAGCAAACATCACTCTAGTGCATAGGTTCATTTCTGTGGGCTACACTTGGAAACAAGTAGCGATCTCAAGCAATAGATTGGGAACGAGATGGGTAAGCAACTAGCGGGAAGCCCTCGCGATGTCCAGCACAATATCTTCTTCCTCTGAGCGCGTCATGGGAGCCTCAAAAGATAGTTGATGGCGGTGCATTGGATCTGGTGTTTCCGCTTGTTGTGTCTGAACGTTGGCCCGTACAATCAGGAGCGTTGGTGCGATCCCCTGAACGACGGCGGTAACGGAAAGGTTAGCTCTGATTCAACATGATGGTTAGCCTGCGGTACTGACTGCAATCTGCGTCACACAAGACTGCACAACTAGTAAGTTGGGTAGCCTGGCAAGCGCACAAGTAATATACGCAAGCCCCGCAATGAAATAGAGCAAACATGATTCGACCCTAACCCATGAATTGGCTCAGGATGAGGGCGCCTGAACGCATAATTGAACACTTACAAAAGTACCATAAGGATCCGAAGTCGATCCGAAGTGCTCGCTGCCAATCCTCGACGTGCTTTCAGAATTTTACGAACTATTACAGACCATATTTTAGACATGAGCTAGGCGACTCGGTAAAAAGGAGCAACCTTACCGATGACAAACGTCAAAAGTCCATCCATCAGAACATGAAGGCTCACAAATCCCACACCCGCGACCTCCATCCGTCTCCCTGGCAAGGTATATGTTGGGTTAAGTGTTTCAATCATGGGCAAATGCATGGAGAACGAAAAATCAATCTGCTTGGCACATACTGCCAATGCGAATCCCGAGCCTATTTACAATGAAATGTCAGCAGATTACTTGTCGTTATACCGGGAAAGGGACCTTTCACTCGTGAGTGTGAGACAGGAGACGATTAATGCAGCCAAATACCCTCTCTTTTGCCAACCGCAAATGACGGTACATCGAAATATCTTCAAACCCAATATTCAATCATGTTCAGAACTTGAGAAGGTACTAACCATAACTCACCAGGATACCATCCACAATTAGGCTTTTGGTTCAATAGCCGGTGAGGATTATCGGGCGAGGAGATTACAAAAGAGCTCTCGGGAGTCGGCCTCAGCTCACCTCATTGCCCACAGAATCACGAAGCTACAGATCCTGACTCAGAGGGTTCATGTCAGTGGTATACCTAGAACTACCAGTTCTCAGACACCCACTGCAACACATTCTGGATAACAAAAACCTTGAGCGTACACTTCGCCGCCGAAATAGTACAGAAAGTGTGCCTTGTATTGATTATGTCCGATGTTAGGTTGATTGGGACGCCGATTGAGGAAAGAGCAAATAGAGAAATCAGCGAGAGTCGAAATAACCAATTCCCGCCCTCCTTCTCTCGCTCACGCCTCCTTAGGACCACAAGGCCAACCCGGAATAGTAGGACGTTGAAACCATAGAGAAAAAGATGGATCTAAACCACATATAGTATTGCTGTTGCTATAAATCTCCAGAAGAGAAAGCTCACTGATGTGACTATGATTGGAAGCAGTATACCGAACTTGTATTGATACTCAGCAGCGTGTTGGTCCAGGACGGGGAGTGTGGTTGTTGAGGACATGATGATGGGAGTGACCAGGGTTGCGAGCTCCACGAGATAACGGTTAAGTCTTTATATAAGACTCATGTCCTAACAATAACCAATGATCTTTGATATACATAGCCAGACAGTGTGCATATATCATGCTACCAGACACATGACCATCAGCCGATGCCAAAAATTATGCACGCTGTGCTAGGACTGATAATCATATCCTCTCTGCATCTGGCCGAACTATTTGCCTGTCTATGTATTCTATGTAGTCTGGACATCGCGGCAATTTGCCCAACCGGCTTGTGATCCCGCTATCGTTAGGTAACTGCAAGGTCCAGTGATATCGAGCCATCTCAAAGAGGGAAGCTCTCACAGGGTAAGGCTCCCTGTTGATATCACAGAGAACCTGGTAGCCCTCGCGGCTGAGAGGTATAAAATGACTCGTGACGCAAAAGATGAGCTTCGTACCGTGGCAGGGGATCCTCCATGGTGTTTCAGGACGTGAGATTATTGGCTTATATTGGTCCGCGTCTCTTGATCTTACATCTTTCCAAACCCTCCGGGGGGGGGGGGGGGGGGGGGGGGGGGGTTCGGCAGGTACCACGCTTTGATATATATCAAACTGGAAGCATCGCAAGGAACGTGCGCGATTCATGATGCTCAGGCATGCCAATCTTTGTGGGTATCGAATCATACCATCCGGATTCTCACAATCAGGATTCAGAAAGAGAGCTGTCACCGGACAATGATCTACTAAGAGCGAGACTCAAAAACCCTCTCTTACTCCTCGGTCTCAGCGATACCAATGCAGAGCTACCCGATCCCAAAGTCCTTGATACGGCAGCTCTTGCGACGCAAGTGAATTCGCTCGAAAGCCCGACCTTCGGTGGCTCAACGTTGGAAAGAGTCTGGAGTTGGGCGGCAAATATGAGGGCTATCGGGCTATTTCTCCGGAACGAGCGTTAATCCGACATTGTGGAGGTCTCCGCGTTTCCAGTTGAGCGTAGCCCCGACCTTTAGTCCAACGTGGAACAAAGATTAGGTGTGTTGAATACTGGATTCTTGATCCACAGCACTATTCTCTTGAAAGCTACTTCATACTTACGCGGGCACTGCGTCTTCGTATTCAAGAATTACTGGTGGCTCTCTTGTAGGACATTTGATGCGGAGGCCCGCCCTGACGGGACGGCATGTTTTGGCTTCGGTGTACAATTTTACTCAAATCACATTCTTCACGTTCATATTCTGTTGGCCGTTGTGACGATTGATGGTCAAGATTGCGACGCTGAGATCAGTGGCAAAAGAGAGTTTGGCGTGAGTGTATCTGAGGGGCGACAATCAGGTGGTGATTGATTCCACCGGACACTAGGGCCACATTATTGAGCCTGCTAACTGGCCCGGTAAGGTGTACTAGAACTTCCCCATTCGACAAACCTACTCACCAATACTATTAGACGGTTTTATATATCATTATCGCGAAGGGTAGACATCAAGCCGATTGGATTTGTATGTCAAGCTGTGTCGTGCACGCCAGTCATCCGTCCTCGTACCTCAAATCATCGATTCCAATTCCTCGATCCACTTCAGTAACTATGAGTGCCCTAGTGTTTTACTGGGTCTCCTCCGCCACACCGTTAGACTCTATTGATTGATTTACCCTCCTGACCACTTCGGCACCAGACGGTACAGAAGCTTCAGTCGTTGAGCCAGCTTCCCGCGGGTTAAACACCATAAATGCAGATCGGGCTTTGGCTGGAACGGAAGATACCAGTATCATACATACTCAATGACCCGCAAGGCTTGATTCATCCTCTCAGTAGACTCTATGGTTAGCGGTTCCCGCCAAATCAGAGCTCAGTCTAATCGCAGCGTTCCACCTCTGCGGAGAATATCATAACTTTGTCAGGAGCTGAGTTCTGACGTCTGGAATCTTATAGCTTCGTCCGTCTGCTCAGGATGGGATAACAGCTAACACGCTCGAGAAACCGAGATGATTGAACTGTCCTTGGTTCATCTCCATCATCCCCACCGGCTCCAATGACACCCATGGATAGTCTCTCAAAAGCACGGCTATCGACAATACCAAACTTCTGGTTCTTCTACATTCACTATCTCTTATCATCGTTGCAGTCTTGGTCGAAGTGCTCGGTTGCTGTTTGCAGTCCAAGGGCAGAGAGAATTCCATCAATTCGAGCGACGGGTAATAGAACAAAAAGCTATCATCGCCGGAAAACATTGGCATTGATAGCTACAGCCCTCTTTGAGGGGGGTCTTGCTGGGGCACTCAAGACGGAGAGTGTCTGAAGCGAAATGGCTCTGACAGTAGCTAGCATGTTCAGCAACTCATCGGAAATAACCACGCCCTGTACTCCTCTATCTTCAGTTGTCATGGGATATAACCCACTTGGGCCTGTAATAACTCACCGACATCCCCGATGGACTGCCCGTAGACTTGTACGCGTCGGTGATACGTTGGCCCATCCATCTGCGATGGTTTCCCGTGGTATTCTGGTTGAGATCAAGATTAGAGGTCTCTATACATAGGATAGACAGCTTAGTGAGTATTAAAAGGCAATTGAGCCCCGAGTCGATTGCTTACAGGCTTCAACAGAATGTCAACCTTACAAGGAGTGATCGCTGCCATTAACAGTCGACGTTCAATTACGGTGTGCTCTTCGCGCTTCTCGCTTTACAGTTCCACCGAAACTTCATTCTCATATCTGATCATAGTCATTTCAAGGTGCGCATATCACATTATCCTCTTCATTTCAAGAGATCTTACTGGGCTTTATCTCAAGTTGCTGGAGCAACGCTCGTTGTTCTCGACACAGTTCTCACCCTCGACCTAGAGATGCGTCTCATGTGGGCATCTCCGTGGTCGTCAGTGAAGGCGATTTATTTGGCACAGCGATACCTACCGTTCATCGACACCGTAATCCTCAATACTTATTGGTATTGTGCGCCTTATCGTCCAATCACACTGGTCCGAGCGGGTACTAACGAAGCATTGTGCTGTTACATAGTCGGTTCCTCGCAAAAACTGGACACATGCTCAGATCTTCACACGGTTATAGCGTGTGAGTCGGGATACCCTAAAACTTTCATTTTAGCCACTCACGGCGAGGTTGAAGGGACGGCGTTTATTGGTATCCTCCTGTCTGAAGGCACGCTGACCCCATCTATATGAGCTGTTCACTCACTCACGCTCACGCTACACCTCATAGTCCTCATGAGCTTTCGCGTCTGGGCCATCTGGATGAGGAACCGGTATATGAAGGCTATGTTGTGTGCGTTATTCGTCGGGCACTTCCTCCCGTCGGCCTATTTTTATTGGAAGTTCCTTGATGGTCTCGTTTGTAAGTGGGGGTGTCTCGTCCATTATTTTCGTTCAGCCGACCACTCACATCAATCTCTGAATTACTAGACATTGAACCTCCCCCATTCGCGAAGAACATAGGATGCTTCGAACTCCCCACAAACAATCTTTTTTATGTGTGCTGGGCTTGTTTAGCAGGCTATGACACTGGTCCGTAGGATTCCTCGGAGCCTAAACCGTCGCATGCTCAATTGGATATCTTTAGTCGCGTTCATCATGATGATCATACCTCTGGCCAGAGCATGTGAGTGTATCCCAAGGTCCGACCTCACCGCCATATTCACCAAGTTTAGATTACCAGGGTGGAACGGCCAGGATGACTAGGGTTATCTATGAAGATGGTGAGTTGCGTACGAATGAGTCATCATCTCTGTGGGAAGGCCAATCGGATTTCAAATCCCTAGGTATCAAATACTACGCCTTGCTATTCTGTAAGTTCTGGATATATCCACACATTGTTTTAGAAGCAGGACCGACTCTGCTTCACTTTCCCAGTGTCCTCTCTTCTCAACATCATCATAGTCACGACGCGGAAGGTAGGTATTATGTTGTCGTTGTTTTTTGATCGTCGTGTACTCAGCACGACTTCCGTTCTAAACAAAACCCTGAACTGGCATACTCATGCGACAGGATCTCCTTTACCTACTCACTATGTCAGTTCCTCTCAGCTTCACATTTCTATCGAACTTGATATAAACCCTGAGCTAGCCTCGGAAGGGTTCTTCATACCCTTATTGCAAGTCGAACGATCTTGCGCATCAGGAGTCAAGCGTTGCGAACAGAGGTGGTAACGACGAGTGGAAGTACGTTCCGGATGGAGAGGGTGAGCCGAGATAATGTGGGGCATTCCCCATTCCGAGTTGTGACCGACGCAGGTATCTTGGAGCAAGAGGGAACGACGAAGATCAGTGGAGTCCAGATGACGGTGAAGACTAGTTGATTTGTCATTGAGGTTCATATGCATGTACGACTACAGATTCAGATAGCATGTCCGACGTCCGAATTGGTCCAACATGAATCTAGTAGCCGTGTACGAGAACTACGGGAACAACTCCGTAGCCATCGAGCTGGATAAATGATCCACGAGCCCCGAAGTCAAACAGAAACCGATTTGAGAAAATTGCTATCTCGGATAAATTGACAGTTGTCATTCATCTGGTAGAGGCATCTTAGCGGGCTTTCGTACCTTCCATGCTCGTATAGCAAGCCGCCGCCGATGACGGATACAAAGCATAGTAAGGTGTAGCATAAGGATACTACATGGTGAAAGAGGATCAATTTGCGCAATTTGAACGCGGCGTGGATACATTCTGAGCGCTCGGCCTACTCTTTTCCGAATCCCACCCAATTGGCACCGGGAATCTGCAATCAAGGGTGTCAATTTCTCGAAAAGCGTACGAGGGTGAATTTTTTCTCAAGCCCAGGTTAGACCACCCCTCCTTTACCTTATGTAGCCACTCTCCACGCGCTTCACGCGCTATAATGATTATCTTCTGAGCGATTTCTCCTTGTATTTCGACGGCTACCACGCACGGCACACGCAGGTAAGTACGTTATTCACCTATGCCTAGTAAGATGTCATCAAAGCACCGCCGGGCGGCTCATCCAAGAGTGTCTGTCAAGTATGTTTGCTTGTAGTGTTTCATTCTCCCTGGCTCGTAGATGACGAAAGAGTAGGCCATTGAGAAACAAAATAATGAGCGCTGTAAGGTCTCGGGCTGAGGTAGTGTTTCAAGGCGACTGCTTTGCCGGCCGGAGTCCGGAATCTTCTTTTCAAATAATTCGATATTGCTAGGCTACAGCTTCCAGCGTCAGCCACCGAGATTCGGCTTTTGCTTCGGTTCACTACCACCACCTTTTGACAGCTTCTGATTTGCTATGACCTTGTCCTCCAGATTGTGGTCACAACCACAACTTCCAAAAATCGAGAGTCCACTCCATCATTGCTCCATCAGGCGCCCCAAGGCGCCCGCCCGTCCTGACTTCTAAATTGGGCCAATCGTTCTCATACTCTCAGGGTCTGCCGACCATGTGTACCCCAAGCTTGGTACTCAATACGGCTCACTCGGCTGCCGTTCGTTACCCTATTGATCAAAAAAAAAAGGCGGGAGATAAAGCTGAGGTTAGTGTTGCCGCAAGGCAAGTCCAGGGCAAGGCCGAGGCACCCAATTTAGACGCCTTGATCTGACTTGCCTCGACTTGCCTCGAGCCCATCATTTGCCTTGCACCTTTTTTGGTAAGCCATACCGTTCTCACTGACAATGAATTCAAGAAGATAGGCTCTTATTCTCTATGCTTACTGCGACTCTCCATAGCCATGAGCAATGCTACCGTCTTACAACCACTCGAGAAGACACATGAAAGGTGGAACTCGACAAATATCACCATGTCTCTGGAGGTTGTCCGTTATGTAATTCAGAATTCTGACCGATACCCTTCCCGTTTCGGAATTGTCTGATTCTACCTAATATAGTATGTGCCCGAGGCAAGGCGAGGCAAGGCGTCAAGGCGCCTCTGCCTCGCGGCAACACTAGCTGAGGTTCGGAAATTTGATCGCTATTAGCAGGATCAACTGATATCAATCCGTAGCTTAGCTTGAACCTGGACATGTCATGACCTGTTGCCATCTTATGCTATAACCACCACTACCGCCGTTCGAGTCTTCCTTACCCAAATCAATGCCCGCAGGCTTGTCACTCGTTTTATTTCTTCTCTCATTCTCTTCTCTTCTCTCGTTTTCCGCCGCTCAGGGAGAAGGTACCGCTAAATGTGCTGATTCGGGGCTGGATTGGTATGTTGGGGGAGCCGGAGAGACACCCTGTACGTTTCAGTCTCTTTTTCTTCGTGTATCGTCTTGACAGCCATGGTTTGTACTCTAGGTAGAACCTACGAGCGTCTCCGACAGATATGCAACAGTAATTGTCCGTCACTTCTCCTACGAACCCCATTGGTTTCGACACAATCCTGATTTACTCTACGCATGAACAGACCGAGTCGGCAAGCTGAACCCCAATACCCCGCCAGATTTCTGCGACGAGCAAGTCGGTGCGTAACATATCCCCTGTCCCTTATCCATTCACCAACGAGCCCTACTGTTCAGCATCGTGCTGCTGTAATAGTGTCTCCTTCGCCCTCAGCATGTTGTGTCTCACGTGCGTGCTACCATTGCTACTCGGAAACGGATAAGCTTACCATCAAACCCAATCATCCCAAGGTGTCAACGGGGAGTAGGATCATCGGGAATAGGGATCGATGCTGGTGAGTTGTTGATCAAACCCTGCAATGATCTGATTGATTCTGATGTTAAGCTTGGCTATGTAGGTAAAGGCGCCTACCAGATGTACCTGAATGCCGGCCGGCCCAACAACCAGTTTTGCTCACCCCAAGTCAACAAGACGTACGCTTTGCTATTTTTCATTGCGCGATGTTGTGGGTGGGCGTTTACTCCCGTTCAGGTTGCCGGGAGACATTCAAAACGCTGTATGCAACAATAACATCAAGATCTATGACGGGCTGTATAACCTGTTTTGGGGAGATGGCACATGGTGACGTATCCCGCAGTTTCATTCTATGTTTCAAGGGCTGATGGAGTTGGGCGGTTCCCGTTCCTGCCGTACTTAGGTTCTAGTAAGTCGTTCTCTCACCTTGGCGCTCGAATACTCGGTTAACTCTTATCCCTTTTTCGTACAATAGTGTCTACACCTCTCAAACCCTCACCAAAGATCAAAATGCCAATCCTGACACAGTGCTAGGAAAATGCTCCTCGCCAAAACCCCCTACGACAACCTCGACCTCGACCTCGACCTCCTCCACACCAAAAACCGTACCTACCACTACAAGTACCCCTACGACGAGCACTTCCACTCCTAGTAAACAAGATTCGACTACAACTGAAATTCGAGAAAATGTTTCCACATCTTCGTCATCAAACTCGGCTGACACATCCAGTAGTTCTGCGTCTTCCTCATCGGCAGTGGCTCATTTCGTCGGAACTGGTCTCGCGAGCTTCAGCTCAGCCGCTCCCTCTTCTACAGAATCTGGAGCAGACGCTGGCACGTCCGACCATTCGGGAACGGAAACCGAGTCTGGGGATAGCGCCAGTTCCAATCATTTGGGGAGCGGCGCTATAGCAGGAATTGCCATCGGGTGTCTGGCGTTGATTACGATTGTAATCATCGCGCTGCTTTATTGCAGAAGGAGAAGATATGCAGCTCAGCTCTCGCGATCGCAACGTATGTCCATTTCTACCCGTTTCTTTTGGATCAACTGGCCGATTTTCTTCGTAGCCATCTATCCAACAGCCCCAGGCGAAGTCGGATCTCCTTACTCTGATTCACGAACTGGATTGAACGCTCAAGCTACACTACCATCTCACCCACCTTCGCCCACCCCTCAACCACAGCCTCTCATCCTTCCGCTGCGGGAGAAAGACCCGAGACAGCTCGCTGAGACGACGACATCCCCATATTCGGACGATGATGGAATGACAAACTCAGATCGTCCCACTTCGGAAGCGTATACAACAACTACAGCAACGGACATGTTGTGGATGGAAAGACATGTGGATGCGGGCCCCATTAGATCGAGTATGTTGAACAGGGCACCGTCGGGGAGGCTGCCTCCAGCGTATGGGGATTTGGTACGCGAGGCTGGGATGTCGTCGGCGCCACCAGTGCCGCTGCTAGAAGTTGGATATGGTCAGGAACAAGATCAGGGAGAGGGACCTAGTACAAGTCGCGTTTGAGTTGGGTTTCTAGTTGGGTTATTCAAGGACTTTTTTTACTTACTGATCTAGAAAAATTGCTTTCTGACTCCGGTAATTTTTGACGCCTCCCGTATCTTTTCATCGTTCGAATGATAGGACACCCTTGTTCCGAAAGATGTTCCTCGGACCTTTGTGACAGATTGATCTCAGCTGATCTTCCTGTTATTCAAGTGTGGAGATGATTCCGGTGCGCGACGACACTACTCGTGCGTCATATCATCGGCAAATAACCTTCTCCCTTAGGGGTAGACTCTGACGCAAGCTCCAGAGACAAACACTGAGCAGCGCCTTCGATCTGATTGTGATGGGGTGACAATGATTAAAGGAAAGCTAGAGAAAAGCCTGAGCTCCTGATTCCTCTTTCTCGCTCATTTCCGAAGCCATGGTAGCAGACCTCCAAACAGTTGCATCAATTGTAGTCCGCACGGTATTTCAACATCGTTTGGTGGCAGTAGGTTCCCGTGCGTCAAATGTTATTATCCTTGTACTTATGCTTGGTGCCAGTCTTTCGAAGGCATGTTCCTGGGTCATCGCTCCCCTTAGACTACCGTCTAATTCTCTTCTTGAAGTCTCAGCAGCAGTTGTTGCCGTCTACGATACCCTCCTGAATCTTGATTCGGAGTCCCGCTTCATCTGGTTCGCGCCTTGGACGTCGGTAAAAGCTCTTTATCTATTCCAAAGGTACCTTCCGTTCGTAGATAGCGTAGCACTATGGATATACTGTGGGTTGACCCCTTGTTTCGCTTTCTCGAAATTTCGAGCGAAAGCTGACCCAAACCTTAATACTTAGTTCAATCCATGCAAGATCCCGGCCCTTGTACATCCATCACGCAGGTCATTTTGTGTACGCCACCTGTTATTTGTTCGATCATTCCACATCTACGAGCTCACAGAGTGTTGTATAGGGATGGGCGTGGTCGGACTCCTTGTCTCCGAGAGTAGGTAGCCCCTCTCCCGCCTGCCATCGGTCTCTGACTTCTTTTCTCGATTAGTTTTGATGAGTCTACGCGTCTGGGCTGTGTGGGGACGCCGTATCTACATTGCAGCTGCCTTGGGAGCGCTCTACATCGCGTTTTTCACCCTGGGCTGCTTCTACTTCGAGCAATTTGTCGATGGAATCGTCTGTGAGCTGTATCCTCTTCCACCATATCTTCTTCGCTCGACTGACAGGCGTAGACGAGAAGCCACCGGTGGCTATCCCAAACCGCCAGGGTTGCTATCTTACTGGAGGAAACAATATTCTTTACAAAGCTTGGATAATGGTAGTCGTTTACGATACAGGTGGGTATGGCAGCCTGAGCGTCTCACCGACAATACAGAATAACTTTGTTGCAGTTACCTTCGTCCTAATGATGATACCTGTTGCCAAAGCCTGTATGTTTACTTGCCCCTACCATCTCTATTTCCTCACACACACCCAAACAGATCGTAGGGGAGGTAGAGCCGGTGTAATCAAGGTCATTTATCGGGACGGTTAGTATCCCCGCACACTGTATATGTCGCGACTCACCCATTTGAACAGGTATTAAGTTCTTCGCCGTCATGTTCTGTACGTTCTAAACTCCTCCTTGGCATCGATCTTCCCCGTCTCCCGCTAATTGGTACTTATAGTATGTTCAATGGCCAACATCATGGTCATAGTCGCAAATCCTGTACGTTCTCAAGACATGGCTCCTCTCTCTCTGTTGCTCTGGTTGCTAACGTGCTGCTGCCACAGAAATTCGTTTATCTCTTCACCTCGTACGCAAGCTGATCTCTCACGCCTCACGACTAAATCACCACTCACTGTCCCAAAGTATCGAAAGGGTGCTTCATTCAACTATCGCGAGCCAAGCCATTCTCCACATTCGAAAACAATCATCGAAGCAAGAAATCCTCGTTGCAAGCGGAGAGCAATTCCGCTTGAATAATCTCCACCTTGAGACTCCGTTACGACGACCAATGACTAGTACCGGCGAGTGTTTCGAAGATCTGTTTGATTGGCGACTCTTTTTGCACGGGCCATCGTTGCTTCGTTGCGAGAGAGTGATAACTCAGCTCATCTACCAGTTGAAAGTGCCTTATTCATGTTCTGCGCAATATTCCAATACATATCTTTGCCAACGATCCACCTCCAACCTGAGCCCAGCTCTCGTTGCATCGGAAATTTTAAGTGAACAAACCGTTGCACGGGTGATCCTCGCGTTCTCAATGCATCGTTTTTGATACAATCGGTAAGAAATTCGTCCGTTATGGCCACAGCGTCTTCACGGGCACTGCCAGGCCGCGGCAGGGCACTTATGGAACTGCGAAATTCAAGGACAGTTCACCTTCACAAACGTTTATATGGCTGTGTCCCGTCCCATACCACCAAATCTCGACTACATCCAAACGGGTGCTGGACGTATGGGGCTTAATTGGCGCGGAATAACAACGGAGGACTGTCAGGGTGGATGTGTATAGGTAAACTTAAGCGAAAATTTTACTTCAGGCGCGATTACCTCCATTTAATTTGGCCTCGACACACTGGAGTCATGAGGGTTACTTGTAGGAGAGCATATAAAGGCTTGGGTCCCCGGGTACTATGCTCTCGTTGTCTCCCAGCGATGGGCCCGACACTCAAAGAGGGACCCACCCAGCCTCAGGGCGACAATCATCATTTTTACCAAATGGTAACGTCTTTTGTTTGCCTTATCGGATGGTGAGCTTCTTCCTTATGTCTACGAGTCCCGATCCTCACTAAATTTCTTAAATGTCGACTCTTTTGAACGGAAAGTTCAATCTTATCATTCCTGATATTACGCCGTATACCAACCAAACTGTCCACTTGGAAGCGGCTAACTTGGGGGAAGCTCTGCATGATCTTGATTTTGTGCCACGGGCAAGTCTCATTGTACGAATAGAATGATGTCTGGACTGAACTATTTATCTCTAGGTGGCGTTTTGTCTTCGTTGGTGTGTTTTCCATGAAGCAGAAGTGTCATGCGTCGTGATGTTCCTAACTTGCTTACACCAGCCGGACTCCTTTTGACTGCTGCGGGAACTGATCAAAACCCTGGACTTTGCTCCTCGGTCTTGATGATGTATTTGTCGGTATCTTCAGGGTACGAGTAGGGATTCTTGATATGCCTTGTTTTACTGACCATGGAGTTCCAGGCCTTATTTGCTACATTTTTAACGGAAAAGGTTCGTACATCAATCGGATACTCGAGGCTGTAGTTCGCGGCCAAAACTCTCGTTCAAGGTCTACATTGTCTGGTCACACGGTTTTCAAACATCGCGTTTGAAGACTCCGATCTTTAGAATCTGTGTTCTCTTTCAGCTCGGTTATGCAGGAGTTGCGGCACCCGCTGGATTTTCCAAGTCGGGGTCGACTTTCAGTCAGAGGTCGTGTGTCTTCACATTCAAGGAATATGGGTGAGATGAGCACTGCTTTCCCTTCCGCATGTAAAACCCTTTTACTGACACACGAGTGCCCAGATTGATACCCTTGTCGGTATACGACATTCTTCAGGTCATATTTTTTACCTTCATGTTCTATTGGCCGTTATCTCGGTCAAAGGTAAGGACTCCGGCACTCCAAATGATAGCAAAAATGACTCTAGTGTGAGTCTCTTAATTTGTTGCGACCACGAGGACTGATACCCCCTCCCTAATCCATCCATGAAGTGGTACGGTGTTGGGACTACTCGTCAGCACGGTGAGCACTCGAACCTATCATCTTACTGGATACCAATCTGATCATTGTCTCGGCCCCCTTTGCAGATCAATCTTGCCTTGGTCCTCGGAATGGAAGGACATCAACTTGACTTTGTGTGCGTGACTAGCTGCGTTTTGGACGTGCGTATAATCCATTCCTAGAATATATCTCTCAGCAGCATTCCAATTGCCCGACTTGCTCTCTTGTGTATTTTTTACACAGGTTACACTCAACGCACTGATTTTCTATTGGGCTTCGTCGGGCGTACCCTCAAACTCCATCGGTCACCTCACACTACCAAATATTTCTCTCCCAACGAGTACTACTAATCATGAAGCGCGTCCAAGCTCAAGCAATCTATCGAAAAACAAGAGCATGACCATTCCAAATCCGTGGAACCTTCTATTCTCAAGTGTTCACGACCGTCAAAGAAACTATTGTCGTTATTCGGGCCATGTCACAGGAAGCTTGAGACCACGGACATGGCCGGGCGCCCACCGACTGACTCGCATCTTGGAAACGAGGGTGAGCGAGGATCTAGTTTTCATACCATTTCGTTGAACATTCAAGGTGGCCGACATTCAGCCTGATAGGAAACGCCGAAATAGTTTATCATAGGGTGACCCCTATGAGCTACAAATATCTTGGTTGACGAAAGTATCTTTGATGAAAAACAGTGTGAAGGCTTAGTAGATGCCCAGGTTCATATGGTTGCCTTTTCTCCACAACGAGTCTGAAGGAGTGAACGGGTGAGGTTCACCACGCATTCTGAACCGCTTGCAAGTACGTGCGGGGCAAGTGATGAGCATATGGCGTTGAAAACTAGGCCATAACAGCACCTTGGCTGTCTCTACTAGCGCTCTTAACATTGATGTTCATGGCATGAACACACTCGCTCGTCCAAATCCATTGTACCAGAGAAAGGCAAATGACTCAGAATTGACGTGGCTAGGGTGACATTCGTCATGATGGTAATTTTGGTGTTACAATGACTGTTAATGGTGGCTGACGCGATCTGCCTGCTGGGCTGTACGTTAAGCTTTTACTTCCCTGTCTTGAGGACGGAATGTCTGAAATGGGGAAGAAACGGGTGGGAACAACCCAGATCCGGTTAAATCTTGGGAGACAATGCAGTCAGGAAGGGAGGAACGGTGAATGTTCAAGGAAGGTCACATATCTTGCGCCACGAAGATCTTGACTGATCATTTTCACTGTGGGCGTCGGGTAGGTCACTATTCAACCAGCTGATTTGACCTACCTGAGGTCAGTATTCAACCAGACAACGGGTGATCGGTAGGTTGCACTGCAACCTTTACCGTTTAGGATGATTCGCGACCTATTTCCCGCCAAATCACCTCCAACATTTTTGATACCGCAGGGACCCAGTAGGTTGTTCATAGATCACCACTAGGTTGATCTCTCTCCTAATCATATGCCTGTGCTAGCGGGGCATTTTGTCTGGTTCTTCCTGATTCATAGCACGGTAGATTTTTCATTGGTAGCAAATATTTATTACAAGTAGGTATAGCATATGTACAAGTGAGTGGTATGTAATATAACATGCTCAACATTACAGAAAGACCAGGCGCGGGTTGGAGGATGATGAAGCATGACCAATATGTAGTTAGGGATGCTGGTAAGATCTGCATAGGGAACTTGAGGCTCTGAATGATGTATCGTTAGTCAATCAAGAGAAAAAGAAGAGGAAAAAAGTTTAACATACCTGCCGTGTGCCCGAAAAAATAAATCACCAGACTGCTTGATTGTCCTCCACCTCCCACCCTCCATGTCTTCCAGTGATATCTAAACAGAGATAAAGGTTAGTGACCACAGCTGAGAGGGCGAGAGCATGCAGATCAGAGGACAAGACCAAGAGAAAACAGCAGACAGTTCATTGGATAGGGTATTCAAGGATTGTTAGGAATACTCTTGACAGTTGATGCAGACATTTCAGTCAATCTTGTAGTTGAGGTGTCCTGAGGCCATTACAACAGCAGAATGTATGGACAGGAGGGGACAGGAGGGGAGGAAGCTTGGGGAAAGCTCAAACGCACACTGAGAGTTGTGAGCTGGCAGTTACGGTAGTCCTGAGTCAAGTGGCTTGTCAGCTAGCTAAGAACTGAGCAGAGGCTCCGGCAGATGCTGTAGAACTTAGAGGTTCCAAACAAACACTGGCACATGTAATTTACATTCCTCAAGCTCTCGGATACCAGTAAATCTCTTATGTGTTGGGTATAATTGACTTATAAATGTAACAGAGCATTACTTGAAGCCATTTTTAGACTGTCAAAAAGAGTGCGAGAAAGTCAACCTAATGGCCAACCTGGCTTTGGATCCTTGGCATAGGTTACTCAGGACCGTCCAATTTCAGCATCAACCTACAGCACCTGAAAATAGGTTGAGAGTAACTTTTCACCCCGGTTTAGGTTAGCCGGCAACCTAAGGTATGCCCACAGTGTTTCATATGCCATTACATGCTCATAGACTGACTCCTTCCCCAGAGCTTAAATGACAATGGCTAACTATGGTATCTGGAGAGTTAGTCAACAAAACGTACTAGGTTTGTAGATGAGATGACTCAACTACTCTTGGGTATGCCTTGGGTATGCCTCAGGTGGCCAATTCCAGCGTGTCTCATGCTGAGATCAATATGCTCAAAGCACATGGGTAAGAAAGACAAAAATCGGTGGTAAAAAGGCATCCCTGGAGTCTGGAATGGGCTATGGCTTGGTGAATGGTGTGCTCCATATTGGGTCCATAAATTTTGACAGCCTATCACAGCGGGAGTGAACCCCCAAATGCGGTGAAGTCTTCACTGGTAAGGCCGAGAGCATTCTGCTCTCAGTCTCTCACAAGAACAAACAAGAAATTTAATCAAGGTGGTTGATCATAAGTGTACATAAGGTCCCTGCTCGAGTCCCAAAAATTTATCCTTATTCCTACTCCACTCTGCTCGTTGCCTCACACTCGTTATTCGTTCCTAACATCTCTGAAACATGCAAACTCCTCAATTGCATCTGATTTCCGCTCGCTACAAAGATGCCTTGCTGTGACGATTGTCTTCGGATATCGAGAATAGCCCTGCTCGCAATCAAGGAGTGCAAGACCCTCCCAAGACTAACAACAATTGATTTGTTAGTCGGCAAGCGCATAAGTGGTAGCATACTCGACATACGGGGTGAGGAGGTAAACGAGGTCCTGGTCCAGATTTTAGTGATAAAGAACAGGATTTCACATAACAAAAAGCTACTTACCGGTCGTGTAGCAATGACAATGATATTAACCATGGAGCTCACTTTGTGCCGTTTAAAGAAGAAGATGAGTTTGGCCAATCACAGTAAAAACAAATGGGGGCATACGGAACATGACCGCGAAGTATTTGATGCCTATTGCAGAGGGTGAGCTTCCAAACCGAGCCTCGCGCCTTCTTGACTGACCATTTTGATAAATGATCTTAACCATCCCAAATTTCCCACCAGTCCGATCTGGTGTACATGAGGAGACATTGATGTTATGAGGGGAATAGACTCACATGCTCTCTCAAGGGGAATCATCATCAAGACAAAGGTAACTAATTTGCAGTTAGTTTTGTGACCCTAGGGCAGCGAGTCGTGTAGAGTACTCACTGGTGTCGTAAATCATTATTATAGTCCAGACCAAATACAAGTGGTGATCCCCTCCCATCAACAAACACACTCCAAGACTTGGGATTGGAAAGGGACGGTGTATGTCTAAAATGATGATTAGTAACGGCACAAGAGATGGGATAAATGTGAACCTCACAAGTGATTCCTGCAAGGTACTTCCCAATAAAGATGAAAACCGGAATAAAGCATCCAGCAAAAACCGCAACAAGCACGGCTGTAACATAATGCTTTCGTCCCCAAACAGCCCAGATGCGTAGTGTCATCATAACTAGCATATTGTAACTTGGTGAACTGGGGATATGTGGTTGCCTTGAGATACTTACCTTCAGCGAGAAGAACTCCAACCAAACACATCCCTGCTCATGCATATATGTAAGTTGCCAGTTTTTGGATTGTGCATAAGTGGAAAACAAAAGGAACGCACACCCAACTGCCTTTGTAATTTCCTGACAAGAGCTTGGATCTTGTACTGAATGCTCTGTCAACTCGCAAGGGTCAAGTCAGCTTCCACACAAAGAAACAGAGAACACCCACGATACATCCACAATCCCACAGAATCCACAAAAGGGAGGTATCTCTGGACTAGATAGGCTGCCTTCATCAAAGTCCAAGGTGAGGCCCATACAAAGTGTAATTCCATATCCAGATTGAGGAGTGTGTCATAGACAACAAGGGTAAGCGCAGTGACTGGTGGAGATCTGGACATCAGATTGGTGACTTCAACTACAGTCCCATGAGTTTACCCTCCATATACTGTCACAGATTCTAAGTCAAGAGTGGGCATATCAAAGAATGGTGCACCTACACACAATAGGCGAAGTTGAGTAATGATAGTAAAGAATGATAGATCTGCTTGGACCTGGTCTGGAGTCATGGTGATCAACTTGCTAGAGTGCTTTCACTTTGACCACTTTATATCTGTGCTTCCCGCAAAGATATTATTGGATATTGGTAGGTTATTTTCCTCGTGCCTGGGAGAGGCTCACACCTCAGCTCAGGTCTTGTCTTGCAGGTAACAATTGATCCATGGTCCCAGAGAATTGTTATGTGACTGAATCATGGGTTTGGCAAATGCCTCAGTTGATTGATGGTGTCAGGACAGGTCAAGACCATTAGTAGTCAGAGGGAATGATCCCTTGTAAAGAAGACACTGAGAAGCTCTGGGGCCTCATAGTGCCTAGTACACCATATCAGTTGTCTACGTTGCCTTCAAAATTCTTGAAAAAGCTCTTGACCTTGTCAACCATATATCAAGTGAAGGTAGCCACGAGCTCATCAGGAAAGTGACTCTGATGATCAGAGTTCAGAATTCTGTTTCACTTGAGGCGAACCGCAATACCTGCATTTAGTTGCTGTTGCTCTGGAAGGGCTATAGAAGAAACTGAAAGCCGCCTCCTCTTCCAACTGGTCCCTGAACATTGCCCAATAGCTCTGCAGCTTGATGGTTGTGTTTCGGAACAAGTTAAATGGCGGGTTTTGACTGACTTTGATTTTGAATTCCCGTTTGTTGCTGAAGGCACATATTGCACATCGGTTTATTGTCTGCCCAGGAGACCTCAGCTAAACCTCGCCAAACAGAGGTGTTTCGCCGGGATGTGCCCGAGTAAATCCTTCCTTGAATCTCTACCTCCGATCTCTCAGCTTGCCTTCCTCTCCTCTTTCCCTTGGATCCCTTGACTTGGGCAATCGATTGATTGCGATACTTCAGTAGCTACTCCAAGGGATGTGCGAGAGTAGATAGGAAAGTGCACTTCAGACATTCGATGGCTCTCAAACTTTCGAGCAGATCAAACTTGATTCTTCTCCTCAACAGCTACAAGTTGCCATCAAGTATCCCCAAATTCATCTTCTCGGTGATCATCACCCAATATCCAAGCTCACCCCAACGTCAAGGACAGTGGCGACTCGTGCTGACCGAGCGGCAATAATTGTATCAGACGCTCCAAGAGGGACACTGCAGTCATTTTGATGTAATGGGTCAAGAACTGATACGGATCAGGCGAGTGTCTATCTCGTCTTAATTCCATCATCTACTTCTCGTCTCACTTCAACCCCCGGTATGTTTTTCCGTTCGTTACCTCTTCTCGCTAACTTGGAATTACACGGTACTTTCGTCAGACAGGTACCCACAGCCCTTCCAGTTGCGCGTCTATTGCGATGAACATCATGCCAGACAGCGCAATTTACGTTGTTCCTGTATGGAAGGCGTCATGATATGTTATGTTGATATTTCAATTGAGGCTCGTGAAATCTACCTGGACCCCTCTTTCAATCTCACAATGAACGATCATTTCATCCAGGCACCCTGACTACAACTCTCTCAATCATCTATCCGGTACAAAAGGCCAACTAGAAGCAGTCGAAGCCACCCACTGGTTCTCACTCTTTACAAAGGGAGTTTGGATTCATTGTAAGTAGTTCCAACACGTTTGTGGGCCATAAGGTTATTTGTCTAGATTCATCCTTGCTGGAATGAACTGTCGTTGTAGTCGAAGAACTTTCCAAAAGTGAGCCCCGTATATCCCGGTTCCTCCGCGAGGTGGAGGTACAGCAGCACTTCAGATATCAATATATTGTTCGTCAAATCTTTGAGCAGCGTTCGGATCTCATCGCGTGTATCATATGGTGCGGCTCTAGCTCTTCAGACGCGTCGATATCTATAACGATCATTACAAGTCTTGCAGTCGAGTTCCTATTCATAGGCGTAGAGGTGGAATCTCAGTCGTGTCCATCAGATAGAAGAGGGCACCGGCAAGACCCGTGATCAACGGAACTGCTGCTGATACACAACCACAAAAATGAGCTCAGGCCGCTTTCACGCGGAGCGGCAGTCATGTAGCTGGATGAAAAGGAAAGAGCCAAACTTGTGGGTGTTCGCTTTCCATTGTATCCCGAAGTTTAGTACGTGCCAGGCTCAATTGTCTCCAATAAATCGGAAGCTCAGACATCAAAAGGTGGGTCGGATGGCAGTTTAAATCCTCAGCGCAACTTGATGGTTAATAGCATGTTTACAGATACTGTACATTCCCTCCCTAATCCGCAGGTGATACCTATCGAGGAATGCAGCGACAATTCTGCAGCCCTTCATGACAAAGCTAGAGTAGATATAATCCAACTACGTGTGAGACCGCCTCTGGTGATGGGTTTCGACGAATCTCATTCCTGGAATTTGGCAATCCGCCTGAGTCTACGAAGATCCCTCGTGGCATTGAGTGCATGGAGAACTATGACGGAGGGTTTCCCACTGGCCATCAATTGTGTTAGCACTGACTCTCCCGTCCGACGGGCCTTTGAGCGGTTCCCGTGCCTTTGATGTAACTTCACACTTTCAAGAGCACCCTGCTATTAGTATCTGCATGATGATCAAGAAAACCATTGCCGAATAAGCAATGATGAAAGATTAGCCCCGTTATTCGTGTCCATCTTGAGCAGAAACTCAAGAAATGAGGGGCGGTAAGCTTCAATCTTGTCCGCAGGCCATCAGAATGACGGACATGAGCAGGGCTCCGAGGTCTCTGAAAATACTTTGACTTGTAAATTGTGGCAGGAGACACCCGAGGAATAGCCGTGTGGGCGTGAAAAAGGGCAATGGATGCCACGACGCACATACGGTTGATGTCGTCCACAGTCGATCCAAAATGTCTCTTCCTATTCTCCGACGCGCGGGTGGCAGGTATTCTTTCTAGCCCCCCTCTTCGTTCAGCTCAAAACTTTTCGTTCATACAGCTCTTTCCACTTGGACTTTCCGGGCTCAGAGAAATTTATATAGACTCCCATCAACATTCCAAGACATTGCATACACCGAAGGACTACTTGACCGCCGTCGGAGATAAGTACTTCCATATCATGCAGGGACATCAATCTTTGCATCGACTGTACGCTTTGTGTACGCGTGCAGACCGTACAATATGCAAGCAGAGGGGATGTACATCAGGAGAATGCGCATTTTGCCGGAAGCCGTTCCGGCCGTTTAGCCGGCTCGCAGGCTGACACGCTGACTGGCCTAAAAAAAGCAACGGGCCAGATCTTTGCACTACTGGTGAGCAATTGAGAAAATGACTCAAAATGCTCGGGAAATGCATGACAACTACCATAGGTACACCAGTTGGCGAATGAACTGAAGGGATCCTCTTATTTCGTGCCGAAAAATCCAGCCTGTGGGAATCTTGACATAGCTTGCCAGGGCCGCGCCGGTTAGCCTGTACAGGCCGAGAACGGCTGTGAACTGTTATTTTGCATCTTACTGATGCTAGCGATGTTTTGACAATCCCTGTGGTGAGAAGTTTCAAGATCTCTGTGAGCTGTAAGCGCGGCGTGTAATATTGATGCTTGGGGAACCGTATGGCCATTTCATTCAAAGCCTTCTCAATTGAAGTCCCGAAGTCTTGATTCAATGGCCACTGCTTTGACGAACCCGGCTGCTGGTTCCTGTCGGTAAAATGAAACCCCCTAAATCCTTCAGTAAGAATGTGGCGAACATTTTGTTTGCAGTATAATCGCCATCAATGAGGTGCATTTATTTAGACCATCAAAGACGACCAGCATAGATCGACCTTAGTGTCCAATTCAGCAACGGTCGAGAGACTAGGTGTTAAAACTGCGAGTTCAATGCTGTATCAAGAATTTGTGGTTTTGCCCGAATGGTACTACAGATGAGCTCTCGGAGCTTCGAGTCGACTAACGCTAGCCCATATGCAATGGCTGGCACGAGGTAGCAAGGACTGCTCAGGGCGAGACTCTTTTTTTATAAAGATCGAAGGTAACGCGCCCCGGTTATCAAGGAACTTTGCAACGGTAGCGGCGGATCTGACTTCCCAGCTCGGCGTGAGCTTCGTACCTGGCATAACCTCGAGTTTTGTTTCCATTGGGACTAGAAAGGGCATGTCCTCTAAGATTTTTCCCTCGGTGATTCTGGGTACGGACGCCTGTCAGCGACACTCATAGGAAAAGGAGAAATCGAGCCGTCGGAGAATCTTTTCGAGACGGTCTGCCTCGCTGCGGGCTGGAGTATCGTTGAGGTTTAGCTCATAGTCAGAATATTGGTGACGCACCGCTGTAGTTGCTGTACTGACCTCCTTCGACATGGCTAGAGTTTGCTGATCCCGCGAATTTGACTTCTGATGCACCTACTAACAGAGAGAAGCTCGTTCTAGTTCCGGATATGACTTCGTCGCGATGTTCTGCCATACCTCAGTATGAGAAGGACCAAAGACGGCTGCTGTATGATCATTGATGATGGTGGAGTACGACTTTGTGTGAGGTAATCCCTACCGGCTACTACATATGCCATTCTATCATTCCCCGCTCCATCAACGATGAAGAGACTAACGAAATGAAGCATCTTTCGTTTTGGCGCCCGAATGAGGTCAGCGTTGTACTCCAACTTGGGTCAAACAAGCTTCAGGATTCATGCTAAGTTCAAATAAATATACATGAGAATGTATACGGATAGATACGTATCTTGTCCTCCTAGGATCAAACCCGCTGAATATCATTACAACAGACAAATGTCGTTCCATTTTAGACCGTCTTTCCCAGCTCATTATCAGCAAGCCTGGACGTTCGGAGGGCAATGATCTCTCTCTCTGCAACGGACTCCTGTGTACCCGGCTCTTGAAACTGAAGATTCGACGTCACCTGCTGTACACTCTGAATAGCCTTATTGTATGTGACGGGTACAATTATCAATGTCGAAGCGAGACCCTGAACATGGGTTGTTTGGGTGCCGGGTGGTTAGTGAGCTTCTTGTCTTGCATTGACAATCAGAGGATTGACTTACCGACATTTGTGTCGAGATAAGAAGAAGGTTAATCGGGTTCCTCCCTTCCGCCCCAGGATCTAGTAATGCACTTAGAAGAGTGTATCCCAAAAGCGTCGCAGTGTATAGAAACCCTGACTCAGCACTGATAGCAGGAAACTATCAACTTTTTTCTACACTCTGGATTGAGAATGCGGGAAGACTTACATGATGTATACAATTGCCTTGTACCGGGAGCCGATCCCTCTTCCCATCAGCCTTCGTGCCTCAGAGCTAATCCACCATATACGCCCGGCTGGAATAGGAAGTCAATGATACCCTGAACTACAACTCGAGATAATACCTACCCGTTAACATAGTGAGAAGAAAGTTAAACCCAGCGACTGCCATTCAAGCATCATTGAAAAGAGAATTTGCCTTTATCGATAGTTTACCGTGTTCTTCTGTGTCGCTCATGCCGATCACGGTTGAAATACCGGCAGCTAATATCATCCCTACAAATTTGATGAAGAATTTGTGGCTTCTCGGGCAGGTTGTGCGTACCGTTCAGTGCAAAAGAGAGTGCAGCGAGCGGATACAAGACTGATCTTCTGAGGTCGCAGAGGATATAACAGCGATGAATCTAATTTAGGCATTGAAACGTCTTGAGCATACTGATGTAGTCTATGACTTGACTTACCAGCATACAATCGGCGACAATGCTGAAGGCTGTGTGTGAGACAGTTGTGTTCTGATGGGAGCACGAGGTTAAGATACTTCATGAAGCTTGAAGTGAACAAGCTGACAGTTCCTCTGCATTACGCATGTTCATTGGGGCCAGAGAAATTTTTTAAAAAGAAACAGGGCTTACGTGACAGTTTTCACAGTGTCGTGCTGAAGGCAGCATTTGTTCCGAATATGAGGGTGTCGAGAGCAAAAAGAATGATTGTGCACCACAGGTACAGTCGAGGAGCTGAAGTGTTCCGTCGCTTGGTAAGGGCGTGCACGGACAACCCGAAGACTACCACGTAGATCCCTAGACATTCACCAAAATATCAACGTTGTTGCAGGGTTGTAAAGGGTTCGTGGCTGACGAATCTCACCGTATACAAACCACAGTAGCTACAGATAGACAGCAATGAGCAATGTTGAGTTGTGGGGAAACCCTGGGGACCGTGAAATGGCTTACAGACAAATTAACTGCGGGTGTGATTATCACTACTCTCGTGGTCACAAAGCGTGCCACCTAGTTCTCGATATTGTCCGGTGCCATAGATTGAGGGTTGTGGGAGGGAAGGAAGAATGCGCTTCAGTAGGTTTCTGCATGAGTTTATCCTGACAGTACAGTCTATAAATACATGAAGCAGTTTGTGGCTCATAGACCCACACAAAACCCACGTAGAACACTGGGTGCAGGATTGCATAAGTTTTGAGAGTTATGCGAGACTGATGACGAGCCTTATGCGGGGAGATCCTAGCATAAGTGCCGGAGCAAAGGCAAGAATTATTCCATACCAAAAATCGACAGAGATGGGATAGAAAAGCCAGGTTTGGACTTTCTATCAAATTCATTTCTCATATGGACCAAATTTGGTTCAAATATCTCTTGCATGGGTCACAAGAATCACGGTAAATTCTCCCTGAATAAGTTTTCACGTCAATCTTACATTTCTCCCGAAACTTATGGGTTCTTGCACCCAGTGGAAGAAGGTATAATCAACGCATGACACCGATGGGGCGGATGCTCCACTTCGAACCTGCACCGTGAGTACCAGAAAATGATGTGAGTGAGCCAAAGCGATACTTGTGATTGCACCCTATCTTGATCAGTTCACGGAACCTGTCATTGACCTTCTTTCAATACCATCGCGGTTTTGGTCTCCACCGCCGTGATTGCTCACCATGGCCAGGTTTTGTCCGAATAATCAATAAGAATCATAGTTGTCGTGAACCTTGTTCCTTGTGTTCAGTGGCGCAGGCAGTGAGAGATTGAGCTCGAGGCTGGTCTCTGAGACACCATTTTATGATTGTGGAGTGTTGAACGTTTGGTATTCCTGTGCCGGATCGATAAGATACCGACATGTGTTTGGAGGACAGTAGTCTACTCAAGCTAGTCATCGATACTCACAAGGTTCGCTTGAGTTTATGTTGATCGTCTCTCCGGCTGAACGAGCCATTGGGTCCACAGGACCTGCATCAACATGTCTTTCGTGGTTCTGCTGGATGGGAGATCAACTTGCAACGTTTGAGTCTGAATGCGAGCCAATTGTCGTAAGTCCAACGCGATGTTGAGTTTGGAGTGTATCGCTCGACAAATCGCGGCCTCGTCTTGGGAAAGGAGGGCGGACTCTCACAATGAGGATCAGGGCCCGAGTCCAATGATGTTTGTTGGTTGAAATCGAAGGGAGAGAGCAGATAGCCAAATCAAAGCGAGGGATATCAATGATGCCTCCAGCTTTTACATTTAGAGAACAAACCGAACGGGCCCACCGAGGCCTAGACAGTGATCTACAAAGCAATGAGGTTACCGGGTTCCGCAACCGTCGAATGTAACGGAACTGAGATTTTATGAGTACTTGTACCTTATTCAGATTGTACCATGCTATGACACTGTCGTAAGGTATTTGCAAATTTTCAATGAGCTTCCGGAGGCAGACGTTGGATTATCTTAGCGCATAGGTAGTAGCTGAACTCGAGGGTTGTTGAGTCGGGTCTTCTTCGAAAAGAATAGACTAGCCTTCAGCTGACATTGTATGTCGAATGACTTCGCTACGCGCGCAGGTTTTTACTTTTAGGTGTTACTCGAACCCAGCATACCTTCGGGCATTGCATCTCCGCCGTCGATGAATGCCCAGTCGTTCCGCTCTACGATCTTTCCCGCAAAGGCACCTGTAGAACTAGGTAGATCGGCTTGGCGAGGACGGTCACAAGAAAATGAAGAATGGATCCTCGATAAGATTTCCTCCGAATAATTTGGCTCACTGAGAGCTGGAACAAACATCTCAGCTCAGTAACGGAACCAGGAATTAGCTGCGCACCAGGTTGTATCGATCTCTTTCGACACAGCTGGAGTTGGCCGTCCCTTTTAGATGTGGAGGGGATGACCGGCGAACGTAGATTAACTTTGGGTGGTATCAGGCTCGGGGTAAAGTGACAAATATGGGAGTAAGGGGAAAAAGGGAAGAGCTACTCAATAACTCACTGCCTCTCCCGTAGCAATTTGAAGTCATGTGAGATCGAGATAGACGTCTATATCTCATGGTTCATTCTTGAACCATTACTTAGTCAGATTTGGTATCCAATTGTCCCAAGAAATGAATACGGCGGGCTAAAGGTGAACAAGTGTGGATCAACGCCGCATGGATCCACGTCCGCCACTGGACTTCGTACGAGACTGGGGCGTGTCATCGGACTGGGAATGGATGAATACCATAGCCTTAGTGGTGTTTGCCCCAAGCGCATTTCGTAGGCTTATGGAAGCTAGGACAACGTTGGGAGCGACTCGCATACTCATTGCTAATTATCCTCAATCTTGAAGCCACCTCTCAAATGGAGCTACTACTGGGAAAGGATTGATTGAGGGTTGACAGTAGGCGCTGGGGTCGGGAAAAGGGTTGCTATACTCACGAAGCACTTGCATCAACGCAATGCTCAGCATTGACATAGCGCGCCATGTGACTTCATTTTCGGGGTACTGTAGAGATGTGTGAAAGCGATGTGACTAGAGTAGCTGTGGTAGACCATTATGGTGGCGGGTCGGAAACAAGAGAGGAAAACAATCTTTAACGCTTAGAGTGTTGGACTCATCACCACGTGCACCGAAGCCGGGACCCCTGGGACAGCGTCGGACCCCGTGTGTAACCCGGTCCGCAGAGAATTCTATGAACTTTCCTTGTTTCTCACCGTCATCATCTCTCGGTAACGACTTTTCTTGTCTCATATACACGGCCTCCAAGCCTTGTCATTCCGTCTTCAGCGCTATACGCACCATCATGCCCACATCGTACGAAAACTTCTCGACTGCGGAAGACAGATATGGTCTAAACCACGGCCGAAGATGACGACAAAGACAAAACGGTACTTTCACTGCGAACAGTGTGTCTAGCCTTATCTGCTCAATCGAAGAGCATATAAAGCTGGTGGTCGTGGTCTCAATGACTATCCTGCCGCCGTCATCATGGCTACGACCCCACCGTCGGTAACCCCTACCTTGGAGCCAAGTTCGACAGTATTTGCAACCTGGACACCTACCTGGACACGAGGCGGAGGATGGAACGGAAATAGGACTTGGGGGGATGGAGGTGCAGGAAGGGGAGGTCAAAATAGTCAAGACCGACGAGGAAATTCCAATGGCTCGGTTTACTGCAAGTTTGTTCCCTTGTTCTTGTTCTGTTGGTTCTAGTTCGACAACGTCGTTTTGTACAGTGTACGCAATCATGGGCGCGCTTGCTGGCCTGATTGTGGTCTCAGTCATCGTCGTTCTCTATTCCAGAAGACATCGCCGAAGGACGACAGCGCATTTCTTGGCGGTGGATGATAATACTCCGAAAACGAAACCAGCTCTATGGGAAGCCTGGTTAGGGAAAGATAGACAGAACAGGCTAGATGCGTCCTCTTGGGCTAACGCAAAGGTGAGGTTACATTCTTCGGACTCAACGTTCCCGAATACTTGTAGCCGGTTGTTTCAACTTTATGAATCGTCCTAGCCTTCGCTCCCATCCGCTATTTCAATCTTGTTTCGTTTACCTGTTCTCTTTTTCCCGGGTCTTTATGCTCATATGATCTTCACAGCCCATTTCCGCCAGTCTTGAAAAGACGTCACCTACCCGATCAGATGAAGACACTCCGGGAGCTCTCGTCCCAACCCACCTGCCGGATACTCACTACCATCGTGGCGCACGTTACTCTAGCATATTCAACATTTCCAAGTTACCTGTATCGTCTCACAGATATTCTTCTCGGCGCACATCCGTGTCAGGATCCTTTACATCGTCTTTGATGTCTGAGTCAACGTTGGACTCATCGTTATCACTCTCAACCCTCTCGTCCAAGGCCGCGAATACCAGTACGGGTACAATTTCAGTGCTGGTTGCGATGCCAGCTATCCCGCCGTTGCAGGGAAATATGAAGATGCCGGAGGTCGAGTTTGGAAGTACGGTTGTCGAGGTCGTGGATCCGAAAGCTGGTGGTAAGAGAGGAGCGTAATAGGTTGTCGTGTATGAATGGCTCGAGGGAGTGTCCAGAAATGTCGTTCGGCCTACTGTATTGTAATTTCGTGATCATGATGGATTTTTTGGTACTCTCTGACCCCCAGCGAGCAGACCCAGCCTAGTTATTTAGCACGGGTCCTGACTAGGATCAATAACCTCCGAAGAAAGAAGCGGGTAGCCCCCTGAATGAGAGGCTGGCATGAACACTTGTCCGTCATCTCTGACTCCTGCTTCTCGTTTCAATCACGCTTTCCACCTCCCAAAACAACACTTTTTCTTCTCACAACACTACATCACCCTCGAGAATCCGGTTATGAACATGATGGTAATGCACGTTTATCGTTCAAGTACGCACAGACTTCTGCTGGGCAATAATGTTGATCTCATCTCCGTCATTCATCTCCTCCCGTTTATCGACTTCGATTTTGCTCGCAGAAGGCCCCTTCCCTTGCAGTCAATGTCTATGCGTTTGCCCACACAAGACGAAGAAAGTTCATCAGACACGCACTACGCTCAATTGTAAAGTGTTCTCTCGGCCCAGTTCAAACGGCTATATCACATCTCCGTTCGAACCTTTAACGTGCGGAGTTCCCAGCAATGTCCCCATAGGCAGGAGGCAATCTGCCGGATGGAACCCTCTCCAGTGAGATCGGATCCACAGGACCTCCATCAACGTGTCTTTCGCGATTCTCCGGCCTGGGGGGTGACCTCGGAGGCGACATGCTGAGATCCGATTCAGAGTCGGTTACCGTTATGCTATTACCAGGCGGAGGTGGACAAGCATCCCTCAGGTCGTGACCTTTTCTCGTGGTAGGAGGCTGCAGTTTTTTGGGATGAGGGTAAGGATCCGGCTCTAATTGGAGCTGTCATTAGAACTGACAGGTGAACAATGCTTATTGTATACATACCTTGCAGTCTAAACCTGTTCGTGAGCTTGGTCTTTCTCCTCTTCAGGTAGAAAAAAGTTCCTCCGGTAATGATAGCCAACATGACCGGACTTAACATTAGATTGCTCGGATGATGATTCAGTTGACTTTGTAGGACACTTGGTCGAGATTCTGTTGGAATTGTTCTACCGTCCTTTGGTCTGTATCTGGGAGAAGAAATAGCTACGTGAAATCAACGGAGACGAGCCCTTGGACGTTGGAAGCATGATACTCCTTACTAAAACCTGAAAAACGAATTTGGTCAGGGTGTCAGTTGGACTCTGGAGTCGGAGGGTCGAAAGGATAAGCAACCATGCTCCATCATTCCAAAATATTGTATAGAGTTCTTCAAAGATCCTGATGTCCTGTGTGCAAATGGTTGATTGGATGTTCTGCGGTAAGCTACGGAGAAAGTACAGACGTTAATGGCGATTTCAGGGACGACCCTGCTAAAGTAAATATCACGTACGTCTTATTGAGTTGTGGTGTACAGAATTGATTGTTTGGGCGACCAGCGCTCAAGTAGGCCTAGTAACCACCGGATCCTGGATGAAACAGCACGATGGGAAAGTGGGTTCTGACTCTCAATTAAACCCTCACCCCCGTCGACTCCTACACCTTGCGGTTCCACCCCGACTTGACAGCTGCACCATATGGGTTCAACTACCGGCAATTCAGTTAGCACGGGCGAGCATTGAGGAGAACGGCCGCGTACTGACTTCAAGCACAGCATACTAAGTGAGAAGGCAATGTTGTTACAACAACACGACCCTGCATAAGCAAAGCTCGAATCAGACCCCAGTGCCTACCTAGAAGTAATAAAAATTCTTTTCTGACCTCCTTCATCGTCACAGGTATCGGAAGTAACGTTTCCCTCTCGGAGTTCGAGCATCCCGACTTTGTCTGAAAGGCATTAACTCTTGTGGCCCTAGAAGTGACTGCTTTAGGGAAGACACACAATCTTTGTTGCAAATCTGTCGGAGGCGTTCGTATGTCCTGCCTGAATTCGTAGTCGTTGATACGTTGGTCACTATCTGGAGAACACGTAGCAGGATAAAGAAAAACATATACGGGGTCTCTCTGACGCTTGAGACATACCAATCCAGTGCGTTCCTACTACCTGACCGGGTGAGAGCTCGGCGGCGGAGGGTAAAAGGAAAAAAAGAGCGTAGCCAAGAGAGTAAAACCATGGCAGGAAGGCTAACCGCATCGATCGTGATGAGAAGGTTGTTGGTTCAAAAGGAAGAATCGAGTGCCCCATTTAAACCATGCGGTGGTCTTCCACCGGTTTTTGTTGGAGCAATGAGATATGATGTACCAATATCAAACAAGTTACGCTTCTCGATGGGAACAGCGTTCCCCGTCGTTGTATTCAATGTGTTGCAATTCTATCTCCAACAGGTATTCAAATGCCTGAGAAAACCACGGTCACCAGTTAACGCCTCAAATAACGAGCTAGGTACTTAGGTAAGTAGCCTTTTGAACCGTTTCATCTTGTGGGGTCGAAAAAAATGCATCTCAGAGTAATATCACCACGTGCATACTACATAGCTGTCGACACAGGGCAAGCATCCTTGTTTCTGGCTTGGGGTATCGTCTTGGGGTCGAAGGTGTATACAGCTGCTTGTACACTAGGATACTCCCCAGAACCGGCGTTCAGCACGTGGACCATGCTGTGTAATACATTCCCCCTCCTCTTCCTGCTCCCTCGTCATCTCTCAATGAGCTTTCGGATCTTCGCGTACGACTCCTGTTATTCTTGTATCTCGTATTGCAAACTCTGGTTATCGATAAGCGTTCTCAACCGCGGGAGATCTAAATCACGGATGACTACAGAGGAAAACTGGTAGTATCACAGTAGTAAGAATATTTAGCCTTACTTCTTATATAGGCTAGAGCTTGATGGTCTTGAAATTGTACATTTTGCTACCGTATTCAGGCTACGACAACACCGGCACCGAATTTGACGACATTTACGATGTGGACCAAACTTAGACTGAAAGTGAGGGTTTAAGGATGGGGCGGGAAGGCTACTCACGACGATCGAAGTGTCCGGAGGGAGAGGTTTTCAGTGAGAAATAAACAAGGAGGCTTGTATTGCCCAGTCATCATGATCTTAGATTTCGTTGCGCCTTTCAAGTATTTATCCCTCCGTCAACTCACACGCATTCATTGGCGCACCCGCCGGCTGGAGTTGATAAAAATGTCGTCACTCCACGCACTAGAAGACACTACTTATCAAAAGACAATAGAGTATCCCACGCCCGACGTTGTGGATAATCGGCATCAGTCGAGAGATCTGCCGTGACCTTGAATATTTGGGCTCAGGCAGATGTCCTCGACGGCTGGCTTACATGACTATCTGCATCATTTTTCCGATATCTGAATCGAGGGCTATCGCTTATCAGCGTGGTGTCGGCGAAGATTAGGACGCCATGGATGTCGAGCTGCGAGCACTAGTGAGGATGAGAGAGTCTGAAAGTGTCTTTCCTCACCTTGTATTTAGGAATGTCATTATTGAGGTTGAAGTTCATAAGTAAGGGAAAGTGTGAATGAACGGATAACGCTCCAGATGTTCCCAATAGAATTGTAACACCGACCGAAGCTTGTGACTTTGATGTGTAATGTAAGTCCGTTTACCCTAATTGGCCGAAACCTTTCCCATTCAGATGACACCAAAATGTGATTGACACACGATTTCCCAAGGATACATCTTTTTGTAAGGGCTACTAGCAAAGACAGGTCAACAATGCCCGGCATGCCGGTGTTGTGAGCAAAATGAAAGTCAAGAACTGACACCACCCGCTGAATCGATTTATCGGTCGTCAAGTTAGGATTACGGGGAACTCGGGCTGGAAGTGGCCGGAGGGTTAATTGAAGCCGTGCAATGACAGGGTGCGCGAAGTTCTGCACCAGAAGGTCCGTATTCATCGCGCTGGGGACATTCAATCCACAATATCGACCGTTGAGAAACATCTCAGCGTGTAGTCACCTCATTCATTCCCTCGCCGCTGACAAAGTACCACTGACTTCTTGATTTCCGAAGGACACTACATTATCTATCATCTGAGGTCCCTCCCTATATTTCTATTGAAAGAGGTCTGTGAAGATCTGTGAGAAACATCATTGAATCCGGATATATAACATTGACGCTTCCCTCGAGAAGCAACACATCACAATCATGGCCGCAGTACTATTTAGCCCCGTAGCGACTACTTCTGCAATCTTAGGCATCGTAGGTGCTCCCCTACACGCTTGAAAGGAGACAATTCGCTAACTGCACGACTCTTGCGTAGGCAAATCATCTCTATTTCAAGCGCAATGAACCTGTCCGAACGACGGTGGTTCAAACCGCTTGTATCTTGGTTCTGGAGCCCGCCATTCAGCTCTTCTTTCTTCAATCTCTCGGAACCCTCGAGATTTCAAGATCTAGCTTCTTGGTCGCATACCTGGTTATTTTTGCAACTATGGCCACATCTATCATTTTCTATCGTCTCTCTCCTTTTCATCCTCTTGCTAAAGTCCCCGGTCCCACTATGTATAAGGCAACCAAGTTTTGGAGGATGTATATCTCGTGGACAGGCCGACAACACATCATCATGAAGGAGCTACACAATCGATACGGTCCAATTGTTCGCACAGGTAGGCTACCTCCTTCTACCTACCGTAGTTTTCTGACGTGGATTGCCAAAAGGACCGAATGAGATCTCTGTCACTGACCTAGATTCTGTTAAGTCAATTCTCGGTACAGACGGGCTCCCAAAAGGCGCATTTACGTATTCTTCCTCACAGACTCATGTGATGTCTCGTGCTAATCCTGACAAAATCCAGCATACCTATTTTCGAAGGTGGCAGGACATCCGATCGCATTGATTAGGACGAAAGAAGAGGAACGAACTGACCGCCGCCGAGTGTGGAGCAGAGGATTCACTTCAGAATCTATCAAGGAGTACCAGCAAATCGTTGCCGCAAAAGTGAACGATCTCTCGGAAGGTCTATATGCGAGGGCTGGTTCAGAGTTGGATCTAATCTGGTGGATGACTCTTTTCTCGTGGGTTTGGCGATTGAATTGAGATATCATTCTGTGCTCATGAATGCTTTAGGTTTGATTTCATGGCGGAAATGTCATAAGCTTTGCGTCAGTCAAACATCTCCCCTCTCTTTCTGAGAGCCCTTGACTTCGACCACAGATTCGGTAAAAGCACGGGCATGTTGAAGCGAGGAAGAGACGAACAGGGTGTGATAAAACTCATTCAGGACGGAACAAGGTGCGACAGGTCTCCTACATTTTGACTTAGCTGAACCCCTTCGCCGTCTGCTCTTATCATAGATTCAATGAGATAGGATCCCACGTACCATGGTTAGTTGCAATACTGCAGGGAGCAGAAGAAAGAGAGAAGGCAGAAAGCCTCAGGCGGTGGTAACAAACCACTGAGGTAGTATGGTATTCCTAGCTAGCTTATATACAAGAGTACAAGATAGCTAGAATATAGTAGAATGGAGTAGAATGTACTGTGCATGATGTAGGTCCAACTGTGCATGATGTACGTAGGAGTAAGTACAATCAGTAAGGCAAAGGGTTGTGGAGTACGGAGGAGTATATGAGTAATGTAGGGCAAAGGGATAATGATATTGTACAATGTGTAGGGTCAGGTATGCACAATGGTTAGCTAGGCCAAAGTTGCCATACCTAGAATATTGACTTGGTTGACTCACCTGGCTAGTTTAATTCCGTTGGACAGTGCCAAGCTACATTGTTTCGGGGGTGGATGGACACAGCGACAGATTCAAGAAGGAGCTGAAAAGAAGGATCTCTGGTATCACCTGGTACGTATCACGTCCGGGCTGAGGGGACAGGGAAACATCTGATTGACCTTTATCCCCTCCCTCGCATCTCCGCTCAGACGGATGAGGAAGGACATGAAAAACAAAAACCCAGCCCACAGGTTGTTGGTGCAGATACTCTCCTTGCCACTATTGCGGGCTCGGATACGACCTCGACTGCCTTGACCAACTTCTTCTGGTGTATCATGGCCCATACTGACGCGTACAAGTGGGTCAAGGATGAAATCGACTGTCATGAAGACACCACTTTTCCCTCCACCATTTGCTCACATGATTATCACATGTCCTTTTCTCACGGTCACTTACTATACATCCTTATTTCTCATGATTCCCTTTCTTAACCCACCATCGCGCAGCTTTAACCCACATCGCGCAGCCATCCCATTATCTCATATCGACTCATTCCTTATTCATCCTTGACTCATACTTACTCATACATGACTCATAGGTAGCCACTCTGACTCCAGCTCTGACTGTAGGATAGGTATATAAGCTAGCTAGTCTTCACCTGGTCCCTCATCTTGACCTCTTGTCGTTGGGACCAGGTGAGTAGTACAGTTTCCTTTTCTTTCCTTCTCTACAATAGATCTAACTTGTCGTTGGGACCAGTTCTGCCTTATCTCTGCCTGAGTCGAGCCCGCTGCTCCTCTCCTAGCTTGCTACCACCGCTCTCTGCCTCTGCTGTCTCCGATAGACACTCAGCACTTCGTGACATTGACCAAGAGTTTGATTTGGACCGTTCTGAGCACGCTTATGTAGATGTATACGCGACGGTTGTATCTATAGTTAAAATGCACAGACGCCAGCTATCCTACTCCCGCAAGTATCTGAGTAGCACTAATTTGCTCAAATTCGGAGGACGCTGTGATGTTCAACACGGATCGGAACCAAGCCGAAATCGAAGATTCAAAACTTATTGACACGTGCCTCGGAGCGGGCGCTTTTGTTCTTTCCTTGCTTCTTACGCCCATGATGTCTCGACACCGTCCCTTTTTTTCATCTAGAGTACTCTCTTACACGCGCAACCGGTCAAGACTACAGGCCATCCCTACCACGGCAGGCGAATCTGACCTAACCGACTACCGTAGACGGCACCATTGCATCTTGCTATCTTTTCACCTCACCATAATGTCTTGAACGTTATTGTATACCGACATCAGAGCCAAGGACTACATCAATACTCAAGATCAGTGATCGGATAGAAACGGTGTTTCAAGCGAGATTCGTAGTCAATAGAGAGGCCGTGAAGAACCACGTAGACTCCAAGGTTCGAGTTATCTCGAGTTTGAATTTGTTGTTCCCCCCCCTCTTGTTTCTACCTTCGTTGCCTCCTAACCACCAATATTATTTTTGCTTCCTCTCATCCTTTACTACCTGCCAGCTAAAACTATCCTTTTTACATTGTGTGCATCCATGTACCCTCTCGTCGATCCAGGGGCTCCGGGTCCAACCTACCCAAGATGTACTCGATCGATCGGCACGCCAAACATGAATTCTATCATTCACCCGTTATATACAGCAACAACATAGCAAGCTTCTCTGTCTCGGACCTATCACCGCCACTCCTTTCGACGGATCCAAACTAGATTACGACTACGGGACTTCCCCCAATAGAAATGACATCGCTGATATCCTCTGCATTCGATACTATCATCACAACACTCCTTTAGTTCAAGCTATTGTTAGACCCTAGGTGTGCGCCACCGATTGTCACACACACACAGGTTCTCTAGTGCGACACAACAATGGTCTAAACCATGATCGGAATGGACCAGTAATAATGACCATTACAACATAGCCACAATGGATTGTCAGTTATTGATGCCTCAGACGAGGAGAGTATATGAACTGTTTACTGGTACTGTGTGATGCTAATTCACATGCCAGTTCCTTCGGACTCAACGCAACTCATCGAGTATAATGCAACTGACCAACAGAAACTCGGATGGCCGAAAAGGTTGACACAGCTTGAGTTTGAGAGTGCTATTGTTGAGGTCGTGAAGCGAAGAATAATATCCCCAAAGTAATGCAGAATATATTATGTTCACTATCTTTTCCCACCTTTTGAGGTTCACCATAAGTCCTTGATCCTCGACGAAATTAAGCCCAACAAAGCACTGGCTTAACAACTGCCGTTGTCATTTTCCTCCGCGCCATGTCGCAGCTCAGGTTCCCCCGGTAATAGCTCAAATTCACGAGTCAGCCATGAGCCTGACCTCTCATTATTACATCACGTGGGGAAGTAGGCGCGCGGCCGCCGGTGCGTCTAGCACGTGCTGGGAATTTATCAACCTTGGCTCTTTGGCTGATTGAATTTCACCGACACCGGCAAGCGGCAGGGCCCGATACTGCCTGTTCCTCACTCGTACAGTTACTCTCGATCTCAACCTACATTTGTAGTGTTATGGGTTCCCAGCTCCCTACTTGTAGGCCACAACAAGGATCTCAGATTTTATAGCTCAACCAACCTGCTTGTACTCAGACTATTTACATAAGTGCGGTATTGATAACCAGTGATAACCACAGGAGATAATCAAGTTTTACTTAACGGCCTCCCTCCTGGTTGTTGCTCGGCCTTCAGCCAGCTCCTTCCACTTGTACCCACCCAACGTATAATGGAATGGATCCCTTACCAATGTCGTGGGGAAGTGACATTGATACCATAGCAAACTTCAGGAAAAAGGGTCCTGGCGCTGGGGCAACCTGGGCCCTCTAGGTTGTCCTAGAGACGCAAAGACACCAAGTTAGCCAGGATGTCCCAGGAAATAGTTTCCCACGTCCTTGAACCTGGGTCATCCTGGGACCAACCCTGGACCAACCTGACCCAACTTCAGAGAGCACCCGGTGTCTTTTTTGCACCCATGGGTGACCAGTTGGCAAGTCTGGTTCTCACAGGTTTTTCAAGGGAGTAGTAATAGATTACGAGCAATATAGGCATAGACATAAACACATGAGCTGCGGGGAGTGTACAACAAAATAGCTTGTTCATTGACAGAGTAACTATCTAATACATGCAACATTGAACTAGTACTGTATGTGACGACGACAATACTCCATACTCTGTGTGATCCATTCACACCCAAATGACCCGAACTGACGTACAAAAAAAAATATTCGCCTAAGACAAACAGTTAGCAAGGGCTTCTGCGTGATAGGACTCAACACATACCTTTGAATCCAGACAATGTCAACAGTCGTAGTGGAGTACTGTTCAGCATAGTGACAGTGACCTGTAAGAATTAAAGTCAGAATTGATCTATCAAAGTGTTAATTGACCATGAATGAGAACTTACCGGGTTTTATGATGAGGATAACTCGGGCGACATTGGACAGGCCATGCTGAGCAAATGATCTTGATCTAAAATTCCCATGACCTCTTGAGTGGGTGAATGTAAACTGAAACTAGTCGGTTGGCAAGGCATTTCTGAGGTATAGAGGACCAAGTCAGTAAGTCAAAAAAAAAATCCAGGCAACAACATGTGTGCACCGGGAGGCCCTGAACTGATGTCTCCTTCAGATTATTGTTGCATGTAGATCAATGCTGATAGGCCCTGGAGAAAAAGAGGCTGTCAGATATAATAGAGAGTACGGACAAGTCATCGAAAGTGAGGAGTGAGGAGTGAGCGGCAGTCGCACATGTTGATGAAAAGGGTGGCTTCAGAAGTTCCCAAGCAACTATGCAGTTGATTCCCACACCTGATTGAGGCACGTGTGTTTGGAATGAGAAATTTTGATTTGTGCAACGCCGCACGAGCTTGCTCGGACCTTGCTCTACTCCCCTTCTACTCACCTGCGAGAATTGGACCTGATAAGTAGCTTTGTATGGATATTAAATAGTCTGAGTTTGGCTCTATATGCTTATCTTTTAATGAACAGCAACTTGAACAATACACAAATCTTGATTCTTTGACTTCCCTGATCAACTGTACTGAGGCCACCGCCCACTGTCAAGTTTCAGTCGACAAATTCTTGTGCACTGATCTGTGTGCAAGTCAGTAGAATATTCAATATTGAATCAAGTTTTTTGATTTGCTCATTGTCGGTCATTACAGATGTCATAGGCAAGTTTGAGGCAGGTTATTCTTTGGGTGCCCTCGGGGTGCTCCAAAGTGTCCCAGGAATATGTTAGGGTGGTCGACTTGTCAGGTTACAGTAGACAATCCTAGGTGAACCTGACAACTCACCATTACCTGGGCAGATCCGGGACAACCTGGCGTCTCCCGAGTGACTGGGGAATCCGGTCTGGTGGTGACCCTCCCAGGCTGCCCCAGCACCAGACCCCATTTCCCTGATGAAGCTGGAGCCAAGGATGCAAAACAGCCTTGATTGGACGCCCCAGCGCATGTTGAAGGCAAGCAACTTCCTGTGTGACTTTTGGCCTGCAGATTGTTTGAAAGCAACATAATAATAAAGCAGCAAACCGGGGCAATTCACAAATCAAATCCGTCAGAAATTGAATGTGAGCAGTGAAGCACAGAAGCCGATGTCGATGAGGACTGGGCCGACTGGCCAATGTGAAATCGAGACAATTGCAAGATAAAGGTTCTTACGAGACATTCAAAACTGGAGGAGAGTGGCAGGAGAGTTAGAACGAGCTTACCCTACCTTGATATGACTCAATACATGTGATTGTGGGTAAAAAGTCACGAGATCAGATTGGATGCCCGCAGAAACAATTTTTTCGCACTTTTGGTAAAACCCAATACTTATTTAAGCAGGGCCGGCAAGCGGCAGGGCCCGCTACTGCCTGTCTTCAGATTTCTGCGCATCAGTCAGGGAGATTCAATGCGACTTGTGACCGAGCAACTTTTCGCAAGTTAGCTCATAATTTTTGTCTAGGTGCCTTTGGCCCAGCCTGAGATATCAGCCTTAGAATTGTGCTTAGCCAAGTTTTAACATTCCCTCCCTGTGAACTCCCCATCATCTAGGAAACAATGACCTCAGAATCCAGATCAAGAGACAGTCATGGAAACAGAGTGAGTATACTATCACCAGGCTTTTCAAACGTAGGAAAAAGTTACCCAAGTAGTAAATACTAAACAATAAACAATGGTGGTGATAGCCAGACGGACCTCCCCACTGGTCGTCGCTCGGCCTTCGGCCAGCTCTTCTCAGTGGGAAGGGGGGGAGCCCCCCTCGCCCCCTCTAATACCAGAGGAATAGCATATCTAAATATATCTTTCATACTTGAACTGCTGAACAGCACTGAGGGTGACTTGCGGCTGTGTCGAAAAATTCGCGGTCCACGGAGGCGGACACAGGGGACACACAGACCTGAAGTTGGTATTATTACTAATTATAGCCAGTCGCAAAAATCGCGAACTGTAGGGCTCCTCGCCGTGGGTTGTACCGCCGTGTATGTGGATGAATCCTGACTCTCGGCTCTGAGTTGGTTGTTGAATGGACTGGGAAGAGTAAGCTGGAGTGATCTTGGATTGATTCACTCCTTGGATCAGTTGCGAGTCACTATGAATTTGATCTGGATTTTGAACTGGATTGTATTGAGCTGAGTTGCTTTGAGTTAGATTAAGTTCGGAGCAACTTGAATTGAGGAGAAAGGATATCCACGAAAACAAAGGGTACAATGCGAGAATAAATTGTTGGGCCAGGCTCGAGAGCAATACTTGGGAAGGTGAGCTCAGTAAATCTCAGGCCAAGGATACCACGCATACTGATCGGAGAACGACGATGAAACGCGACTCGGACTCGCGACGAAATCTTGGACCAGAGCTCGCGTGACTGTGTGAGAGTGAATGTGATACCGTGGGCAAAAAGTCACGTTGCACAGAATCGGTTTTTGATCGTCCGGTAAAACCCTCTACTTAGCAGTAGCGGGAATCAGTGTCGGGAATAACGCTCCCTCGCCTTCTTTTTGTCGTTTGACCATTACACCTTCAAGAAGCTTATATGAAGAGGATCCCTATAGATACTCCACAGACCATACTCCATAGAGAACTGGCACCACTCCACCCTTGCTCTACCATCCCGTTCCCGACATTGGCCACAGCCTACTGCGCAAATACACTTCTATCAAAATGGATGTTCAAGCACCTCACACAAGCATCGTGAGAGCCCTTCTACTGTACATATACGCACATCGCTTGCGATCGTCAGCGTTTATTGTTAGCCTGGTTACACGAGACTACTTCTACTGAGCTTGTTCGCACGCAAAACTATTTTTACAAACTCGGCTCTCACACCCTTTCACCCAACCTATTATTACAGCCTGAATTATCAATAGACGCATCGCTCGATAATTGAGGTTCGGCTGCATCGCGTTGGCACCGCAAATGACGTACACCTTGTAGAGTATATTAGGGGCAGGAATTTAGTAGCTCGGGTCCAGAATGTCACCTCCCACGCATTATACACCAACACCGTTGCAGATGATCCCAGCTGGAGCATGGGAAAGGGACTTTACTCGAGACGATGGTAGTACTGGAAGTCGTAATCGCATATTGACGGCTCGTGGTGAGCCACAGAAGCGAGCTTCCCCTGGCTCGTTGTATTGTGAGTAGCGCTTTAGCACTTCCCACTCTCTTGACTTACTACTTCGCGTAGTTTACTCTTTCATTGGTGCCATCTTTATTCTGCTCTTGGTATCAATCATCGTCGTACTACACTTGACACGGCGGCGCAGAATACAGCAGGAATGGTTAACAAGGATGGCTCTGGAGCATGATTTCGATCGGACGAGACCACAACTTTGGGAAGCTCACCTGAAGGAAGGGACTATGGGCGAGATTTCATGGAGCAACTTGCAGGTATATGTCCATGCTTCCGCTCAGTCCCTGTGCTGCGTTTTATCCCTGCTATTATTTCCGATCCTCTCACCAGTTGCTTGGATGATTCATTATTTTTGCTCACCAGACCCCTTGCAGCCCGTATCTGCCTTCTTCAAAATAAACCCTGGTAAAACCGGGATGGCAGATAGACCCCATTTACACATTCAACGGCAAGATGCACATTATTCTCGCACCACCACTGGTCCACCACCTCGACATTCAATCGTGTCGGTGTCCACATCCCTCTCATCCAGGGTTTCAGCGGATTCTCAGGTCGCCTTGTCGATCGTTGATTCCAACGTTTCTGGTATGATGTCGGTCTTGATAGCCATGCCGTCAAAGAATGTCGACGAGTATACTCTAAAGAGACCCCAGCTTGAATTCGGGACTACAGGTGTTGAAGTGGTGTCCTAGGGGATGAATGTTCCCGTTTTCGAGCGATAAAGATAGTGCTTGCGAGGAAACGTTTCGTCATCTCCTATTCGGCAGAAAAAATGTTAATCATACAAACCAAAAGAACAATCAACGCTATATACATTTTGATCGGCTTTTGGGGCTGAAAGTTATGCCCATGTTGAGGCCACGAGGAGCTCACGTTTGAGGCTGAACGAAGACAGACAATGGTCATGCCTCAAAGGAGGAAATAATTGGGCAGATGACGGTGGATGACTACAACCTCGGAGCGTTCCTGTCGATTTCTGTTGACAAGCCAAGAAAACACTGCTTTGAAGAATGCGAGTGGTGTTTTACTCGACGGCAAGGTTCCTACTTCTCTGTGCGCCCTTAGCCACCGTTGATTGATGACGAGAATGATTGATGAAAATAAAAATTCCCGGTGTTGCTGACTGAAATCCGGATTGTCGAAACAAGCGACTTGAACCATCCTTCCTACAATGAATTTGACCTATTTGACTCGTCTGCTACGTTTTGCTTCCACCGCGCTCCGGTATATCTATTGTGCATTGCTGCTGGGAGCTTTTAATACTCCACCAATGCCAGTGAGGTCCTGCGCTCATACTCCCGTCCCGCAGTTATGTCCCGAACAGCCACCACCGATGATATAGTTGCAGGTGAGCCATGAATTGGCTGTACTGAGTATGACGACTTGTGAAAGGGCAAAACGGATTGATTTTGTCCTCAAAGTGGGCCAAGGAGATTACTTATATGACTTAGAGAATTCTAGCTACTACTTGACGCGGATACTCTCGGCCCCTACGATAATCATGCCGACTTTCATACCAACTGCGACCCCCGATGGAGGGCACGGCAGGTACAGAAACCACACTCAATACGACGGCAATTCAGGACCCTGGAACGATGGACTAAAAGCTCGTGGTGAGCTTGGAGAAATAGGAGCTTCCATCCTTTCGTCATACTGTGTGTGTTTTTTGACGATCTTGTCCTGAACGCTCTCATGCCGACTGATGCTCGGTCCATAGTCTTCGCGATGACTGGAGCACTTCTTCTCTTTATCTTCGTGGTAATCACCGTCACGTTATGCTGGATGCAGCGAAGAAGATATGCAGCACAGATAAGAGCGCTACGAGCGGCTACGGGTCAAGAGTTTGATACGCCGAAGCCGGTTCTGTGAGAAGTTGGGCTGGGTAAAGGAGGGATCAGTGCAATCTCTTGGGCCGACTTGAAGGTATGGTTTGCGTTTTTGAAGTCGTAGTCAGAACCCGACCTGTACTGTCATGCTATCTAGTACCCACACTGTTATCTTGGCAGTTGCTCATTGCCGGTATACCCCTCACAGCCGTTATATGCTAGTGTTGAAGATATTTCTCCGAAGCTAGAACACGAAGACAAGGCTCTAAGGTCAGATTCACCTCGACGAACGACTGCTTCGGTATCATCCCCCTTCATCATCTAGCTCGTCTATGAGCTCGCAAGAGACTTCGTCACCCTGGGAGCAAGCAGCGGTCGGAATGATATCGGTGCTCATTACAATGCCGTCGATTCCATTCACTGAGAAGGATCTCAAACGAGACGACAGTTTGGAGGCGTCCCACCTCGAGTTTGGCAGTATGGTTGTCGAGGTGGTGCATCGAAGATAATGTAAAGTTAGAGGATATTTAATAGGACTATGATTTCAATCGCTGTTAATTGGTACTTAACGCACTAGAATAGGCGGCAATCATTGTTTCTAGGTGGAATGCATCAATCATCTGCGTGTCGGACAATTGTAACAATTCAGTTCGTCGCTCTCAAGCCTTCATGGCGTTCAAATTACCGCTCCACATCGCACAGGCGGTAGTCAGATTGGACGCTCCTTACAGGTTCAAATCTTTCACCTCTGACCAGAGAGCGGAAAAGCCCCTGGTTTCTGTGATATATCTTGTACACCAGGGTGGCCGCTGACCGGGGCGAAAGCTCGTTGAACGGAAATGCTGAACCTCTTTCAATCACCATCAAAATAGAAAGATCAAGGCCACAGAGAACTCGGGTTCAAGACCACCTGAAGACAGATAACGTTGTTACACGAGACCTGTGCCAATCTCAGGTTGAGTGAAAGAGGTAAATCGAATGATGAGGTAAACTGGGTTGAAATCGCGGCGATAAGGACGGAGAAAATGGTGTGAGACCTACGAGGACTTGGAGCCTACTTATTTGTAGTATCCAATCCCGTAGCCGCTACCGCAGCGATCTCAATCGTCGTAGCTGTTTTTTGACCCATTAGGACGCCGGAGACAACTCGCATGAGGGATCTGATAGGCCGATCATCTCTATTTCAAGCGATGAGAACCAGTCAGAACGACACTGATCAAACAGCTCGGTCTCTGTTTCTAGAACCCGCCATCCAAATTCGTTTCAGCGAGTGAATTTTTGCGTAAGTTTTACCGGCTTCTCAAGATGCCATCTTGCTTGGCTTTGGGGCCGTAAATGACGTGAGTGCTACCCAGAAGTATCTCCTCTCCCCCCTTTCTCAAACCACAGGTTTTGCGCACAGGTTTGCTGTAACCATAATCACGTAGAAGCATGGAAGCCACAAAGAAGGCGCGATGAGCTCCTCCAAAGTTGAGAAAGAAACGACCGCTTCTTTACTCCTGCTCTTCCACTTTACACTGACTTAACTGGCTTAGGTTGCATCGAAATACTTGTTCATTCAGATTCAATGGAATGAAATGACTTCCCGTATCCTGCGGACCACCTACCTCGTCACGTTCTTCGGAAATTTCAACCTACAAGAGTCGGAAGCAACGTATACGGGAAGGGGCAGAGAAAAAGGGTCACTCATATCACGGTTCACCTGGTACGTTTGACCGCCGGAAGAGCATCGTTCAATCAATCGTCGTTGAAATTCACCACTCCGCTCTTGTTGGACTAACGAGGCAGGACACAAGAGGAATAAGACCGACCGGTTCGAAATGGGTTCAGACTCCCTCCTGGCCATCATTGGGGGCTTAAACGCGCCGTCGAGTGCCTTGGCGCATACAAGTGGGTCTTTATGAAGTTAAAAGGGAAGTTTCCCCCGGCACGAAAATCGAGGTATGGGAACCTGAATTCTTGGAAGCATGTCTGTGAATGTCTGAAGCTCGATTTGCTCTCGGGAGATCTCAATCAATCTGCCCCCAAGCAATGAATCACTTCGCGATTTTACCCCTGTGCCCACTGGCGTCTCCAGAGTTGTTCCCATAGAACCCGAGGGGAAGATGATCAGCGGACAGTAAGTGGCATCATTTCAGGCTGCTTGATTTCATCGTGTGTGTGTGACAGCTACAGCTTCACTGCTGAGGGCACCCAGACTCAGGTTCCACACATGTGCGTTCACCAGAACCTAAGATACTTCTCGCCACCCCGTCTCTAAAAGCTTTAATCGGGAGCGCTGGATTCCTCATGAAATGAGGGGTGTTTTACAAGGGGCATCGGCAAAGATGAAGGCCGGTGCTTCATCTTCTTATCCACCCGCGCTGCTAACCGTATTGTAAGAATATGGCGATGTGCGAGATAATGACGGTGCTGATCATGCTCACTCAGAAATCCGATTCCGAATGTGAGGAGGGCCTTGAGTGGGAAGTGCGGCCATCTAAGAAGGCAGATTGTCTACTGATGAAGCGTGAGCCATTGATTTTGGTGGTCAAGCCGGGATTTTAGTTTTCCCATGTACAGTACTACAGCACGAATCAACGAACAGACATCAGACATATGCGTGACACTGCGTGGCGCGGGATAGTGGGAAGTCTGGTCAGGACTACTCGTCAAAGCGAGAGGTTAAGGAGCGTACTGGTCTAATAAGAGGCTCATAATTGCTACTCAAAACCCAAGGGGCCATGATGTACGTACCTCGAGACTCGAGTCACAGACAATGAACGGGGGGCTCAACCATCATCTGAGCATCACTCCCTTGTTTCCAAATCTCGATACCACAATAGGGGCCTCGTAGATAAACGGGGGGACCTACATAGCGTGGGTTTATGAAGCTACTTCTCCACTCAACGATATAAACCTTCGGCCGCCCATCAATGTCAATGCACATGGTGCCTATCCCTTCACAAAGAGTTGACCTTTCTCAACCAATCTTTCCCTATCGGGACAAAGATATATATGGTGTAACATTGTACGAGCTCGAGAGTAGCTTAACATGGATCCCAGGACACCAAGGTTTGCTCTCTCTTGTTCTTTGACGTCCCGGGGACTTATCGGGTTTAAGGAATGATCTTCTAACTGAGGAAGAGTTTGGATCCTCTGGCTCCATGGACGGTTATCAAGGTATGTCCGTCTGCTAGTGTCTGCGTTCACTGTGGATGAGATACAAACCCCTAGTCAATCCTCATTTCCCGTTGGACTGTCTTGAAACTCTATCGACTATTCCGAACTATGACATGGAGCAATTCTGCTTTTTTGGAATTGGCAATGAGACGTTGAGCTCGCCACCTTTTGAGAATCAGTCCTCGATGCACCAATCCCCCCAACACTCTCACCCGGCGAGTGAAAACACCCCTCGTCTAGATTATGGGAGGGACGCCCTGTTACAGTCGTTTGATGGTGGCCGACCGCTTATTAGACATGATGGATTCAATCATCCCGATGCTGTTCAACAGGATGTCTCCTCCTCGCGGACCAATGCAGTTGTAACTGCAATGGGCGACGTACATCATACGGCACTACCATTCGGCCGGTTTCAAGGATCTATGCATACCAACCGAAGGGCTAACATCCCCTACCCCTCCTGCGACGCGAACCTTGGAGACTTTGAATCCCTCAGACAGGTAGGCTCTGCAGCCACCACAAGTCGGGCGACGGGGAATCGTAGGACCAGGCCGGTTTACTTCTGCGAAGTTCCTGGATGTACGTCCAGAGGGTTCACACAAAGGCACAACTTTCAATGTGAGTTTCGGTCTCGAAAGCTCATCCTCTTCAGGTCATTCAGACTTTCCAGATCATTTGAGGTCTCATGGAGGTCACAGGCCTTTCAGGTGTGAGAGATGTGGTAGAAGGTTCAATTCACGATCTGATCTCAAGAGGCACGGTCGAAGAGTTCACAGGGCATGCTAGACGGGTTTGGATAACTAGTCTTATGCTCGTGGACACTGATATCTCGAGAAAAGAGAGCGCTTGTCTAGTAACGTGCGGCTTGTACTCGAACAGACTCTGAAAGCGGTCATATCGTGCGCCAGTTATCCCCGAACTCTCCCGCAATTTGTGGATAATCCGACGGCTTCGGTACCCGTGAGCATGGTGATAATAAATGAACTCTACAGGTATTTTTGGGAATTAATCGACCAATCATGTGCTTCAGATGTGCTGTATGATCTAACAGAAGGTGTGGATCCAGGCTGATACTTTGCATCGCCTGATGCTATCGGTGGCATAATTGCTATTGGCGTAATTGACGTTCCATTCTGTTATAGCGTCCCGTGCGGTAGTACCTTATCCACGATCCGACGGGGCCATTCATCAATGACCACTTTCTGTCAGCCTTCGTTGCAATTTATCAACACCAGCAAGGGGTCAATATCAATCTGTCGAGCTTCGACGGCACTGGCCGCGAAATAGATCTGACTTCTTACAAATGCGGGTGAAGACCAAGCGTATACAATAATGAAAAGATGCTGTTATTTGCGGCCTCGAATCTCAGGACCTGAAAATACTTATACTAACTAAGGGCACGAACACTAATACTGTGCACGCCGCCATTCAAAGCTACAGACCGTTTTGCATTTGCTACCTGAACCTTTCCATCAACTTGCACTTCGATGTTACCAGAGCTCATGAAGACACTTGGCACAATGAATTCCCCACTGGTCCCCTCTGGTGACTCAATGTTCGCCTCCAGCTCCCCAGCTGAAGCCCAGGAAAGCTCGACGCCGAACTGTCCCAAAGGCGTCTCGAAACCTCCTTTTACGCCATCCCCTCCGTCGCTCACCCCTTCTACATAAACCGGCTTTACAACCCACGTCTTTCCCGCGGGCGTCGTCACACCGAGTCCAAGAACATACGTAGTTAGTGCTGAGGTAGGGGCTGAAGACCAACCGTGAGCATGAGAGGTGTAGGCCGGGTCGTAATTATAGCCACGGTAAGAGCGATAGCTATATGAGAGTCAGTCGTATGGATGAGCAATAAATAAGAATATATCAGCACTCACGATAACGACCCATTGACTGTAAACCCTTCGAGCAGCGTACTCTCAACGCTTAGATTCGTGTATAACATGTAGCCCCAAGTCCTATGGAGGAGATCTAGCGCTCGTTGGGGTTGGTCCGCTTCAAAGTGGGCTTGAAGCTGTGATTTAGTTTGTTAGTACGTCATTGAACCCGGACAAACGCTTGAACATCCCCACCTCGAAGCCACTGATGAATGGACTGATGGTATCAGGCAACTCGGGCGGTTCGGGGCCCAGATTCCTCCAGTTTTTCATTAACCCTTGGCTTACGCGCGATTTCCAAGATTCTTCGCGAGTGAGATTGTACAACACAGCGAGGGAGTTCGCGTCTTGAGGTGCCATCGTCGTGGTAGAGTTGTCTCGGTATAAGCCTATTAGAGTCGGAATCGGAGCCGTGAATAGATAGATAGTAGACGAAAACAGATGGAAGAGACACAGACCGACGCTATCCATCCAGAACTCCCGGTTGAAAGCTACTTTTAGATTTGTAGCATTCTTTGCGTACGCTTGTGATAGACTGGTGTCGCCTACAGCTGCCGCCAGCTCTGCAGCCCTTATCAAAACCTATAGCGTTGGGTAACGCCATTATTGCGACTGTCAGCCATCAAGGGCAGAGCAATATCCGAAAGTCAACGAAACCACCCACCTGATAAAGAATGGCGTTTCCCTCGGCATTGATACCGCCCCCTCCCAGGCGCGCCCAATCCCTCAACCCGGTCACGTTCATCAAGCCTGTTCCCATCTTTCCTTCTTCGCCAGGTCTCGGATATATGACTTTACGTTCTAGAAAAGCCACGGCCCGTGTGTAATCCTCCCAGATGGACTGGATAGTCGATATATCGCCAGTGTACAGGTAGTAGTTGTCTATAAGAGAAACAGATCAACACAGCCGAAGCTTAACAAACTATGGCAGACTCACGACACCCAATCAACGTCCACCCATGATATGTGTCTGACCCTTTTTGACTCAAAGGAGGTCCTGATTCGGGTAAGGACCCATCGGAAGCTATATCATGGAACATTGTGAGGAGAGCGTTCCGGACGGGGACGAGGTCGTTTGTGGAGACAAAAGATGTCGGGACGGCAATGCCCATGTCACCTGGCCAGACTGCTCTGAGGATTAAGGGTGAGTAAAGTGGAGAAAAAGGGCGCGAATAATGGCTCACCGATCACGTTTTGCACCTGTCATTTTTTTCAAAGGTCAAAATCGTCGTGAGTGGTATGAAAAAACGTACCATCGACGATAATCGGTCCGGCTACGCCCAGGCTTGCATTATTGAACCATGCTACCAAAAGGAAGGTAGAAAAGGCGAACGTCAGCACCAATGGAAATAAGTGGACAAGAGTACCCACTCCCTCTAGGAGCAGTCGGAATTTGTCTCCCCGTATCCAGCGGCACCACGTTCGTCTGAACCGTGTACGCTCCGGCATACCACACTACGAATAATCCGAGACTTAGATCATTGAGCTTCAGGGCGGAACGAAGGGAAGCGTACATTTAGTCAGAAAGTCCTCATCCTGGAACCCACTTTGATCTTTCGCCCAAAAGTACCCAGAGTAACTCCTCATATCGGTGACATGTGGAGCGAAGGAGATTGTACAGGTCACATTCGATAGTTCCAACGTCGACTTTGACGCAATTGTCAAGAACCGGAATCCTCCTCTGAGCGTTGCTTTCGGTTGCGTCCAGAGAAACGCTGACTGGGTAGAGTTAAGGTTAACGGAGAGAACCCCATCGTACGTTTGGCTGGCATCGGCAGTAGCCGAATCGTCGGATGAAGTTGGTGAGATGAACTGGGGCGATTCGGTGAATGAGAGTGCAAATTGTGGTGTTTGTGAGGACGGGTGAATTGTCATTGATATGAGTCCTCCGACCTTGATCAAGTAGCAAGTTGATATTCAGTACTATACGAAGAATGTTGGAATGAATTACATACCTCAATACCGAAGTCAAGGGTAACCCAAGCACCCGATGCGATTTCTGCCGTCCCATTCTGTGGCTCGGTGAGAAGATTCTGTGTCCCACTGACGTTTCCTTCAGTCCGCCTAACGGAAACAGGTCTAACAACCCTGGAACTTGGCGCATAGTTGAAGTCGTCCCAGGGGCCGGATGGAGCTTTAGCTTTGCTACCAGTGCTGAGCAATAGAAGGAATAGCAATGAGTAAAAGAGATAAACAATTGTGATACGCATTGTTTTTCGTCCCCAGTTCGTGATGCGAGACTGGCCTTTTTAAGTCGCCATGCGAGCGGGCCGCTACGCTGCGTTCGTGTCTGCTGAGAAGGTCATGCGAGGGGTGGAGAATTTGAGAAGCGATAAAAATAATAAATGCAATTGTGCCTGTCCGAATTCCGACCGAAATGGTAGAAAAAGAAAAAGAAGCTTAGAGGAAGCAGACCCACATTACCATTCTCCGTTCCATCGGCCTAATGGTCTAGTAGTATGATTCTCGCTTTGGGCAACATTCATTGCGAGAGGTCCTGGGTTCAATTCCCAGTTGGGCCCTTTTGGCTTTTTATTCCCGTTACCTCCGTCACATACAATAGCGTAAATGTCAGCTTGGCGAAGACCTGATCATGCAGTTCGATCGATCATCAGCCAAGCGAATCATATGCGAGATCCAGCTTTCCTGCACACTCGAAACGTAGCTGGCTTATAATAAAAGTATAATAACGAGCCTGATACCGGAAGTAGGGAATGAAAATGTGTATGTCTTCCCCTCCTTCCTTTCCGATTGCACAATGCACAGTGGCGAGGATCGGAGTCAATGGTCATTGGTACGAAGTCAAGCGAGCGTCCGTGGGTACACCGTACAGCCATGACGCGTGAGAAAGCCCAATGTACGTAATTTCTGAGAACTTGGTAAAACCCTCCTCACGCCACTAGGCAGAGAACGAGGCAAGGTCAGCGAAAGAGGCGAAGAAGGAGAGAAGAATCCACCAAAACGTACGGAGCACCGCCTGTATAAAAGACAGCAGCTGTATCAAGGATTGAAATGCACGCGTAATGAGTAAAACTACGCATCAGAACCTACGTATTACGTACCGTACGCTCTCAGAACGTAGAACAGATTCATGCAACGAAGAAAAGAAAAAGATGTGGGCCGCCATTTAATAATGGCTCGGACACAGAAGAGGGTTGCATCGGATCCGGTTTCAAAGCAAGGACGTGACAAGAAATTTCGAGGATAGAGTCCCCGCGGAAGAGCTTTCCGGCGTCAAAGACCCTGAATCCCCGGAGACGAGATTTGGAGTAGCGAGAAGCAGGATTGTGAACAATGGCCATAAAGTGCATAGACAGAAACGTCCATCACGAGATTCACCAATCCCTTTTAATCGTACCATGATAAAGCCAAATGACCTCCTCACACGACATCGTTCTATTGGTCTGGCGGACGGCGGAACTGGAGAGCGAGGGGCAGACCGTCAGAAATACAACCGCGAAAGAAGGATATGGAGATTAACTAACGCCTCCCACCACAAGTAGGGTGTGCTTGCAGGATTCAACGGGTAAAGAGAAGGCTCGTGTTCACGCGAGTTTGAGAGCTCAGAGATCTGAACATGTGACTGAGATGTTGGTTGTCGCATTGGACAAAGATGAAGCGTTGACAGTGAATAAGAATGGGAAAAATAGGGAAGAACGGGTGGTACAGATAACACGACCTACCGGCGCATCCTCCTCAAAACTTTCCCATCCATTCCTCACTTTTTGTAATTCTCCAGCAATAACTGTCAGACAGCTAGGGAATCTTTCCCTGCTGAAAGATATTCAATAGTAGGCGTACCCAAAACGTACTTGAAATGGAAAGGAGAATCGTAGGGTGAGGCAAGCCAACGGAAGGGAAAGCTTGGCATGAGGTTCGCAAAGAATTAGTAGCCAGTTTTAAAGCAGAAAGCCAAAGTTATAGTATATTCACAGCGCATACTCCTTGGCGATGCAAAGTCCTAACAGCCCGTCATTGTCAACCATTCCAACTTGAAGTTGATGGTACAATCCGCGTGACCCAGAATAGTCTGCGGGCTTCCGATCTCCATGGATCGAAGGCTTGGGAAAAGGTTTCTGAGTGGTTGGTCTGGAAGAAGCATCTTCTGTTATCCAGCTCGAGTAACGATTCCGAGTCAGGCGTTATTCAAAACTGGCAACTGGCGCGGTGAGAGTCACAGTAAGAGGGTAAGAGGGCAAGATCGGTTCTTGACAGTTGCCAACAGCGGCCAACCTCGGTCTCCGGGTGTCACCTCCGGTCAACGTGACGTATGCCCGACATGCCAAATGGATTGAATCAAGTCGGATCTCGGTCCCGAGCCTCCACCAGTTGACGGAAAACAAGTCCGCACAAAGGATTTATAAGCCCACGCGAGCGAGGAAACATGTGAATCCTCCATCGGACGTTTCCGAACAGGTCTCGTCGCCGGAGCCTCCGTCTCCTGTACGTCGTCTATCTTTGTTTTGTTTTCTGATTATTTTGCATTCTCCGATAATTAATTGTGAATTTCTACTGCTTTTTCCAGGCAGGCATCTCACGTCGCGACGCGACGCGTTCAACATCTCACAGAAGGCGCGTTTCCCTCACGTCGTGTCTTGCTGTCAGTTGACTGACGTTTCTCGGACAGAATCCAGGTTCACTCTCTTTCCATTCTCTCCGTTTTTTTCGCTTGCTTCCAGGTATAACTGCTCATGGGTTCATTCGGAGCGCCTTGTGCGCCTCTTGTTCTCTGCCACCAGCATCTCTTCCAGCTCGCAGTTTGCTCTCGTACCCACCATGCCCGCCCACGACATCAAAATGTTGAGGAACCCCACCTCACTAGTCACCGTAGACCATGGTTCTTACCACGCGGTTGGATAGTACGTTGTCTCCAACTGCAACGTTGGATTCTACTGATACCTACATACCAACAGCCCATGCAACAGCGTCGGCGTACCCAAACGTCCCGAGGACGTAGTTCGTGACATACATCAAGGACGAGTTGACATCTTGTGCGAGTGTAAACGCCGGGTGGCCACCTACACTGTGCGTTCTGCAGGAAGCCAATACGACGGGAAATCATTTGTCCGTTGCCAGCGCCGCGATTGTAGTTTTTCATGTGAGTATCTTTTATCTCTGGCCTCTTTCAGGAAGCTGAAGGTCATTATGGTAGACTCTCTGGACAATATCTATGAGCATTGGGAAGACAACGACTTGATGGTGTATTGCTATGAAACAAGTACGTTCTATAAGATTCTTTTCATTCCCTTAGACTACTGCTGATGTATGTCCATCGTGTAGAACAAGCAGTATTGCTTTCCTCATTCCCATCCCACAATCCAGGGCCACCACCTTCACCATCTGGACCTCCCACCCCTTCGACACCCTTGAGTTCTGCCTCTACTGCTCATTCACTACTACCAAAGCCGTTCCCCATGTCACTGCTATCCTCAGTCTTGTCTACCCCTAGCTCGTTGGCATCTCTCACTGCCGTGCCCACAATTTTCAAGACCCCCAGCAAGAAACAACACGCGCTCACGGGCACCCCTGCCCCGGCACCCCTTCAAGTGCAGATGGCACTTGGAGAGGGATCGGAACCCCCACCACCGCCGACGTCTTTCCCTCCTACACCCTCGCCAACACCATCCCGAAAGCGGAAATCAGCCACCACAGGGCGGTTGAATGTCAGTAAGCGATGGAACTTTGATGATAAAGCCAAGATCCGGGACGAAGGGAGGAGACACTCAACGCACACATATGTTTCCGACAACGGTGCTATACTGTCGATTGGCTCGCAGCAGGATATTTTGGAGATGCTGGAACGTGAGCATCACCTTTAGTTCGCCGCGTTACATACTAATGCGTCACCTTCTAGAGACAAATGCCACTGACAATGCAAACTATGCTCAAAGCTCAGCGTCTGAGCACATTGGCTCTGACCCCTTTGCCTCCAAGCATTCCACTGTCTCCAATACAGCTCATCTCAATCAAACGCCCGGTGCAGGACCGTCGCAGCTCCCTTTAGAAGGTAACACATCCCTGTACATTGGCATTCGTTTTCATTGATTGACCTGGTCGTATTTTTTCATCAGGGCAAGGAGCAAGGGATAGCCCATTCGAGATTGAAGACGATGGACCTCGCAAACGTCGCAAGCTCAGGGAAGACACAAAGCCCCCAAAGTGTAACGTTTGCGGGATGCCAGAGTTCGAGCCACACATCTGTGAGCTTGAGTAGATAGGTAGCTCCAGGGTCTTATTCTCTGTTCACCTTCAGATATTTACCAGCGCTCGCTCTCAACGTTCTCTATTATTTGCTACATTTGTCTGTCCTGCTTGCTCTGTGCTACGTCTCAAGTTTTCACTCTCCCGCATATTTTGTTAGAACGTGTAATCAATAGCTTTGAGTATAAGAGAAGATAAAAAGTTAATTACTGTATGCATGTACAAGTAGTTCCTCCAACGTGGAGTAGAGTTGAATGCACTCTGAAGCCACGCCCTTTTTGCGATCTTTCATCTCCAACCACGCATTCAGGTCAAATTCCTTGAGTTCCCCCTCTGTCATTCCTCCATTCTCGGCCCAACGAAAGATAGCACCCGCAGTATACTGTGTAAAGGAAGTACGCTCGTCACCTTTGAAAACTTCGTTAGTAAGGATGTGCGTCAGATGAGCGGAAACCAAGTAGGACTCACCTTCAGCGATGCGGGTGTTTGAATGAGTGATGACGGCAGATGGAATGAGGACAGTCGACCCGGAAGGGAAGTCTATGACGAGCTTGAGCTCCCACAGAACAAGGCGAGCGCTCCTGTTGGGGTTGAATTTCCCTAGTGCCGTGATAGCACACCATCCAAAGGCCCAATTCAGATGATCCCGGTGTTTGAACGTTCGCACTTTCCCACCAAAGTTGAAGGCTGCCGCCGCAAACACATTATTGTCGGAGAAGTTTCGAGCGGGGTGCGATAGTTTCGGGTGTTCATAGACGAAGTCCATTGTGGTCTTGTATTTCTTGTAAAGCCGTAGTCCCCATAGTTTGAATGCAGCTAGATGGAAGGTTCAGCTATGCACAAGTGTCATGGAGACTCAGGCGTACGCACCGTTCTGATACTCCGAGATTCTTTTGAAGGCGGTCATGTTCATCAGTCGCTGGAGAATTCCCCCCATCCCTTTCTGCTGCTTCTCAGGAGCTAGAAGAACAGGTGTTTTACTACCCATTCCCATCGTTACACCTGTGGTGAAGGCAGGGAATCCACCTCTCTTCCCACAAACCGTATTGTGGCCCTTGGGTGTGAGCTCTGCCTGTTCACCTTCGGACATCATCCCCTGATGCGCTATTTCCGTGTCTTGAAGGTAGCTCTTGCAGTTCGGACGGCCAACAAGGCACGAGATAATCCGATTGCTTGCTTCAACAATAGGCATCGGAGTTCTGTTTCAAGTAGCAGAGTCGCGACTCATCAGTGGGTTTTGAAGAGCCTGAATGGCAGCTGGGAAGGACTTACACGCCGTCCCATTTAACATGGTTAAAACCCTCCTTAACCAGGTCATCCACATCATACTCGGCCTCTCGTCTCTTCAAACTTCCCATTTTTTTTGTTCCCAGTTTTCCTGTATGAGCACCGTATGCTGCATCGAGCTCACAAGCATGCAGCAAGACTGAAGTTGATTGCGACGGTTTAATTGCTTGTTCAATGGCACGGGAACTCGGGGAATCAGATTCGTTTTCCTGCTCCTGAGCCTTTTGGGCCTTTCGAGTCCGCGCACGTTTTTTGTTGTTGTATGATTGCCCGTCGGGGGGACCCTTTCGCTTGGTCACGGTAGAAAGAGGGGCCAGTGGCACGGTTTTCTGTTTGAAAGGCAACGCGGGAGCTGGTGCTTCGAGTTCCGCCTCTACTTCTGAGTCACTTAGTTCCGTGAGATCTTCATCTTCTCGGAACGGGTCGTCTGCCCAATTCCTCTCTCTACTTTCCGTGACATTGCGAAGTTCAAAGTGGCTGGCGCGCAAGACAAAGTCAAAAGAGTGGACCGTAGAAGGGACCAGGGGAACTACGGGCGTTTGCTGGGCCAAAATTGAGCCTTGGGATGACACGCGCTGGACAGGGAAGGAAAAATTGCAAGTTATGTGAATTTAACGCGCTCGTGCATGATACTAGGTGGCGTAGGCTTACCGACCGTAGAAAGTATACCATTTGTTTGGTCCGCTGTTGTGCGTAATGTAGTTTCAAGCTGGATAAAGAAAACATAGCATGAGAGCTTACCCTTTGTCTTCTTTTCCTGGAAGATGTTTGAGCTCCGAGTTCTCAGACTGGGTCCTATTGGGGCAGAACCGTTTCCTGAGTCTCCGGAAACCAACCATCTTCCAGGTAAAGAATCCAATGGGAGGAAATATGCAAAGATAACAGATAAAAGACTGCGTACCTCTGTCCAAAGGTGTAGTAGAAGGCAAGTGCCAGCTGGCACTGCGCAAGCTTAATTTTGAAATAAGTTCAAACGCCGACCCATTGGACACGCTCACGTGCAGCGTGGCTGATGGAACGCGTAACACAAGTTCGGGGCTTTGACCCGGATGCCCACCCTCTGGCTGGACATACGTACTTATGATGGACATGTACAGTTGACTTATACATATATTGTCTAGAAAATCAGGTACTATGCACTAACTGAGTCGTGGCGGGGCTCCAAACCGGCTACTTCACCGCAACTAAAGAGGCAACCGCTACGTTGTACTGTGTGATTGGTGCCGTTTCTGGCGCCTTTCGTTCGAGGGTGCACGGAGCTCGCGGGGTCGCTTTCTACCAACTCTACGGCCTCTGTTGTCATCTGCGGAACGGTCTTCCAATCCTAAAACGCCTCCTTGAACATTCCGAGGTTCTTCTGCAAGTGTTCCCGAGCGTAAATCCTTCAGCCGTGCCTGCATTGTCTCGACAACACCCTCTAGCTCCAGAATATCCGCATCAGCTGGGTTCTCGAGCTCTGGGAGATCCCCGAGAAGCGTGTTGAGGCCATGAAGACGGGGTAGAAGCTGAGCTGTTTCGTGTTGAATCTTGGACTGTATCTGGGTATTGATAGACCGCCGTTGGTCCTCGTTCAGAGTTGGCTAAAGGCTTAAATCAGGAATCAAAAAATAACGGTGCTATTCAGGGACATACCGGTACAATCTGAGCAAGTTCGTACGCGTCGTCCTCCAGGATCCCCGTAAGTTCATCCTCTTCTGCAACTTGATCCGAATTCTCATCTGTGTTCAAGGCTGTGGCATCTTGAGCAGATGCCTGAATCTGAGAGAACGAGGTGATGGAAGAAAGCAGGAGTTGTGCTGTTGTTGAGCCCGAAGACTTTGTATCGCGTGTCGTTGCCTGGTCTCGTATAAAGAGTCCTTCAGCCAAGGACAAAGGGTAAGACAGAGGAAGCGCATTAGAAAGGGCAAGTGAGTGATCAACAATGATACGCATGGCTCGGAGGTGCTTGCAAGCGCCTCCATTGCCCTGGAAATCAAGACAAGAGCACGAGGCTTGACCGCTACGGTGCAGGGAAAGCGTATAAAAGATTTCGTTGGATTTGGAGGAAAGAGAGCGTGCAAGGAAGATATTGGGATCAGAAGTCGTCTCGCAGAGTATTCGACGCAGGGTAACAATTGAATTTGCTTGCCGGTCTCTTGATTCGTCTGGACTCCACCAGCAGACGCCTGCCGATGAGACGTGAGCACGCTCGCGCTTGCAACGGGCTTCTTCCAAGTCAGTACCTCCCGCGTGCTGCTGGAAGCGTTTGGATAGCCATTGAGAATGGTTGGCTTGGACTTGTTGTCGACTATAGACCCCAGGGAGAATTCTGGTACAAAGTAGCAGGATGAGGTAGTCGAACCGGAGGCGGTGGCCTGAATGAAACCAACGAGAGAGGTGTTTTCGTTTCAGGATGCCGTTGAATGACTCGAGGTGGTTTGTTGTAGGCACGACACCGGAAACGGGAATCTTGAGGACACTTGCTACAGTAAGTCGCCCCAACTTCGACCAGCTACGCCACAAAGTTTCATCCATCCAGTTGACGTCGAGGTATTGAAGGTGTTTCTTCCCGCTTTGAGCCGCACGCATTGCTTCGGCATGGTTATCGGAAATGATGGTATCCAGATACGAACGTTGTCTTGTAATGAGGTCCTGCGCTTGCTTGTGAGAAACGGTGTCTAGCAGCCTTCAGAAACAGAGGTGAGCTTCAAGCGTGAACTAGCGCAACGAGAGACACTTACTGTATCTCGAGTCCTTTTAGCTGGTCTCGAACGTGATCCTTCCAAAAGTCCGACTTTGAGCCGTCTCCTCCCCCGATAGCCTTCTTCCGGTTGTTCAACCAACACTGTCATACATGGAACTTGCAGAGAAGCAGAATGATATCCGGCCAGACCTTTAGAAGGGCGCCCCGCTCTTTAGTGTCTGTATCGGTGATTGCTGAACACGGACTGAATCGCTCTGAGCCTGAATGGGTGCTGGTGAGATGGTTTTCCCATTTTTGAAGTATCTTCTGGAGAATTGCAGTGTTGTACCCGGCGTGTGTAGCTCGGTTACCAGTGGGAGCGGAAAAGAGGAAGAGCGCGACAGGTAGTCCTTTTCCATTTGGGTCGATGGCGAGGGCAATGAAGAGTAGGAGCCGAACGGTGCAGACGCCGAAGGTTCCATCCAGGACCAATTGGGAGCGATGGGCGTATCTCCAGGCTGCCTCGTCCATCTCTGGCGTTGATATGCAGGCTTCAAAACGGTCGCCTGCTTCTGCACATTCGCTGTAGTGGAAGATTGCTCTAGCAACGTCAGGTTTGTATCTCGGAGAGTCGGGGTTAAGCCAGTCAGATATATTGTACTGGGGTGGAACTTTGACGTCGATTCCAAGGGTACGGCCATATTTCGAGTACAGGGTTGAGCTGTCGGAGGGAAGGAGGAGGTACCGAACGTTTGAAGTTATAGAATTGTAAGTGTCCATACCGCGGTATCGACGCTCACGAATCATCCATTGGTTTGTATCCTGTATCGCCGTAAGACTAGTGGGAGCGGTCAGTACATACGAAATGCTTGTCACTGTACGGAAGTCTATGGAAAGCACGTACCTAGCATTCTGAGCCATTTGATCCAGCGCGACCTCCCAAACGTGCTCATGCACCGGTACAGCGGGCAATTGCTGGAGTATCGACTTACTGCACGGTTCATTATGCTCGAATATTCCCCATACACGTTCGACCTTTCCGGTGTTGGTGTTCTCAACCACCTCTACATGAGCTAGACACCCGGTGAAGGCATATGGAACGCGACGTTCCCACTTCTTGTCCGAGGAAGACCGGTCCCGGGCCCGCTGAGTTTTCGAGTCTTGTATCTGGCGATTATCAGAGTCGTAGCCGCTGCAGCTGCAGTTTGAGGTTAGTATCAGTGCCCTCTTGAGTTTGAAAGACTTACCATTGATACAGCGTACGTTTCTTGCGCCCAGCCTTTGTTGACCAAGCGGTGGACCACTGTACACTCCACCGACTTTCCAAAGCATCGAGCTGGTCTTTCGCAAGGCGTAGCTCAGCCATTTTGTCTTGGGCGAGCTGTTGGTCCGAGGGTTTGTCTTTGAACTCGAGCAACGTGGATTCCTGCTGATACACGGCATTGAGTCGAGTCTTTTGAGAATCTGTGAGGACGAGGTGTCTGATTTCGGGCTATGAGATGCTCAGATGTTGCCGCGGCTATGAATCGCTCAAGAACCACTCGCCTTTTTGTTTTTGGCCACTGAAGGTGCATTCAGTGCCGCACCAGCTTCTGACCAGGTTGCATAACCGGTAGGAGGTTGGGGGAGCGCAGTCCAGCCGAGTGAAGAGGCAACCATGGTAGTGTCTGTCAGAGTTAGAAAGACCGATCAACTGAAACAAAAGGCATCCCATACACTTACCTTCAGCGGTCCTTCGTGCAAAGATAGGTAATAGCCCAAATTTGTCGTGACTGGGTTTCTGTAGTGGGACGACGCGCAAGAAACTTCAAGAGTTCTCAAGTAGAGAACTGCAAGACGCGACGCGAACGCGTCCCAGAGTACGTACGCGCCGTGCTTACCTGACTGCTGTCACATTTCCATCTCTGTCTGCAGCGATTTCTTCGGAATGGTAGCTCAGGAGCCTGCTCACTTCCTGGCATTTACACTGAACTCCGACATCGGGCTCCCATCGAATCGGAGCAACTATGAGTTAGAAAGGAAATCAAAGGACTCACTTTTCTCATCCAATAATCATTGACAGGTCACAGGTCAGATAGCGGTGAGTAGGCTCAGGTGGGCTCCTTCGGGCTTCTATCATGCCCGATTGGTCTAAAGTTGGTGGCCAAACAAATTATTTTGCGCTATTCTGTGGGGGTACCAATGTACAGTAGTCTGGCGCCTACACAACGCGTAAAAACGCGGTCATTTTATGGTCTATAATGGAAACTTAGCACCAGGTATCATACGAGGGCAATGCAGAGCATGCGTACCTTTTTACTCCTTCAACCGATGATCAGCTTCCGAAAGGAACACTCTCCCAACTTCGCAGACAGGGAAGCCAACGTATCTATGTCCCATTTGATCGTCGTCGGTGCCTGTCAAGTCTAGGAAAGCAATCAGTGACGCTGCAGAGACTGGTGAGTGGAGGCAGGTGGTTATCCACGTATTTCTTACCCAAATTGACACCGAGGGATTCAATCCTCTATTCCTCGTGAATTGTTGACGCTACAACTATCGAATCTCCGCCATTCTGGCACCACGGTCTTGACAAAGCTGGCTGGTAACTGCATCCATGATCCAAGAACTGGGTTTTCCTGGCCTTCTGTGATAAGAGGCGACAGCGAAGCTTCCCTGACAACTGAGAAGGTTAGCAATGGATAACTCGGATAGCAGGATAACCTCGGGGACATACATAGCAGATTCTTCCGCCGACGGATAACCTGCGGTTGACGTTGCGGGATAAGTGTCGTCGCCGAAAATCCGGCCACGAACGGTTGGTTGCGGGCGTTCACGTGTTTTTGATCGCTCGCGTGTACTGACAAATTCTTTGTGCGGACTGGCTTTCCCCAGCTGACTCCAGGAAAGGTCCTGGCTTGGAAGTCTTAGTTGGGAGGCCACTGGCACCGTCGATCGAGAACCCCAAGCCATTTTTCATGAGTATCTGAAATACTTCATACTATATTTGACTGGAGTTATGGATCATAGTATGCTACTGCTGCATCCAACACCCCTTCGGACGTTGGTGTGTCTCAAGTACATCTGCTTTGGTATCCAGCAGCGGAGATCAAACAACAAAAGCTAGAGACTAGTCACTAACCCCTTCCTGATGCGTTCGCACGGAAGTTACCTAGAGATGAAGATTAGATTGCCCATGTGCCGCGCCGGGTGGTCATAAGGACCGGGACCCCCCAGAGGGCTTGAGCCCTTGATGACCAATGAACCGAGACCGCTTGGACGGCAACGACAACATAGGAAAATTGCAACCGAGTGATACGCAAGATAGTAGGTACTGCGTGGCCTTGAGACAATAGTTGTGGATTGCCACCTGGTCCGTGTCACTTCGTCAGGGGAACCTTGATTGAATCATGGCTCTATTGGATTTCCCACTAGCTTCATAGTATCCCTAAGCTACAACCTCGATAACTATACTGCCAAACTCAAGGTTGCGCATCATTGAACTGTCATCTTGATCGAGATCCTGCTCGGCAAGTGGAATCGATGGCATTGTAATCAGCACCGATATTATCCCATTTGCTCTTTGCTCCCAGTGGACTGATGAAGTTTCTTGCGAGCTCGTGGACGACGCGGATGAAGAAGACAACGATGCCGAAGCCAGCGTTTGTCGGAGTGAATCTTGCTTCGGAGTTTTTTCTAGCTTTGAAATTCCTTCGACACTTGCACATACGGGCTGTAAGAATATATCGGTCAACGATTGCCGAGACAGAAGGGGGATACGAGCAAGGTGGACAGAATGGCTGGGTCTTGAAAAACAAAAACATCACCAGGGATCAAGGGCAAACCTACCTTCAAGTTGATCCAAGATACCTCACTGATACCTCTCTTTCTCAACCCAACTTCCCATAAAACTGGCTTTGGTGTATCTAACTCGGTTTCTTTAGTCGTCTGTAGAGCCAATGCTCGTGCTTCAACACGTCTTTTTCTTCGTTCCACGCAGCATATCGTGATGGCAATGATTATACAGGACAGAACAAGGAGTGTTCCCGCCACTCCAAAAACTGCGAAAAGAGTATCGGTTGGAATGAGAGCATACAGAGGAAAATCGAGAGAAGAACACACAGTATGACGACCCGATGGGAACTCCTCGTTTTCCAAGCTCACCGCGAGCCACCAGCCTGTCGTTCCAAGATCTCAAGTTGCCCGTGTATTGGGTGTTGTTTCTGCTGTCTCCCCCACCGCGGGTACCGATCATTATGAAAGTAGGCATGATTTAGTGAGGTCTCGGGAGTCGGGAGTATCAACGTTAAGCAAACCAGCGTTAGAAAAAACTTCGACTTATATAAGTTTCGGAAACTTATATAAGTCGAAGTTTTTTCTAACAGGGAGGGGAAACTTAGTTTCCCCTCCCTCCACAGCTCGAGGATATAACAACCCGTTCTTCCCCATCATAAATCCTCCCAGTACAGCTAATTTCGTGAGCTCAACATGGTATCCTCGGCACCCGCAGCTCTGCATGTATGTCATCGTTGATAGCCGCTTGGGCTTTACAGCATTTTCGGAAATGTTTATCATGTGCGTTTTTTTCCTCGCAATTCTAAAATCCTAAAGTCACGAGTGAAAAATCCGAATTTGGTATCTGTATTTAATTTACCCACCGCATCCTAGAAAATCTCGGGTTGTTACCTCCTAGTGGTTTTCATTCTGCCACTAACGCTAGTAAAGGGCTCTTGTCTTACTGCGCGTTGAAAAAACGCACATGACAAACATTTCCGAAAATGCTGTACCATCAGCACAGGAGTGTGAGAAGAAGTATAGGATAGGTCCCGCGCAGTAAGACAAGAGCCCTTTACTAGCGTTAGTGGCAGAATGAAAACCACTAAGAGGTAACAATTCGAGATTTACTAGGACGCGGTGGGTAAATCAAATACATTGTACGCGGGATGGCAAACACTGGGTGCAGGATTGCACAAGTTTCGAGGGGTATTTGAGATTGACGCTGAAATCTATTTGGGGAGATCTTAGCACAAGTGACAAGTCGCGGAACAAAGGAAGGAGATACTCAGTACCGGAAATGGGGGTAAATGTTATAGAAATGCCAGATTTGGGATTTCTGTCTCATTTCTCTCCTGTATGGGTTGAGTTGGGGTCGAATATTTCCTGCATAGGCCACAAAATTTATGTTTAATTCTCCCTAAATAAGCTTTCACATAAGTTATTAATTTCTCCTTGAAACTTACGAGTTCCTGCACCCAGTGAAAATCCACTCGTTTCAACAATTCAGGAGTCACATCTAAGACAGTGGCATAGGAAGATTTGCCCTCATCAATCGTCCCTGTCATCCATCAATGGTGATTCTAGACACAGAGAAAGGAAGGGTCCTTGCCGTTGAGTAAAAACAGCATCTGAATCCTCCGATGCAACGTGTCCTTGGCTTGTCAGAGAATTCGGCAAGATCGCTCCAAGGTTGTGCCTATCAGTCGTCATCTCTCCAATTATACCCTTGTTCAAGGCACGACCATTACTTCTGTTCCTATACCCTCATACTGGAGCTCGTCATGATCCCGAAGCCTGTGACGTGGCTTCATGCTTCTAATGCCGATTGAGAATGTAAGTAGCCCTGGTTTTTCTTTAGAAATGTTTGTGAGATCCTTCAGTAGGTGTAATAGCATCGTTTCGCTTTCCTCTTCCGGATAGGAGATGGGAAATTTTTGCTCCCTGGTAGTCTTATGGTTTTGAAGGGCGAGCACCCGTGGTGCGACTGATTGCCTTTTTTGGATCTATCTCCGAGCTCCGAGTCTCCGACGCCGAGCGCCAGCAAATCCGTGACCGTTGCTCCGTCATCTGTCCCCTCCTCCGTCAACATGTCCTCTTCCGTTCTCCCTACATCCAGCCTCTAATTCTCATATTTTATCTACTCAATACATTTTCTTTCCTCTCATGCCTCCAAGCACGAATTGGTCTGATTCAACTGGCCTCGGAGCCATAAAAACTGTCGTCGCTCATCGAATTCCTCAGTGGTCCCAAGGATTATTCGACTATCAATTAGAAACCATATCACGAATTTTGGACAGGGAAAGTGTCATTTTATCTGCAGGTACTGGTGGTGGAAAGGCGGCTCTATTCATCATACCACTTCTCGTACACCAAGAACTTCAATCCAACCCCGAACTCTATCCAAACATTCCAACCTGAAAGAATGCGGTGGGCATAGTGGTAACGCCAACGAAGGGTCTTTCAAACAGCATAGTGCGTACATCAACCTATAACTATGTTTTTCCTTACCAATTTTCCCCACCAAAGGTCCACAAAGCTGAGAGCTTTGGTTTGAAAGCACTCTCCTACTGCCACGAAACTATTACCAGGTTTAGGAAGAAGAGGATGAACCTTGTGAATCTTATCATAGACTGCAACGAATGGAACCTTCTCTGTGTTGACCCGGAGCATCTGAATACTCAGGACTGGCGCAACATAGTCAAACATCCAACAACTTCATCCAACCTCATTCTTTTTGCCGACACCTCGTAAAAAAATGGGGAGTTGATTTCAGACTGGCTTTTGAGCTCATCGGATCCTTTGCTCAAGCTCATCTCCCTCCCCGTGTTCCAGTCGTCGCCCTGTCAGCTACCTGCGCCCCAGGTCCTAATACAGTCGCAGTATGCCAATCACTGGGGCTCGTACATGACCAGTACCATCTTGTACGGTGCTCCAATGAGCGCGTGAACATGCAGGTCATTGTAGACTCAGTTCAGCACGTACCTGCCCTCTCGAAATTCACGCAGATCCTTGAATACCTTTGCTCTGGTCGAAAAACCGTCATTCACGTCAATACAATACCTATCGCGTACGAGATATACCAGTACCTCTGGGACCATATACCCGCTGATTGCAGCCCGCTATGCCGCATCCGTATGTTCCACAGCCTATGTACCGACGACTACAACTGTACATCGTTCCAACTCATGGATAGCGACCCTGAGCTGCAGGTTCTGATAGCCACCGTGGCGTTCACTATGGGAATAAATTGTAGGAAGATACTGGACAGTGTCTCCTGGAATTTTCCGTCGTCTGTGGATGACTTTTGGCAAGCAAAACGTCGGGCGGGGCGAATCGAGGAAGTTGTGTGCCGCGGGATAGCTATTGTACCACCAAGCCTGATGAAAGCCGTGAAGGACTTGGTTACGGGTGAGTCTTACATGTATTCAAGGTAATCTTGCTCGCCACTGATCTCTTACTACAGGACTGGATGGTGGCAAGCCGGCAACCATTGTGCAGATCGTAAGCAAGGGTAAGAAGAAGAAGAAAAAGGGCTCGAACTTACCGATGGAGGAGTCAAAGGCAAGATTCTTGATCGAGGAAACGTGCTACATTGGATTCCTGAACCGACACTATCAGAACCCTGGAAGCTCGCTCTTAGACTGTCAGGAGGCTGAGCGAGCCAATTTCTGTAGTCTCTGTACTACTCGCTACGAGAGAGACAGTGGTATCTCACTACCTACGTCACCTTCCCTTGCTTGGAAACCGTCCATTCCATCCTCTAACAAGCAGCCGTCTGAATGCAAATCAAAGACCAAGCTTGGGAAACAGGAAAAGCAAGAACAGCGGAAGTGGCTCATCGACTTCCGCTCCATGGTTCGAAGCGAGTTCCAGCCCCAGGACCGCTATCTCTCTAATCATCCTATTTCTTGGTTCCTCCTAGACCACATTATCGACAACATTCTCCATTCCTTCCTCACCATCATGTCACATGCCGAGCTGGTACAGCTGCTCAATCAGCATTCATGGAAATACACGTCTAGCAGGTCGGAGCAGCAGTACGACCTTCTCTCTGACTTCCAAAGGTCAATCCGCCAACGCCGAAAAGAGGAGAGCAAAGAAAGAGCTGCGAGGAAGCGAACTGCGAAGGAATCAGATGACGATGAGAGTTCCGACTCAGGCATGAGTTGTGACACAGCAGAACTACCTGGTCCATCCCCATCCCCGTTACCCTCTGTGGATTTACAACCTTCGCTGCATGTGTACCAAGCAGCACAACCAGCTCCACCGAAACCAAGAAAGCCGAGGGAAGCTCAGCAGAGCGTGGCCGAGTATAGCGCCTCATTTGGACCGCAGAGAACCAAACGGATCAGATAGGTATGCTATTCTAATCAAATCCTGACTCCCCCGAAGCGGAGTATTCACTGTTGCTTGCAGGTATCACAGCTGCGCTCTCGACATCCACCTCACTCTCTTCATCACTCCCCCCAATTGTATCCTCGCTGGCACGTTCTCGCTGCAAATCCTCCGAGATAGCCTCCCCTTCCAAGTCATCATCCGAGTCCTCACTGTCCGAGTCACCTTCGCCCTCGCTTGATGCATCGTAGTCATTATCGGTCGAGTCGCTGTCCGTATCTACATTCCTGATCGCCTGGTTGCTGCCACTTGATATATTCGTTTTATTGTTGATACTACCACTGGCAATCCGTTTCTTCTCTTTCTCGACTTCGCTGATGAATTTAGCACGTGCTGACAGCTTCTTGAGTAGTGTCTTGAGCTTTCCTTCACTCCCAAGTCGATGATATCCCATAGCAAAGAGATCAACAGCTATGTGGCCAGGGTAGGTGCGGGTAGAACGAAAGAGATGGAGTTCGTTGAGTTTTATCTCCGCTAGTAGAATGCGGATTTCGGGAGACGTTATAGGAGAGGTACTGACCTATTTCACTCAATTCGTTTGGTCACAGGTCACAGGCCTCAAATTTTACGAATAATTTTCGTGTGGTCACAGGGTCACAGGGGGTTCATACGAATTGGGCCGATATGTGACCAAAAATTACATATGTCAGTTTCTCATCACTACCGTTCTTTGCAGCTCTAATCTACCTATGTACGCCAAACTACATCACTTCTTCCACCGAGATTTCCCTTTCAGTACTGCCTCAAGCCCCTCGCGAGTCGCTGTTGAGTGCAAGATTTTCACCTTGATCATCGGCGTGCCTCCACCGATCCGCGCCAACATACAACATATATGGCCGCCGGATCTTTTTAGGTTTGTCCTCCTTTCATTTTTCCCTTCCAAAACCACGGGTTCATTCTCTTCCAGACTGATGCTCTCGGTCCCAAATCTCAGTACCCGAGCTCGGGCAATGATATGGGACTCGGAACGAGAATTAGCTGGTAACAGACATTGTGTATTGCTAGGGAGGAGGTATTCGTGGAGATCGAGGGGTATTGCAAGCAGCTCTTGAACATTGAGGAGTATCATTGTAGACAATAGTGAGTAACAGGTGGGCATGCGGTGAAACGGAAAAAATCTTCCTACTGACTGGACTGCGCTGGAAGACCAGATTGGAATTGCCTCTAAGTATATTCCTGATGAGAACACTGTGTTTAATGTTATAGCCACCCAAAAGCTTAACGGACATTTGAATTCTGAGAAGAGGGTGCTTGAGAAGGTTTGAGGGTTCATTCGAGTTCTGAATATCTCTAAATGGTCACAGGTCACACGGTGGTCATACGAATTCACATATTCGTATGAAATGGTCACTGGTCACAGCCCATACGAATTGAGTTAAATAGGTCAGTATGATTGCTAGACCGATGCTTGAGGTTAAATGCAGTTTCCTAGTTCTTTCCGGTTTTGATGAAGTTGTCAATGTTGGGTGCAATGATATTCCGATAGTACTGTCCATCAAAGTCGCCGCCAGCCTTTTCAACCATTGATTCGAGTTTTCTGTTATGGCGTTCTTGCAAGAGATCGCGCTCGTAGCATGAGAAGCCGAATTTGACAAGATAATTGTTCAAGATTGCAGTTCGAAGCGCAGGGGAAGATTCATGCTCCAGAAGGCAGTGAAGCTCGAGAAGATACAAAGTGTATGCCTGGTGGGAGGATCCAGATCTTTGAATAGTCAGTCCAGGAGGTCAGACGCGCACCAAGAATAGTCCTTCAGACCTTTAGGTGCTCCATGACACGGCCAATATCTTCACCAGAACAAATGTCGGCTGTTTCTGACCGCTCATGAGCGCCAAAATCGCTCGTGAGCGGTCATGAGCACCGTGAGCCTCGGGGCTGCTCACAAGCGCATACGGGACACCTTTTTTCTTGTGTGTGCTCGTAAGCACTGTGACTCTTACAGCACTCCTGAGTCTCCATGAGTTTAGTTGTTCTCATATCCGCGCATGAGCACACCACGAAACAAAGTAGAAAAAAAAGTAATATTCATTCATACCACGCACTAGTTAGGACATAAACTATCACTACTTTCGACTAGAACTACCTACAGATACATACGGTCTAATGATCTTACAATCCACTCAACGTACCCAATTCTCGATCCAGAGTCCTGACTCCGTCACCACGGCTCGGCGTTCACTACGCTACTACTTCGGCTGGCATTGTTGGCCAATGGCGTCACTATGCGCAGAAATGGTCACCATTGTCAGTAATTCGTCAAAAAGAGGGAGGGACTAAGACATACCTCGGACATAGTGTTGTGTTGCTGACATCTGGTGTGAAAAGGCCTGAGGAGGGGACTGGAGGAGATGGGCGTGGGGATGGGGAAATATACTTGGGAGACGACCGGGTATTTATACGTTTTGAGGGTGGTCCGTGCACCCTCTTTCCCTTGCCTATAACCAGTAATCTCAGCCTACCGTGTTCATCATGACGTCGACGACGTCAATGGTGCATGGACCTTCATCATGCTCTCGTGAGGTGCACGCCCTGCTGTTTGACGTTACCCTAGGTGACCCTGGTCAAAACACACCAGATAAACAATCGGTTCTAAGGTAATAGAGGGTTTACGTACCCTTTTCCCTCGATAAAGTTGATTTGCCTTCGAAATCTCCCCGTGAAACCGCCTATTCTTCCTTGTCGTTGATGTGAGATTCTGGTCAACTGGCGAACTGGTTATGTATATAATGTTATTATTGGAGGGTATTTCCGAAGAGGTAGGTGGCCTGGAAGTAATAGCCTTCAATTATTCAACGTTCAGCCTCGGCACTCGCAGACAAAAGGCTTTGATAACGTACCAGGACCCCTGACTTCAGCTGTCACTCAGATTAACAAAGCTCGATTGTTTGCTTGATGTCTCTTTGTAGTCAGGATGGCGAGATAGCTCGTTCTTGATGGGAATGGCGAGAATTATGCTGGTGGGTTACGATGATATATCAGTGGCAAGTGCTATGAGCTGCACCAATGATCTGTGCAACTCATTGATTCTACACCTTATAGCATATATGGGTGGGTGCTTCTTCGATGTGATTTTACAAGTACAGTATGACGGTTAATAATAATTGGACTAACGTCCGAGCCTCAGGATCACCCAACTGAACACGACAAGGATTTTAAACCAAGGGTACAGTACAGGGTGAAGGTAGAAGCTAAGTAACTACTCGCGCGTGCGCACTTTATATACAGATTGGAATTGATGATGTAATTAAGTCACGGGGAATTCTAACTTTTGCGCTACTTAATGACGTCATGACCATGGGCGTTACACCCTCCCCCACCAGATTGAACCACGAGGTTCAATCGAACATCTTCAAGTTGCCGTCTCATTAGTTTGAGGTTGGTCCACGATATTTTCTTCAACAGCAGTTGAATCGGTCATCGTAGCGTCTGCATCGGTTGAGACTGGGAGTGGTGGTGAGGTATTGGTAGCTGAATCTGGCGCAGGTTCGACCAATACAGCTGGGGAAGAAGGAATAGGGGAGATTGAATTGGATGAAGGGATTCCGGGGACTTGCGCAGTACCAGGTATGTCGGTGATAACGGTTGGTGGACGTTTTTCAATACATCCATCAGGATGGTAGATATCGTCATCCAAACCAACGGGAAGGCCATGAGTAGTGAGGGATGGAAGAACCCGAGCTCGGAGTTGGTTACGTTCATGTACAGCATGAACGTTGCTGGGTTCAATAGAAAACAACCATAATGCGGTATAGTAAGCCGCATCCTCGAGTTTCTCGACACTGACTCCTTGATTTCGCAGGAATTCAGCGAGGGACTCGGATGTGATATTGTTGAATTCGCCGGGATGAGGGGTAGGCGTAGCTGGAACCGAGTTGGGTAAAGGGTTCTGAGCAATATAATTGCGGTACACGTCTCTGGTGAGTGCTAACTCCGCAAATGTGAAGTGGTATTTATACCGCAGTTGAGCTGGCATGCCCGACTTGTGGATTGGCGAATATTGATAGAAAAGGTGAAGCCCGCGCACACTTCTCATCGAAATTGATCCGTCACCGAGAGATTTAATCCCTACAGGGGTCTTACCACCAGCAGTAGCAGATATACCCAAAGCGGCATAGGATGACACAGGTGAGTGTTTGGGCGGTTGGGAAAGTGGTTTCGGACCTTTCGCAGGTACGGGACCGGCTGCCTTGGACAGTGAGGACGTTCCTGGCGCAGGGACATCAGCTTTCGGCATCTGATTGGGCTCACTGGGCTTACCAGTTCTAGAGCTCCACCGTTCGGCGACAAATTCGGGAATATAGTGAGCTCGGATGAGCTCACTTGTGCCTCGTCCCGTTGACTTTCGGGAATAGCCTTGGCGGCTTTCACCAGTCTATTGAGGAATACCCAAAGTGAGTAACTTCCCTTTCCCTTCTCTGCCGAGTTCTTGAGTCTAACGTAGTATTGCTCAACTTCGGCTTTCGTAGTAGGGAGGGACCATTGCTGAGGTAACGGTTTCCCGTTAACCCCAATGGTGGGAATTGTTTGACCCTGTTCATATGCAGAATGGGTGATGTCGAAATCTTTGCCGGCACGGTATAGGCCGTCATCCCAAGGTGGATTCTCTTTCGAGAACACGGCTGGAGTAGCAGATACTACTTGTGCAGAAGTATCCTTGTCATCAACCACTATTGCAGCTGGGGCAGTGGATGAATCCACGGTTGAATCAATCCGACGTCTCTTCCCGGATCTCTGGTGTTCGGAGTCTTCAGTGATTTTCCGAAGTTCTTCCTGAACCCGGCCAAGCTCCGTCTTGGTGTCATCAAAATCGGTGAGGAGATGCCTATATTTACGCTTGAGATCCTCAAGGTCACGGCATTTGGCTTTGTACTGGTGCCAGACAGCAACGTACTCAGCCTGTTTGGTTTCGAGGTGAGCTTCCAATTCATTTGTCTTGGACTGTAGCTCAGGGTTATGTGCAAAGAACCTCTTCCTTTCGGCAGAGGCTTTGTGATAGGACTCAGGTGAGTCTATTATGCCGTCACCACAGTGTCGTAAAAACGCTCTGCAGATCGTGCATTTTTTGTCCCGATGGACAACTTGGTGATAGTGTGAGTGAAAGTTCCACTCGGCAACTTCAGCATCAGTTTTTGAACGGGTTTCTTCAGTTCGGGTAGCTCCTCCCTCACTGAAAAGAACCTTCTCAGGTTCATACTGCTGCTCAGGCGAGTTCATCATGGCGACGACGGGGTAATAATGTGGGTTGTATTTTTATCTCAGTACTTATACTGAAAGATTTCTCGGCTCATTTTCACGGCCCGGGTTGGCTTCGTGGAGCGCAACTTTGCTCCGGTTGATACGAGGCAGTTTCTTCCAATCAGAAACTGCCATAAGCGCCAGGTACCGGTCCAAGGCGGCTAATTTTTTACAGGTTTCATATGGTTCGACAGTCGTGTCGCCAAGGTTCCATAGAACGTGGAAGAAGATCCGTCTTCCATCCCAGTGGTGGCCGATGATTTCATCAACCAGCCACTCAGCACTATCCGGGTCTCCAAAATCATACGGATCGGAGACGGCACGATTGGGAAAAAGTACATCATCATTGGGGATGTGTTTGCGCAGCAGAGATACGTGGAAATTGTTGTGAACTCCACGCTTTGCTAATTCAGTTGGTAGTCCTACTCGATAGTTTGAGGATTCGGGCTTGACGTCAATAATGGGGTATGGTCCCAAATATTTGGGAAGTAATTTCGAAGCTCTGCCTTTCGGTAGGTTCAAATTCTTTGTTGAGATGTAGACAAGGTCGTTGATTTTCAATTCAGGGTCCTCACGACGATGCTTGTTGGAATTATGAGTCTGGATTACTCTAGACTCAATGATGCCATCATGTGCGTCCATGAGATTCGACACTGCTCTATCAACAAATTCTCGGACACCAGGAGGTGAGGTTTGTGTTTTAGGGATTTCCGCGAGCATAGTTGGGATGTACCCACCGTCCAACTCGAATGGTGCGTATCCCGTAGTCTCGCTAATACTAGAATTGATGGCAAATTCAACCATAGGTAGTTTTTCAACCCAGTCTTTTTGGTCAGGGCGGATACACGAGCGGAGTATCTGGCCGATGGATCGGTTTACTCGCTCAGTGGCGCCATCCGTCTGAGGGTGATAAGATGTTGACATGGTAAGTTTTGTTTCAAGCAAACAGTGAACTTCCCTCCACCAGCGGGAGGTAAATTTGGTGTCTCGGTCGGAGACTATGGACTTGGGCAGTCCATGTAGGCGAGTAATCTCTCTGACATACAACCAGGAGAGCTCAGTAGCAGTGATATTGACATTTACAGGTACAAGATGAACACGGGAAGTCATTCTACAGATGACGACCCACAGGTAATCATATCCCTGAGATTCGGGGAACGGTCCGATGAAGTCCATACCAATGGACTCCCATGGCCGTGTTGGAATGGGTAAGGTATGCAGCTTTCCAGCTGGCTTTTGGTTCGAGGTTTTACTTTCCTGACATTTCACACAGGAACGACAGAATTTTTCAACGTCGCCATTGATTCGGGGCCACCAGTACCAACGGCGGACATAGTCTGAAGTTCTTTGTTCGCCGTAATGGCCTACAATTAGGTGAGCCTGGTCAATAATTTTGCCTCGGAGACTCTGACCGTCTGCGGCTCGACCTTGGGGAATGCAAAGAACAGATTCTCCGCCTCTATTCTTTACGCGGATTAGGCCGTTCTCAATATCAAAACCCTTGTAATCATCAGGGTTTTCAAAGACCTTCTTGAAAAGAGGGTCTTCAGTGTAATTTTCGCGAATTTTCATCTCAAAATCATCTATTTCACTGATTCGAGTAGGTAGGGCTGGGTCCTGAAGGCGGGACTCCAATATTGTGGGGTTTTCGTCATTTTCAGTCGAAATATGCACGGCGGGAACGGGGTGTTCATCTGGTGAGTGTTCTGGATTGTCTTTGAGTTCTCTGGCTTCGATTTCTCGAGGCTGTTGAGTCTCTTTACCCTTTAGGGCACGGATCCGTTCGGATCGTTGGATGGCGTTGAGTCTCTCGGGTTCAATCAATTCTTGAACCCGGTCAAGTGGTAAGTCGTCCATCTCTTTGTCGAGTCTTGAGTCAGCGTTGACATATTCATGAGGTTCATGAATGTCTTCGGATGTGTCCGACTCATAATAACGAGAGAGGGCATCTGCAACTTTGTTCTGGACACCTTTGATGTACCGGATGTCAAAGTCAAAGCAGGATAAATATTCCATCCAACGTGCTTGACGGCTGGACAGTTTCCGTTGGGTAAGGAAAAACTCAAGTGCTTTATGGTCAGTAACTACGTGGATACGGTAACCCAGTAGCTTATCCTCCCATTTCAACAGCGCTTCGAGAATAGCGAGAGTTTCGAGTTCGAATACTCGATAATTATGTTGAGCTGAGGTGAACTTTTTAGACATGAATCCGGCAGGGCGACACGTTTGCCAACTGGGTCCCTGCCCGTACATTGCTCCTACACCCGAAACTGAAGCATCACATATCACCCAGATTGGGTCTTCCAATGATGGGTCTATGGGTTTGAGTATAGGTGCATTAGCGGCTAACCGTTTCACATGGTCAAAGCATGACTCGTGTGAGGGAAGCCAATGGAATGGTACGTCGTTTCGGGTCATTGAAGATAATATACCCGTGTATTGAGCTACATCAGGCATGTAGGGGGCTAGATATTGAACAAGTCCAAGGAATTTTTGAACGTCGTTGAAGGTACGTGGCGTTCTCCATTCTCGAACCTTGCTCATTTTGTCTTTGTCGGCATGAATACCTCGGTTGTCAATGACGTGTCCGAGGCAGTCCAGTACTTGTGAGTAAAGTTCGCATTTTTCAGCCTTGAGGTACAAGTGTTGCTCACGCAACCGCTTGAATACCTCCTTCAAGGCTCGTTTGTGCTCTTCAATAGTATTGGCAAAGATGAATATATTATCAAGGTAAACATGTACACATTTCCCAATGAGATCGCGGAAAATATGGGTCATTAATCGTTGAAAAGTTGCGGGTGCGTTACAGTCCCCCTGCATCATAATATCACTGATGTAGGTTCCGAATATGGTGGCAAAGGCAGTCTTCCAGACGTTGCCCTTTTCGTTTCGAATCTGCTCATACGCATCCAACATGTCAATTTTAGAACGGTACTTATGTTTTGCAACATCCTGTCGGATGTTATCTTGGTCGGGGAACGGAGTTACATCCTTGACGGTGTTCTCGTTCCTCTGGCAATAGTCAACAATAGTTCTAATCTTTCCATTCTTTTTAGGAATACAAAGCATTGGAGCTGCCTGTTCAACGGTGGACTCAGTCCACCATCCAGCCCAAGTATACCTCTCCAACCTTTCACTAAATCGGGGTCGCAGGTAGTCCGGACACTTTGGCATGTAGTAGTGGTAACATTTCTTCTCATCTATGAGTTGAATTCTGTGGTTGATAGCGCGAAAGGGTGGTAATTCTTCGGGTACACCACCGAGGATATCTGCGTTGCGATGAAGCCAACGGGCACGCAGTTTTGGTATGTCTTCATCTGAGAATGGACCATCCTCAGACCAAATACTGAAGTCTGTATTCGCATTAGCTAAATTAGCTGCGCGAAGTTGATCTTTGTAGTACATTTCATCATATTCAATGTTGTGGTGACCGGATAGTTCAATTTCTGACCTGTCTCGGGCATACTTTGCAGTACGTGAGAATTCCTGGACCATTTCGACAATGTGGTCCATATCTTTTTCACTTATTTCTTTTATTTTAGGTGCAGAGGACGGGTTTGAGCCGTCAATCTCTTCTAGTATTATAGGGAAGTTGTGAGGTAAGCTTCGGTTTGTACGGAGGACATTCATTCGGATGTCCTCAGCATCAATTTCGTCTTCTACAAGCACACCTGCTCGTATGAGATTGAGTCAAATATCATCTGTCTCGACTTTTTCTTCCGGCACGCCACGCCATTGAACTTTCGGAGCAGTGGTGTGCCGGTTTCTAAGTCAATTCGGGTTATCTTTGCGCTGTAAGTCTCTCGACTTTATCTCCCGGTGCATAGCTGATCATCGTTTTAATTCGGCTGCATCCTCCCCCACTGAAAGGCAGGTGGCAACCGTCCCGTTGATAAGAATCTGGTCTTTTTTAAAGTCCAGGCTAATTCCATGCTTTCGCATGAAGTAAGTTCCTACTATTGCATCATATCTATCGATATTTACGATGTCAAAGTAGGTATGGTCACGAATTGTTGAATATTCAGTACTGGCAACAGTACCATAGTTAAATTTGGCACGACTACCAACTGTTCCCAGTTGTAGAGAGTGCTGTTCAGCCAATTGATGTACTTTTACATTGGCTAGGCGAGCGAACCCAGGACTCATGCACTCAAGAGTGCATCCCGAGTCGAATAGGGTGAGTGCAGTTTGACCCGCAATTTCAACCAACGCCACTAACGGACGTCTCTCTGCAGCTCCGCCACGGTTCGGGCGGTTCATAGGTCTACTCGAGCGGCGGAGTTGGACATCAACCTTGAGTGTGTCGGGTGACTCTTTCGGGTCAATCACACACAGTCTGTCGTCTATGTGATAAGGATTCCATTCGGGATCAATTGTAGGGAATCCAGAAGTATCGAGATCATCTTCAATGATGACTGGAGGTCCACAGTTATTGAGTGGGTTGTAGAAATTGTCAAGGGAGATGTGAGTACCATCTCCATCTCGAATCATTGCCATGTAATCCTCATTATCAGAGGATTTGTTGAACATGATGGATATCATGAGATACACTGTTGACGTGTTGTTTACGCGTCACACTATTTATAGAGCTACGCCTCTAGAACACTTGTGTCCTCATGCAAGTACTACGTCTCTGTCTACGTATCTCACTACGTATCTAGTAGTTTCATCATAAATGACACTATAGACAGTCGCTATCCAATAGCATAAGTAGAGCCTTCAATACATGAGGCAAACACGACTATGCTCACCAAGCATACTACCATTCATGGTAGAAGTACTTACACAGTACTAATGTCTTTTACGCCTTTAGGGCCGAATACCTACTTCCAGTAGTAGTTTCAGTTAGTGTAATACTCATTACATGTAGCAGAAACTTATGTATAAAAGACTGGACGAAAGGCCTTAAGCCTTAGGACAATCTACTCGATTATCACCTCTTCTCAAGCATCTCAAGACTACAAGAACACTCTGTGTATTACCCATGTGAGGTTTACTTCGTTATACCCACTGTGCACTTTAACTATGCTGGCTCATCAGGTTATGGGCCCCGCAAGCGGTGGTCAGGTCGATGTTATGATCGGAGTAGCCTAGCTCCCGTGTGTCGCCACCATCCTAGCGGACGACCTGTAACCTACATGGGTTATGGAAGTCTCTAGCGATGTCGGGCTTGTCATCGTCTGGTGTCAAGGTCAAAGGGTTGTTAGTTCCCTTTACACCTATCCACTATGTCCCTGTACTGTTGCATGTTGCACGAACGCATGTACATACTGTCTTGGCTTCATCTTCTTCGGCATAGACCTATCCGTGTAAGCGGCTCTGTCTCCCTGCTGATAACCCGGATTGGGCTTTGATCTTAAATTATCACTGCCTAATGCCGATGAAAACCAATGGTTGGCGATGATCCTCATCATGAGGCATCGTTTAGGGGTCTATGGGGTTGTGCTTATAAACCAACTCGCCATGATTCCTGACGGTCGAAAGACCGGGCATGAAATACATGCTGGGAGATTTGATCTCCTTACAACTAGGTTTTGATACTATACAGTTTTACGGTATCACATGGCCATTTTAGTATGTACAGGGACTCCCCTCCCGATGACCCCTCTCTTCCACGTTATTGTTAAACTCTAACTCACCTATGATTGCTTTCTGGTCACCGATATGCCTAAGGCAGAGGGTGCATGAACTCAATTCATATGGATGACTAGGTTTAATAATAACTTTCTATGGGTCATTCGGACAGTATGAGCTGATCACTCATACTTTTGCTAGTCTGGGGTTGAGACCAGATAGCACGATGGGACACCAGACACCGATACACACTGGGAACGTTGTAAGACCCTAGCAAGCGGGCAGGGCTTCGTAACCAGATTAACTCCCCTGCACTACCTGCACGCGGTACACCCCATGATCTGCTTGACGCATACAGCCTGTTAAAAGTCCTAGACCTTTGGAGCATTTCTCGGTGTGCATCAAACCCTATTTATTTATGGGTGCTTCTTAGAAGCCTTCGTCGATTGACACTCTCTTGGCTCCACCCTTCTATATTTGAAGAGTATGCTCACAGGACTTTTGGCAGACCTCAATATGTCTCAATCAGGATCAAGGTCTGCTTCTCATTCCCCAAGTGGTAATCCTCCAACGACGTTTGTTCGCAATACGCCGGGATATACTCTGGGAACGGAAGTAGAAAATTCTGTAGAAGTTTATAACTACAATACGGAACCGTTGTACTCTCAGGTTGCGGACAGCAACTTTCCTGCTGGCTCAGGAGGAATCAGTATCATTCCAGTTTTGCTAGATGATGGTTCGAATTTCAAAGATTGGTACCGATTACTTGAGGGTTACCTCTTTACCCAAGGCATACCTCAAGCCTTGGATGAAGAAATGCCAGAAACATCCTCTCCTGCTACTTCAGGAGAAGCTACCGCTCTAATTGAGTGGACTTCTAGGCGTAACAAAGTAATTGGTATTATCAAAATGCGAACTCGTCGTGCCCACGACGCGCATGTTGATAAAACTTCGGTAATTTCAACCTTATCTAAACTCAAATCTACGTTTGGAGTTCAATCTTCTTCAAAGATGATGAATCTATATACGGACTTGCATAACGTCCAACTCCCTGAGCACCTTAATCCAGTCCCAGGAATCAGTTACATGTTGACTGTTCGGGACCAACTTAAGGATCATGGAGTAGATATTTCGGACGACTTGCTGTGTTTAATGATCACAGCCAAGCTTAATGAAAAGCGCTGGCAGCTTTTCAAGCAGCAAGTATCCCATATGAAGAAGGAAGAACTTAAACCTACCGATTTGATTGCTGCAATTACGAATGAATGGAATAGAAGGAATGGGATTCATTCTGGTCCTGCTGCCTATACTGCCCATAACGCCAAAATTTCTGGTGTTAATAGATTTAACTCTCCTCCCAAATGGTCTGATCAGTCTCGTTCTGGCGCTTCTGCGAATCAAAAGAAGAATAATAATAAAAACAATAACCAGAACCAGAACAATCAGAACCAAGGTGGATCTTCTTCCAAGAAAGGAAAGAAGAAAGGAGGAAAGGGCAAAGGAAAAGGCAAAGGAAAGAAGAAGGATACTCAAAAAGGGGGGCAACAATCGCACACTGCGGTATTTGAACCTTCTGAGAAACCTTCTGAATACCAGAAACGAATTAATGCAGTAAACGAGCAAATCAGCTCAGTTTTTGAACGGGAAATGGCTGGGCCAGTTAACGTTCATATGTCCTACCACTACCCCACTGGTAGCACATCTGCACCAAATCCGTTCCAAAACACGTATGATCTTCAACAAGCACGTCTAGAAGAGAGAATCGCTGCTGATAGAGAAGGTCGTCCTGTACGACACATCTCTGTACAAGAATGGAACAATAGACGAACTGTTCAACTAGATGAACAGGTTCGACAAGTAGAAGAAGCTATCGCTTCGGCTACTATTTCCAACATAGACAGCGATGGAGATGAGATACCATCTTTGGTATACATCTCTGATACTCCGACGGAACCTGATAGTGACTCTTCATCTGAGAACTCATCAAATGATAGTCATACATGTTCTGCATACTCTTATGGCGCGCATAGTAATGAAGAAATTATCTTCACAATGCCACGACGAGAGGCGACACCTAATCATATTTCGCCTGCGGACGAAGTTGACCAAGGTGAGAATCTCGAAGTAGCATCACCCATACAAGAAGGCATACGTGTAATAGTTTCTACACCTCCTGACGATTATGGACCATGGGCAAATTCTATGTTTCCTAGGAACCACGCCGATCTTGTTCATTTGTTCAGACCAGAAAACTATTCTCAAGATGGAGATGACATAAAAGAGCCACCTCTCATCAATAGAAAAGTTGAATGGCGATTCTTACAAGAATACAAAGAACAACATGATAACATGATGCGACGAGTTAACCTTAGGAATAATAGACCACATATAATAAATGGGATTAGACTCCCAATTCCTGTTGTCGAAGAATTCCGAGATTTCGGAGATCAGACAACTAACGACATAGCACTAAAGGAATCCATGATCAGAATGCGTTATAAATCAATACGCAGTATACCAGACCATAATCTTTGGATCTGGATTCTGATCAGGACCAGAGAATATGTCGTTATGTATGCTATCAGAAGAGATGCAGTGCATAACATGACACCTCGTCAAGCTCTTCATGAATTACGCATACAACAAAGGATATTACATGTGGAAACAGTAGAAGACACCAAGTTCACGCTTCATTATGAATACCAAACCTGGAACCTTCAACACCTATCAACGGTTATAGCTGAAATCAATAACAAAAATTGGATCAGCACCGTTGAAGATTTTGTTCAACGAGTGAAAAACCCTCGTTCAACTTCGGTGGATGAAGCTTTCCGAGTCAATAAGAAGAACTTCACACTTCCTGTACAAGTGATGAATCCTATCTTCTGGCATTCGTTAGTCAAGCTTGGTCTTGAAGGGAAATGGTTATTCGGAACGACAGACATAAGAGCGAGTCAATTTAGAACATCCCAATGGAGACAACCAGGGTTTAATAGGTGCTGGGTTCGCTTTATCCCTCACCTTAGTCTTCCAGATGTTCATAACTGGCACACGCACTTGTACAAATGGATGAACAACATCAGAATGTCTGTTCCCATGACTCAGGCTGATATTCCTCGAAGAGAACTCGAGGGTGGTCGCTTCGATGAACGATCAAGAACATACCCTGGAGATTTCATGGAATTAGCCGAGTCACTTAATCGTTCCAAATCTCCAGTCCCTACTACCCATGAATACATAAATCGCCCCGCAACTACACCACCTCGAGTACGACAATGGCAGGACCAAATCGTCCACACTCCTCCAAGCTCTCCCGAATCTTTTTATGGCATACAATCCTTAGAAGAGGATTACATTGAAGTACCTTCTCGCCCAACTACTGCTCCACCAGATCAACCGGAAAGACTTAGTCCGGTAGATGAACAACCTGAGGTTGACCCCTGGGTTACATCTCCAAGTGATCCCCGAAATTCTCAATTCGAGAATTACGGACCTGCAGTAATTGGACTAAGGACCAATGGACCGCCTTTACACGTTGCTGATGGCACGAGTATTGGCAATATCACTTTGGTTGTCAATAACAATCAGCCATATCAAGCCACAAGATTCGTTCAATGGCAGAACTATAGACGCCAATTGGAGGCTTGGATAGAAGTTGAAGAAGCAGCTAATCAGCGTTATCAAGAAGAACTCAGGACAAGACGAGAACATCTTGTTCGCCAAACATTCCAAAGTCAGAATCAAGAACCGCTTCAATGGCATGAACGGTACTTTGATGATGGTAACTATGGAGATGGCCTTGAAGGAGTTAATAACGATTGGGCTGAAAGCAACGATCGTGGAGACTGGCAAGTTTTTCAAAGTTCTAATAGTCAAACTTTCACTAAATCCTCGATGCAGAACTATCATATCCTAAGGAACTCAGTACCAAGGAAATGTAGTATTACTTCTGTATATGCAACGATGATATACAAGTCGTTTTCTGCTGCATTTTCGAGTGATTGTGAAGTGAGAAATACGCGAAATGCCTGGCTACTTGATAGTGGGGCATCAGCGCATATGACTCCGTATAAAACGGATTTCTCAGACTATCAGACTTTGGAAATGCCAATAGGTCTTACTACATCAGCGGGTGATAAAGCAAACGTGCAAATAGTAGGCTATGGTACTGTCCTCATCAGACACACCAATAGCGCAGGAGTGACGCAAGTCACAAAGTTATACCCAGTGATGTATAATCCCGACAGCCCACATCGTTTAATCTCTAGTGGGAAGTTCCGAAGTATAGGTTACTATACTATACTGGACTCTCCAGAGACTTCGATCCGGAGCAAGAAAGATGATTCTCTTTTAATGAGCTTTTACCCAAGCCATAAAGATGATCCTTTACGATGGATGAACGCGAAGGTTCTTGTGGGAGAAACTTCCTTCACATCTGTTGTATCTTTCAATACTTCTGAATTATGGCACAGACGAATGGGACACTGTGATCCCAGAGTCTTAGGAAAGTTAATGGATAATGTTAAAGGGCTTCCAACGAAGTTGGTTACTTCGAAGGGAGAAACGAAACCATGCCGAGGCTGTGCCAAAGGCAAAATGGTTGCCAAATCATACCCTTTATCCTCAAAACGAGCTAAGGAGCCTCTTGAGCTCGTGCACGGTGATTTGATAGAATATCCAACTCGCTCTTACTATCAAAACGAATATGCTTTAACCTTATTCGATGATGCAACATCATACGGATGGGTATATCCAATTCGTAAAAAGAGCGATACAGATCAGAAATTGCGCAATTGGCTAGCTCTTGTAGAGCGCCAGACTAATAAAAAGGTCAAAAGTGTGCATTTTGATCGAGGGGGAGAATTCTTTTCAAATGAACAATGGGATTGGTATAACTCTCTAGGAATATTTCCACAAAGAGGTTCTCCCAACGTGCATGAACAGAATGGACGAGCGGAAAGATTTAATCGTACACTGCGAGAAAAATCTGAAGCTATGCGCTTTCAGGCTTGTGCGCCTGAAAACTGGTGGGAATTTGCAATTCTCACAGCTGTCCATATCTACAACAGAACTCCTATTCGTTCAAGGAAATACAGAACTCCAGTTGAATTGTTTGAAAATAAGAAGCCTGATGTTTCATATTTCAGGACGTTCGGTTGTGGCGCATATGCATACATGCCGAAACGTAAAAATAAGCTTGCTCCACACTCTGAAGCAATGATCTTCATTGGTTATGAGAGCGGATCAAAAGCTTATCGATTCTTTCGAACAACCAACAATTCTGTATACATTACTCCACAAGCAGTTTTCGATGAGAACTGGTTTCCTAAATGTCAGAAAGAAGTGCCCGGATCCATAGAGTTTGATAAAACCGACAAACCTGTCCGGTCTATACCCTTTCCAACGTACCCATATGATGGCCACGAAGATCATCACAATGATGATGATTTCTTCAATCCTCCACCTCCACCAGGATCAGATGATGACGATCATCAGCCTGGGGGAGATCCTCCCTTGGATCCTATCCCGGATGATAAAAGCGATGATGTGCACAACGGCAATCATCCAGATACTGATGGATTCGGATCACCGAAAGGCTCCGATCACAATCCTAATCAGTATGGTCCGGATCCACGGTCTGCTGGTTCTTCTGGACAAACAAATCCATTTGGATTTCGTCAAGCTGACTATGATGAGTGGGAGAACTTACGAGCTCCTCCACCACCAGCTGTCAGAAGAAACCCTCCAAGAAATAGAATAACTCCCAACCGTCCGTTTAATGTTTATGGAAATCGACATCCTGTTGAGATCGAACGCGATATCGATTCACAAGCACGCTGGCAAAGTCAGATTAATCCGACAAATGAACCTGAAACAATACCAAATAGGGTTCCTGATCCAGCCGCTCCTATGGACACAGATGACGATATGAGCGATCTTGCTCAGCAAGGGGGAGAAAATTACTTGGTTTACTTGCTGAATAACGGTCATCAACTATATGGTCTTCAAGCCAGTAGTTATGATAACGTTCGTGAATGGACATACAAACAAGTCCAGAAGCGTCCTAAAGATGAACGACCATCTTGGGAAGCAGCATGCAGACTGGAATTACAATCACTCAAAGATAGAAACGTCTTTGATGTGGTCACACTACCCAAAGGCCGAAAAGCGGTGAAATCCCGCTGGGTATTTGACATCAAGTCTGATGGCCGTAAAAAGGCAAGACTTGTTGCGAAAGGATTTTCGCAGAAACAAGGGATAGACTATAACGAGTTGTTCTCTCCTGTAGTACGATTCGAAACCGTACGACTTCTATTGGCACTAGCAGCGCTTGAAGATTGGGAGATCTCTGCGCTAGACGTTAAAACAGCATTTCTGTATGGTGCCTTAGATGAGGAGATCTACATGGAACAACCTGAAGGCTTCGTTACGGACTCCAGCAGGGTTTGGAGGTTACGCAAAGCATTGTACGGATTAAAACAGGCTTCTCGTGCCTGGTGGCGTCAATGTACTGAATCCATGAAACGTCTGGGATTCAAACGATGCTTATCTGATGCTGGCGTATATGTCTTCAATAAGAATGGCAATATGGTCATTGCCGTCGTCTATGTCGACGATGCTTTATTTATGGGTCCTGATCGCAACCTTGTCAATAGACTAAAAAGCGAATTCATGAAAATCTGGGAATGCCGAGATCTAGGCGAGCCAACAGAATTTCTGCGAATGCGAATTACTCGAGATCGGAAGAATCGCAGACTGATCCTTGATCAGCGAGACTATCTTGAAAAGATAATTCGTAAATTCGGAGTTCTGAACGCCAAGACGGCATATACGCCTTTGCCAGAAGGCTATAACCCAACCCAAAATCAGGGGGAGGTTAATCCCGAGATTAGGCATAGATTCCAATCGGTTATCGGATCATTACTTTACTTGGCTCTCGGAACGAGACCAGACATATCCTTTGCTGTAATCAAGATGTCACAGTATGGAGCTAATCCTAATCAGGAACACCTCCAGAAGGCACTTTACATCGTGAAATACCTTGTTCACACTGCAAAGTATGAACTCATTTACGATGGTAGATCCAACCAAGGACTACTTGCCTTTGCTGACTCTGATTGGGCAACTGATAAAGATGATCGTCGATCACAGACTGGATATATCGTAAAGCTTGCCAATGCGCCAGTTTGCTGGGTCTCTCAGAAACAGAAAACGGTTGCATTATCATCCACGGAAGCAGAGTATATGGCTCTATCTGACTGTACACGTCAGGCTTGCTGGATGAAGTCGTTGATGAACGAATTGAACTTCCCTATTCGATCAGTTCCATGTGTTAGCGACAACCAAGGCGCTATCTTTCTCAGCAGCAATGAAGCTACTGATAAAAGAACAAAGCACATTGACAATCGATATCACTTCATCAGGGAAGCAGTGGAACACGGAAAGACTCAAATCTATTTCGTTGAAACTGCTAAACAACCTGCTGATCTTCTTACGAAGAATCTTGGCAGAACAAAGTTCGAATTGTTCAGGCAATCTTTAGGATTAACATTTCACTAGTTCCATGATTGCATGATGAACTTAGTGAGGGGGAGTGTTGAACATGATGGATATCATGAGATACACTGTTGACGTGTTGTTTACGCGTCACACTATTTATAGAGCTACGCCTCTAGAACACTTGTGTCCTCATGCAAGTACTACGTCTCTGTCTACGTATCTCACTACGTATCTAGTAGTTTCATCATAAATGACACTATAGACAGTCGCTATCCAATAGCATAAGTAGAGCCTTCAATACATGAGGCAAACACGACTATGCTCACCAAGCATACTACCATTCATGGTAGAAGTACTTACACAGTACTAATGTCTTTTACGCCTTTAGGGCCGAATACCTACTTCCAGTAGTAGTTTCAGTTAGTGTAATACTCATTACATGTAGCAGAAACTTATGTATAAAAGACTGGACGAAAGGCCTTAAGCCTTAGGACAATCTACTCGATTATCACCTCTTCTCAAGCATCTCAAGACTACAAGAACACTCTGTGTATTACCCATGTGAGGTTTACTTCGTTATACCCACTGTGCACTTTAACTATGCTGGCTCATCAGGATTCACTGTTGATATAACCACCATAGTCCTCGTAGGCTTTGAGGACATATTCTCCGTCGGAGGTTTCAATAACTTCAACGTTGCCGTTGTCGTCATCATCTGGTGGAGGTGAGTTATCCTCATTATTTGTATCGCTCTGATTATTCTCATCTTCCGCGATGGCAAATAGTCAAGGTTTCCCATATTGGGGACACGTTGGGTCAGATGCATAGTGGCCAACCCCGCCACAACCATAGCACATGGCCTGTTTCTTGTCTACTGGTTTGGTGTTGCCACTATTACCACCAGTAGCTCTTGGGGTATTTCCAGAGGGCTTCCGGTCATTATTATATGGCCGATATTGGTGAGTCGGTCGATTGATCTGCTGACGGGGAGGTGATTTACTCTTCCACACAGGTGTATATCGGCGACCATTGATGATTCGAGCCTTCTCGCGAGAAGGGGAATTTGAGCGAGGTTGAGATGAGCTTCCACTACGGGAAGGACGGTCACGGTGATCAGAATGACGATTTGAGCTTGACGGCACAGTCTTAGCTCGTTTCAGGTAGTAGTTGAGAAGAGACTGATCAGTCTCATAGCATTGTACAGTTTTCACCATGGTCCGTACGGTTGCATAGTCCGGAATAGCACCACGTTTGGTCATCTCTCTAATGAGATAGTCAGGAAGACCTTTGATGAATTGACGTTTAAAGGTAAATTTATCGGGTATATTGGTCATTCTACCAGCCCAACGGCGAAGAGTATTGCAGTGGTCTTTGATCCCTTTCTTGGGATCATACTGGACATTGTCGAACTGGGAAGCAGCCTCCTGAACGGTGGACATCTGAACACAGTGATCAAATATTCCAATGATCACATCTTCAAAAGTCCATTGATCACGATCACGATGAGGGCTGGCCACCTCATCATCGTACCACTGAAGAGCTTTTTCACTCAACAGCATTCCAATACATTGGATTCGAAGCTTTTCAGCTTCGGGACCCGCAAGTCGATTCACAGACATCCAACGTAAGACTTTCATTAGCCAAGCTTCGAAAATCTCTACATCTCCTTGCCCTTTATAGTGTTTGGGCTCATTAACTTTCAGAGATTTAAGTCCCTCAATAACGGGACTTGGTTCTCCAACCTGTTCTTTTATCTGGGAACGGTACTTATGGTGAATTTTACGGACCCAAAGCCGACGGCTGTAATCCTCGAGCTTATCCAGCTCGTATCTATGAGCAGCTCGGCCACGTCGGCGACGACGACGTTCAAGCTCACTCCGACCGTGATTTCTGATACGGTGATCATCAGGATCAAAATCAACTGAGTCCAACGAGTCCGCAGAATATTCGCTGATACTGGCATACTCATCTGATGACGACTCGTCATCCCATGGCGTATGCCTGCGCTTTTTGGGTTCAGGTTTATTGGAAGAAGGTTTCCCCGACCTTCTACTATGCCGATCATCATCAGAACTATCATCCCCACCTCCGGGATCACCAGGATTACCGCCAGACACACCTCCATATCGTTGGTGTGTGGTCTCATTATTTCCATTACGGTTATCGTGTTGATGATTCCCTTCTAGGGGGTTGTCTCGTTGACCGCGGTCCCATACCGCACGTGGGGTCATGTTTTTGTCAACTGGATTGAGATCTGCGTCGAACCCTATCCCTTGATCCGGGACATTGGAGCGGCCGTATCTACGGATGTCATCATTCCGTGAAATGCGACACGGTCCACCCACCCGGGTATCTCAGCTACCTGAGGTGGATAATATATTGGACTAGACGGGGGAATAGGCTATTTACCAGCTCTCTTACTCCCGAGGTAAACAATGTCTTCTTCAGTATCTGCATTCTGTACTGTTGCAGATTTTGGAGACCTTGGTGCTGGATTGATCACTTGCTCGTTGCGACCAGCAGAGGTGAAATTATCAACGGGGTGGATGGGTGGTGTCGAAGTTTCCACATGCTGAACTGCAGTGGTACCTGGTAGGTCCCGGTTGATTCCTGATCCGGAAGCAACGGGTTGGTGATCATTTTCGGTATGTGGATAATAGCGAGTTGGTCCTTGACTTTCTGGGGACTCACTCATTATCTCTTTGTATGTCCTATGATAATCTTCACGAGTTTGCTCAGTATTTGCTGCGCTTTCAGCTCTTTTTTGTTGCAGGGCTTGATCCACCAATTGGGCGGTGGGTTCAAAGAATTCATATGCCTTGCGTTCAAGTGGTGAAACGGGGATAGGCTCATCCGGAGGTACAACACTCTCAAGATTTGCAATCAAAGAGCCTAATACCCCGAATTTCTTGTCACTTTCGTAACGAATATCAGCGAGTTCCATCGAGAATTTTGTCCCGAGTGCCCGGAAATCATTGGTAATTGATTGACGTACGTCCCTGACTAACGTTCCCAATTCTCTCAAAGTGGTTTTACGTTGTTCACGTTGGCTAGCTGTTGAAGATGGTCGAGTATTGCTGCGAGCTAGAGATTGACTTCCCTGATGGGTTGTTTTCCAGTTCACAGTTTGGGTAAGATTAACTTCGGAAGGTACAGTTGATTCATTCGGGTCTACTTCGGTCCGACTCATGCTTGGTAAATATTTTTGTTGAGTTCTTGGCAACGGGACACTTTCAAGTTCCGTTGGCAAGGCACGGCGCGCCGTGATGGGTACGGGCACCTGAATTTCAGACATTTTCGTCATGGTGATTGGTGGGCTCGGGGGATCGTGAGTTGGGGTCCAGAACTAAACTGCTCAGTTCCTTGCGGACCCGACCTCCAACTCTCAGCTGTATTGGCGAGTGTAGAGCCTCGTGCAGGTAAGGTGACTGGTGGTGGTCCCGACGCTGTAGGTGGTCGGGAAGCTCCACGAATAGTCTGGCTGTCGTCTGGGGTTCCAGTAGACATTTTTGAAAGTAGTAATAGCAGGTTAAATTGGGTGGTAAAGAGTAGCGAGTAGTTGTGTTGATAACAATCTGAACGTACAAGTGGTAACTTGGTGTTCAAAAAAGTATAATGGTTATTAATAATTGGACTAACGTCCGAGCCTCAGGATCACCCAACTGAACACGACAAGGATTTTAAACCAAGGGTACAGTACAGGGTGAAGGTAGAAGCTAAGTAACTACTTGCGCGTGCGCACTTTATATACAGATTGGAATTGATGATGTAATTAAGTCGCGGGGAATTCTAACTTTTGCGCTACTTAATGATGTCATGACCATGGGCGTTACATACAGTGAGATCTGCTGCGTTGGTCGATGGCAACGGCAAGATACAGATGGTGGAAGTTGCAGTTCAATGTTGGGATACAGTGGCTGTGTAGTCTGCGTGGCCACAACATGTTCCATGCGATGTCCATTTCATCTAACGCCCGAGAAATATCAAGTGCCGGGCATTACATCCCACCTGTAAGACTCACACTGGGCCCGTAAATAGGCCATGGACTTGTATGAAGCAACCGTGATGTTCAAGGTAGTTTCTGACAACTCATGAGGTGACTGTGAGACTCACAGCCGCTTATGGGTGTTTATGAACCAGCCTGAGCCTCACAGCTGCTCATGAGTGCTCATATACAGGCTAGATGTTCATGAACGCTCATATTCATTTCACTTACTCATATACCATTACGAATACTGTAAACACTCACAAACAATCATAAACTGTGGACACATTTTCTGGTGACTCCATCCTTGATGCCGTACTCGAGCAATAGCCAAGAACCCATCTGCATCTTGAAGAGAATAGAGTTTGCCAAGGTCCGATCCCCATCGAAAGTATTGTTGTCAGATTTAGTCTTCTCAGTGGAAGCCATCTGCTCTGCCGATGGCTGGGGGACAGAGGGTGACGTCCATGAACTACCGGCTTGAACCTTCAGTGTGTCGTTGCCAAGGTCCGCCTGCAACTGGGTGGATAGAGTGTTCTCGTACCCCCCTAAAGAGACATACTTCTGAACAATAATGCTGGCCTTCTCTACAAGCTCGTCGAGTGATGGTAGCGAGTCCATGGCGGTGAAATATGCTTTGAGATCATCAACGCCATATTTGATCCTTTATGAAACAAGTTGATTAGAATGAAAACACTTGTGAGTATGACGAACCCACCTAAAACCACCTCAGGCATACACTTCTGACCCCTCTTAGGTCTATCTCTCCGGTGAGAAAGACAGGCCTATGAGGGGTCCCTACAGCGACTTATACCACGGCCGGGTATACCCAGCTGGTGTAGTCCGGGTATCCCCCACCTCCCCCAAGCCTCACCATTGGGTATTCATGCGCTCGTGGCTGGGTATGCCCACGAGGCGGGTATTCCCCTCAATTTTTGTGACGTGACGGAGTGGCAGGGGTCTTATATCTTCTCCCTTTTCTTTGCGGGCTGGGAGCTTCTTGAGCCATCGCCATTTGTTGTACCCATAGCTACAGCACCAAAGTTTGAGACTAGTTTGGGCCTCCTGCACATATGGATTGTTAGGACAATGCTATAAATGAGCCCAGAACAATGAAACTGTGAGCAATGAACAAACAAGAAATCTGTTGTGTAACATTGTGGGTCCACTTTTGCCATGGATCTTTAGTTGTGGGAATGATTGACACATATGCTGACTTGTAAACTCGGGCAAAATAAACACAGACTGTGATATCCAAAACTGGCGGGTATACCCAACTTTTCTCTCTTGAAGTTGACGGGGTATACCCGTGTTGGTCTAATTTGACTGGGTATACCCGTGCTGTACCTGGCTGTTTGGGTATACCCAGTCATCTCAAGTCCATGGGGCATACCCGCCTTCCCATACGGTACGCCAAAATCCACCCAGTGGTCTCCTGTCTTATTCCCTCATGGAAATAGTCGTTGATCAGTCACCAATGATTGTCGGACAGTTGATTTGTATTGGGACTCAGAGCCAATAAACACTGATTGGTGGAAAAAGGCCAACCATGTGAGGGGTTATTCTGTACGACTCGGCTTGCTTCACGCAAAGGAAACTCCCGAGATACATGATGCTAGTGACTGAGAATTCCTTCCAGGCATGCGATCTTCAAACTTCCACATGACCGAGCTGTTTGGAAGCATGAAATCGAAAATTTCCCAACTTTTACCACCTGATGGTTTGTGTGAGCTCAGGGCACCTATATAACTTGTCAGCAATCTTTAATAGTCCCTAGGGTCAATATATACCAAGTGCAATCAGTTTACATGAGATGTAGAACACAGTGAGCCCAACCCAGTTGTCATGGATTCATTATGTTCTCCTTGAGATTTGCATGCACACCGCGGCTATCTGGAATTTCCCGACTTTTATTGAAAACTTTGGGCACACATTTAGCAGCCACTTTGGAAGCTCTTTAGATTGATATGTAAGGTGCTACTGATTAGTTCTTACAGTTTTTTTGGTATCTGAGGCTATCAATGGTGTTAATATATCAAAAAGGTAAAAGTCAGGAAACCCAATCCAAGTCACCACATGCTCAAAGTAAACTTGTACATTACAAGTACTATCTGAATCAAAATTATACCCTCATTCCCTACTTCTTGGCCACCCATCATCTACTTGAATAGGTTACTGTGATATTAATTCCAGGAGGTGTATATGGTGTGAATGACATGTTTTCCGTGTGAGATAAGTACCTCAAAGCACCAAGGTAATAAAAGTCGGGAAACTTGAGATTAAACACCGTTGTTGCCGTACAATATCAGACGTCAGGCTCCGATCGACCATTAACCAAAGCCTATATATGATTGGTTGTGGTTTAGAGATTGTGTTGTTTGGAGTTCGCAAGTTCTTTATGTGGCTGAGGCTCTCTAGTCAGTAAAGGCCAGGAAACTTACAACCTTTAGTCCCTATTGCAATCAATATCTAACCAAGTTTCGTCAGCTCCAAGCCTGAAACAGTGTACGATGTGAGCTTCCTTCAGGCACAGATTGAGACATAAAAACATATGATCCTCATAGTTATTTCATTAATAGAAAACACTCTACTACACCGAGCTTGAAGTGATCTGGGTATACCCTGTTGACTGCGAGAAACGGCGGGGATACCCACCCAGTTGGAATTGAAACGGGTATGCCTGTTCAGTAATAATGAGACTGGGTATACCCCCAGTCTGAAGCAGCCGGGTATACCCCTCAAGGGCCTATATAATCAATGACTGCTCAACAGTGTGGTTGTCAGGTGGGTGGTGCAGCATGACATCACTGCGATGATGGACCCACAGAATCACACAACAAGCACGAGCGGTCATTTTGTGCAACCTCATTCAATCTGATGCTTGCGCAAACTCTTCTTAGACCCTAGAATGACCCACATGAGTGCATAAGAAGGTGTATTGTAACCATATCTACAGATCACCGCAGTATACACCGGCGTAGACTTTGGAATTAGCCACTGGTGCGACCAAGTGGCAGGCCACCTGGCTGTAGTATGTACGGAAAAATGACAGAATAGTGGACTTCTGCCACCCCGTCACATCACAAAAATTGAAGGGAATACCCGCCTCGTGGGCATACCCTGCCATGAGTGCGTGAATACCCAATGGCGAGGCTTGGGGGAGGTGGGGGATACCCGGACTACACCAGCTGGGTATACCCGGCCGGGGTATAGGTCGCTGTAGGGACCCCTCATAGGCCTGTCTTTCTCACCGGAGAGATAGGCCTAAGAGGGGTCAGAAGTGTATGCCCGAGGTGCCTAAAACAGTCAAGAATTTGCGCAATCCAAATAGTCTCTAACCCTCGAACTGCTGGATAGTGGTCGCATTCCTTTGCATTTGGTGGGCATTTGAAACCGGCAAGTGTATACAGCCTTGATAAAGACGAGGGGTCAGAAACAGTGGGAGGTCCGATATGATTCTCCATTATTGCCTTCAACGCTTTATCCTTCATATGCCACAACTCTGGTGTAAACACCTTGTTACAGAGGGTTTCGCGGTGTTGAACGTGATGGATATCATGTGATACATTGTTGTTGTGTTGTTTACATGTCACACACTATTTATAGAGCTACACCTCTATGAACACTTGCGTTCTCATGCAAGAAGAATCTACGTAGCTATTGCTTCACAAATGACACTGTAGATACTTACTACGTAGTACTTGCATCAAGTATGATGCTCATAGTCCTTAGTGCGAGGCACAACGGACTTTAGTAGCTAAGCAGGCCAATAGGACTGCAGACACACTCATTAGTATTATGACTAGACGGCTAAATACCTACTTCTAGTAGTAGTTTCATACAATGGTAATGACTCTTACATGTACTGAAACTTGTGTATAAAAGCTGGTATTCCAAGGCCTTAAGCCTTAGGATAATCTACTCGATTATCACCTCTCTAGCATCTCAAAGCACTCTAACTACTAGCTCTACAAGCTATCTAACCCAAGGTGAGGTTTAGGACGTTATAACCCACTGTGCAGTTTGACTATGCTGGCTCATCACGCGGTTGCCAAGATCAGTTGGAGCCAGGTATTTCTGTAAATTTTGTCCGGTCGCATAAGTAAGACCGTCTCCAGATGCCCACTCTAGCACCTTATCATCTCCACTTGCTGCCGTGAACCCTATCTGCACATCGAAGTCGGCAATACAGCTTTTCATGCCATGTATCTCAACCTCTTGTTCTGCGTTGGTGCCGAGCAGTTGGATTTTGGTTCTGCGGTCCTCAGGAATGCGATGGATGGCAAGTGATGAGGATCTGAAGTGCTCTGAAACAGACTTCGTGTAGGACTTGGATAGGCGACCAACGTAGTCAATCAGGGCTTTTGCAATGTATAGGGCTTGAGTGTCATGGTAGTTCACCCAATCAATCTTTTCCATCAGAGAATCAACTGTAAGCGAGGATTGAGAGTTTTCGATGACTCGAGAAAGAGGGTCGTCGAGATCCCATGCGCCGTCGGGACAGTCTTCATCTTCTATCGCGGTTCCAGAGGTCCCAACCTTCATCTCGCTCGTACGGCAAGCACCGCCCTCATATACCAGACAGTACTCCTGGACATTGTCGAAAACATAGGATTTGTCAGCCTTTCCTTGTGCAACGGCTTCGGCAGTTGACTGTTGCATTTCCTCGCGATTTGTGGCAGTCATGTAGTCTAGACATTTCCGAGTAGTAGAGTCGCTGACAGACAGACCGATACGGCATAGAAAGTGTTTGATGTCCGAGTGAGCTTGAAGAGAGAACAGCTGTATTCCCATCGGAAGTGAGAGATAGCCATTCACGAATTGATTATGTCCAACTATGAACGAGTTGAAGGCAGTGAGTACACGCTAGATTGACTAATTGTGAGCAACGCCGCATGTGTGAAGTAGAACATGAAACTCCGGCGTACGTGTCTGTAGGCCGGTTTTTTCGAGGCACGGGAACACCCGCTTTTCGCGGTTCTACTAAAGCCTTCAAGAGGTTGTACAGGTATGGAGCACGGCGCTTGACTGTAACAATAGAGCGTTCTGGAGTGAAGGTGTTGATATCCTCCCAGGTCGCAAACTGTGGTGATATCTGTGCAGGAACATCCTCCGGGTGCTTAGGGTCCGTTTTCGTCAGGCGACTAAGATCTCGATGTGCGCACGTCATACAGAGCTGAGCTGCCCATGAGGAGATAGCGGGTTTGGCGAATTTGATGGATTCTATGTCTGCCGTGAGAGAGAAGGCCATAGAACGTTGCTTTTTAGAGTTTTCGTTACACTGATAAGACGGGTAGCCAGCTGGGTGATGATAAATCTTCTTAACAACGGCAACTGGATAAACAGAGGTCCTTCCCTGCATCAGGGAAACAGTAGGTTTTGCTTAAACGTCTTGATAGGCGAAAATCTGCCTATTAAGACGAATAAGCACATTTTTGCTTGTTAAGACGCAAGTGCTTTCTCAGGTAGGAGCTCTCTCCGAAAACCTATCCTACTTTGCTTAATACTGCTTAAAGTTGCGCTTAAGCACCGATATTTATCTGGATAGATACGTATGCTTAATCTTGTGTTCTGGCTGTACCGTAGGATTCTCAACTGTTTGGTGACCTGTTCTATGAGCTGCAGTAAAAGAATCAGCATTTCTATTGCAAGGCCATGAATATTACTTCGTAGAACTGCTGGGTACGTACTTATACATACTAGGTTCCACTTCAACCCAACCTGTATTCCAAACCCCATTCCCGCTAACCCCACTTCTGCTTGGTCCTAGAATTGGGAGATCTGGCGGACTTCAAGTAAGTCATGCAGTTGTGATTCGTGAGGGAAAACCCAACATACCTTGGCGGCCTAGTCTCGGAGGCACAAATAAATCTTCGGGAACCCGAATGGTTGACTGGCATTCGGTGACAAAAAAAATTAACGCTAATCTGCATGCCAGAAAGATGAGTACGCACTGTTGGCCGTAGCTTTCCAAAAGCAAGGCTCGATAACCATCAACTGCGGTACTACCAGCGAACCTGCCAGGGGGGGGGGGGGGGAGGAGAAATGGCGGTGCCTGTAATTGGCTAACGAGCGTGAGCCCACGGTGTTGCAGACTCAGGTTCAACAAGCCACTCGGGTTTTCCCGAAGAACTGCTCAGTTGTTCCCACGTGCCCTATAAGACGACGGACAGCAAGTGAAAATCTCTAACACAAGTTCGACTTGTGTTCCTACTCGAGTATGTTGTTGTACACTTAGTATATGTACTTAGTATTGAGTGAGTGTAAGTCAACACAGCCCGAAAAGCCGCGCAAATAAGCGGACACGGTAAAACAACTTTGGGCCCACTACCTATATTTAAGAAGACCTCAATTTTCAAGAGGTTTTCAGATGGGTAGCAAGGAATTCTCAGCGCAAGCTGCTAGGAAAAAGAGTAAGATCATCTCGTCTTGCTCAAATAAGACTAAGCAGGCGGGATTAAGCATAAGACTAATTAAGCAAACCCTACCGTTTTCCTGATGTGTAGAAACATGGAAACAGACATGCGATGGGATGGTTCTCGTAGGTCTGACCCATCACCTCCCTGATACCAGAAGAGAAACTTTAGGAATTCTCCGAGAGTGAAGTCCTCTTGAATACGCCGTAGATGCTCGTTGACTTTCTTCAGTTTGCGCGAAGTTACTTCGGCCAAGTCAGGACGTTTACGCTTCACTCCACGAGGACGGTAATGGTACTGAGACTGTTTAGAAGGCATTCCGGAGTTTGATGAGAATTTGAATATCTGAGGAGGCTGGTGACTGGTTGTTTGCATAGTCTCTGGTAGCTCTGAGTGAGCCACGCAGAAGGAGAACTCGGAGATAGAACTCGATGCATGGGCCGGCTGGAAATCATCTGAGAGAGGTGAAAGTGACGGGGAAGAAGACTTGTCGCCAGCAAGAGATGGTAGCCGGGAAACATCATCCGGAGAAGCTGGAAATAATGAGAAATCTGGCTCATAGGGTGTAGCTGGTGGCGTAATCAAGGTATGAATTGATGCATCTTCGACCCTTGGCTCATCGGTTAGAGAGAGGGAGGCTGAGAATGACTGGGTGAGGAAGCTAGACTGGAGTGGCTTGGAGTTTTGTGCTAATGGCTTTTGAGAAACCAAGCCAGTGTCGTTTCGACCCTCTCCTGGCATCCCTGGCCCTACTAACCCGCCGCTTGCTCTTGAGTGCCCACTGTCCCATCTCATTCCCGGCATTCCTGGCCCAACCAAATTTCCTCTTCTACACTCGGTATTCCATTCGGCATCTACCAGCTGTGAGTTGTAGATGTAGCTCAAACTGTGGAAATCTCCCTCCGCCGACCCTGCTCGAGTAGAGAAAACATGGCTGTTTGTTTCGAGAGGGCCGTTGGGTAGGTTGCAATTTCTGCCGCTCTCTGAGAAAGGAATACGCGACTGGTGGCTCAGATACGTGTAATCTGACATGGATTGGCTCATTTCAAGAGAAATATGTGTTATTCGCGGGTATTCGTGCTAGATACAGCAAGGATGCGATGGAGATAAAGGATCGCAGGTAAGAGGGGACGGAGCGGAAGCAAAATGGAACGGAGTTGACTCGTGGGAACTGTACCCAAAAAGGAAGTCGCTCGCAGCACAGGTACGCCCCTTTCAATACCGCCAGACTACATATACGCACATCGCTTGCGATCGTCAGTGTATATCGTCAGGCTGGTTACACGAGACTAGCTCCCTGGTATCTTTCATCTCAATATCGCCCGAAAACTGTAATCCCTCGTACACCACCTCAACATCAGTAACACTACCGAATTCAAGCTAGAACCTCTTCATACCCGTCAACCCTGTTTCAATTTGATGGCGTGGCTTTCGTGGCCATCACTGTATCCTAGAAGCTGTGGGAGGATGAGGCTTTGGCTTTTGGAGGTTCTCAGTGGCTCTAGCGTGTGTCGGGAAGTGTACAAGAGCTTGAAAGCAATGCTCGGGGAACGATTGCTGGCAACCCGAAGTTCAGTGGACTTTACAACGATAAGGCGACAGTCAAGATTTAGTAGTCGCCCCCACAAAAGCCTCACTCGAGCCGCACAACCTCAAACACATGGCACTATGAACTGACTGGTAATGCTCTAATTTTTCTTATTACTACGTGGCTCATTATTTGCAACATCTTGGCGCCTTTTCAATACTCCCTTGGGGTTGTGACAGTATCAAGCAAGGGGGCACACCCTTGAAAAAAAAAGACCTAGGGTCGATTTTCTCTGAGCCGCCTTCGGGAGGGACCCTCCCTACATAAGCTTCCCACGGACCATATATAGTAATTTTACGTGATACTTTTCCACACCTTCGAGTGGCTGGTCAACAGTATCGAACTTGACTTCAATTATGAACCTTGGAACAGATTTCCGAACATCATTCCTCCCCAAATAAGGTATCTAAGTTGATCTCACTGTTTAAGTGGCAAAATACTACGGGAATGACGGCATCATGGACCCAACGTACAATTACTGCCGTTTTCCCCTAGAATGTAGCCATTAGGCCAAAACTAAGCCATAACACTCAGAGTGTGTGTTATCCTCACTGTACAGCGTGAATCAAGCCCAATCACCTTGTCTCAGATCACAGAAAACTCATCAAACCTTCCCCAAGGCCTTCAAAATCTCCGATGTAGGGGGTTCCAAAAATTTTTTTCCGCCCCCCCACTGACCCCCCTCCCTAGAATCCCCAGGCCTTCGAGACAATGGTTATTTACGCCGCGTAGTCTATTCTGGGTAGAGCTCATTGATTCTAGGCCGATCGGAATTATTTCCCGCTAATCATCTCTGGTACTCAACTCACATTTGTTATCAGAAATCGGTAATCCCAATGGTGGTTTGGATGCGCTAAGTGGAGATTGCTAAATCCTTCTCCTGTTCTATGCATTCATCTAACTTCGCTCGGTCATCCACCTTTTCTCCTTTGTGTGTCCATCCACGCTGAGATATTCCCGTCGTGCTGACCAACATTATCACCTTGATGACGCCGCTGGGTGGTGCGTACTCATAAGGCAACCTGAACTCACCTGGCCGTCAGCGGAAACCGCTATCCCTTATATGCCTTATAAACCGCCCAGTCTCGCTGATTATTACTCAAGTTCCTGCAGGTTTGTATGTGCTCTTCGAGCGGCATCCCAGCCGAGTTGAGTTCATACTCGTATATAAGTACAAAAGAAGCACGGAATGGAGTGACGGTATTGAAATGCGGGAACTGTGCCTATGAACATTAAAAACGACATTACACTGTTGCGTAGCATGGCAGGGATCGTCCATGTTTTCCCTTGCCAACTTCCCTGATCATCGTTCCTACTTTAGGTTATACTTTTAGGCGAGCGAGATTCCGGCTACCGGTCGGTTTGGTCAAGTGTCTTTGCCCGTTAAGTTTAATCATTCACGAGGGAGCTGGACTGAGATGGGCAGCACGCACCAAGCCTGTACCTGGCAAACTACTTTCAAAGGTTCTCAGGCTAGCCCACGCCGCACGGCGATTACATACTGTCATTCCAGCGCTTGGTCAATAGTCACCCTGGGGGTAGAATAGATAAGGATGCAATCATTCAGCTAGTGTTTATTTCCGCTTATCCCAGCGCTATGGATCGAACTATATCCTCATGATCTCCGAAGGGTCCTCCCGTCAAGGCAGAGTATATATGGAGTCCGATCGTCTACAAACGTTCATTGATTTTCACCAGTTTTATTTCTCCTCGCTGTCTTCGAGTTCCTACCTACGACGTCTAAATTCTATCCGGAATGAGCGTATACTCCCCAGGGTACAATCAATCCTTACAGATGACGACAAGTTTCTGCTGCCTATTTAGCTGGTGAGGCTATGTTTTCTACTCTTGGCGCAGGGTATTGACAATCAAAAGCTCCCTCCTCTCTCTGCTCATATCAACTCGAGTACCGACCACCCTCCCGGAATGGAGACAACTCACCTGGGGGAAGGTCTGTATGCTTTTAATACTTGTTGACTCGTGAGTAATCTTGTACTCCTGCAACTCCGGAGGATTGAATTGGTAATGGCAACGTAACTTTCCGTTCTTGAGATGGATATTTGTTTTTCTCGGTGAGTTCTGTTTCAGTCCGCAGACTAGGTTTTCAAGACGCATATCTCAAACGAGGGTTGAGCAGCTGGGTTCCTACTCACAGGCGTTGGAACGTCCCAGAACTATAGGGTCTGCTCGGCGGCGATGTTGACATGTACCACGCTTTATGCAGGCGCCAAGGTTCGCTCGAGAATATACTTTTTAACAACCCCCCGCTTACATGATACCCATATAGGTGTTGATCTCTGGGTTCCTCGTGGAGAAGGTGAGCAATACCTAATGAGTATTTCTTGCTCTTAATGACAATACTCCCGAACTCGTCAGGTTTATATCGTCTGGTCTCAGGGGCTCAATACCCCACGACTGAAAAGCGGGGCTTTTCGTATATGTCTTCTCGCCCAGCTGGGTTGGGTAGTAATCTCCGCCCTTACCTACATTGGTGTATCAGCTCGAATTCTAACTGATGGCACTTGCGAGTACAAGTTCGAGAACTATATGTGAGCCCATACATACCTCTTTTTGATATAGTTTTTTCTCAGAACTGGGAACCACAGATTGTTGATGGTATTGATCTGGGATTCCCTCCTGGACACTTTCTTTACTTGCATGTTCTGTTTGCCGTTATGGCGTTCGAGGGTCATGTCTCCCGCGTTGAGGATTGTAGCGTGGAGGACGATGGTGTGAGTGTTTGACTGGTTTGCCTGTTCGATATTCATTGACCCCGGTATAATCAGCGCAACGGTGTTGATCCTTATCGTGTTGACTGTGAGATCTGTATACCTTGGTATCGTCAGAGGCAGCTCAATTTCTGGTGGAAATATAGGTCAACGTCGCGGTATTTTATGAGATGAACGGATATGAAACCGGTTGGGCATGTACGGCGAGCTGCGTTGTGGACGTTCGTACCCTCTCACTTCAAAGCTGCTACACTTATCCTGATCGCCTTCTCTCCCTATAGGTAACCCTGAGTGCAGTAATCTTCTACTGGGTTTCCTCAGGCACGCCTTCCAATTCAGCTCATCACTTCACGCTGCCAATGATCTCCGTCACGAAGAGTAAAGTTTGCCAGGAGTCGTGTGGCTTATCGGAGAATATCATCATCGTCAACCCGGTTGCGCCTACTCAAGGAGGATTCTTGCCCCAAACAATCCACAGTCCCCAAAACCATCACATCCCTCTGCCAATACAACAAAACTGGCAGATTAGTGTACACATGCTAGCGAAAGGCCAAGCGGGGCGCAGATTTAGCATCGCATAACGCCTGTTTGACCCGAACCTTCTCACATCGTCATCACTTTTTTTAACATTCACATCCGTTCCCGCGGCCACCAACTTTCTCCAGTCGCATTATGATACCTTTTGCTCAAGTATGAGTGTACTATGATTCATCCCGGTGACGGAGGGTGTATTTAGTGAATTTTGCCGTTTCAGGGGGCGTATGAGTCACTATTGTGCTTCTCGGAGTCGGTAAGAACCCCTTCGATTTGCTCGAGGGTCGGACCATCTCCTCTTGCGTGGAGCGACTGGAATAATGCCGATGAAGGCTGACGGTTACTATTCGGGTCCCGAACTCAACATGGAGCAAGGCAACGTCCTTCATGTTCGAGAAGCTAGGAATGGAGGGCTGAAGATATGTATGTTGAAGCCTATACGAGGAAACAATTCTAAATGCTAATACGCAAATAGTGTGCCCTTCTTTGAACATTCATAGAGAGCGGTCGGCACATGCACAGCTTTGATTCAAGCAGACTAGGTCCCTATAAAATAACGTACCCATTGATTATAACTTGTAAGAAGGTGAGATTTTCCGCCCATACCGCTCGACGGCCAATCAAAAATGGGTAGTACGTCCCTCGCCACTCAATTGAACAGTATTTTTGGGCATTCCGAATAGCGGTTGATATTGTTTGCTGTTGATTTGAGTCTATCGAGCCAGTTCAGGAGTACAAACGTCCGCCTTGATATGAAATGGAATAGGCTTGAGGGGAGCGTGGAGGTAGAAGGCAATTCTAGAATCGCACGTGTCCGGGCCGTGTAGATCCGACCCAAGGCTTGTCCTCTGACCACGATGAGGAAAATGCTCTGCTCATCGTTTACAACGGTAAGCTCTTTCGTCACTTGAGCTTCTCATTTTGAAAAACATTTCTAGCCATTTTCACTCACAAAAGAAGACCTAGAAAGTGCCGATAACCAGACGCGAACGCCCTTCAAAGCCGACGGTGGATGGCTGAATGGCAAAATATTGTTCATGCCTGGAGATTTAGTGAGTCATCAAATGCATAATTCGCTCCAGGAATATATCTCTAATGAACCACAGTCCCATACGACTAATGACTCATCACCCATGTCAATAATTCGTAAACAATCTCCCAACTCAAATCATGGTTTATGGCGACATTAAACTCAAATTGGGATTCTGCCAGCTCGATATCGTCCGAATAACCGCCGAACTGGGCTCGAAACTTTTCAAGGATTGACCTCAACCATTGTTTTCGCGCCGATGGGGTGATGAATCTGCTCAACTATTGTTCAGTGAGTTTTTTTCACATCATTTTCTTCCATTTTTCAACGAGGCCTGATTCTCTTTTCCTGATACTTTTTACGCTCTTAGGACCCACATACTGGTTTTGGCCGGGGAACTGCCATGAGGGGGAGAAATAAAGCACAGAGAAGAGTAGTGCTGGTGATGTGGTCGATATAAAGGCGAAAGAGACAGCTGAGGTGGGCGAAGTCGTGGTGATGATGATGTAAGGCATTCGAGTTTTATGCTTATGTCCAGAAGGAGGCGGACGAAGGAAGTATCTGTGGGAAGAAGCACAAGGAGAATTTCCTCCTATGACTGCCAGCGGTTGGTTGTCATTCCTCTTAACCTGGCACTGGAGCGCATCACCGAGAGTGGGTGACCCGTACTGGGTGTGAGTGATGATCTTCGTGTGTTTACCGTTCTTCCTCTTTCCGTTTATGGAACCTATTTTGACCCGGCCTCTAAGTCATCAGCCTGCTACACTCTGCCCGCTTCGTTGTCTACAAAGATTCTGACTACGTCTTTGGACTCGCGCCGGCTCTCATACATTCAAGACATTGCCATCGGTACCCAGCTGGGTTTGCAGCTTTACGATCATATGATAACGCTGTCGTGACTACAACCTCAAGCCTATCGAGAGTGTTAACGGCAATGACGGTCGTCCAGCGGCAGCGAGACCGGAGAATTCGAGATATTCCTTCTACCCTTCACAAGGTGTTGGACGCGGTCGGTTCGTTGGCATATTCAGAGTGGAGGCTTGGACCCTTTAATGAGAGCGAGAGGGATGGGATGGGTTGCGAATTTTGGGTATGGGCTCGGGGGAAGAGGGAGAGAAAAGGGCACCGTCTCTCCTGGGCAGCCAAACTGGCGGTGGTACCTTCGAGAACAAGGAACGTCGAAGATGGAGAGATCTCACTTTAGACTCCAGCCCTACCAAGCTCCGATACACACGATCGATACCCCCACTCCTCTACACCGACCGGCCTACCGCGGCTGTCATCAACCTCGTTGAGCGAGCCTTAGGATTCAGCTCGGCTTCATGATGTGCTTGATGTACTCTTCTTCCTCATCTGCATATACCGCTGTCGAAGCTGTCGCTGCGATGCCTTTATGCCATCACTAGCCACGATGTGAGGCTGACTCGTCGAAGCTACGGTTATCACTTTAGCCTTGAAGGTAGGCTAGATAGTTAGCAGCAATCGTTCTTGGCAGTTCTTTATTGTCGTCGAGGTCGACATGAGGGCCGTTCTCTCTGTTTGTAAAGTGTAAACGGTGATCCATCGGGTGTTATCTTCAATGGAGGTCCGTGAACGTGGATGAGTGAAAAGGCACTACGAAAGATGATGGATGATGGCTAGTCAAGATATGTTTTCCAACCGCTGTTGTCGCCGCGATGACACTGCAGATCGCTAGTGCATAGAGTTACACTAAGCTGAGACACAAAATGCTGGGGTATGGATCAGGGTATCCGGTCTAAGAGATTTTGACATGATTCATAGAAGCAACTTCATATTCACAACACTGTCAGTGTATGTACTGATACATCGAAAGATCAAACTTTGCATCCTTCACGGCTGGACGTTTTCACTATAGAGAGCGCGACTTTAGCACACATTTATCGGGAGGTACGTGTATACGTACGGGAACTGTCCAATAACGTTACCCGCGGGGCTGTATTCACACACGAGGAACGTCGATGTCTAGAAAACAACCGAAGATCAGACCTCAACATTCCACGGTCGATACCGTTGACAAGGGAACGTACCGGGAAGTTTGGAAATATCTTGTCTCCACATTCAGCAACGGCACACCCAAGCTCCGTCGATGCCTTCCACACCACTTGCGTGAAGTGAGATGGTTGAGGGTTGTTCGGGTCGTAATCCGCTGATCAGAGTCCACATGTCAGCTCACCAGAAAAACATGAACGGCGATCAAGAACCACGCACAAGCCTCATTAGTCCAACTCTTCACGCCATCCACGGGGTTAGCTCCACCTGGAGCTGCGGCATAGAGGTTCTCTGAAAGTGAGATTGATATCGGTCAGCTACCAGCCGGATAAGTATGCTGGGGCATGATTCAATAGTACGTACCACCGTACGGGCCAACAGCCCCACCAGAATGCTCAAAAACACATCGATCCGCCCAGCTCTGAGCGGCATTGGCTAGAGTGTCACTCCAAGTGAGCGCAGCAGCACCGTGCTGAGCTCTGAAGTCGTTGTGAGCGTTGAGTACGTCAGTGAGCACGGGTGCCCGGCGTTGGATGGTGCTGGCGGTTGAATAGGAGGCAACTCCGGCAGCGGTGAGGAGAGAGAGGACTTTCATTTCTGGGAGGGAGATGGAAGGTGGAAGATAGAGGGAACAAATCAGAAGAAAGGTTCTCTGGGTGAAGACCTACATCCGATCGGGTTTATATATCGTGGGTTCGCCTCCATTCTCCGAATATCTAGCGGGGCAAAGCACCTACCTTAATAGCACCTCAAATTTGAGTATCATCGCATCTGTTTCATCATCGTATGAACCCTGCGCTTACTATTGTAGCTTTGCGGGCGGCGAGAGCTGTAAATGGGAATGAACATTCATTCTAAAAACACAAAGTTCACTTCATGATCATGGTGGGAGTCGAACAACAAGCCTTGATCAATCCCTTCCATACGGTGGCTTGATACATAGATACCCGCCCGCGCGCCATGCGGTTTTACTGCTCGGCGCGCCCTTCAGAGGCTAGATGGCACCCATATAAAGCACATCGTCATCAACGGACGGACAGTCGAGAAGATCTGGGCGAGCCGGGATCAACTGAGTTCCCCAGACCCCAATTATGGCGCGTAGCTATCAGGGTAAGACCAAATGGCGACGAGGGCGCCGCTTCTTCGGTCTTTATGTGGATACGGGGACCTACAAGGTTTCTGAGCGCCATAGTCTGCTCCGTTCGGGGCGTGGAAATGTATTCACGCTCCCGTGATACACGAAAATTAGTAGAGAACTGAAACGAAGGGCGCGCCCAATGGCTAAGTATGCAGTACTGCGGACGTTGAGCTATTTCTCAGCATCCCAGATCCGACTAAGCGGAGAACTGCGTAACTTGCATCATGAAGCGGGAGGTGCCAATTAATGTTGAGTCTAGATCATCATCATGATGACGCAGATGGCGAAAACGAAGACATTACTAAGCTCTGGTAGCAAGAAGAACTATTGGCCACAGCGACTAGCCTGAAAATCGTGGTGGGATGTTACGAAGGTAAGTTTGGTTCATGTTCATTTATCCCCGTGCCATTCTAGGCTCTCGGAGTCGAGAGAATGGGGTTTACGATCCTAATTGGCCGGTACAGCTTCGTGCCGTCGAAACAACACCTATAGTTGAAATCAGGTATACGTTCACGAAGAGAGACATAACTCGCTTGTCCTCAACAAAGCTTTCCTCATGTTTTCGTACTATAATCGACGGCTGACTACCAGGTCTTGAGGATAATCTGCGAAATTTGAGCACCTTCATGCGTCTATTGAGAGTGAGCAGGGTAGCGATTTTGAATGGCGTACCAACGGACCCTTGAACTTCACGATACCAAACAACGTTCACAAAGAGTCCGCGCATAGGAAAGAGACACGGTGTTCATCATCAAGGACAACAACTCTCCTTTGAGGAGCAAGACTACGGGTGATTGAAGAGTGATCAATGGATTCTTTGGTGATACTAGATTCCTTGTTCACCGATGAAGAATCATGAAGACTTGGGAACGCTTCAGGTAAGACCCACCCCTGTGGGTTTTGGGAACAGTGAAACGACGAATATCTGGCGCTTCGAGAATATCTCCCTGAGCATTGATCCTGGCCGAGTGATACTTGTCTGCCTGGTAGCATTGTAGAAGAGGAAAGAATCGGGTGAAAGGTCTTGGAACATGACGGTTGGGGACAAGGACCTAGCGCTTAGGTAATTATCGCATTAATTTCCTGAGCAACACATCATCTTTCCCACGGCTTCCTTTTCCATCGACCTCTATCATCATGACAAGGATACTGGCCAAATTCGTATGTCACGTATATATGTGGTATTCAGTCTCATGTCAGAACCAATTTATGGTCGAACAGTTGCCGACTCTTGAGCCACACGCTTCATGTAAGTCGACAGTGTTAAACTTGGTATCTTGTACATATACATGTTTGCTCATGACCACCGCGTAGCCCCGAGCAGTGGCCTTGTCGGAAGCCCTCAAAGATCATTTCCCTATTTTACGGTATTGGAAGCCTCGAGGATGATGGACAAGTCCTTTATCTTCAACCACTTCATTAATGTGGTTCGTTCAAAGATATAGTACTTACTATCCTTAAATCGCCCTTAATTCTGATTGTATGAGAGTCTAGAACGTACTTCAGCAAGACTCTTCAACCGTCAAGTGATTAGTTGACTCCAACGGGCGATGGTCGTGGGTTGCGAATCAATTCAAAAGCTGGTTCATGTGGTACCCTTTCGCCACATTCCAGGCCCCGAGACAAAATACAAGCAAATGACGAGCTCCGGTCAGAAGCTTTCGAAGTGTTGTTTTATTTTCAGAATACTAAAGACACTAGTAGGGGCTGAGATTCCTCCGTCTTATGGGCTTAGCCCATTGAAAATGGACATTAAGCCATTAAAGGTCGGACTCTGCGTTTACCCATGAAGGAAGGAAGCACTATATGGGCGCTGGGTCCGTGGAGCTCAAAAGCCTCTCGTCAAAAAAGTCCTCTGACCGTAAGACCCAACCATGCTTCCGGGTGCCCTTGCAGTCCTTGTCGCCGTATTAATAGTGACCTATGCCACTTATCGAACTCGCACGCGCTCTTTCAAATATCCTCCTGGTCCAAGACGACTCCCTCTGATAGGTAACCTCCTCCAGCTACCCTCGAGACGGCAATGGGTGAAGGTATGCTCCACGTTCTATTATTCGCTCTCTAAAGGTTTGACTCGGTTTATCCCACCTAGTTCAGGGAATGGGCGCTCGAATACGGGCCCATATATTATCTCAAAGCAGGCCCGGTTGATATCTTCGTTCTGAACACCCCAGAGGCTGCAGAAGACCTCCTTGTCAAGCACAATAGGATTTTTGGCGATCGTATGGCTCCGCACGTAGCCCATGACATCGTGAGTGCTGGACAACGAATGGTGTTTCTCCCTGGTGAGTCTCCTGAATACAAGGTACGTGCTCTGTGGCTCTGGGGTCTTACATTCAAGTATTTAAGGCCTCTGAACGTAGACGATTCGTAAAGTATTGGGAACAGAACTCGGTCCTGCACCTAGCAAAGGCCACAGGCGTATTCAAGAACTGGAGTCAAGGGTTGTCCTATATGATCTTTTGAGCCATGGGAATAAGACGGCGGAGCTCATGGGAGAGAAATTGCACGCGAGAGGGTCCTCACACGATACGGAGTTCCTCGAGAAACACTGGTTCTCGCTCGTACGTCGATTCGTGAGTCAAATCAAGTTTCCTCTATCTATCAGCCCTCCTCAACATCAAGTTCTTGTGACATTGGATCAGTCCACAAGCATAGTTCTGCAGGTGATGTACGGCGAGCGGGTCCACAAGATAAAGGAGAATGAGGCACTGTGAGTCATTTTTATCAATGATAAGTGCCTAATACTTACGTGATCTATCCAGACACGACCTCTATGAAGTTGTAGACAAGTTCACCGATATCATGCTTCCCGGATCTTTCCTGTATGAGCTTCGTTTCAGTGGTTCTTGACTCAGTTCTCACATGTTCAATGTTAGGGCGGATACATTTACGTTCCTTCAAAAGCTGCCCGATTTTCTTTCGCCCTGGCGATTGGAAGCCCAAAGAATGCACCGAAGGTACGAGTACGTTCAATTATGTCTTAACTTGTTTTTTACGATCCACAATCTCTTCAGAGAACTGAGTCTCTACGGCAGTTTTCTCGACAGAATTCGGGCTGAACATAACGCAGGTACCAGTCACCAGGAATGCTTTGTCGGCAAGTACCTTGAAGACCGTGGGTCCAAGCAACGCGAACAAGCGACCGCCGGATGTGGACTGACTCCCGATGGTGGATGGCTTCGAGATACCCTTCTGGCGTACACTGCCGGGACCATCCTGGAGGCTGGGTCAGACACGACGACCAGTACGATCACGTCGTTTCTTCTCTTTATGCTTCGGAATCCCAACGTCGTGCAGAAGGTGATTCCTCCCGCTCCTTGCCAGGTGGGTGTGTTCTGACTTCTGTTGTTTTAGGCGCAAGAAGAAATAGATCGAGTAGTTGGTCGGGATAGGCTTCCAACGTTTGACGACGAACAGAACCTTCCCTATGTGGTTGCCATTGTCAAAGAAGTCATGCGATGTCGGCCCGCTATTCCCGTTGGTCCGAGCCTTTGATACGCCTGTTCTGTTTCTCGGAACTTACACTTCTCCGCTCAAGGCATCCCCCACCGCTCCACTGAGGATATCATCTATAACGGTTATTTGATTCCGAAGGGCTCGGTCGTGTTCGGGAATATTTGGGCAATACACCTTGATCCTGACCGTTTCGAGAACCCGAAGGAGTTCAATCCTGACAGGTGGCTAAAAGACTCTCAAATCCGATGGGGATCAAGTGGCTCGCTCCAAGCCAGAGACAAGTGAGTTTCGGGTTTATATTGGACCCACGTACTTTACTCATCGATTGTGTCCTGCTTTGTAAAGCTACGCCTTTGGTTGGGGCCGCCGGTTTTGCCTTGGTTCATCTGTCGCGGAGGCCTCGCTTTTCATCATTGTTGCTCAAATTCTATGGGGACTCGATTTACAGGGACCTAAGAATCCTTCGACGGGAGAGGTTCAGTCACTCGATCCATGGGACGAGGAGAACTTCACGACCGGAGCGGTGATGAACGCTGTTCCTTTCAACGTTTCGTTTCAACCGAGGTCTGAGCATCACAGGGAGGTGATTGAACATGGCTTTAACGACGCACAAGAACAGTGGGAGATGTTGGGGCTGAAAAGGGATGAACGGTAAAAGTGTTTCGTGTTATAGTGTAGACAACAGCTCGCTGTAAAGTCTCCGGCTTAGTTAACCTTTATTCCAAGGCATGTCTGTATACCACGCAGTCTATCATCACCCAGAACCTCCACCACCTTTATGAGCCAGGCAAGAGACACTATGATATTCATTGGGAACAGAACGACTCAACGTCAACCTTCAAAACCAACACTTGGATTTCGGTCGAGTTCCGATTTGGAACAGCATTGGTCGAAGTATGGAAATCTATTACTTTCTTCCACTCGGATCATAACCGGATCCGTAAAGACATTCCGTACCACATATCAAGTGCAAACGGTCAAACACCTCTGCAGAGTGACGCAGCGCTCTCGAGATTATTGCTCGAGTCTGACGAGAGCAAATTTACCCGACAACTTGCAAGCCGGCCGAATGACGACAGTACCTCCAGTGAGAAACGATCAAGAAGTGTTCGAGCGAAGAGTATTCGGTACGCAGAACCCATATGACCTTTTTACACCATGGCAACCATCTAACACCTTGGCCTGTACGCTTTCGTCGGGGTGAACTCGTTGTGTATTTCACCAACAGGCAAGCTTTTCTTTCGTGACCATGATTCTGTTTCTGTCACGACGCCCAGCTCACAAGATGCAAGAGTAACTCCGTACTCCGGCACAAGAACCTCCCGTACAAAGTCAAACCCATCAACATTTTTGAGCTCCAGAGAATCGCTCCTGCGCGTGGTGCACCACCTACCATCACACACTATCTTACGCCTATATACAATTCCGTTCATACTGGACTCCAAAATGGAAGGATTTAATCAAACGTAGGCAATCTCGATACGATTCATTCAGATATCCGGGTCGTCATCCTCGCGAGATCAAAAATCCTCTCCAAGATATTCCAATCTGATATTTCTGCTCCAACAACTTCGATAACAACAATCCTGTCCGGCCGTACTTCTTCGAGCAACTCCCATAGGAATCTCAAGAGATGGTTCTCATTTCTATTTCGACATCCAAGGCTTTTGAAGACGCGTTCGGTCGGACAAGGGAGCGGTTCGAGAAGCTCAACCAGGACTTGACGGAGGTGTGCTGTATAAGTAGAAGATTTTTGATGGGAGGTGATAAACCGACCCTCAATGATATTACGCTGTGGCCCTTGTGAATCTTTTGAGGCTGATTTACGGACAGCACTAAGAGTGGAAGGACAATGTCGCGGGTGAATGGACAGGTAGGCCGAGAGGCTGACACTGCGGGCATTTTTCTGTCGAGTAGGACATGTCGTGGTGGTGTCAAGTGGGCCAGGTCCAAGCCAAGTCCCAGCAATGGTTGTTGCACCTTGGGGGGACTTAGAGAATCTTTGTTTAATGGTCCATTTCAGGGTCAGACACACTTGACACCAACACATCATGCCCTACTTGACAGAAAAATGCCCCCAGTGTGAGGAAGTTTTGGTTGTTAGTATTGGGAATTGGTAGTTCATTGTAATTGATTTCGCCTCGTGGCCTTAAAGCGGCATTAGTGACGGTCAGAGTTGACTTGACCGCGCGGTCAAGTGGTCGATCAAAATTTCGAGCAAAAACTCGGTCAAGTCTTGATCGACTTTTGATCGCGTCTTTTTTTGCTCGACTCTGGAGCCGAGCAAACACTCTTGACCGCGATCAAACTGAGGCGATCAAGTTAAACACAGGCCTTTTTACTTTTAATTATTTATTTTTGCCGCCTACAACTGGCATAACATTACCCAAATAGTGTTTTGAGCCTCTCATCAAGTCTATTGCCCCAACTCTAGGTACTCTGATCTATCTGCAGTGTACAAAAAATACACTAAAAATAAGGAACAGAAGTCATACTACACCGAACAACTCAAAACACACACAAGAGACAGCTACACCTGCATCTGAGTTCACAGTGTAAAGTGCTACCATGGTTCTTGGCGTGGTTCTTGGTACCAAAAAAAATCGATTTTGCGAGAAGAGTTTGAGGAATACAGAGGGAGCTGATCAGAGGACGTTCAGAGCTGAACACGATCAAAACAAGATCAAATGAGTTTGAACGAAAACTTGATCTCGTCTTGACCGCGAGTTGACCGCGCGGTCAACTCAACTCTGACCGTCACTATTGATTCCGAAAATTTATCACGTGTACGGCTTTCTCCTCAACTTCCATGTTGCCTGTCAGGACCCACGCAACCTCATTCTAACCCGTGTATCTGACATCTCAGGAGCACTGAAAGTGGCTTGGCCTAGTTCGTGAGTTATCACCAACACTACTGAGGTGGCAGCCTACTCTTTGTTTGATACACTCCAAACACACTCTAGATTTGCTGCAGGTTGACTACAGGTCATTTTTAGATCGAAGAACAACTGAATTGTCGATTACGAGTCACGAATCGACGTTGACTGAACTCCCGTCCCCCCAATGACAGACATCGTAATGCAGTTAGCCTTTTATGGTCGTTCGTAACGAGGAGGATTAGTCTAAATTCACTTCATGCTCGATCATACCCCGTCTTTGCAGCGTATGCATTTATTCGTTCGCCACATTCTCTCATGCATTCAATCGATTTTGTTCTTAAAGCTTGGATCCGCGGGAAATTTTCAGTGAACTGCCATGTCGACGTACCTCCTCTCGATCATTGCTACTGCATGCCTGTTCTTCTATGTTACTTATCAAGCTTTATGGCGCCCTACCAGAAAATCTAACCATCCTCCTGGCCCAACGAAACTCCCAGTGATCGGTAATCTCTTGCAGTTGCCCAAAATGCGCCAATGGGTGAAGGTCAGCTCTATTCTGATTTCTGTCGAAAAACTTGCGACTTATCTAAGATATTAGTTTCGGGAATGGGCACTCGAGTACGGGCCTATCTATCATCTCAAGGCAGGTTCGGACCATCTGGTCGTCCTCAACGCCCCGGAAGCCACCGAAGAGTTGCTCGTCAAGAAAAATAAGATCTTTGCGATCGTATGCCTATGCACGTTGCCTCCGAGGTTTTGAGTGCTGGTCAGCGGATGGTGTTTCTTGCTGGTTCGTCCCCCGAATATAAGGTACGCAGCTGCTAATTGGCTCAGGACTCAATAAAACGTTGGTTCAATTCGGTCAACTCAATCAACATTTCGTACAGTTGATTCGTAAAGAACTGACATCATCACTCGGGCCCTTACCAAGTAGGGAGCACCGAAGTGTTCAGGAATTGGAAGCCACTGTATTTCTATACGACCTCCTACGACATGGGAGTCGCACCGCGATCCTCATGGGAGGGAAAACAAGCGAACAAGAGTTGCTGCACGATCCAGAGTTTCTCGCGCAACATTGGTTCTCACTTGTTCGGCGATTCGTGAGTCATTGGTTTTTCGCGAACTGAAGATTTGATCAATTATCCCTGACATCCATCCGATGTCCGGCGGCCGTTTCAGGCCACAAGTATAGTAATGCTGGTTATGTATGGTGAGCGGGTTGACAGGATCAAGGACAACAAGTCTCTGTTTGTTTTCAGAGCTTAAATAATCCAGGTTGGATATTGAAAAGTCCCACACAGGCACGAAATTTACGAGGTGGTGAACAACTTGACTGATTGCATGCTTCCGGGAGCATTCACGTAAGATACATGCCCCAAGTACCTTCTCGAGCCCCTTCGTGATCCTCAATTTGATTCAGGGCGGACACATTGACCTTCCTCCAAAAACTCCCTGATATATTGTCACCCTGGCGGCTGAAAGCGCAAAAGATGCATCGAAGGTAATTAAAACGTACACTGTGTTAATAACGTGACTGATGGCTACTCCTCAGAGAATTCCATGTATACGGCAGCCTCCTTAACAAGATTCGTGCTGATCATGAGTCGGGCGTCAACCGTCCGGACTGCTTCGTCGAGAGGTACCTCAAAGCACGAGATGGTACAATTGATAGAGACCAAGTCACCTCTGGGCGCGGACTAACATCAGGTGGTAACTGGCTGCGAGATATCCTTCTAGCTTACTCCGCCGGGACGGTTCTGGAGGCTGGATCTGATTCGACAGCAAGCACGATCACATCCTTTGTGCCATTCATGCTTTGGTATCCCCAAGTCCTGGACAAAGTAAGTCACTCTTTGTGATACTTGACTCGTGAATTGTGTCTCACGACTGATCCGCGTATTCTTGTGGGTCCGGTAGGCACGTGAAGAGATTGACAAGATAGTCGGAGCACACAGGCTTCCTACGTTCGAAGACCAGGAGAACCCGCCTTATGTCGTAGCAATCATTAAGGAAGTTTTACGTTGCCGTCCTCCCGTCCCGCTTGGTAAGGGATCCTTCTTTGACTGGCCCTGTTCGAGGCTGAGTTCACCTTCAGGTGTACCGCACCGTTCCACGGAAGATACTACATACAGCGGATACTTCATACCCAAGGGGTCGGTTGTTATTGGCAACATCTGGGCTATTCACCTTGATCCGACATGCTTTCAGAAGCCAAAGGAGTTCAATCCGGATAGGTGGATGGGAGAGCTCCCGATGCGTTGGGGTGGAAGTGGCACAGGCCAAACGAGAGACCAGTGCGTTTTCGGTGTTCAGTTGAACTAATCTTGTTCTCATTAACCTCTATAGTTACGTGTTTGGCTGGGGTCGCCGCTTTTGCATGGGATCTCATATTGCAGAAGCGTCGATTTTCTTTGTCGTCGCGCGTATTCTTTGGGGGCTCGATATGCGAGGTCCAAGGAATCCACGTACGGGAGCTGTGCAACTTCTGGATCCGTGGGATGAGGATAGTTATTCGACTGGGGCGGTGACGAACGCGGTCCCATTCAATGTCGTGTTTGAACCGAGGTCTTCACAACATAAGGAGGGTATTGAAAATGCATTTCAAGATGCACAAGACCGGTGGGAACTTTTGGGGTTGAAGAAAGACGAAAGGTGATGAGGTGTTTGGATTTTTTATGGATTGAGTCAATAGCGATTATCCGGGTTGACTTACTATTGCAAGTACTGGTCAAAAGATTCACAGTACCATGACAATTCCAGAGGGGATACTTACTCACCTGAGTAACGCCGGAATATCAACTTCTATACAATTACAATACTATAAGGGATATCACGAAGAGCTGCTTGAGTGTGAGTGGGTGTCCCATCGTGGGTTTTAGGTGACTCTGGCACTCTAACCGAGAGCCCGTCCTAACGGTTTTCCTTTCCTTACAAACACGGTCGACATCAAGAGATAGTGAAATTCAAATCCATCGAAAGTTATACATCTTTAGCTCTATAGACTTTCGAACTTTGGGATCATAGCACGATCTCAATTGCATTACTATGTTGGTGCTTTCAACTTTCGCTAGGCGTGAAGTCGTTTCTAATAGTCGGTGCAACCCGCCTCTGTTCCAACCTCAACACCCTTCGGGATGTTCTTGGTGTCATAGTTGTACCTAGTGCAAGTCTTGTGAGAATAACAATATCAAAGGTTCGTCGAGAAAGGATACGATACCAGATATAATGACCGCCATGTGGGCTTCCATAGTTGATTCGAATACGGGGTTTATCGCACTATAATTGAACTTTGAGATGAGAGCGAACAACCCAATTTCGAAAAGACTCACCCCTTTTTCGAGGTTACAGGCGTCAGCACCACCGCCAGGAGGGCAGTTGATCAAGTTGGCGGGGTTGCCCGCACGATGCTCGAGGTTGGGGGTCGACGCAGCCTGAACGGCAGCGACGCAAGCGGCGAGAGCGACGAGAGCGGCTTTGAATTGCATGATGGTGATGAAGAAACTAGTCGGTTGCTTCGGTTGCGAGCTGTAATACAGTCACGGAGGTGATGGAGAGCTTTGAGGTGCTTGCCTCTGCTTTTATAGATCATGGAGAATTAACTTACGGCTTTCCTCCCTCCTACAGAGTCAATTTGTGACTGGTGACACGGAGAGCTGCTCCACAAGTCATAGATGCTTTTCCTACTGCACGGTCGGCAAAGGATCAGGTAGAATGGTCTTGGAATTCTGTAGCCATGTAAAAATGACGTGTTCTTCATTTCTTTGTCTCTGAGTGATCTCGGTGTTTCCCCCAATGCTTCGAGGTCAGAATTATTGAGTGTGAGCAACGGTTAAGCCTCGTGGCACTGGAGCAGAAGTCCCACTGACCAGTGTCTCCGTGCTGGCCTTAGTAGATGCCCGCCCTGCTGTGTACCGACTAACTTGGCTTTCGAAGTCCCGAGACCTGCAGTCTGCTGTGGGACTGTGGAGCAACCCAATATAGCCGAACTTAGCTGGTGTCTCCTCTGAGATCGTAGCATTGATAATAAAGTGCACTATGTTGACAGTAGGTACCACACGGTAAAGATTAGTAACTTCGGGTACATGCATGACACCCACTAAGTACACTCACTAAGTACTCATCTGAAAATTCATAGACAGATCAACCGTTATCGTACTATCTACCAAGGATAACACAGTGCTGCCCATCTGTAAGGACGGCATTGCAAAGCAATGTATCATGTTTCAATCAAGAGTAGCGGGAAATATGACGTGCAGGTTTCCACAAACCTGAAGGCTAAGTTGCAGTGGCCACAAGTACCGTGGACCATGAGAGTCGAGGTTTTGGGCAATGACAGGGAGTAGGCAGGGCCGTCGCGGGAGACATGGAGTATCGAAAACTCCATCCAATGTCTGTCGGGAGACTTGATGTTAGATTTCGGCAAAGCTCTCAGCTGGCACTCGGCCTTCTCCGAAGCAAATCACGTGATCTATGGAAAAGGGCCGACTGAAGCCCTCTTCTCACTGCTGGCCAGCCAGGTTTTACGCCCGCAATTAATGGGGTAAAAAGGCTTCGTAAAAAGTATGAATTTGCGACCAAATTCACGGGCGTCGAAACCAGTTTCTTGAGCACGCAAAACAGCCAAGAAAAAGGTAACTTTTTCTGAGCGAAAAACGTGGTGTTTTTCTTGATTGTCGCCTCTTTGCGCCCGTAAAAACGCTTCCGAGATTTATCCGGGATGGCAGTTTTGCGCTCGTAAAAATCTCTTTTTGCCTCGTGTATTTCGTGTGTTTTTGCGCGCTCAAAAATATCGACGCCGGTGAATTTAGCTGCAGAACCCAGTTGTTTTACGAAGCCTTTTACCTTGCTAATTACGGTCATAAAATTCTGGTTGGGCAGCAATGTCTGTGACTGCTTAGGCCCAAGTGTGGGGTTAATATGCTCCATGAACAATGTATTGATTGTTCAGCCACTCCTATCATTTTGCCACCTTATTGCAGTTTACACTATTCACACTCATACGTCCTTGAAGGGGGAAGACGTCAGGATTCCGTGTTCTCATGACTAGTTTCCACCTTTTTCCGCCTCTAACCTTTGTCTCTTCCTCAGTATTCTCGCGACCTCTCAGTCTCGATAAGAGTTCTCTGGTCACCGTCACGCGGCACAGAGTTCTCACATGGGAACAATGGCATAATCGGGCGCTTTGGAACTTTTTGGCGGACCGGCCCACCATGGCCAGATATTTTCAACCAGGAAGACTACTTAGAACGGTCTAAAAATATTGGGAAAACTTTGGTAGATTGCTCTTACACTGTAGTATCTGGTCTTACCACGAAAGTGCTCGATCTGTGTCAAGATGGGTTCCGCGCATCAACAAAACCAGTCGACTGGTGCCCCACGCCACAATAGACAGTTTGCGCAAAACGGCCATGGCTGAAAATTACAGCTGTCCCAATAATTGTAGAAAGTTTTGCGGTTTCTCATGCTCAGGATTTTTGTTTAGTGAACAAACAGAATATGACTCAATTTGGTATGGTCACGGTACTAGCTAGATGTTAGGCCCCACCAGCACCCATGGAGCTCATTCAGTTTGCATTCAGTAGGGGATCACATTGTGTTTGTACGCTAAACAAAGATTCTGAACACGAAAAAACGCAAAACTTTCTACAATTATTGGGACAGCTGTACGTTGCGCAGAACAGCCGTAGCCGTAATCGGCATTGCGCAGTTTCTCCACCAAAAAGCTCCACACTGGCTGTAAAATTTCGGCCATGGCTCAAAATCGGCTTCTTCTTCGGCTTGTGGGGCAGGTGGAGCGCAACGCCAATCACGGCCATGGCACAGCCTCTCATGGCCGTTTTGCGCAAACTGTCTAATTTCTCACGCGCTGGTGCCCCGCAAGCTGTCCAATATGTCTTCAACCTCTCTACGCTGGCATTAACACTGGATTCTAGTGTCACATTTCGCGCTCTGGAACTTCGGTATTTGATAGCAAATACGACGACGGTGAGTACAACCAAGGCGAGAGCTAAACATGCGATCAAGGGGCTGGAGCGCCCTGTGATTGTGATCGCTCGCGGGCTTGCTATGGAACTGGCTTATAGATGTGATTTTCCGATATCATTAACACTGCCGGGGTCATGATACAGAACATACAGATCAAGGGAGGAGAAAAGCGGGTTTAAAAACTGAATGCTTATATAGACGGTGAGGTTGAGATACAAATTGAGCTCTAAGAGCGAAAGAGAATGACAACAGTGAGGGAAAGCCGCCTACGCCCTTCAGATGCCTTTCTGTGCCCCTAGGTCTGATTGAGATCCCCCAATATCTACGCTTCCTTGAGTCCTGGGGGTGTTGAATCGTCGAAGCTCCACGACACCGTGGGAGCGGTGGCCTTGTGCTTGAGGGAGCTCTGTATCCCTCATGATGGTTTCCTTGTATGACTTTTCATCATGAATGGCAACTCCGAGCGATACCCGCACAACAATCAGAGTGGACGCAATTCCCTTCGAGAAATAGAATTGAGTGTGGACAGCTGGACTAGGAGGCTGATAAAAAGCTGAAGTGCGCACCATAATGGTCACAAGGGAGTCAAAGACCGCGTCTGCAATTAGTCGTGATACTTCAAGGTCCATGGATGGTTTAATGTCCATGGATGACATCACACAGGCAGCGTATATGCTAAGTGCAATGGGATATATCAAGCCCGATTCCAATCTGTCCAAGCAAGGAAGTCATGAGGAGAAGTATAGAACATCAAATATTCTTACGTGGCTGAGATGGTAGTCCTGTATACCTTCGGGACTGATGTACGGACCGGAAGGTACTTCCCTACTCGATAGGCAACAAAAAAGATTCTCCCCGCTATACCACTGGGATAAATAACCTTTTGTTTGAGATTCCGAATGTGCCCACCAATCAATAGAGTCAATAGTAGATTACCAGCGAGGGCAACCAATGTAAAGATAGCGAGCGAAATGTCGAAGGTATCTGAATACCCACTCACGTGACCAAGAATCGCTATGACGAGACCCCACGCTGAACTCCAGTCAGTATATATGATGGTGTGCGGAGCCTGAAGTAGCAGCATACCGTCAGCCGCGAAAGCGATCAGACCTGGGATAACCAGAAGCTTGATTCTTCTTCGCCCCCATACAAGATGGCAACGCCAAGTCTACCAGACCTCTACTTAGCACAGATTGTTGCATGAGTCGTTGAAACTCACCAGAAGGATGTCTGTCAAGCAACTTAAATTCAGTGACCATTGCGTGATAACAATTAGCGAGCCAGCCATAATCCGAGTGAAAGGAGCCCACTTTGCAAGGATCGTGATGGTAATCAGGGCAGTCTTGCAAAGAACGAGACTAACGGTGGTCGAGGTCAACAAACTATTCGAAGAAAGTAAATAGGGCCTAGTTACCTAGCTTCTGAGTAAAGACTACTGAAAGGTCCGGGTGGATTCAATCGTCCCTCCATTTCATAAATAGCACTTTTGAATCCGATCCCAATGGTGGCGGCAATGTAGAGTGCTGTGGTCAGTCCCACATTCATCCGGTAGCTGTTCCGCTTGCGCGTGACAAGGATATGTATGCACAAGGCGTATAAAACCGTGTATATGCCTTCGGGAAGGTATTCGAGTTGAGCGAAACCTTGGGGAGGAATTTCATGGAACTGGGCTCACCATAGAGAAATAGATCGACCTGGAGTTTGTCAAAGTTAATCCGCTCAATAAACATGGTAGCAGACAACGTACGGCAATCAGGACGTGGGGGCTTGTAACATGAATGAAACAATCTTTTGGAGTCTCCCAAAGACACTTCATCTGTTTGAGTAGATCAAAGGCGATTGAGTAGATACTGGAGGATAGAATTAGAATATCGCTGAGGGAGCGATTGATATAGTTCGACAGCTTCCATCACGTGTTTTAGTCGATCTACATAACATTGCCCTCAGCGGCGGTGCTGGCCGACGACTACCGTTTTGACCGGATGTTCTAATCCATCATGACTCTTGTGAGCAAGGGGCCGCCGATTGGAATTGTGGACATAAGTAGCACTGGGTGCAGGATTGCATACGTTTCCAGAGATATGCGAGACTGATGCTGAGCTTTATGTGGGGAGATCTTAGCATAAGTGGCGAAACTAAAGGCAAGAGTATTTCAATACCAAAAATGGACAGAAACGGGATAGAAGGGCCAGGTTAAAACTTTCTATCAAATTTCTTTCTCATAAGGACCAAATTTGGTTCAAATATTTCTCGCGTGGGTCACGAGAATCATGGTAAATTCTCCTCGCATAAGTTTTCCCATAAATCTTGAATTTCTCCCTGAACTCATGGGTTCGTGCACCCAGTGTAGGTATGGTCGCATGAACTGGCGGTAGAAAATGATATTTGCCCTCTTGCTGACAGCGGCACAGCCCCACGTTTTGATCTCATTGTCGACTTCCAAATTCCGTCCCCTCTTCATGTCGCCTCATGTTCTACAATATATTTTCTACGTGCTCCCTAAAATCAATGACCATTGGAAAACCCTTTTCAGTTATTAACATCCATAAGGCTACAAAGTCAAGCACGATGCCGTCACTACTCGATGAAGGAGAAAGAGATTTTTACGCCACGGATGTCGAGATCATGGTCGGGTTGTCACAGCTCAGTGTACTACCTTCGGCAGCAACAACACTCAATTCTCATCATACAAAGATAATTTCGGTATGGATTTATAGGTTTGAAAGCCCACCAGAGTCAGTGGGCTATATTTTATTCATGATGATTGGTGTTTTCACGAAGGCATCTATGTCTATTCAGTCAAGTGGTGGAGGCTGTGAGGGGGTCCCCCCCTCTGCTGTTAATGTCCACGATTCCAATCAATGGCTTGCTGTAGGGGTGTCACTACACCCGTGATCATCATGGAGTACCGAAGACAGTTGGGAACATAGATCTAATCAACCCACAACAGAACCTGATGAGAAAGAGGGACATGTGTGATGCGTGTATCGATACCCCGAGCTTCTCGGGTACTTACTGGGTTTTGCATAATAGCGTGAACATGCGAAGAACAAATTTCACCTTACGTGACCTGGTCCAACACCTCCAGCTGCTGTGGCAACACGAAACTTTGTCCTCCGACGGGATCCCACAATGCTTTGACCTTCTCTGACTGGAATGTGTACCATTGAAGCCCGCAGGTCGATCATTTACCCTCCTTTGGGATGTCTCAGCTGGTTCAGGCTTGCCTGGAGTGAGTATTGTAGATGGAAGTCAAAAAGCTTGCTCAAAGCTCAATCTTGCAGGCCTCTCAAACCAACATACTGCCCCACGAGCAGTATGAGCGCTCCGAGGAGCCCAACGTGAAATTGAAATATCGCGTGTTCACGCTATTATGCAAAACCCAGTAGCGGTGAGCCCACGTCGCCAATCATGCATCAGTCCACTGCAGTGTCGGTTCGAGAAAACGAGCAATGGCGACCCAAGTCTCTACTTCCAAAGCTGTATTCATTCGTGAGGAGTGAGGAGCCTGAACGAGCGAACTAAAAGCGACTGGAACCGCACCAAAGCAGAGACTGGTTAATGACGATCCCAAGTCTCATAACATACCAGTACAAGGCGACATCTTTATAACCTCGATGCTGGGAAACGGGCAAGTGATTCGAATCAATGCTGCGGGCTCCTCCACAGGAAGCCTGAGATGTAAGTTGAACTCAATGATGTGCCCAAATGTGGATGCAAAAATGATATTTCTCCCGCTATTTTGTCCGTTGTTGCAGCCTACAGCATCTTGAATCCCTTGAAGACGACGCCCAGTCACCTTAGCATTGGAATCTTGTGCTCGAGTTCCAAGGCGATCGGGTTGATAATCTCGTCTCAGCGCAAATCCCGGGGCTCTTTTCCACCATTAGGGTCGAGGAGGACGAGTTCTTTGAATTACTGTTTGAGCTCGAGTGTTTGAGATCCTCCATGTGTTGAGGTATCGTTGTATATCTGGAATCCAAGGAAGATCCGAATCGGAGGGTCGACGACGTGGTATCAAGTTTGACAACCCAGAATAGCCGTGGCAGCATCTGTGTAGCCATGACCGACAGACGAGAGAACATTGAAGAAAGTGACTTTCGCAGTTGTCAATGACCAGCTTGACTAGCTCGAAGGCCACTTTGCAGTCGAGGTCTGAGCGATTCGGGAACATGGTGGTTAAGGGTCAAGAGGTGATGCCGGCCTCTCATGTGATTGGCCTTAAAATCCGGAAGTTCGGTGGTTATTCGGCGGACCCTCTTTGGCAGTAGCAATGTTTTTTTGAATATTTTAGTAGCTCTAATTGCGCCTGTAAACGAAAGAGAATCCCGGGGAGCAAGCTAGTAGTCCAAGTATTGTTCATGCTCCCGAAAGCATGGGTAGTGGAGATATCGGCAATTGACCTCACCGTTCTTCACGTTGCCTTTGTGGGAATCTTGGCCGTTTGTCTGAGGCTGCGAGGCATCGCAAGTATGGACGTTGAATTAGCGACATGTAATGGCTAAGGAGCGGACTCAGCGACTATGCTGACTGGTGCACAGCCCTCAACTCGCTTTTGACCATTGAAAAGTGGTATTGTGATTATCTTTTGATTGAACCCATCAAAGTTCAACCCTTTGGCGTATAGAGATGCAATCCTAACGTTGAGGTTTGTGTAGGAGCATTTACCCGCCTCGGAGATGTGTATCCAACGGAGTGAGTATGGAACCGACCGGAAATGCCGCAAGGCCAAATACGCGATCGGGGTGTTTGAGAGATACAACCAAGTCTAGTAGCCAAGAAGACCAAGTCACAGGCTCCCTCTCAATTAGGAGACACCATATACGAAGTGTGAGAGTCTGAAAATAGTGAGACGGGCCCTTTTCCGTTGTCTCAGTTATCCCGTAGTCAATTAGATATAGTAGTACCGAGAAGAGAAGGTGTTACAAGGTGCTCGTCTTGACGACGCTGGCCGAATGAGGAGGTTCTCAAGAGAGGCTCTCGCAAGATCTTGACCCATTTGGCAATTGACGGCTTCCAATTGCTTTGAATCTAGGATTGTGCTGCTTCCGTGAGCATGTGGTCGAGTCGTATCGTTGTCTTTGGGCTCAAAAGGCAACGTGAGTGACGGTTGCATGCGGGGCTGCTCCTCTAGAACGTCGATTGTGATTCGTGGCGAGAAAAAGAGTCAGAATTCTTTAGGACCGTGATCGCGGCTAGGATTGTCACTCACCTCGTCTGCAGAGATAAAAGTAAAAATTAGACGGTCGTAGCTCGAAACCAAGGCATGTGTGGTAATAAACACATGATCCATGTATACGATTCACAGCACGTGAACTATTCAGGTCACGTCTAGCTCGGCATCGAGAATTCAACGAGTAGGAAGATAATTATAGCTATGACAATACAATGTGGTGCTTGAGGCATCAATGCGAGCTAGTAGTTTGGAATAAAATGTAACCATCATTCCTTAAAATAGAGCACTGTTAAATGCTGCAGGTCTCTTCTTTCTCCACTTGAACTTCCGCTGGGATGTTACCCACCGTGTAAAGGGGCTCTCACCGTTACGCCTTACTCGCGCGGGTACAGTAAGCTAGACCAGGGTTTATTTAGACCACAGGTAGATACGTACTCGGAGAGTAGATAGGCGGCGTAGTGAAAGTAAAAGATAAAGAGGTAATTAGACTCCGTCGCACTTATATACCCAGAAGCGTGAGAACATAGTGAATGTGTAATAATTTCCGTTACACTCTCCCCCACAAGATCCTAGTATGGGATATTAAATAAAGTCGTAAGAGGATACCAAATGCTCAGTCTCCCGAATTAGTACCGTTACGCATAACCGCATCATTCTGGGGATCCTGATTAGCACCTATGCCATCCAACTGAGATGAAGGTGCATCAGACTCTCCCTCGACGGTAAGTGACTCGAACCCGAGATCGTCAAACCCATCCGGATATTTTACCTTCCGGGATAGCTTATAGCTCGACGTTATGACCTTAGCTTCTCGGAGAAGAGCGAGCTGTGCTCGGCGTCGCCGAAACTCGATAATCCCTTCGTTGGAAGGCCAATCCTCCGGAACGCGCTGAATGGCATTCGCATCAGGAGGGGTTATGGGATAGAACAGGGCACGAAAGCGTGCCTCGTTCAATACGGTAGAGTATTGAGACTTGACGACGGATGTGTTCGATGTCATGTGTAGCTGATCAATACAGAACTGCCATCCGAAACGAATAGTAGAGTTGGCGGTGGAGATGGATATTCCACAGCTAGCGAAATGTCTAGCCATGAATTCGAGGTCATAAGGAGGGCCTCCGATGGGCTTCGCGAGTCGAATTGTAGAACAGATAGAGAGGTTATACTTCGTTAGAAGTTCCTCATACAACCCGGCCTTGGTGATAAAGGAGATGAACGTGAGTCGAAAAGCATCAAATCCTTCTCGGGACTTGCCGGTGCGAGGCGGCGTAAGTTCATTGAGTATCCGGCTAGCCCGAATGGTTTCGATGTCGAATATCCCGCAATCAAGCATGAATAGCCCAATGAGAGAGGGGGCATCGCCATGAACGAAGTAGTAGTGGCCCCACAGCGTCCACTTGTTGCGATCAGCAGTCTCGGGAGCAGAAACAGGGGGTAATACACACGGAGTACTCCAGTCGGTGGGTACCCCATGAATACGGAAGGTAGAATGAACTAGGAATTTCGAAGATTCGGCCCAGGAAGGATGCAACGCTGGCATCTGCCCGAGTATCACCTTCTCTTCTCCATAGAAAGGGTCGATGTTGGGTGCATACTCGGTGCCTTGATCGAGATATTCCGCAAGAGTGAACGCGAAACGAAGACGAAGTAAATCCCCAACGTTGCCTTTTATCGCGGAACGGGAGATTAGAGCATTGATCTCTGCCCGAGTGGTAGGAATGGCTTGGAGACCAATGGGTTCTCCAGGAGGGAAGACAGTAGGGGTTGGAACCGTGTTGGTAGCAAGGCATTGGTCAACGTAAGCGGAGGTTTTACCAAGGCCATCGTACTCGTCCCAATTAATGGTAACGAGAGATGTGTCGCGTCCCGGTCAAAATCCAGAATGCTCTAACGTGGTCCAGGAAGCGGCCTGATTCGGAAACGGGATCCGAAGTCTTCCCCAATCTAGAGATAGGGAGGTAGAGGTGGATATCCCCACGATGCGTGGAGTAGGCTGCGAGACAGTGGGTCCCGCAACGATGTTGGCCCGACGAGACAGGACTCGGTCATCAGGCCTGCGATAAGGGGTCAAACGAGGACGGAAGGGAATAGTAGATTCCCGTCGGCTACGTTCAGCCGCTTCCCGATAGGCGGTCATGTCGACAATGAGTTTCGACTTCTCTTCAAGGACCGTGTTATATTTGTCCTGAAGAGTTTTGATTTGCTCGGTGTGGGTAGCCGTCAACGTGTTGATCTTCTCCTCGTGTTCTGCGGTTACGGCCTGCAGTTTTGCCTCGAGGGTGCTGACCTTGACTTTGGCACGTTGGGCTGATTCCTTATATGGCCGAGCAACGTCATCCTCGATGTTCTTCAAGGCGGTAGCCAACGTTGGATCACCAGCCTGTTTGGCAGTGACGAGGTGACCAAGTAGGTCGGGGCAACCGTGAATATCACGGTGGATGTGAGATACGATCCGGTATTCGGGATGTGCAACCCAATTTCCGGGGTCCTAATCAATCATGAGAGTGAGGTCATGAATGAAAAGAGAATAACGCACCGAACGGTCCGTTCTATCTACATCCATGCTGGTTGTAGGTCTAATCATCATCCCTGGATGCTGCATCATACCCGGGGGTTGTTGGTACATCCAAGGTGGTGGGAACATCGACGAATTGAACTGAGTGTACTGTGCCGGGTTCCAGGGGCTACCTTGAGTAAACCCAGTGAATTGTTGATTCTGATTGAATAGATTCGAATTTGAATTCGCATTGAGAGGTGCGGTCTCCCCCACTAAATCCATCCATGGATTAATAAATTACAGAATGAAAACCGAATCATTCAGTACTCACTAGCAGTATTCATAGGGAATGGTGTCCCCAAAGGCTGCTGGTTGACGTCATTTTCGAAATCCATCTCAATGGGAGGTGAAAGGAGTAAAGAACGATGTGCAATTTGCTCAACCTCCGACTTATAAACCTACTTTCCTAATCAGGGGTAACGACAATTGTGCCGCAGTTAACCCTTTTTAGGTTTCCCACGAGGCAGATCCTGCCAGCGAGAGACTCCCATCAACGTATAATACTCGTCGAGGGCCTTTAGCCTATTAACCGTGGAGTATGGCTCCCAAGTTATGTCTCCCAAGGTCCAGTAGGTGCGAAACTGGGGTTTCCCTTTCACAAACCTATGATCCTGGATGGAATCAACGAATTCCTCAGACTCAGGAGGAGCTCCAAAATCATAGGGCTCCGCCTTGGATCTATCCGGAAACAGAATGGGGTCTGTCTCATGATAAGGTTTAAGCAGACTAACGTGAAACACGTCATGAATCCCGCGGTTGATCAATTCCTCCGGTAGGTCCAGAGTGTAAACCGACGACTCTGGTTTGGCATCCAATACCGAGTAAGGACCAACATATTTGGGTAGCAACTTGGTTGCTCTTCCTTTTGGCAAGTTTAAATTTCGAGTGGAAAGGTACACTTTCGACCCGACTTTGATATCAGGTTCCGGACTCCGGCGATTGTTCGCGTTATGAGTCTGGAAAACACGCGCAGCAATGATAGCGTCGTGTGCATCAAACAAATTTTGCATTGCTTGAATTCCAAAAGCTCGGATACCAGGGGGTAAGTTCTTCTCGTTCTTTACTTCAAATAGCATCGACGGGATAAACCCGTAGTTCAATTCAAAAGGCGCAAAACCCGTGGTTTCACTGACACTTGAATTGATGGCAAACTCCGTATAGGGGAGTTTTATTAGCCAGTCTCGTTGATCTGGCCTAACAGTGGTCCGAAGAATTTGCACTATGTTACGATTAGCGCGTTCAGTCTTCCCATCAGTTTGCGGGTGAAAAGACGTGGACATCAAGAGCTTCGATCCCAATAAGCGATGAAGCTCCTTCCACCAAACAGAGGTAAATTTCGGGTCTCTGTCTGATACTATCGAACTCGGTAAGCCGTGCAATTTTACGATGTCCTTCATGTATAATAATGAAAGATCAGTTGCCGTATTACTGGTATGACATGGCAACAGGTGAACTTGTGATGTGAGTCTACAGACTATCACCCACACGTAGTTCATCACTTTAACTTCAGGGAATGGACCTATGAAGTCCATTGCTATAGATTCCCACGGTCGTGTAGGAATTGGTAGAGGATGTAACTTTCCTGCGGGTGCGCGAGGAATTGTTTTGGACTGAATACACGGTTGACACGATCTACAGAACTTGTCAACCATCGTGAACAATCCCGGCCACCAGTAAGAGTGGCGGATGTAAGTTGCTGTACGTTGCGGGCCATAGTGCCCAACAACCTGGTGAGCAGTATCAAGTATCAGTCCCCGAAGAGATTTAACACCTGCTTTAGATTTAGGTACACATAACACACGTTTACCAGCATGGTTCTTGGTCCACACAAGTTCATTCTCGACTTCAAATCCCGGATGATCATCCGGTTTCTCGAGGATCCTTCTCAGAAGTGGATCTTCAGATGTATTGGTCTGAAGGTTGGTAATGAAACTTTGATCTGACTCAAAGCGAGTAGTCAGACTGGGTCCTTCGACTAGCGAGTCGTAGACTGTAGGATTGAAGTCCGGTAAGGGTACCGAGTCCTTTTCAGATGGTTCACGTGCAAATTCCAACTCTTCAGCCTCAATTTCTCGGGGTTCCCGATTATCTTTGGCTTCCCGTCGGGCAAGAATTTGCTCGACTAGACCGAAAACTTCCTTTTGACGATCAGAAGGTAAGTCTTCAGCCAGCTTATCAATACGAATATCCGCATTGACATAGTCATGAGGTTTTTGGACCTCGTTCTCAGTGTCTGACTCGTAATATCGGGACAGAATGTCTGCAACCCGGTTTGTGATTCCTTTTACGTAGGTAATTGTCAAATCAAATCGTGCTAGATATTCCATCCAGCGCATCTGTCTGGCTGACAGTTTCTTTTGCGTGTGGAAGAATTCCAACGCCTGATGGTCAGTCACAACATTTACTTTGTAACCTATCAGTTTATCCTCCCACTTCAGGAGGGCTTCGAGAATAGCCAACGTCTCGAGCTCGAAGACTCGATAGTTCCGTTGGGCATGAGTGAATTTTTTAGACATGAAGCCTGCGGGGCGACACGTCTGCCAAGTAGGTCCTTGGCCATACATGGCGCCAATACCAGATACTGACGCGTCGCAAATCACCCAGATTGGGTCTGGGTTCCGAGGGTCAATCGGTTTCAGTACTGGCGTCTTGCAACACAAGTTTTTGATATGTTGGAAGCAAACATCATGTATTGGTCGCCAGAAAAAGGGCTGACCATTACTCGACATATCTGATAGCGGAGTTGTGTATGACGAGATATCAGGAAGGTAGGGGGCAATATAATTTACTATACCCAGGAACTTTTGAATGTCATTATAGTCCCTGGGTGTTCTCCAGTCACGAATCTTGCTGAGCTTATCGCTATCAGCATGCAATCCCATGTCATCAATGACATGACCAAGGCAGTCCATGACCGCTGCATACAGTTCAACTTTACTTGATTTGAGGTATAAGTGCTGTTCTCGCAGTTTGTCAAATACCATTCCCAAATGTTTCTCATGGTCCTCAATTGTATCACTGAAGACAAAGATGTCATCTAGGTAAACATGCATGAAAATTCCGATGTAGTCCCGGAATATAGTGTTCATCAACCTCTGAAAGGTAGAAGGTGCGTTTGTATCCCCTTGTTGCATTACATGGCTAACAAAGGTACCGTTCACTGTGGAAAACGCCGTTTTGACAACATCCTCAGCAACTATTCTCACTTGCTCGTAAGCATCGGACAAGTCGATTTTGGATCTAAACTTTGCACTAGCAGTTTGCATTCTAACGCGATCCTGATCCGGAAGGGGCGTGACATCTCGAATGGTGTTCGCATTTCTCTCCCGACAATCAACAGTGGTACGTAGACCTCCATCTTTCTTTGCTATGCACAACATAGGTGAGGCAGAACTTACAGCTCGCGGTTTCCACCATCCGGCACGTGTATAGCGAGCTATCTTCTCGGTTAGAACTCCCCGAACCGAATCAGGACACCGAGGAGTGTAAGTTTTGTACTTTTTATCTGGGTCAACCAAAGGGATAGTGTGGTTGACCTCTCGATACGGTGGTAGCCTTTCAGGTACACCACTCATGATGTCTTTGCAGGCATCCAGCCATTGGTGTTTCAAACGAGGTATGTCTTCCTCTGTGTATTTCTCCCCACTGATAGTTTCAGCAACTTCAATCCGGGACTGAAAAAGCTCCGCGCTCGCATTGAACGCTTCCAAAACGGGAGTTTTAGCGCCAGCGCCATTAGGAGCTGCCGTTGTGATCCCATTCTGTATATTGAATTCTCTTACAAGTTCTTCAACTTCATGTAAGTCACCATTAAGACTCTTGTCCTCATAGCTTTTATTACTGACTTGCTCCATCAGAGCAATCATGTCTTCCACTGTGATGGAGTCATCCGGTCCCATGAGAACCGGTAAGTGTCTATTTAGCTTACTTTCCATTCTTTCATTGTCATCTACCACCTCCGCAATGGTGGTAGTGTATCTTGTCCACGGTGGTTCCACCTCGTTGGACTTATGACCATCATATAGTCATTTAGATATCGGGCGCTTTCCGATATCAATTTCTTTGCCATCCGGAATCTCATATTTTGTTGAGACTCTTTTAGCATTTCGACGAGCGAGTTCCCGCAATTCCTCCCCCTCAGAAAGAGAGGGTATGGGTGAGCCTTTGACCCGAATGCTATCGTCTTCAAAATGCAACGAAATACCGTGCTTTCTCATGAACACAGTGCCGACGACCGCATCGTAACGGTCCACATTGGCAATGTCAAAGTAGGACTTTGATTCAGCTGATGCCAACTTGTAGGATGCATAACAGCCATGATTAATTTTCGAACGGCTACCCTTCGTTCCTAATTGCAAAGTAACGGGGTTTTCCAGTTGGAACACACGTAACTTTGCGAGTTTCGCAAAGTCTGGACTAACGGCATCAGCGGTACTACCACTGTCAAAAAGCACGAAGGCTTTCAATCCATTGATCTCAATAAACGCCGCTAGGCATCTATTTTGCTCAATGGTGCGCTTTGGGCGTTTACCCATGTGCGGGATGCGGATTTTTGTTGGTTTCAACGTAGGTTCAACCCCATCCTTGGATACCTTCATAGTACGCAAGTATTCTGTGAATTCTAACTGATCACACTCGTCGTAGTCCACGCTGAATTCGTCTCCCGTATCAGAATCATCTGAAACTGGGACCTCAGTCATGAAATTCAGTCTCTCATACTCTTCGTCTATCATGAATCCAAAGTGTTCCTCGGGTCCACTTGAATATTGGGAACCTCCCCAAGGGTCGGATTCATCTCCAGAGTTGTTGTTATCAGAGCCCGAATCCGAACCCATGGCCGCCATAGCTTCATTAACATTTGCGTCAGAAGCATGGTCATCTAAAGTGTCTTTTTCATTGTCCGATACCTCAACCATATGGTATAGACGTCCACCAGGCTTGCCTTTCGAATCTACCATTCGGTAGAACCGATTGGTAGGTTTATTCCCATCCTGTTGCTTATCATTAGCCTTGCCATTGTTGGCAAATCCTTTACGGTCGTTATCCCGTGCTGGAAAGCGGTTGCCATCCCGAGGAGAATAACGATTACCACCCCGAGGAGGGTAGCGTTCATTCTTACGTGGATGCGCATCAACCTGATATCGACGTCCATCAACCTTTTGGAGTCGTTTAGGCGAAGGAGAGCGTGGTTTCTCCTTTTCCTTGTTTTTCTTTCTATCCCGAGATTTGGAACGAGAACGACGCCTACGTGCGCGCTTGTTTTCCTCTTTCAGTCTTGATAGATATTTTTTAGCATTGAAACTACGTTCACAGGTCAACGCAGCGTGCATGATCTCATTCACCGTGGAAGATTCCGCAGATACTCCGTGGATTGAGGTCATATCATCACCCATAGACTCTGGGAGCTTCAACAGCAACTGCTGTTTGAAGGTATAAGGATCAGGCGGGCTCGGCATGCATTTGGCATAACGAACCATGGCACTAAAGACGCCTTTGACGCCGCCGGTGGCAGAATATCTAACATCTTTGAGTTTCTCACCCACATGGGAGAGAGATGCATCGTGAATAAATCTCCGATATAGTCCACTGATGACTTCCATAAAGGACATCCGAGCAAGGTATGGAGCACGTCTATCAAACGTATCCGGAGTTGCTTCAACGTAGTCTGCAAACCAGACTGCACTATTACCCTTCAATAGTGTACCTACAACATTCGTACGTTGCAAGTCAACCGAGGTTAGTACCCAGTCATTCAGTGATTTACTCCATCGTCTCTCAGGGCCCACCATTCCAGCTATTGCTAGCCAGCGAACTAGGGTTCTGACCCATTCGTCAAATGCAACATAATCGTTACTATCCCCATGATAATAATCAGGTCTAGGAATAGATTGCAACAAATTTTTACGGAGATTTGATGCTGTTTTCTCTGCGACTTTAGCACCCAATAATTGATAAATTATCAAGTCCTCAAAGCGTTGAAACGCTCCTCTCAGAAGTTCAACCTCTGAGCGTGGTTTTGGATCATATATGAAAACCTCTTTCTCACTGAATGTGGCATCAACAGAGGTGTATCGTGTTTGACCGAATACAGCTGGTGCATCCATATTCGGTGTTGATTCAGACTGTTTGATCTGCTTTCCCCGACGTCCATAGCTGCGAAATTCGTTACCATTTCCGTCATCTGAATCTGTTCTATCAGGATCCGAATCGGTGCCCTCATCATGTGAATCACCGCCATCTGGCGGTCCAGGAGGTCCTGGAGGACCCCCACCGGCACCTTGTTGTGCCTTTAGTTGACGTGAGTCCCTATTGGGTACCCGATCAGGAGGAGATTTTGAGTCCTTGTCAGGCTCGCTCTCGGGTTCCGAATCAGACGGTTCTCCCAGATCTTCTGGAAGCCGAGAATGATCTTCCTTGCGAAAGCGATGAGAATATCCCATCCTTGCATGAACGTGGTCGTACGGGCCAAATGGCTCGACATATTCATCTCGTACAATTCTCAAGTCTTCCGGACTCAAATACGCGGGTAGTCACTCGAGTAAAATTGATTTCTCTCAATTACAATGGCTTGTTCGGGTATGTTGGTAGTGCTAAACTGAGAAAGGTCTCTGTTCCTAACCAACTGGAGTATATACATTCTCCGAATTCTATCATAGAATCCAGTAATTGATTCTTCCGCAGTTGAAACTGACGGTTGCCTTTCCTGAGTTTCAGATCTCCTCTCAGGAGCATCTGTCAGACGTACTGGAGCCGTTCTGGGAGTTGTATCTCCTTGAGAACTCGTCATCCGCACACTTCGGGTATGCGAGCTTCCAAATGGATTGGGAATAATCGGACTACTACTACTCTGATACATCGGAGTGGTAGAGGATCCTTGTACGGGCGTACTATAAAGAGTTCTGTCCCGGGAATTTGGCCTCCTTTCCGGTAACCATTTCTTCCGAGTCGGATCTCTCCACGACCTGTCCAAATCTGACACAAAACCGTGATCAGAACCCGATGGTTGCCCAAAGAGTGAAGTGTCAGTCGATGGTGACATCGAAAACAACCCACCTGGTTGCCCAGGTCCCGTAGTAAGCGATATGGGTGTGCTACTCGCCTCTAATTCAGTGGTTGCATTACTGAATATACCCGTAGCCGGAGCTACTGGTGAATCGATTGGCGTGGGGTCGACTAAAGTTCCTCCCGGCGCCAAGGTTGCAGATATTGACTGCGGGCTAGCAGAAGTGTGCGATGAGGATGGGTTCGGTGTCGACTGAGGAATAGTAGGCAGAGATGGTCGCCGGCTAGATGAGCCCCCAGCAGTAGAACCCGTGTAGGTAGGTATCCTGGAAGGTCCAGGCTCGAAGGTAGATGAGACCCGTTCGGGAGCCTTGCCCTTCGAAGTCTTCGTAGTAGCGGTAGAGATCATCTCGGTGCTATGAGACAACCTCGAGGTACAAATCTGTGGTATAATACTGTGAGCTTAAAAAAGTGTAAAGGGGCTCTCACCGTTACGCCTTACTCGCGCGGGTACAGTAAGCTAGACCAGGGTTTATTTAGACCACAGGTAGATACGTACTCGGAGAGTAGATAGGCGGCGTAGTGAAAGTAAAAGATAAAGAGGTAATTAGACTCCGTCGCACTTATATACCCAGAAGCGTGAGAACATAGTGAATGTGTAATAATTTCCGTTACACACCGCGTTGTTGTACCTAATAGAGTACTCGTCAGTACTGCCGCACAATCTACTGGCGGATACGAACCAGATAGGATGCCCTCCCTGCGGACTTGCATAGGTAATTCGAACGCGATTGCACTGGTAAGGTTCAGAATCAGTCAAAATCTACATCAGAAATCTGAGCCATAAATCCTCAAACTCACGGGAACCTCGAGTTTACAAGACTCAGCGCCACCGTTTGGAGGGCAGTTGATCAAGTTTGCTGGGTTGGCTGGATCAGCGATAGCATCGGCAGAAGCGGTAACGGTGGCAGTGAGAGCTACGAGAGATACGGCGATGAATTGCATGATGTAGATTGTAGTTTGGATTGCTGGTTTGGGAGAAGAAGTTGTGTGAATGAGGCGGGCCAGTGAGCTGCTTTTATACATTTGTATCGAGAAACTTCAGGTCTTTTCAAGCCGACTCCGTATCAGCTACGAACCGCGGCGGCTACAATCAAGTCGACGCATAATTCGTACTCCTAATTGTTTTCTATAAAATGACGAGCCTCGATCCCTTTTCTCAATATTGAAGTCGGACTCTCCGCCGTTTCACCGTCCAAAAGTTATGGATGCGGGTAAACGAAGGTATCAAAGCGAGGTGCTCCAATTCACTTTGTGCGCTCGAACGAAGAGGCTGTGTGGACGACGATTTGGAGCTTTCCGAGAGGTTTCGGGTTTCGTCGGGGTTGCAAGCAGTAATTAGTGGCAGTAATGACCACCTGGCACCTTGGAGCACTGGGCCACGATACCCGAAGGCCAGAGGTCAAAGAGATCGCTTCTATAGCTATTGCCATACGTCATCCCCAATTGCGAGGCATGAAAAAGAGCGGGGAGCGCAGGTAGTTAAGGGACTTGTTCAATGTCAGTGGGAAGGAAAGTAGGTGCGGGAGTGATAACCTAGCAGCCCATCCTCTCGAAGTACATTTTTCCCTCGAAGCTGAGCCTCAGATATAGCCTGTGCCGTTCCCTGGTACTCCCAAACTCCAAATGCACGGCCACGACACCCGTCACTGCAGGAACGGATATATGTCCCTCGGAACGAAGATAGTACCGGCGCTCTTTGTTGCAGAAGCAGGAGTGAGGCCTGGTGCAGTACGAGCACCCCAAGGTCGGCCGGTTATGCGCGGTAATGAAAGACGAGATGATAGTGAAAGGTTGAGCGCCCGTGTACGGGAGGGTGTAGGGGACATGTAGAAGCCTGAACGGCGGTGTCGTAAGGTTCTGTGGGTGGGGGAGGGGTTTGGATAAGGGATGGAAGAAACTGGAACAGATGGATATTCTACAGGGCTGTCGAGAGAGCAAGAGGCGGAAAGGAGAGTAGTCAACGTTGAAAGCCGAGGGAGGATGGAGGGTGCTCAAAGTTTCCTCAGTCATGTACTCGGTTGCTCTAGATCTCGATGGTAAGGAAAAAGAGAGGTCACTTCCTAGATTGAGACCGAACAACATTAGCTAGGGACAAGACATCATTTGGGAGGCACAACTCGCGAGACTCCATCGACAAAGAATAAAAACCCTCTCTCATACCTCCTTCCTAACTTCCAATGGATGGTCATACGAAGCGAGGGATTGTCATCCAGACATGGGATTCATATTTACCATCCGTTGGGCCGTCACTGATCATTACTTGTATTCACCTCGCCTCATACTTGCCCGTGACGGGTAGATTGAATATTACTGGTAACCGCTCGACCGTACAAAATGAAAGGAATATCATCATTGGATTGCATATCGGTGATACCAGTATGAGCAAATTCACAGGGACCAGATATCAGAAGAGCTCTGTTGGTGAAGCAGATGATAGGTTCACGGGAGGGTTGTGTGATTGGAAGAGCCAGTTAAATCGTTCCCCATCCGTAGCATCCGGCAGAGTGACACGTCCTTCCGCGAGCCAAATGAGCGCTAGAACGGAACCTTCTTTCTCTTCCTCTACCGATCGACCCGACTCCGTGGTACCTTCGCAGCAAACAGCGCCCAGCTGAAAGTTTGATTGAGAGAGAGATATTCGAAGTGGAAATGGGGCTGTGCACAGGGAACGCTGGGGGACGTGGAGAGACTGGCAAGAGCATCTTTCAACGGGCCGTGGCTTCTACTTGCGAAAATAAGCTTCATCATGTGGATAAGCACAGGTGATTGACATACCTTGTTTCTGATCTCATCACCGTTCCCGAGCTGGTAATAGTATTTGGCAACCTCTACGTTGCTATCACTTCATTTCGCAGTCATGAGGGTACTAAAATATGCCTTCTGGCTATTCCAGCCAACCTAAAGAGTACGAGGTTCTTCATCACCGTTCCGCAGCCTTGTTGACACAACTAACGCACAGTATGTCCTAGGCCCCCACCAATCTGTTCCGCGTGTTCGATACTCTCCTCTTGAAGGTCGACGCTCTATCATCGTTCAGATGAAGTCAGGCCAGCATATGAGCGCAAGAGAGCCAGACTCACCTGCTTATCGTATTTTCGATGCCATACCTTTTACGATTTTGCTAGCGATTGGAATATTGTTGTCATCCAGCTCTGACTGGGATACGCCACCCGGAGGTCCCAGTGGCCAGTCAATAGCACACAGCACACGAGAGTAAAGAACGCACCTTCTTGCAAAGGGAACAATTCAACGATATTGAAAGATTCGGAAGTCGAATGATGCCAGGTGGTAACGAGAGGTTGTCACACCCGCGGTCACACTCGTGACACATTACTACCATGATCATGACAGGGATCTCGGCTACCGACTGCCCTTTGATCTTGTCGAGCTGATCCTTGTCGACTGCAATCGTAGCTCGCTAATTCCTTGCTCTATTGTATGCCACTGTTGGGTACCTATCTGTCGTGCACGGCTATTCGAGCAGCTCAAAGTTGACACTGTAGACTCCGGCCGCCCACACCGGTATCTTGATCTCGCTTCGCTTTTACAATCAGGAGATTGTACAATACCACGATTCATTCGACAGATCGCCTTCTTATCTTCATGGAGTCTATTTGGATATATGACTTTCTCAAGGGATGGCAAGGAGATCGCGATGCCGACGTCGTAAGTCAGGTACTCATGAGCTTAGATGTTCGCGTTCCATCGCTCAGAAAACTAAACCTTACCTACGATGGCGCCCATCTTCTCTCATACCCCGGAGACCTCTCTAGAAATTTCGTCTCGTCTTTTCGCCACGTCACCCAACTGGAACTATTTCTTCGTGAAGAGGAGAGCCCGATGACTCTAATTTTATTCACATGTTTGTTTCCCTATTTGGAGGTCCTGAAGATGCACATAGGTTGCAGGGATATTAGCGAGGAGAATATCTCCACACCAACAGATCTCCAGAGTCTCGCTCTTCAACCATCTCTGATAACCTTGCAGCCGAAAGGAGTGGCTGACTTGGTGAATACGTACGGCATATCTCGTTACAATCGATGGCTTCAGTCCACTAGAATTCCTCCCGGACTTTCGAAAATTTTCGTCTATGGAATCGGGATGGAACCATTCTCCAATTTGAACAAGTTAGTCCTCAATCCGGATATCAGGCCGTACCTCAGTTGGAGTTCAGACCTACGTTTCCTGCACCTAGGCTTTGACACGGAAAGGATGTATCCTCGTGACCGAACAGACATTTTCGAATGTTTTTTCCCTTTTTCCTATCACAGACTCAAGTTTACAGCTCTTTGTAATATTACCTTGAACGCCTCATCGTGGGCGGATAAGCCCGACCCATTTTGTTGAATTTGATTCGGAACACCTTAACACTCTTACCTCGTCACCCCTCCATCGGATCGTCTTCAACATCTGTGCGAGTGGTCTCCGCAGTCTCTCAGACCAATGGGGCGCACTTGATATCTGTTCACTCCGAAATTTGCAACTGCCCACAGCGAGCTCGTCGTTCCGTTTTGGACTCAACCCTCAGCAACGGAACGAGTGAATAGGACCTGGCGAGAGCACGAAACCTCTTCCCTAGGTGCGACTCCCAAGAGCGATTATCAATCACCTCAAGCACCCTTCGTCATGAAGACACGAAGCTGGAGGCAAAGTATCGAGGCAGTGAGAGAGTCCGAGGATCACGAAGTGATTGATTGCGTATCCCAACGCTTCTTGGCGTGACACGTTTGTGGTGCGGTGAGGCTTACACGTATGGCTTTTTGAGTGTCGCCCCATCCCGAAAACAGGTTAAACGTCGGATTGTGTGGCCCTACAGCCTTGGAATTGCTTATATTTGAGCCGGTTTTGGTTGATTGAGAGGTCCATCCACACGATATTGCCTGAATATACATGAATGATCCACCCTCTCCCATCATCCGAACAAATTGAGAAATGTCCCCTTGACCAAGGACCACCACCATGTGATCCGGCGTCCAGCCTTTCCGCGGCTCAAGGGATGAGTACCAGCAATGAACTGGGAAACCAATGGACGCTCTAGTCTCACAAACAAGCTAGAGAATGGCAGGTCAAGGGAAACTCGACCTGTCGACTGAACAGATAACCGGACAGTCAGTACGCAGCCAACAACTGCAGTACATGTGAACAGCCAACAACTGTACACAAGAGAGCATCCAACAAATGCACTCGTTTGCCAAATGCCCGAGAAAGGACAATTGGAAGGCCACGCCAAACCGTACTACATGAGGAAAGAACGAGCACTCATAAGACAAACGGAAATGTAAACAACAAGCAGGGTAGTTGCATAAGAAACTCACAGAAGCCCGAGGAACGATGCTAAGATTAATTAAGAACTGCGTATAGAGGTAATGAGCACGAAGAGTGCACGACAAAGAACACACAAACAGTACACGAGGCGTATGAAGCGAGAGTATAAGTCAGCAATAAACCACCATGACCCAACCCCACCTCGCCCTCTCGATAATCTCAACTTCAACAGAACCATCCTAGTGAATAACGAAGCAACGGAACAGTGGCAAGTCCAACAGCAGCTCCTGGTGAATAACCGGAAAGGAGACAAACAAGAACCGGATAAGAAAAGGAAAAAGAACCTAGGAGGAGAGGCAGTCAGTACCGAAAAAGGTGTTGAGGCAGAGGTCCTGCCCATGCAGTGGCAGCATGGGACAGACTAGCTCACCTGGAGATAGGCTTAGAGGCAGCAACAAGAGTAGTAAAAGTACTGGTATTGCATGTAGATACAGAGCTACTTATATACTATACAGAGGTGGCTGTAGCTACTATAACAGGAGTGACTAGGAATAGCATAGATCATAGTGAAACAATTGAAGCATAAATGGGGCCCAATACAACGGTCCATATATCCGGTAGTCTGGATTCAACACTCCCCCTCACTAAGTGCGGCACAAGTAGAGCACGAAGCGTCTATTCGGATGAATGAAATTCAAGTCCAAGATGTTCTCTAAAAGTGGAGAACTTGACATGACCCAAATTCTTGGTAAACATGTCCGCAGGATTGTGGGCACTGTCAATGAAGAAAAGATTGACCTTGTGGTCTGAAACACATTTGCGAATGTAATGGTAGCGAATCTCAATGTGTTTGGTGCATCATTCTTGAACTGGGTCAGAGGCGATAAAAATTGAGCCTTGATCATCTCCACATATGGGTACGGGAGTCATGTCAATCCCAAGTTCAGAGAGTAACTGTCGAATCCACACAGCCTGACGACTACAGTTGGATAGCGCCATGTATTCAGCTTCAGTGGATGAAAGTGCAACAGTCTTCTGGGCGCATGATTGCCAACAGAAGATGCCACCTGCCAATTGGAAGAAATAGCCCGTGATCAACCGACACTTGATAGGATCAGCAGCCCAATCAGAATCAGTGAATGCTAGTAAACCTCCGTCAGAGGCTCCATCATAAACTAATGCATAGTCTGGAGTTCCTGCAAGATAGTGGCAAATATAAAGCGCCTTCTTCAGGTGATCCTCCGATGGATTAGCAGAAAATTGAGAAAGCTTTGTAACAGCATAGGCAATATCTGGACGAGTGCCAAGCATGATATACAGAAGCGATCCAATCACTGATTGATATCAAGTACGATGTTCGGGATCAACAGGACCTTCATTGGGTTGTGGAATATAGCCAGCAGGAAGAGGAGTATCTGCTGCTTTTGCATTCTGCATGCCAAATTGCTTCAAGACCTTCTTTAAGTAGTCGGTCTGGTCAAGAAGGATTTTACAGCCTTTGCATTGAATATGCATGTGCAAGAACTCCTTTGCTTCTCCCAAATCACGGCATTCCCAACAAGCCATAAACTCGGCTTTCTTCTTATCAACAAAGGCTTTGTTGGGTCCAAGGAATAATGCATCGTCAACGTAAATCAAGGCGATACATTCTTCACCAGTCTCACGATCTTTGCAGATGAAGAGACCTGCATCAGAAGTTAGGCGTTTGAAGCCCATTACTTCCATGGACGAATTGTGAGAGTACGCCACCACTCAAGAGTGGCTTGCTTTAGTCCATATAATGCATGGCGAAGGCGATAGACTTTGCCTTCCTGACCCTTAACCTTGAAACCTTCAGGTTGATCCATATAGATCTCTTCTTTAAGTTCACTATTGAGGAAAGCATTCTTCACATCCAATGCCTGAATGTGCCAGTTTTTGAGAGCTGCAAGTGTGAGCATCATCCGTACAGTTTCAAACCGCACAACTGGTGAGAAGATCTCATCAAAGTTGACACCTTCGACCTGAGAGAAACCCTTGGCAACAAGTTGAGCTCCGCCTTGCGACCTTTAGGTAGGTCAACCAATTCGAAGTCCTTGCACTTGCAAAGAGCCTCTAGTTCATCGCAGCAAGCGGCCTTCCATTCTCTCTGCTGCTCAGCTGGCAGCTTCAGTATGTCATGGAGAGTCCACTCTCGAACGTTAGACATATCGGTGAGGTTATCGTGAACAGGAACTGCTTGATTTAACAGATAAATCACGAAACCTACTCCCCCTTCCTGGGATAATTGTTGCACTAAGCTATCGGGCTGACTCCCCCTGGAGTTACACATGGTAGACAGACTGGCACGATTAGTCCCAGGAACCTTTCTAGGTCTGCCTCTCCTACGAGTAGTAGGTGGATCCATGGGTTCTCTATCACCTGTGGCATCTCTCCATGTAGAATTTTTCTCCATATCATGCACAATGCACAAGGGATTATTTGGGTCTTGTTGTTCACCAAATATGTTATCAGATTGCTTAGTACCCGTCTGTTTCCTGCCTGAACGCCTTGGCGGCGGAGTCTGCTCTTGTCTACCCACTGGTGTAGGTGGCCTGGGAGGCTGGGAACAGAGGATCAGGATGAGGATGTTGACGTTCACCCTGAGGTACAGGACCATCTCCATCATCGTCATGTGGAGATTCCGATTGCTTGGGAAGGTTGTCGGGAGGATAAAGATTGTCATCAGACGAATCATCATCACTATCCAAAGAGAAGTTGGGATTTTCACCCAATACCGGCGGTATTTCAGGGATTTCACCCACCGGGGTAAAGCCACGCGGTTTTTTATCAGAACACTTCAGGAACAAGTTTTCATCGAACAGAGCAGTAGCGCTTTTGAAGATAGTATTATTGGACATCTTCATGAAGACATATCCTTTCATGCCTTCCTGAAAACTGATAAAGGTCATCAGTTCCGAACGCGGAGATAACTTGTTAACTCAACGCTTTTCCGGAATAAACGCATACACTGCACATCTGAATACTCAAAGATCCAAAACATCCGGTGCACTGCCATGCAACTTCTCATGGGGGTCAACCAACGTAAACGCTGGGCCAGTGTCTGATTGTGAAGTCCAACAGCGTGCAACACAGAATTCCCACCAAGAAGGTGAAAGACAAGCATCAAAGTGAAGAGCTTGAGCTTTCTCGACTATGGTCTGATTGAACCGTTCTGCACGACCATTCTGTTCCAGTGTATATGGAATGCTGGTCAGAATTTTGATACCGTGCTCCTTCAGTACATCATCAAAGACATGCAATTTGTACTCTCCCCCTCCATCGGACATCCATTCCTTAATATCAACACCGAATTGCACCTTCACCATAGCGATAAAGTCATGGAGCATTTTGATAGAATCAGATTTGCATTGCATGAGCATTGTCCAGCCATGTGAAGTACAGTTGTCAACAAACGACATATACCATTTGTATTTGTGGTACGATTCAGTGGGAAATTGTTTGAGGTCGGAGTGGATTTTCTCGAAGGGTTTCGAGGCATGGGTAGTCGAGTCAGGGAACGATCTGGGGTGCATCTTTCCTTCTGCACATCCTCGGCATAACCGGGTTTTCTTCGGTTTTTGGTCGAATTCTGGGAAGTTCTTAGTATGCTTCCAAGCTTTATCCAGAGCCTTGTCTGAACAATGTCCGAAATGTCTGTGTAGAACCTTGTAGTCAACTTTATCCATCGTTGACTTGGCCATTAAGCTATAAGCAGAGGCTTTCTGCGAGCTAACCCAAAAGATGGTTTGACCAGGCGTGAGTGGGTAAGATACCAGTGACTGATGTCGACCCTTGTGATAAAAAGCCAATTTGCTAGACGATCCGCGTACTTGCAGACCACCTTGCAAGAATTCTTCAAGCGAGAGAAGTCAAATTGACAGAAGCAGAACATAATAGACAGGATAGAGTCACATAATGCATTCCTCCATACAACCGTCAGATCCTTCAACAGAATGAGAGATGAACACAGTCCCTTTTCCCTTAATTTGGATAGGGTTGTCCTTCTGCACAGTTTTAGCTGCAGTCCATTGTTCATGGGTTCATACTCGGCAAAATCTTCAAGATCATAGGTAAAGTGCAATGAAGCACCCGAATTGATGATCCACTCTTGCGAGCTTCCAGTCGCCTTCTTTCCCTTACGATTGGCACATGTGGCAAAGTGATCACCAATATATTGCGCAAATTTCATATGGGATACAATATCCAAACTACTATATTTAGAAGCGGCTAATAAAGCGGCGCACTGTAGGTTCGTATCAGTGTTAGAAGAAAGACTGAGATAAGGCACTTGCCTGTCATCGTCAGATTCCTCAGATCCGATGGAGACCAAATCGTACTCAACATTGTCGGAAAAACCAGCGGCATCTGCGATCTTGCTGTCAATGTCCATGGCACTTCCACTCACAATCTCCATACGCAAAGAATCGTTGACAACGTTCAACACAATATGATCCTCACGTTCAGAGTCGGAGTCCTCATAGAAGGAATTATAGAGGTCGTAAACCTTCTCGATGCTCTTAGCACGCTTTGCAGGTGGAGCAGTGGAGAAGGGACCATCAATACAATGCTTAAGGGAGGAAGAGGAAGCAGCCGCATATCCCTGTTCCATGGGTTCAAGGACGTGGGCATACTTGGGGACACCAAGACGATCGGCAAGACTGCGAGCAGCCTGAGCATTCTCAAAAACAGTACCACTGGAAGTAGCACCGGAGAAATGCTGCATGTGGAGTGGATCCCGGGATTGGTCCGCAGGATGTACAACAGATGGAGTTTCAGGAACAATAGGGGGTGAGGAGATGGACAAATGAGAGAGGGACACAATATGAGAATGACCCTTGTGAGAGGAGTCACCCTTGTTGTCCTGAGAGTCACCCTTCTTCTTCCTGCCACGTTGGTTGTTCTTCTTCTTCTGGTCGTTGTCGTTATTAGACTGGTTGTTATTGTTGAACGATGACGAAGGAGGATTGGACTGTTGGTTAAACTTTGGGTCCCTGTCCTTCTTCTTAACAGAAGAGATATGTCACGTGAGAGGAGCAGGTTTCCGAGCTTCGTAGTGGTTAACGACAGCTTCACGAGCAACTTTAAAAGTAAGCTCAGAAGGAGAGTTGCCATTCATAGTGAATTCGCGAGCATTCAACCATTGTTGAGGGAGAATGGAGAGTAGGAGCATTGCTTTAATGAGATCAGGGAGTTCGATGGAGGCTTCGTAGAGTTGATCAAAGAGAAGTTCGAGTTTGGTAACTTCAGGAATGGGGTTGCCACTGGACAAACAAAAGTCCATGATTGCCTTGAAGTCCACCCAAACGGAGACACAAGTCCGTGCAGCAAACCTATCTTCAATGGCATCATAGCATTGATTAGCAGAGAACGTATCGTCATCCATGACAGTCTGCACAGCAAGTGTGGTAGTTGCATGTAACGCACCAATAGCTTTATTCTTGAGCTTCTTCCAACGACGCATAACCTTGTCATGCTTCTCCATGTCCTTCTCCCACTTCTCAACATCCTTCTCATACTTCTCAACGTCAGCACGGTACCGGGTCATGGTAGTGGCAGGAACAGGAACAATAGTTTCCTGCGCACTATCACCAGTCCCAGTCATAGTCGTAGTTGGTTGAGGCTGTACCGGAGCAGTTGGTTTGACCGGCGCAACAGGGATCTTATCTTCCCCAGTATAATGGTCGTAAAACTCGTTGATCATTGCATAGGTGGAAAGACCTTTGGACCACTTGTGAAAAGGAGGATTGACACCATTGAACACTTCAACAGTGGGAATGAGGGTAGACATAACAGGAGCCATAGCGATCTGGAGTAATAAAACAACAATCAGCATAGGTTCATCATCATAGGCAATGATAAAAGAAATCACTGCACGGTCAATGGCGATAGCCATCGATTGTTGTTGAGGACACAGTCCACCATTGTCAAACATCAATGAAGATGTCAACTTCACAGGTCCAGAACCGGTATTAACGGTCTGCTCATCATGACAGCGATTTAAGCAGTCATGATGGTTATCGAGTGCAACGACCACAATAGTGCATCATCATAGGCAGCACACAATAAAGGTGCACATCCTAGAGAGCTGCCATCGCAGGGCACATTGATAGGGCACCGGGGCCCATAACCTGTTGATGCAGAGGTCCTGCCCACGCAGTGGCAGCATGGGACAGACTAGCTCACCTGGAGATAGGCTTAGACGCAGCAACAAGAGTAGTAAAAGTACTGGTATTGCATGTAGATACAGAGCTACTTATATACTATACAGAGGTGGCTGTAGCTACTATAACAGGAGTGACTAGGAATAGCATAGATCATAGTGAAACAATTGAAGCATAAATGGGGCCCGATACAACAGTCCATATATCCGGTAGTCCGGATTCAACAAAAGTTACGTCCCCAAACCATAGAACCAGGAACAAGACTCTGAAATAGAAAAGGGAGGAAAACGGGCGAAAGAAATGACCCAGACACAGACACGAACATGTCACCTGAGGAGAATGGCAACAGAACAATAGCCCCACTCCCAAACTGAAGGGCATCCCTCACCTCAAACATTGCAGTGGAAACCAAAAGTCATCCATGACCCAGAGGCAGAACCAGCCTTCCAGGAGTACAACCCCCATTTGTGGACAACCCAATCAAACCCAATCCCAAGTATGGAGGATTCCAAAGGCCCCAGACAAATGGGGCCCCTCCCCTACGTCTCATTAGTCTCGACACCCTACTGATGAGCATGGCCAAGCCGCAGGCTGGGATGATCAAGAAGAGTGTCGACACAAACCGCGAGATCTTTGGATTCATGAACATTGGGAGTGGCTACATTGTAAACAAAAAGAACTTCGACAAGAAGCAGACAGCCTACAACGAAACCATCAGAGCCTTCCAACACAAGCACGAGAAGATGGCCGTGATTACCAGAATGCCCCAGGTCAAGAGCAAGGAGAACCAGAGCCCATACAACTTGCCATGGGTGATGTTAGGTCAAGGACTCAGCCCCGATTCCCTTAAGCATGCACTGTACCAAGGATACATCAGCGGCCCTGATGGAACAATCCTGTGAATTGTGCAGTTCACCAAGAACGACTGTGTTAAACCGTGGACCTACAGAAACTTCCATCCAGGTGGCCTCGGCCGAGACCAAGCCCCCCTAATACACAATGCTATCGTTATGGCGGCCATCACAGATAGAAGATTCCAGAACACCCAAGATCTTGACATCAACACAACACTCGAACAACACCAGCAGCAAGTCCTCCATGTGACAAGCTCATGGAGTCTAGCTGTCATTGAGACCGGAAACAAGCGGGGAGACTTCTATTTCCAGCTCACCGGACACCCAGTCGTATATGGATGAGGCTCGCACAAAGCCATGTCCGACATCCTCCAAAGGATCAAGATTGTGTATGAATTCTTCAACCTGGAGGACTACACTGGAGTCACCACCTGTGTATGGTGCAAGGCAATGACATACATCAGCACCAAGTGCCCACTACCTGACCAGCCAGGTTGGACCGGACCGATGAAGGAAGAGCTTGAGGAAATGGGTGCACCCAAACAGAAGAAGGGAGGCCCCAAGTCGAAGGCCCCAACAAGCAAGGAGGCGATGAGGCGGGGAAAGGCGAGAAGAAGAACCTGAAGAGAAGGTTTTGAGGTTGACGACAGCTCCCAGGTCCCCATCTATCTACCCTGCCCTCCCCCACATAGAACATATGACAGTGATGCCGAGTGATTTCTTGATAGCTTATGAATAGACATGACACTCTCAATGAGAACTAAACACGTGAAAACTCCGAACAAGAAGCCCACATGTAAATCAAGGAACCCATTCTACCGAAACAAGGGAGCAGTCGTTAAACCCCAACCCCCTTTATTTGACACACTATGGATTACAACGAAGAATTATACAGTGTTAGCACCACAGACCCTCTCGTAGCACGGGAGGGTTCCGGGGCGACGGTGCCACCTCCCCATGCATGCCTGCAGGCGGTGGGTGACTTCAGTGGATATTGTGAAAGCTGCAGGAGCCAGGAGACCCAGGGGCCTAACCCTGGCTACCACATACGTGGCCCCTCCCCCAAGGGAGAACAAGCAAATCCAACTCCCTTGGAGAGACAAAGCCAGGATAGCAACCTAGACAATGAGAGAACCGAGACCGAAACAAACATCATGGAATGGGAGAAATACCCAACACCGTGCGAGGAAATCGCAAGGCAGCACAGAACGAGCATAGGAACACATAACCCCGATACAACAGGGAATGTGGAGATAGAAAATGAAGCACTCACACTCCACGACAAGACAGAAGACCTGGAGAGAAACCTAAAAGAAATGCTTGAGAGATGGAACAACTTTCAAGAAATCAAAAGACTCGAAGCAGAACTAAACATACCTTTCAACATTGACCACCCCGCAATGCAACCACAAAATGATAACCAAACCAAAGCAGCTGGAAACAATGAGAACGGAAAAAAAAAACAAAGAAAATGTGCAAACAACAGAGCAAGCACGAGAATAGGGTCAATTAACCTACATGGATATGGAGACATGAACCTATTCAGCAAGAAAAATAAGTGGATGCACATGAACCAAATCATGAGAGACAGAAGGTTCGGCATCCTAGCAGTTCAAGAAACCCACCTGAACGAAGAAAGAATCTGTAAAATACACAAAACACACGGGAATAGATTCACAGTGTATGGAACAAACAACGCGGAGAACCCAACGGCCAAGGGCGGCATAGCTATCGTCATAGAAAACGATGACTTCTATGACCCAAAACCAATGCTAGTGAGGGAAATAATCCCAGGCAGAGCGATACTAGTGAAGCTAAGATGGCATAAGTCACTGGACAAAAACACACAAGAGAAATGGACAACACTCACTGTAATGGGAATATACGCCCCCAACGTGACAGAACATGACAGCAGAAAGAACACGGAGTTCTGGACCAAAATAGAGGAGTACTATGAGAAGCACCTGACAACACCAAGGCCAGACATAATGCTAGGGGACTGTAACATGGTAGAGAACCCAGCACTTGACAGACTTCTGCAAAGGAGCAACCCAAGTGAGGCGAGGGATGCCCTAGACTCACTAAAGATGGAACTGGGAATGTCAGACACATGGAGAGAAACCTTCCCAACAGAAAAAGAGTTCATATACACACAAATTGCAACTGGATTGAGATCAAGGATCGACCAAATATACGTGACAGAGAGACTGAAACCCCAAGCGAGAGAGTGGAAAAACAGCCCATCCCCGCTGGGTGGAGCAGACCACAACATAGTCTCTGTCGGAATATCCTGTGAAAAAGCCCCCTGAACAGGCCTGGGAAGACCAACAATCCCAGTTCAACTACTCCAGGATAAGCAGTTCACATCCTTCATGATAGACAAAGGCATAAAGTCACTTGAGAACCAAGACCGGAGGGAGAATAGAATGGAACAAGAGAACCCCCAAGTAGACCTCTTTGAATGGAAAGCAAAAGTAGCTGAAAAAGCTCGACAGGGAGCAAAAGTTATCAAACTGAGGATTGAAAGAAGGATCGAGGAACTAACAAGGGAACTCCAAAACTCCCTGAATGACCCCACCACAGAGGACAAAGAGAAAATCAAAAATGGCACTGAACTAGTGACCCAAATAGCAAACCTCAAGCAGCAAAAGCACGCATGGAAACGAGACCAAGTGAGAGCCAGACACAGACTCGAAGAAGAGACAGTGTGCAAGTATTGGATTGACTCAAGCAAGGGGGAAAAAAACCACGAGACGTAACCTACGCACTGGAAATCAAAGACGACCAGCAACAACAAACGAACATGAGCCAGCCACAGCTGCACACCCAAAACTCCGCACTAACAGGCAAAACAAGGGAGGAAAGAAAAATCTATGAATCTGACCCAACAAGAATGGCCGCGCTCACAAGAGACTACCGCAACAAAATTCAGTACAACGGGATCAAGAACACACCCGGACAGAGAGAAAGTCATGGAAGAAACAATTGGCAACCACAAGACTGAACTCACACCGGACCAACAACATGAAGTGGGAATGAACGTGAATGAAGACAACACGACAGTAGCCCTAATCCTGTCCGAGAATGGTACAGCACCCGGAGACGATGGGTTCCCATTCGAGCTATACAAAGTAGCCCAAAAGAAAAACAAAGAAGACAAGAAAATGGGAAGGGAAAGGAGATTTGACGTAGTAAAACTCCTAACGGCGGCCTTCATAGACATTGAAGAACACGGAGTTGACCCAAAAACAAACTTCATGGAGGGCTGGATGTGCCTGATATACAAAAAGAAAGACAAAACTGATATAGCAAACTACTGCCCAATAACATTGCTGAACACTGACTATAAAATCTTCACCGAAGCAATAGCTATGAAGCTTGGAAAAGTTGCACCGCACCTGCTATACAAGAACCAGGCAGGTTTCGTCCCGGGCAGAAACATAACCGACCAAACCCAGCTAATAAGGATGTTAATGCACTATGCCGAGACAAAAAAGGAAAATGGCCTGATCGTCGTGTTAGATCAGGAGAAAGTGTATGATAAAATTGCCCACAACTAACTATGGAAGACCCTGGAGAAGCTAAATTCCCAAGCAAGTTCATAAACACGATAAGATACCTGTACAAGAACGCAGAAACCAAAGTAATGGTAAACAGCCACCTGGGCACTAGCTTCAAAAGAATGAGAGGAGTCAGACAAGGAGACCCAATGTCCTGTATCCTTTTCAACCTAGCTATTGAGCCACTTGGAGAGATGATAAGGAAATCAAACCTGGAAGGCTACAAAATAGGACAACAGGACCCAGAAAGGGTCATAGTAAACATGTTTGCAGATGACATAACCATCTTCCTGTCGAGAAACGATAGCATCAAAACCCTCAAACAACAGATAACGGACAAATGGTGCATAGCCTCAAGAGCAAGGTTCAACAAAGGCAAAACGGAGATAATACCGATTGGCGACAAACAATACTGAGACGAGGTGATAGCAACTAGAAAAACCAGGCCTCACCTACCAGAGATACCACCAGATAAACACATCGCTAAAGACAGGGAAGCCATCCAAATCCTAGGAGCATGGTTCAGAAGCAACATAGACTAAGAAGGAATTTGGACCCCAGTCTTAGAGAAAATTGACTCGAGCCTTGAAAGATGGGAGAAAGTCGGACCAACAATGGATGGAAGACAACATGTAGTCCAAAGAACAGTGGGTGGAATGACCCAATACCTTGCCAAAGTCCAAGGGGTGCCCAAAGCAGTCGAGAAAAAACTCAAGAAGAGAATAAACAAATTCATATGGAAAGACAAGGGCCAAAACCCAGTGAGCGGGGTGATGAGCCGGCATGACGCCTAGCACAGAGGACTACAACATGGCCACACTACTACTTACTAGAGAGGAGTTTTAAAGAGATAGAGGCGAGACGTAGAAGCTCAAGCACACTGTAGATTTAGGTAGAGAACTACGAGCTTATATACATGTAGAGACTATAGCAAATACCATATAAGGACGGCAATGAAAATTGTACATATGATCATAAGTAGAAATGATAAATGGAACAATAGTCCCACATAATATAATGGCGGGAAGAGTGAACTGGGACTTTGGATGTACCGGGATCTAATTATAGTCCACAGATTCAACACCCTCGCTAAGTGCAGCTGAAAAGCACATCTGAGCGAATCAAGTGGACAGATAGAATTCAAGTCCAAGGTGATCTCTGAACTGTAAGAACTTCTCATGTCCGAGATTCTTCGTAAACATGTCTGCGGGATTGTAGACTCCTTCAATAAAGAACAATTTGACTTTGCCATCTTCAACACACAATCGAATATAATGATATTGAATATTGATGTGCTTGGTTCGGCGTTCTTGAACCGGATTAGATGCAATGAAGATAGAGCCCTGATTGTCTCCGCAGATTGGAATAGGACCCAAGTCAATTCCAAGTTCAGAGAGTAGCAATCTTATCCAGGAAGCTTGACGACTGCAATCTGACAGTGCCATATACTCAGCCTCAGTGGAAGAAAGAGCTACAGTCTTCTGGGCGTGTGATTGCCACAAGAAAATGCCACCTGCTAACTTGAAGAAATAGCCAGTGATCAAACAGTGTTTGATAGGATTGGCAGCCCAATCCGAGTCTGTGAACGCAAGAAGACCTCCATCAGAGTCACCATTGTAGACTAGTGAATAATCTGATGTGCCAGCTAGATAGCTGCAGATATACAGAGCTTTATCAAGGTGTTCTTTCATTGGATTAGAAGAGAACTGGGAAAGCTTTGTAACTGCATAGGCAATATCAGGATGTGTGCCCAACATAATGTACAGAAGCGACCCAATCACAGACTGGAATCTGGAGCGAATGGCAGGATTGACTGGACCATTGTTGGGAGTTGGCACATAGCCAGCAGGTAAGGGCGTAGGAGCACCTTTCGCATTCTGCATCCCGAAACGTTCAAGGACTTTCTTCAGATAATCCTTCTGGTCAATCGTAATCTTATTGCCTTTGTGACGAATGCTCATGCAGAGGAACTCACTAGCATTGCCCATATTGTGGCATTCCCATTGAGCCATGAACTCGGCTTTCATCTTGTCAACAAAAGCTTTGTTAGGACCCATGAAGAGTGCATCATCAATGTATATGATTGCATACACAACTTCACCACCCTTTGGATCTTTGCAGATGAAGAGTCCAGCATCAGAAGTCAGGTGTTTGAAGCCAAGTACTTTCATGGACGAGCTGAGGGTTCACCACCACTCAAGGGCAGCTTGCTTCAGTCCATATAATGCATGACACAGGTGTAGTACCTTGCGTTCTTGGCCCTTGACTTTGAAGCCTTCAGGTTGTTCCATGTAAATCTCCTCAACAAGATCGCTGTAAAGGAAAGCGTTCTTAACATCAACAGAGGTGATGTACCAGTTCTTGAGAGCTGCAAGAGCGAGCATCATATGAACAGTCTCATAACAAACAACTGGTGAGAAGATCTCATTGAAGTCGACACCTTTGACCTGAGAGAAACCTTTGGCAACAAGTCTCGCTTTCTTGTGACCATTTGACTTAACATCAAAGACCCATCTATTTCTGATGGCTCTGCAACCTTTAGGCAAGTCACAGAGTTCGAAGACCTTGCACTTACAAAGTGCCTCAAGTTCTTTGTGGCAAGTGTTCTTCCATTCCTTCTGTTGCTCAACAGGCAACTTTAGAATATTGTGGAGTGTCCACTTTCTGATGTTAGAGAAATCAGGGGTATTGGATGTTGGAAGTGAATCGTGAACTGGAACGGCATTGTTCAGCAGGTAAATCACGAATCCTACTCCCCCTTCTTGGGTAAGTCTTTCAACTATGCTTTCTTCCTCATGCAACTGAGTGGTGCTTCCACTAGGTTCCGGAGCAGGCAGAGGCGGAAGTGGACCAGGAATCCCCTTTTTACCACCTTTGCCTTTCCTAGATCGCAAAGACCTAAGACAATCAACTGGATGCAGAGGTTCCTTATCTCCAGTGACGTTTCTCCAAGTATTCTTATTCTCTAAGTCGCAAATAATGTCTGAGGGTTTATTTGGGTTCCGCTGTTCACCAAATATATTACCAGGTTGTGTTGTACCCTTCCGCTGCCTCGAAGACCGGCATGGACCATCCACTGCTGGTGCAGGCGGAGGAATGGCAGGTTCGCCTGGAGGCGTCAGAGGACCAGATTGAGGGAGTGGCACATCCCCTGGTGCAGGGCCACCTGCAGGTTCATCAACCTGAGGTTCTGATCTCTTAGAAGGTTCGGAGCGACGTCTGAGATCTGGGAATGGAGGATGGTCCCACCCGTCATCAGAGTCTTCATCTTCCGAAGGAATGTTGGGATTTTCACCCAAAGTAAATGGTTCACCACAACAGGTGTGAAGCCACGAGTTTTGGCATCAGGACACTTATTGTATAGCATCTCATCAAACAGTGCAGTGCTACCTTTGAATACAGAATTATTACTTTGCATGAACAGGAAGCCTTTCATCCCATCTTGGTAGCCAATGAAGGTCATTAACTCACTGTGAGGAGCAAGCTTATTCTTCTTACGATCTTCAGGAATGAAGACGTAGGCTGCACAACCCATAACTCAGAGATGTGAAACATCAGGTGCTTTGCCGTTTTGAATGGAGTTCGCCAGCTCAAATGTTGCACAGGAGTGCGATTGTAGAGGTGGATGGCGTGCACATGGCAAAATTCCCACCAGGACTGAGGCATACAAGCTTCAAAGCGAAGAGCTTCAGCCTTCTCATGAATAGTCCTGTTGAATCGTTCAGCACGACCGTTTTGCTGTGGTGTATACGGTATGCTTTGATCCCTTTGGATCCCATGCTCTTTCAGTACTGCATTGAACTTATCTCCTTTGTACTCTCCCCCTTCATCGGACATCCAGGTCTTAACAACAGCATTGAATTGTGTCTTGACCATAATAAGGAAGTCCCTCAAAGCAGGTACTGCTTTGTCTTTTGTTTTGAGTTTGGAGATCCAAACGTAGGACATGCAGTCATGGAGAAAAGAGATGTAGTACTTGTACCGGTGATACAATTCTGCCGGGTACAACTTCAGATCCGGATGTATGTGTTCAAATGGTTTAGAAGCTCTCGTTGTAGAGTTGGGAACAATTTCTCATGCATCTTGCCTTCAGCACAACCACAACACAGAGGTGTCTTCTCAGTAGGCATTTTAAGGTCAAGTGGGAAACCTTGCGTATGTTTCCGAGCTTTATTCAGGGCTTTATCCAATGGATGCCCAAAGTGTCTGTGCTCAATATCGTAGTCAACATTGTAAACAACTGACTTGGCCAATAAAACATCAGCAGATGCTTTCCGCGAGTGAACCCAATAAATGGTTTGACCAGGCATATGAGGGTAGGAAACAAGCGACTGTTGTCGCTGTGATGAGTAGAAGGCCAACTTTCTTGTGTTTCCATGAATTGAAAGGCCATCTTGAAGGAACTCTCCCATGGATAGCAAGTGTATATCCAATTGCAGTATGTAATAGACAGGATAGAGACGCAAAATGCGCTCAGTAAGTTTCCCATCATGTTCTTCAACGTTATGCTTAATGGAGACAGTGCCTTTACCCTTGATCTGTATAGGGTTGCCCTTATTTGCAGTATATACGATAGGACCATCAAGCGATTCATATTCAGCAAAATCATTCATATCATTCGTGAAATGAGAGGAGGCACCAGAATCAAGGAGCCAACCCTGTGCGTTGTTCACACTTTTCTTTCCCTTACATTGTGTACACCCCACAAAGTGGAAACTGATTGCATGACAATTATATACAAGTGATTCCAGATCACTATGACTACCGTGTGCACTACTGATACCAACTAGTTGAGAGCAGCCCTGTAGGTTTGCATCAGCTTGGGAAAGCAGGTCAAGGTACAGTACTTGCCTGTCATCATGGAACAATCCAAGAGAGACGTCATCCGGGACGTCTTCAACCCCTGCAGCTTTGGCAATATTGTTGTCAACATCATTACCAAATAGAGAGGTCATGTCTTCCATACCATCGTCAGATCCTCTATCCATCTCTACATCTTCATCAGGATCAGTGCTACGAGAGCGTTTAGAAGAAGTAGAAGAAGGAGATCCGGCTCCCTCATATCCCTCATCATCCTCCAAAAGACACTTGGACAAGGACACATGTGGTTGTTCAATGCAATCCTGGAGTGAACCATTGGTGGCAGACGTGACAATCTGTTCGAAGGGTTTGAGATACCACGCCGTCTTAGGGGCACTGAGTCTGTCAGCAAGGGAACGCGCTTCACGGACATCATCAAATACTGACTGAGATGGCTTGAAGCTGGTGAAGGACTGCATGGCAACCGGGCTCTTCTTGACAGCTCACTGAGGGACAGTGCTGTCACAGGACTTGTCCCAGTGACTGGTGAAGTGAGCTGGGGGTGGTGATCCCATAGCGCAAACAGGGGGGGCGCTGGCGATCTCTGCGCACAAGGAGTTGTTGACCACGTTCAACATGATACGTTCCCTGCAGTCGGTGATCGAGGAGTAAGGACGGGTAGGAGCAGGGGAAGCTACAACGGATGCATAAGATGCAAGATGGGAGTGACCATGCAGCCGATTGTTACCACCGTTGTTACCGTCGGCATTGCCGGGACCCTGGTGCTGGTTGATACCACCACGGGTACCATGCTGCTGCTGCTTCTTCTTCTTACTGTTGTTCTGGTTCAAAGAAGGACATTGCTGCTGCTGCTGCTGTGATTGACGCTGTTGGCCACGCTGCTGTTGTTGCTGCTGCAGACACTGCTGCTGACCAAATGATGGTTTGTGGTTACCAGCATGCTTGACCGCAGAGAGGCGGTTAGCAAGCTGAGGGTTCTGACATTCAAATTCAACCATGATGGCCTCATGAACATCTGGGATGGTTAGAGCATCATCATCTGCAGGATCCCTGACATAGTCATGGAGACATTTGGAGGAAGCAGCATCCCATTTGGGAGGAATGGCAGCAATGAGGAGGAGAGCTTTGATCAACTCAGGGAGGACTACTCCAACCTTGGCAAGTTGTTCGATATACAATTTGAACTTGGCTATGCCAGCCTGGGGATGGCTGGTGGTAAGCCGAAAGGACACAAGTTTGACGAAATCGCCATAAATGGCAGAGAGAGTTGGTTTGCCATACATGTGACTTATGGTAGACCAGGCTTTGGCAGTGTCCATGTCCTTGACTTGTTCAAAGACTTCCTTGGTAGAGGTCAACTGAATGATGCCCGGGAGTTGGAGGTCTTTCTCCTCCCATGCTTCAAGTGTGGTGTTATACGCCGTGATCTGGGCCTCAGTAGGGTCTGCCTGATCAGGTTCCTCACCAGCAGCAGGTGTAGCTGCAGGCGCAGCTGCCGCACCAGGGGAAGGAGTGACTGTGATGATAGGAATAATCTCCTCCAGAGGGTACATTGGCTTTTTAGCCGCACCGATAAGATGGCGGTACAGGCCTTGAGCCTTGGTAACAGCTTCCATTTTGCCATGATAGGTCTGGCAGAATCCAGTGCCGTCAAAGGGACCGGAGAAGAATTTCTTAACATCGAACATGGTAGTAAGATGTTAGGTTTGGTGTTGGATCTAGAAAAGACAGCATCAGCATGCGTCTAATCAACACAGGGAGCAGCCATCAAGGTGCTATGCTCAACGAGGAGCATTGGATCCTTGAGATCTGATGTCGTCAAAGGACGTACATCAATGCCATAGATCAAGCACTCAATCAAGAGGTCAATGGCAACATGCAGGTCTAGCCTAGCTAGCCGATGACAGTGGCCTAGGGGCGCTCGTTGCTAACAGCAGCCTAGGGGCGCTTGTTATTGTAGTCAGGCTAACTGGGGCCCATAACCTGATAAGCCGGCATGACACCTAGCACAGAGGACTACAACATGGCTACACTACTACTTACCAGAGAGGAGTTTTAAAGAGATAGAGGCGAGACGTAGAAGCTCAAGCACACTGTAGATTTAGTTAGAGAACTACGAGCTTATATACATGTAGAGACTATAGTAAATACCATATAAGGACAACAATGAAAATTGTACATATGCTCATAAGTAGAAATGATAAATGGAACAATAGTCCTGCATAATATAATGGCGGGAAGAGTGAACCGGGACTTTGGATATACCGGGATCTAATTATAGTCCACAGATTCAACACGGGGAAATGGTCCAAAGCCAATTCGAAGTCGGAGGGAGAAAAATCCTGGACATAGGGGCAAGGAACAAAGCCATTGGGCATACCTAAACATGGTGGATAGACCGACCTGGGCAAACGTAGCGGACGAAATCTTTAAACACTACACCACAAAAGCCAAGAAACTCCCAAAAGAGGCCCTAATAAACCCCCTACTACAATTGTGGAAGCCAAACCTCAGCACCACGACAAAACTGCCCAAGGAACTAGTCAAAATACTCAAGACCGCACGAGAACACAACCTATCAATCAACAGAATAAAAATTACAAGAGAAGCCCTGGACGCGCTACCAATATGGTACCATGTGAAGGCCGACCACAAAAGAATGCACGAAAAGGCAGGTGGGATGGTGAGTGCGTGCCTAAGGAGAAACCACAGAGTCATGACCGTTCAACAAGCGCACATAACAGCCAGCCTGCTCGACACACACAACCACGAAGAATCGGATAACTGTAGATGCGAAGGATGCGAAACCGACAGAAGTGCACTGGGATGCAAACACCCCAATTGGTGTGCAACACGAGCTCAAGAACTGCTGAACCTACTCCCCGAGAAGTGGGACCCGAGAGAAGTCCCATTTGAAGAAGAAGAGAGGATTGAATGGGAAACCGGATGGACAACATTCATCCCGGGCCTCACCACAGCAAAAACAATCAGGGAGCCCCTGAGAATCTTCGACGAGAGAGACAACAAAGACAAATCAGATCATCCACCAAGAATCCCCGCCATCAAACCACAATGCCCAAGCAGACAAAGCCCACAAGTAGTGGCGACTGACGGCTCATGCATAAACAACGGGATGGAAAATGCAACCGCCGGAGCAGGAGTGTTCTTCGGACACAGAGATCAGAGGAACACGGCTGCAAAGCTACCGGGAGACATGGAACAATCAAACCAGACGGGAGAGCTGATAGCTATAAAGATAGCCGTAAAAAAAGCCGACATAAATCGGGAACTATGGATTGAAACAGACTCGAAGTACGCAATAGGATGCATCACAAGCAACAAAGACAAAAACGAAGACAGCGGGTACATTGAAACACAGCACGCAAACATAATAAAAGATATCCTAATGGGCCTGAGAAGGAGAAAGGCGAGAACCCTACTGAAATGGGTAAAAGGCCACAAAGGGTACGAACCAAACGAACAGACCGACAAACACAACCCCAGACGCGCTGAGCGACTGGACAATCAAAAACCTAAACCTGAGCGGAGCCAAGCTGTCAAAGATAACACAAGCTCTGGCCTACCGAAAAATCAGGCAGGCAAAGGAAAGTAACGCCAAAGGAAGAGAAAAAACCAAGAACATGATAGCACTGGTTAAGGTGCAGACTGAAGAGATCTTTGGCACGATCCCGACCGAGAGAGCGATATGGAAATCTCTCAGATCCAAAGACTACGCAGTGACAACGAGACACTTCCTGTGGATGCTGGCCCATGACGCGTACATGGTCGGCGACAAATGGAAGAGAGAATCAAGCACCGACGAATTCCGAACCAGAGCAGACTGCAAACACTGCAACGGGAAACTAGAATCAATGACTCACATACTAACAGAATGCGACAGCCCAGGACAAGCAGAAGTATGGGAGGCCGTGAGACGGACCTGGGAACGAAAAAGTAAAAACGAGTGGATTAAGCCGAGCACAGGCGCAATTGTGGGAGCAGGACTAGCCACAATAATTAATAAACCCAGAAACGGGAAGACCTAGTTCCGGAGAAAATTGACTATGGAGAATCCTAGTATCCGAATCGGCCCACCTGATCTGGAGAATGAGATGCGAACGGGTAATTGGGAACGGGAATGAACCGTTCGAACCCAACACAGTCAGAGCGAGATGGGAAATGATCATCAACGAAAGAATAAGAATGGATAAGATCCTCACCAACAGAAAGAGATACGCGAACAAAGCGTTGAGTGAGCTAAAAGTAAGAAACACGTGGAGACACACCCTCAAGAACGAGGAAGTCCTACCAACGACTGGGTCAAGCAAACTGGGGTTTTAGTGGGTATTGAGATGGACCAAGTGCGGAAGAGAGGGGAAAGGGGCAGAAAGAGGCGCCCCGACCCCGAATCGGAAGCACAGGCACGGACAAACATGATCGAAAGTGACGAAGATGGCTGACATCTGGGAGTCCCACACTTCGTGCATAAGAGCATTTCCTCAGGGAGGGGTTACTATGGTATGACACGGTTACGGTTGACGAGATGGACATTGGAATTAGTAGGAGCACTCTACATACAACGGCAGTCCCAAGGAGGCATGCGACATGACACCTGAAGGACGAATGCCCCACCAAAAAAAAAAATTGAGAAACGTCAGGGTCTCGAGAGTGGGGTTCTTGCGCTCGGCCGATACATGCACTAGGTATATCTATCATGACGGCGATCGAACTAGGAGAACGTGACAGAGACAGGCATCCACCGGTGCATTCATTGATACTTTTGGAATCATCAATTTGTTAATTTGACGCTTCTTGGTATGAGCTAGCGTCCATCCCTTCATCTCTTTCATCTCGGCCAATCAATTCTTTCGTGGCCACGAAGGGTACCTATGCGATCTTTCATTGAATGGTCGGGGTCGCCTAGACGCAGTGGGGCTGGGGCTCAGCACCGCAGAGTAGACAGAGTAGAATAAAACTGATGATTACTTCAGACCGAATAGGAAGGGCTTCTCTACATGAGCCCCGGTTAAGACTCGTCCCGAGAGAAAGTTAGAAAAGTTTGCGTAGTTATTGTAGCTAAGAATCAAAAAGAGGTGGAAACAGAGAGCCGTACCTGAAGCAGGTGGGTCGTAAGTAAAGACGAGGTGTACGAGGCATAGCTAAAGGTAAGGAATGCTAATAAGTAAAGCATGGTTTTTCAACTTCTCCTCTCCCAGCATTTATCTCGCACTGGGTCTTTTCCGACTTCGTGCACTCGGAAGCCTGGCGACCATAACTCCTGACATCTTCGATTCAAATTTTGGCAAGGAACTTGCACGGTTGATTTCAAATGCTATGATAGAAGGCATGGTTCAAACATGCCAGCTTCCTAACTACTGCCATCGTGCATTATGCGAACTGCTGGCTGGCATTCGAGGCTCGAGTCCGAATATAAACCCCCTTGTCTCACATCTTCGTCATGATTGCGGCGGAGGTCATCTTGATTCTTTGTTTGCGCCCCTTGCTTACCTACAACTTGAGGTGAGTTATATAATGCCTCCTAACTCGAGAGACGATCGGCTTAAGAGGACCGTTGTAGGCTGGCTGACTGGTCATGGATACCCCACCCCCTCAATCACCCATTGTCGACGAAATCACCCCCTTCCTACGACTCCCTCCCGAGCTCCTCCTTCTCATTTTCAAGTATCTCGTCACCTCTACAAAGAATTCTCTGTCTCTCGGCCCTATTGCCCTAGTCTGTCGCTCTTTCCATGAATGCCTTCGAAATGATCCGTCTTCGTGGACCACGATCCTTATCACCCTTACAACTCTCGAATCTCACAGAGACAATGCGACCTTTCTCAACTTCACTCGAATGATCACACTCGCACTCGACTATTCTCGAGGTCGACCATTATCTCTCACAGTCAGCCTCCTTCACGGTAGCGAGAACCACTTGAATTCGGACAACCAGTTAGGAACCCGCCTGAAGGATCGTCCTATACGGGATTTCATTACGCGTCTTTTCCGTGTTCTCCCCCGCTGCCGTGAGTTGACCATCGAGAGCTCTTTGTGGCGTGATAAGGAGACTCTCATCAGCCTCGTTAAGCGGAGTATTGAGGATAACAACGCCCTGTCGAGATTGGAGTCTCTCACCATGACATATGACCCCACTCACACTGTCGAAGCTTTCTTTCACCCAAATGTACTGCCCACCTCCCCTCTCATACGGTCCGACGACCCTGACGACAACGAAACTACACCCTTCCCGTCGCTTGAGAACCTTACAATCGATAACGTTGCCCATACTTGGCGTCTCCTCACCCTTTCCGGTCTACACACCCTGCGTCTCATCAACATTCCATCCTACAACTCCCCATCCTACGCCGACCTTCATCGGATCCTCCTCTCAAACGCCGAAACGCTGTCTACACTTGAACTCTCGAACATCACCATAACCAACACCAAAGCTATAGGCGAGAGCCTTACCCTCCCAAACGTGAGGAGAATGACGATAGGGTTCGGGCATCCAAAGGATCTGGTTTGGGCAGCCCAGATGTTGGATCTGCCAGCGTTGGAAGAGTTGGTGATCGAGGACCGGGTAGCGGGGTTGAAGCTTGAGAATCAGCGGCCATGGGTGTCTGAGGCGAAGAAGCGCCAGACCATGGAGGGGTTTCGAGGTTTGGTGAGGTGCTTCCGTCTGGATTGCATTCAAAGGTTGATCTTGAAACGGGTTGTGTTTCACGAGAGTCATAGTCAAGGGCTCCTGGTCGACGAAGCGCCTGAGGACGTTTCATTCGCCTTCCGGTTTTTTTCGGGATTCAGGGAGGTCAAAGACCTGGAGGTTTGGCACGATGCCTCTTCACTCGCACTCTCGAACGTAGCACAATCCTTCTCTGATACCCTTTTCCCAAAACTGCGCTCGTGCTTATTTGTGGAGTTGTAGTACTTAATCTTCCCTGACCATCACTAGAAAGTATCGGCAATGTCATGTTGTTACGTGTTCTGTGATCCCTGATCGCTCCGTCGATGAGAGCTTCCGAGAGCATCTAACCTTGCAAAAGATGGTGAACAGCAGGTGCGTTAGAGCCTTGACTCTGCCAACCATCTGACATTGTAAGACTCCTTTTTTGTCCCCATGGCCTCGGATCCGGAAGTAGACTCAGAAGGATTTCGACCGCGTCGATATACACCATTTTCGGTACTGCATTTGACCCCTCTGGAGCACCCTGCAGGGTTGTCAGTTGACACAGCACTACAAAAATCAATCATGAACCACTCCAATATTTGCTGCCGCCACCCCATCTCACCCTGTCACACCAGCCCGATCAGTAGAGGAAACTCCCCGTAATAATCCATTCCGAAGGCCAGCCTACATAGCATACGTTCTTTGTTCGCTTCGTTAATGTGGCAGTAGTAGAATTCAAAGTGCCACCTCTAGCGCCACAGCGCCATCAGTTTGGACTGTCCTCGGGAAGTAGCTGAAGCTAGCACAAGCCATTGACACAGCAAGTCAAGTTCCCATTGACCGGATCAAGATGACCGACCTGTCACATCGGTTGGTTACAAAATCAGCGAATGGTTCATATAAAAGCGCGCCCATAATTTAGATTATTGATCATCATGTTCTATATTAAGTTGTGCTTACGGGCATCCGTCGAAACGCAACATCGAAAAGACCGACGACCGAATAGACATCTCAGGGTCGATATTCAATGTTTCATTAAAGGACGAATCAGATTCTTAGAAGTGAGTTGCATATGACACGATCTACTTGCCTTCTGCTCCTGCTCATCCAAATGAATGTCCTACTCAAGATGCACTGGATGCTCCAAACTATAGATGATCTACTTATATATTAAAACCAGCTACTCCCCGAAAGTTCTTTCATTGTGACTCTCATCATGTCCTCGATAGCTGCCCGTGAATCCCTCTACAAACGAATTTCTGAGGCGGATTTTAGGTTCGTCGTCTTCTTCCCATTCATCACCACATCGGTGAGTCGTTATAACGGGATTCAGGCTTCTAGAGGCTCACATGTTATAGGTCCATCTGTTTCTCTATGGCCTCAATGTACTGTTATTTTGGGTTGGACTTGGGGTATTGAGGAGACGGGAACAGAAGAAAAATGTCGGAAATCGGCTGCTCCGTGTCGCTCTCGTATCCCTCTTTTTGTTATGTTCGGTCAGCGTCCCTTTAAGCCTGGTCTCGGTGATATTGGATGTAAAGCATGCGTTCTGTCTTGCTTTGGCAGGGGAGTGCTCACGCGAGTCGCGGCTGCCGAAGACAGTTAATATCATGCAGTAAGACGTCCGAGCCAGACAATGGAGCAAAGCATACTGACACGCATCATATACAGTATATGCATTCTTGTGATCTTGATGATAATGACGTGCGCTCTTTCATAGCCTCATTTAAGGATCCAACTAATCTGCTAATGCCAGCTGCATTGTGGATGCTATTTTGGTGAGCTGTGGCTCAAACTTCTTGACCACGGTTGATCTCACTGCTTTGATAGGTGTTTCGATCCTTCGTAATTTGTGGGTGGCAGAGGAAAAGCTATGCATTGGCGTTGGTCACATTTTGCATCCTATTCGACGGTGAGAACGCTACCCTCGAGTGCACGACGGATAGTTTACAGGATTATGCTCAAAAGTCGCAGGGGGCTCCACCGCCATCCGCTCAAGAAAGATGCAGCTTCTTCATTCACCCTCAGAGGCCGCAACACTGAACCCCACATCTTCCGACAGCTACTTTGAGATATTAACATTCTTGGACTACGTGAGCTTAGGTTTCGTCCTCATCCATCTCCTGATTAATGGATTTTTGACGAGCGTCATCGGTAAGTTCGATAATGCTCCTACAGAAGGTAAGACTGACTTCTGATAGCCCGGAAGATTCTACTGTCTCGAGCCCGTCAAGGCTTAGCTAGCACAACAGGAGACAGATTCCGCACACTCGCAATACTTTTGTGAGTGCTTGATAACCCAAACTGCCCTATTCACACATTCTAATTGAATTACGAGCTAGGGTTGAATCGTTCCTGCTTTATCTCATTGGATGGGCAGTGTTTGCCGCTTGTATCCTGTCCAGGTTGCGCAATTTTATGGTATTTGACTCTGTTCTTGTACAAGTTCTAGTAGGTCCCAAGCTTTCTCTGTCGGGTTAGAGACCTGACAATCAACTCCAGGGGATCGCTCCTACGCTCTTGACCGTACAAGCGAACATACAGAAGGATAAATCACCCACAGAAGTTGTTACTCGTGATCAACCCCCTTGCATGACTCGCACAACGACCTCTGAGTCTGTTGACGAAGATATCGTACTATACATCGTTGGAGACCGCTCCACGGTTCATGCTAGGAGCTGAGGATATGACTTTGACTTAAGTAGTATTCGAGTGCACAATTTTAGAGCTATCGGATATCTTGCTGCGGTGACCTGTCTCTATCTAGTTTTGGCTGTTGTGAGCATGCACAACTGATGTCTCCCAGTATATGACGACATCTTCCACCTCAAATTTCTCTGATCAATCCCTATTTAACGGCCCGTGACTGGGCACGGATAGCTAAGGTCTCCACCTCGCTCGGGCTTATTCGGACGGTATGCTCAGAGTAGTTTGGCGGATGCTAAGAGGTTCGCTATTTTCATTGGATCTCATTTCTACTAATTTGAACGTGGATGCACGTTTTTTGGTGTAGAAAGTCAGGCGGCAAGCGACAACAAGGTCCGTATCACAATTTGATCTCATACACAGAACCGTTTAATGCTTATTCTCTCCGATGCCTTCCCCGCCCTGAGATATGACCCCATTTCCATCGTTGGATGCGTGGTTGCGTGAACACTGGCTAAAGGCGGGCAGATACGTGAGGACCCGTGTCCCTCGTGAGTCATCTAGATCTCTTGATCAGTATTTTTATGTTCCTAGCTAACCTCTTCTCTCCTTTCCACCAGAACGGTTATCGGTACCGGTAAATGTCAGCATCCAAAACACCGCTCTAAAAACATTTGTCTCAAAGCTACCCAGTACACCTTTTCTCTATCAACTCGAACCCTCTATTCATATAAAGCCATACTCATGTATCAGAGCGCCAAGGATACGAGAACCATCTCTTGTCCTTGGGCTCATTTCTGGCGGGGGGATAAAATAAGATAATCAGATGAGTACGCTCCCAAGTTCTCGTCATGTCTCTATCTCCCGTAACCAACTACGGAAACAAGCCGCTAAGATCAACGAAGACCAGAATTCCTTAAGATTCTGCAATATTGCCCATTCGACTATTGACTATGAGTTCAGCCCCAACTTACGTCTACCCTTTCGCATTAGATCGTTATATACCAGGCTGTCTTTCGTTTGGCCGGGGCGTCTTCTATATCGCGACCCCGCCGAATAAACTCTATCCGGACGGTTTCACTAGGGTTTCGCGTTTGCTTGATTGCTAGGTCAGTCATTGTATTTTCCGCTTCGCCATCGAGATCTGGCGTTTTGCTTACGACCCATTGCGTATCGTAGCCATCACTACGGCTCTGTTGATCTTCCCTGCTATCCTTTGCGGTACTAAAGCACTTGGGGCTCCATGGGTCAACCCTCCTATGAGAGTTTTTTCCAGTGCTCGTAATGCTTACCTCCCCCCATCGACCCACGGCTCTCTAGGTTAAAGGCGATCTACACATGAAATGCAATTAGGCTTATCCTTTGTACTTTCATCTACTCGATCTTGTCGAGCAGACGCATTCACCGTTTTTGTGTCTTTTTTACGGGACGATTGGAGCTTGCGTTCATTGTGTCTTCCAGCATCCCCGGGCTAGAAGTGAAACACGACCAGAATAGCCCATCAATTGTAAGTTCGTAACTTTTGAGAGTAGGCGAAGATTTAGGTTCGTGGTGCCTGTAGGACAGAGAGACGATGTGGGTTCGGGAGCTTTGGTCGCCGATGAAAGGCTGTCTGGGGGGAAATCTACCCCACGATCAAAATGGTATGGGACAACGAACAAAGCTCGAGGTACGTACCGCGGTGTGCTACTTCTACCACGCGCTGATCCTCCCGTTCCAGGCCTTCGAAGTAGAAGCTCGAAGCTTGTGGGATACATCACGTCCTATGTACTGCCATTGGGCCCGAGATCTGTTCGAGGATGGTATCAGAATACTCATTGTGTTCATCATCCAGCATCGATCGTGGTGGGCGATAACGAGGGAACATTCAGTCGAGCAACTCCCTCGTTTGACTGCCTGATGATTCCGGGTGGTGATACAGTTCGATGCTGTTGTTGGGGACGTTGTCGATCAACAGAGCTGAAGCCAGGGGGCTCGTTTATATAAACATATTCTACGGGCTTTCTGCTGACCGGTATCAACCCCATTTTCTATCTAGCTCTATTGTTGCAGTCCGAAGAAATGCAGTGCACCTCTTCCGACTCACAGAAAGACTGTTTCCACATCCTAGGCGGTGTGAGTTACAAAATATCAAGCAAAACGAGACATACTGACCTATCAGTTGTGTTCAGGTTGGACTGGCTCCTTACGGTCAGTGATCTTTTGAACTGTGTCCAAGTCCGGCGGCTTTTAACTATGTTTTACCAGGAGTATACGGAAATTCTCTATGCATTGTGCATTTATCTCCTCTTGACGTGCAAGTGCGACCATTATCGTAGACACGTCGTTTTGATTACGGCGTTCTATATCGCTGCCACCATTTTGATCGGACTCAGAACCGCAGACTACCTGACAATCTAGAGGGTACAACCAGATCCCTACAACTTGAGCGTAACAATTATTGTAATTCTGGCAAGGAAGGTAAGGTCATGTTTTGTGGTCCGGAAGACTGACTTGTCATTGCTCAACGTTTCCGCAGTCCTCCATGAGCGACTTGATAGACATGTTTCGGTGAGTTTCGTTCTTTTTGACCTTGACTTTGACGGCTCTGTGATGAATTTCGATAAGATATGGCGTTGTAACCTACTTTGGAGGCGTTCAAGGGTCAAGATTTTAAATGCACCGTGTGGGTTATCCGTGCTGACTCACGGTAGGTTCCCATATCCACATAAAATTTCCCGCATTCGTACCGTCCTACATGTTCACGAGAAACCTCCAGGTTATGGTATTTGCCTGCTGTTCTTGGGAAGGGAATCTGGAACTCAGTTCAAAACCTCGGTGTTCGCCATCTTTGTGCTTCTCGATCTCGCTAGTAATGTTCTATTGACCGTGTTGATTGGTGAGTACATCCGAAGCAGGCTAAGATACGGTATTGTTTACCATAACATAGCGGGAAGAATACCCTATATTGTTCGCCATGTGCGCAAAAACCTCCCATTACGCACATCAGTCCCAACCATCTACAGGATCATGATCTTCGCCGCGTAGGTGAAGTTTACGTTGTAAGGCCAGCAGGCTGTACTCACACCCTTCCTTCCTTCCGAAGAATAGAGTCGAGTTTTATGTATCTCATCTGGCTGACCGCATACGCTGTGGTCACGACCAAAAACCAACTTTGGGAGACTTTCGAGATGTACCCTGTCGAACCGACAAACTTGCTGTTCGATTCCCTGGTCACAACCATGGTACGTGCACTATCTTTCAGCCCACACCTAGATCGTGACTATATTACATGTTTTCAAAGGGAATTACATCTACCCTGATTATTGTGCGAATGCCCCTCGGCTCTACTGTTTACAGCGAAGAATGGTTCAAAGAATTCAGAGGGAAAGATATTGAAGGAACGGTTGATCCGGACATAAAGGCTCAGAAGAGCGACACCAGGCGAAGGATGGTTTTGGGGTCATTTTGTGTTTGTCGTTCCGTCTCGCGAGCTATTAGGCTGAACGGAACAAGCAAGCTAGGCATTCGGGATGTTCTGAAATTTGGAACAAAATGGAATCATGAAATTGTACACGGGTGCCGTCCTCAGCTAGTCCTCCCATACCGCCAAGGATCAATCAGGGGGCCTGGCTCTAGCCTTCGTCGGAACATCGGCTAAGGAAAGCTCAAGCCCTCCAGGCGACATGACATGGCACTAACCAGCCTTTTAACGTTTTGACCTGAACCACCCAACAAGCTTATACAAATGGGCCCCATCATGCTCTGTCGTCTAAGCTTCAGAGACTAGACTTAGTATGTTGTGGCTTGATGCATTCTTCGGCGTACCCGGTCTTGCTACAAGTGGCTGATTGTAATGCCCCGCTTCGGGAGGTATGGAGTGATTACTGATTCGTCGATGTTGTTGCCACACGTTTCAACGGAATCAAGGCCGCTCCCCTCCTCGTAACTTTCTGCTAGCATTCACCATACTAGGTCTTCTCCAGATTTCATGTACTCGAAAGGCTCGCACATGATCTCCGACTTCTTGAACATATAATTGATGAGTTACTTTCACGAATGATTCAATACTACCCCATATAATATGTCAGGCTTTTGTCACCCTTCACGCCCGTTTACTATACCTTCCTAGCCATTATGCAAACCGTGGACTGCGATTTCCAAGCCCAAGCTCAAACTTAAGCACCGCTTGACTCGCGCCTCCGTAATGATACATCCCCGGCCGTGCTTCGTCTTGCATCGGAATTCACCTTGATTCTTTGTTCTAACCCCTATCAAGCTGAGTTAATACCCCTGATTTGAGATGAGTCGCGAGTTTGCGATGACCAAGTCCGGCGCGGCGATGAAGAGGGATGAAGGAAAGGGCAATGATTAATGATATACTTATCATTTGCAAAGGTCTTCCAAGCCGTTTTATGCTCCGTAAATGGGTCTTATAGGCTGATTTGGGCATTTATGGCCGAAAGGGTCGTGTAAAAAAGGCCAAACCAAGCCGGTATAGCCGGCCGGAGTTATTCGGCAGTGCCACTGCCTCTGAGGATGAGTAGTATCCCTAGCTATGTAAATGGTGTGAAAGTAGCTAGGAATGCAGAAGAGATCATGAATGGTCATCTAGAGGGATGGAGGCATCAAATACGTAGAGAGCAAAACTAATATAGGATGAGGGTGTAGAGGAGGCTGTCCGGCCGCAGCTCGGGTAGCTAAGCCGAGGTTGCCATACCGGGATGTATCTGATATTCCAACCAAATATTCGGCTTAAAAGGGCCTTCGTAGACCACGCTGATTGCTATGGACGCCTCATTCTCTCGAACCCTCATTTCTGACAAAGGAATTGCTCCTTTCCTTCGACTCCCTCCCGAACTCCTACTCCTCATTTTCAAATGGCTCGTCTCCTCCACAAGAAGCTCGCTATCCCTCGTTCCTATTGCCCTCGTGTGTCGATCCATTTACTCGCTTCTTAGGAATGATCCGTCTTTGTGGACCACAATTCTTATTGCCCTTCCAACTCTCGAATCCCACAGAGACAATGCGAGATTTCCCGACTTCACTCGAATGGTCACACTCGCACTCGACTACTCTCGGGAAAGACCATTATCCCTCACAGTCAACCTGCTTCACGGCAGCGAGAATCATTTAGCTTCGGATGACCAATTAGGAACCCGCCTGAAGGATGGTCTCATAAGGGATTTTATTACGCGTCTTTTCCGCGTTCTCCCCCGCTGCCGGGAGTTGACCATCGAGTGCTCTTTGTGGCGCGATATGGAGACTCTCATCAGCCTCGTTAAGCGGAGTAATGGAGATAACAACGCCCTGCCAAGACTGGAGTCTTTCATCATGACGTATGACCCCACTCACACTATCGAAGCTTTCTTTCGCCCGAATGTACTGCCCACATCCCCTCTCATCGGGTCCGACGCCCCTGATCAGCACATAACTACACCCTTCCCAAACCTTAGAAGACTCGTAACCAATAACATTACCCACACTTGGACTCGCCTTGCCCTGTCCGGTCTACACACCTTAAATCTCACCAACATCCCATCTCACAACTCCCCATCCCACGCCGACCTTCATCGGATCCTCCTCGCGAATGCTGAAACGCTAACCACGCTCGAACTCTCGGATATCTCCACAGTTGACGACAAGGCTGCAGGCGAGAGGTTTACCGTACCAAACGTGAGGAGGATGACAATTGGGTTCGGGCATCCCAAGGATTTGGTTTGGGCTGCGACGATGTTGAATTTTCCGGCGTTGGAGGAGCTGGTCATCGAGAACCGGGTAGCGGGGTTGAGGACCGGAAATGAGCGGCCATGGGTGTCCGAAGCAAAGAAGCGCCAGACGATGATAGGGTATCGAAGCTTGATGAGATGGTTTCCTCTGGATCGCGTCCAAAGGTTGACCTTGAGACGGGTTGTGTTTTACGAGAGTAGTAGTGAAGAATTTCCGGCCGAGGAAGCATCCAAGGACGTTTTATTCGCGTTCAAGTTTCTCTGGGAATTCAAGGAGGTCAGAGACTTGGAGGTTTGGCACGACGAAACTTCCCTCGCACTCTCAAACGTAGTAAAATCCTTCTCTGATAACCTCTTCCCCAAATTACGCTCGTGCTTATTTGGGGGGTTGTAGTACTTATCCTTCCCTGACAATCCCTAGAAAGTACAGAATTAGAAATCCGATATTAACCATTCTCGTATGGCTGTTGCTGTTGCGCATACTCAGACACCTAGATCGATCTAAATTCTAGAACGAACTTTACCGGAAGTACAGGACACTGTTTTTATTTGGTTCATTTCTCCATTTGAACCGAGCGCCATCCAACCTTTCTTCACTCCTCCCTCAACTCCCGTAGCCATCTTGGAGCAACGGCTCCTTGGAAACCTTGTACAATGGGAAATTTGACGGTCGAAATGAACGGATATGTTGTCCGGACAGTTTCCAGAGGGAAAGTAGCCCGGACCATGAGCCCACTTAAACTATTCTATTCCCATTCCTTCTGTAGGGTATCATACAAATCCAAATCAGTCTTTGCAACCTCCTTTGGAACCCCGTCGAAGACCCTCGCATCTTTCGGGGGAGGGAGATTCGGACGACGGAAATCTAGCCACAACATCGGGTTGCGAGTGGGAACTTGGTGACCGGATCGTCGATGAGACTCGACTACAGTTGTCAAGCTCTGAGCATGTGTAAATAAGTAGCCATCAAGGGTCAACCTAATGAGTTTCAGGTCGTCAAGATACAGATTGGGTGTTCCAGCTAAATCAAACAAGAGGTTAACAGCCTCAAAGCCTTGGATTGCTCAATACCGAAAGAGAGGTTGCTGAATACCTCGTTCCGACATCCGCGGATGTCACGGATTAATGCTCGCAGTACGTAATAGTAAGGAAGAAAGATAGCGATTCGATCAATGAGGTTTGCCACCGCTTTGACAAAGGCATTTGGCCCTGCTGAGGCGTTGACGCTACCTAAATTGCAGTAGCAGTCGGCAGCGTAGAACAGAAATGTTACAATTCCCGATTCGACGATCTGACAAACTCGAGACGGCGTGTCGATTTGAAGAGACTCCGTGAAAGCGTTGAGAAAGGAAGTCACGAGACGAAAAGCGTCCCCCAAGATGCTACTTTCGAGAGGCTGGTTACGGAGCCAGGTCTATCTCCGAAGAAGGATGGCTAAGACACGGCTCATCAAGCGTAAAGCCTCGTTGTGATTATCTTCGCCTATGCAGATCGGGTTGGTTCCTCCGAAGCAATGATGGCCTGTAATAAAGACAAAGAGGAAGGCTCTGAACCCGGAATCTCTTTCCTTGGTAAGGCGTCGAACCCTCGAACTAAGAGCCGCAAGAAGTTGTCTCCCCAAACTCGCGTCAATTAGATATGGCCGAGGGATGTTGGATAGTCTACGATTGTGTGGAGGTGCCACAAAAGCAGACGATGCAGGCAAGCGGGGTCTGAATTTGGCTTCAGTAAGGTTGATAAGTAGGGATGACCATGGCTTGATGAAAGGATGATCTGTATCGATGAGGAAGAGCCACACCTGGGCTACAAGAGGCTGTAGGTATGGTGCGGCTCCTTGTTTGACTGCCATCGATGAAGGTGTTTTGTCTTTGATGTCCAGAATATCAGGTATAGCATAGATGATATGATCCAGGAGAATCTTATCCGTTTCGCGAGAACTGTTTGAAGAAAAAACACAATCCATCTGGAGATAAAGGGCTCCCACTGCGCCCACAAATGGGGAGACGCATCGAGCACATCCACATACATGTGAAATGATAGAGAAGCGACGGACTGCAAGGCCACGTTGATACGGCTGCCCAAAGAAGACTCATCGATTTTAGTCGTCGACGGGGCTCCATTCTTTCGGAGATATTCGATGGCTCTGGATGGATGGGGGAAGCGTGAAACGGACGTTGAACGATAGTCCATAAAGGCTTCAAAACGGCTGGACAAAAGAGGCATCTGGATCCATGTGTGACAATCAGTTATTTAAAGCAAAAACCCCATCGTTTGAGCTCTCACCGACCTCTTTACGAGCGTCGTATTTTGGTTGATGTTGGTGGTGTGAGACGAACACGCGTGCGGCTAGCGTCACCGGGTAGCACGTTGTTTTTGCGTTCCCAGCACGTGAAGAGAATCAAGTCGCGTCCAAAATCACGATCATTTGTAGCTCAATAGCCCACTCACTGCAATATCATCTCGACCCCGAGAAGCAGATCAAAATCCGAAGAGTCAACATTCGGGGTTTAACCAGGCGTCTCTGCTCGGGTTATGTACGCTGATTGGGACATTTATTAGTTACTCTGAACTGAAAATTTTCCGCCAAAATTTTCGTTTCAGTGAGTGAAATAAATTCCAAAAAACTCATTCAAAGGGCACAGATAACGTTTTAGAAGTTTCGTCCATACCCAAAAGCTGTAATTATCCCGACCCTGCCTAACCAAGCTTCTCTAAACTGGGCTCTACCAACGGAAACCCAAAAACCGCAGCAAACGACGATCCTCCTCCATTAATTTGCCAAGGAAACATGGCAACAACAAAAATGTCTCTTAATCCGGTTCGTTCCTACCCTTTCTGCATTGCTTCAGACAATCCCGAGTATTCGCCCGAAAAAAAGCCATCAGAGAGAACGCCGGTTCCCTGGGGAAGGAGCTTTTGGATGATCAAAATCAAGATACAAGATCGGGTACCGGCTTTTTAGCATGAGCAAGGAAGAATGTGACCGTCGATGAGTTTTACCATCTTCGTGAAGATTTGCGCGTTGATTCGATGTATAAAGAAACGAGTGGGCTGAAGAACCTCCGCCCGGTACGAGAAGAATAGGGTATTCCGTCTGTTGATTGAAAGTTTCAGCGTGGCAAAAATAGCAGCGTTGCAGTCCTGTTACTTACCCCGTAGCTTCCAGCGAACCGAGAGCACCTCTCCTTATGTTCGTTCTTCCAGTCTACTTCTCGGCAAGCACGAGAGCAGTAGACTACAGCAGAGAAACCGGTACAACAAAGGTACCGAGTCTTCGTGTTGCCTCTCGACCCTTTCTGGCGCAACGATGAACACTACACAAAGTGTACAATGAGTACAAAACATAAAACTTGGATCTTTGTATTAAGCACTCACCCCATCGTACTCGCATAAACCCCTGCACTTCAAATAAGACCTAATAATATCCATTTCTTTTACCTTCCCCAATAACACCGGGGGCACGCACCGTGTGACTTGCCCTTGTGAGTTGCCTTTGTTGAGCACGGCAGGTTGCCTTTATGATTTTTGAAGGGCAAAAACTATCCTTTGTGCAGGTGACAGGCATCTCACAAGGGCTAGGTCACACAGTGTGAGTTAGACCCCACCTCACACGATGCTTGCCCCCGGTGTAAGTTTGCCTATGCCTTATCCAACAACCCCGAATGTTTCATGCCATACGAGACCATTGCATTCTCCCACATCTGAGGTTCATCCCGAATTGCTGTCATTAGTCGGGGCCTGTGAACGATGAGCAACGCAATCCGATCGATAAGCCTCACAGAATGCTCCTGGAAGATCCCTCGTATCCCATCCGTACCCTCTTCACCAAGCCTATAAAATGAACCCGCAGATTTGACAGGCGTTTTGACAACCCCCGATTCGACCATATGTTGAACTCTTGCCGGCATATCCACCACAATGGACTCGAGGAGAGTCGACATGATGCATACAACGGTAGCGTACGCATCCGCAAATTCCTTCCATTTGATCGAGACCTTATGTAGCCACGTACATGTCCGGAGGAGAAAACGTAGGCTCCGGCACAACAACCGAATGTCGGTAGTGTGGTTGTCTTCTCCGATACCGATAGGGTTTCTGCGACCGTTTGTGAAGAATTCCGCGCCTTCGCTGAAGAGGAGAGGAGAAGCCTTCAGCTCGGCCAGTTCGTATGCGATAGGGTGGCCTTTCGTGGAATGGGATTGGAGCTGGTGGAGTGTATATTGGAGGTAGCAAAGGAATTTCCTCCCAAGGGCTGTGTCGCCCTTGTCAATGTATGGACGTGGGAGGTTGATAAATCTGGGACCGTTCGGAAGGAGTTTCAAGGGACTTTCAGCGGAGGGAGGGTTACGAGAAATGACAGTAACATCGTGGAGCAACGTTGACCATGATTGCATTTGCGGCTGGCCCGCGTCGACCATATAGACCCATACTTGAGCGAGGTGAGGTCGAAGATATGGGTAAGAGGCCTGTATCACGGGCGCTGATAATAGAGATGTATTCTCAAGGTCCAAGAGATCGGGAAGAGAGGATACAGAACTTAGAGGCTATGACATGTACATCCGTGTACATGTAGCAGGAAGATAAGCAGGCACTCTCGACTCGTTTGCCCTGATAAGTAATGTCGACGTTAGCCAAGGGAGGAGGGCCATGTTTGCAAAGGTATTCGATGGAAATTGAGGCTAGGTTTCCTCAAAAACAGTACAAAAAACTTAAGTTTACTTACCTTAGCTTACTTCCCTTGTCCGATGTACGCAAGTAAAACTTGAGTAACGAGACGAGTTTTGTCCTGAGGGAATAGGAAGCGACCTCAAGTCATCCTTGAGGTCGGTCTTGAGGGAACGAGGTGGAGTGCCTCAAGGATGACTTGAGAGTAACTCAAATCCTTGTGTTGAGGGTAGCTCAAGTTGTTGTTGAGGATGGCCGCGTCTCAACTCAAGTTGCATAAAGAGTGAACATACTCAAAACATGTGCATTAGATAAGTATGTGTAGAATACAATGAGATGTTGAATGATACTGGAAGACAGAGAATGTGAGTGTGAGTGATGAGCAAGGCAAAAAGGGACAGAGTGCTCACTTGAAAGGTTCTGTGGGTGAGGCCGCGAGATCATTGATGAGACTGTGAAGGAAAGCTATTAGGGCACATACAAAGAATAAAGGGGGAACGCACCTATAGGTACCCTGTGAAGACCCAGCGGCGAGTGCGTATCCTATGTATTTTGCTTTTTTTTCTGTTGTACTCTATGTTGGGGTGAGCCATGGATCAGGAGAGGAGAATACTACTTCATACATTACAATGCTTCAGAATAATACATTTTGTGAGATTTTTTGCTTGTGAGAGCACCGTTCCCTTGTACTCAAACCACTCCTCATGTTCCGTCCTGCCTGTCCAACAATGAGAAAAGAGTAATGAGTCAAAAAGAGCCAACTTACAACAACACACCATCACTACCCTCGTAAACCCTGAACATTCCATTTTGAGGTGCACGCACAACTCTAGAATCATGAATTAGAATGAAACACAGAGTTGCATCAGGAAAAAGGGTCCTGGCGCTGGGACAACCTGGGCTCCCTGGGTTATCCTAGGGATGCAAAGACATCAGGTTAGCCGGGTTGTCCCAGGAGATAGGTTCCCACATCCATGAGCCTAAGTTGTCCTGGGATCAACCTGAGCCAACCTTAGGCATCTTTTTGGAGCCCGCAATCAACCTCTTTGCTAGCCTGAGTTAGCATAGGTTGGCGTAGGCTCTCATAGGTCCTTTGAGTGCAAGCTGTCAATCACGCTCGTTTCAGTAGTGGATAAAGTGAGATGGAGATCAAAACATTGAATGGGCTATATTTCATGTATATCTACTACAGGTGAAGAGGTATACCTTAATACATATTGTGTCATGGGGGGTACATGGTGTTATCAGAGAATAATAATAATGTTGGCTCCACACGCTCTCAAGATCAAATCCACCGGCCATCCCTGATCTCACTACTACTGCTCATCAGCTCGCACAACCTCACAATCATAAAACAGTCAGTCCCTGTGAATGGAAGTGAGTTATAATGGAACTATGAGAGCGGACAAGAGGTCTCTCACCGAGATTGTGTGTGGCTATCAGTCAGTCATCAGCGAAAACCTCCCCCGAGCTTGCAAGACAACTTGCTGACACCTCCTGTTGGGTCCTGAAAGAATGATGAAGGAAGTGAGAGTGAATAGAAAAGGCCATATTAGCTAGTGTTTGGGTGAATTAATGTAGGCAGACTAACCCGGTACTTTGTAGTGAGAGCCTGCCAGGTACAAGTGTAATTGGTAGAGATGTGTGCAATTATACGCAAACTGTATAGCTCAGCTCAGCATCTAGAAGCCCAAGGTTGATTGGTTGACCAATGATAAGCAGAGGACCAGAAAGAACGGGTGAAATATATGAAAACACGTACCTCTAGTCTGGACTCCAGCAGAACACCGCAGACAAAGAGTCGACGGTGGGAAGCCATTGGGATGGAAGGCAGTGAGAGGAAGAGTTCATGAGTGACGAGATAGAATAACTCGTCATTTGTTGATCAGAAAATGTGGCTTTGGAGTTTGCCGATTGCAACTGCTCAGTTGATGGATGTCTCTTCCCACGCTATCTGATGTGGACAGGACAATACGTACACCGGCTCTATATCTATGTTACAGCTTCCTCAAGTATCCTGACCATGTCGTCAACACCTCAATTTTGGATCAAGTGCGTGAGCGCTCTCAAATAGACGATGGCACAGAGAAGCAGGGACAACAGCATAAATCAGTGTGGGAATGGACTCAATGGAGAAACATGAAACGGCCCCGAACGGGTTGCACAACCACTAACTGGTTGTCAATATCCATAGAAGGTTTTTGTGCATACAGCTGGTGAGGGTGTAGATAGTTAATGTCAAGAACAAGGCCAGTGACTAGGAAAACCCCTCAGGCCACCAACAGGGTCAAGAGTGCAAAGGATAGAGGATAGAATTGAGTAAGGCAAGTGTATGATAGTACATGCTGGAAACAAGCACTATGAGACAAAGTTGTCAGACTGGGGAACTATCTAGAACTATCCATGATTATATATGACAGAGCCAAGCTGTAGAGATATCATGGGAACAAAGGTAAAAGGGGAAAAATGAAAGAACAAGTGATAAGAATCAAGGGATACGTGTGGAAACATTGTCATGATGGAAACCATATGGTATGCTGGGAAAATATCTGGAAACAGTGTGGAACACCAGGTAGTACCAGGTAATGATATGGCGGCCAGAATGCGATGGTGAGAACATGTAACCATGGGAAATAAAGAGAAAAACATGGGGAAAAAGTACCCAGGGACCAAGGGAAGGGAAAACAATAGGTGGATTTGTAACAGTTAATGATTGCTCTTTGATTTTTTAACCATTAGTGTATAATTAGATGTCAAAAATTATCTACTTAGACATAATCCACAACCGGCAGTGAGCACTTATTTGTACTTGGTCCATCTGACATACTCTAACACATATTATGATCTCCCAATTTCACTAATGTCAGGGTCCCGAGGATTTATAGGGTTAGATCTGTATGTAAGCTTCAAAGTCCACGGGGTCTTTCAAGTGTTCTCACCTGTCCTAGGAATAAGTTGAGACTACTAACTTTCAGAGTCGTTCCAGGTTCATCCAGGTGAACCTGGTGACTTGCACTGGCTTAGAGCAACCTGGGACAACTTGAAATCCCCAGAGTCACCGGGGAATTCGGCCCAGTGGTCACTTTCCCAGGTTGCCCCAGTGCCAGACCCCGTTTTCCTGATGTGATTGAGACACATACCCACTTTGTGGCAGTTCAGTGTTGGCCAAGAGCCAATTCTTGTCCATAGCATGTGCTTGCAAGTCTTCCAGTGTTGCTCGAATCATCTGTCAGTGTTTACAGACCTCCCAATCTTCAGAAAAATCCTCCCTTTACATCTTCCTTCCAGCATATACACGTTGCCCACAGTGTCCTTCACGCTCGCTCCCCTGTGGCATTGACTGCGGTATTCCATTTCAATGGATCATGGGTCGCAAGCGTACGGGCAACAAAGGCAACCAGGAGAAAGTATCAGGGTGAGATATCAAGCAGAGGAACATGTAGCCCAGTTTTTTTTTCACATATACGCTCGCCTTGAGCAATTTTTTGCCCACACTTGCTCAAGTTCATACTTTCCTTTACTCATGTTCATACTCTCAAGTTTCTTTATCATTCACTCAAGCCCACATTTTCCTTCACTCAAGTTCATTTTCCCCTTTGCTCAAGTCCATACTTTATGTTCGGTCAAGTCTGACTTCTTCTCTCAAGGCTATTTATTCCCTACTCAATTTTCACTCAAGTTCCCTACCTACATTAGTACAGAGTAAATCTCAAGTTTCACTCAAGCTATTCTTAAGATATCCTCAAGTTGTTCCTTTGTCATGAAGACGCCACTTTTCCCTCCACCATTTGCTCACATGATTATCACATGTCCTTTTCTCACGGTCACTTACTATACATCCTTATTTCTCACGATTCCCTTTCTTAACCCACCATCGCGCAGCCTTAACCCACATCGCGCAGCCATCCCATTATCTCATACCGACTCATTCCTTATTCATCCTTGACTCATACTTACTCATACACGACTCATAGGTAGCCACTCCGACTCCAGCTCTGACTGTAGGATAGGTATATAAGCTAGCTAGTCTTCACCTGGTCCCTCATCTTGACCTCTTGTCGTTGGGACCAGGTGAGTAGTATAGTCTCCTTCGCTTTCCTCCTCTACAATAGATCTAACTTGTCGTTGGGACCAGTTTCTGCCTTATCTCTGTCTGAGTCGAGCCCGCTGCTCCTCTCCACGCCTGCTACCACCGCTCTCTGCCTCCGTCGTCTCTGCCAGACGCTCAGCACTTCGTGACATCCTTCAGATATTTGTGAAGTTGTTACTCAAGTTGAATCTGATTTTGAGTTCTACTACTTGAGTGACATACTTGAGGGTGAAAACTTAAGGTAGAGGGCCTAAGGAGCCTCAAGGGTTTTGCCCCAATTTTGAAGGGAAGGTGGCCATGGAGTAGATTCGATAGCCCTATCTGCCGTCGAAAAACACGAAAGAGACGAAATGCAATACTGCATTAACTCTGAAAGCCGGCTCGTAGGGAAAGTCATCTAGATCTGATTAGGACTTAGTTCTCACTGGCGTGTAATCCGATTCACCTTCTCATACTTCAAATTCTAAACAGACGTAAAAATCAGAAAAAGATACAGGGAAAGATACATACACATGAATCGCTTGCCTCTGGACCGTGGTGATAGTTGGAAGGTAACTTGAGCTCACACAATATAATCATCGTTCAATTAATATTTAGTTCCCAGTACGTGAAGGGCTCGCGTCACCTCTGACGGGCCCGTGAGGAGAGATAAATGTTAAATTACAAGACATTGTTGGTCTTTGTCGGCGTTGGTGGTAAACATAGAGCCTCGTATTTGTGAAACATAGCTACGTGACGGGAATTCGATATGCCAAACACCAAAAAAAAAAAATCGGAAAAACGGCCGGAGTTTGAGCAAAACAACAGGTGGGGACCAACTGGGAATTGTACCCAGGACCTCTCGCAGAAGAGTAGAAACCTTTATAAATATGACCCAAAGCGAGAATCATACTACTAGACCATTAGGCCGGTAGCGATCGGCTGCTCGTGACGAGAGGGCTTTGTTAACAACGCATGCGTGATGGATAAAACACACACCATCCCGAATAATGGATCAGATATCTCTCCCTCCCATCTCCGACGAGGTCAAGACATCGAAGCGCCCCAACGACAACGAGCATACATCCGAACCCCCGGGCTCCACTGCGATAATTGACGAGGGGTCCTCCATGACAGAATTTGGCGAGCTGTTACAATCAAAGCTTCCGTTGTGAGTGGAACTAGTTCCGATGCCGGCAAGCTGTGGAACCCCAATATCATCATCACCCTGACGATCTTGTACTGCCTGTGTGATTCATCATTGTAAGCATCAGAGTTCCTTTGGCCCCCTCGAACAAACTGCGAGATTGGCTGCCGTTGGCAAGGGCCCCTTCCTACTTTACAGCGGTTTCCTTTAAGTACCGTATGCCAGTTTGTGTTCGTTTTCGCGGCGTTCCCTGTCTGACGGACACTTTGCGATGGAAATTCGGGCTTCCGTCGCTCACGGTTCCGTTCTGGAACGGTTGGTCCTTCTATTGAATGAGTTGTAGCTCGTCATTGCTATGTTCAGAGCAACGAATGTGCACTGATGGTGGGAAATATCGACATACTCAAAAGTACAGCAGGTCATCCGATGGTTCTCTGCGAGCTTTCGGATCCGATAACAGCTAATGCTGTTATGATTCCAAAATGATGTCTACTTCTGAAGAACAACACCAACACAGAGCGATCATGATCAACCAGAACCTCTCAAGGCGGTGGTTCTTGATTGAGAATGTCCCTCTGAACAATCTTGTTCAACGCAAAGGTGCGAATGAAAGGCTGTAGGACTTGAAAGGTTGGAAGGAAGCGGTTAGCTGCTTGCCTGTTCGTGGCCATTGCCAATATAGCTATTACTTGTGGTTTTCAACTTTCATTGTGCTCGTTCAGAAACATCGGAGGTCGGCAGTGGCGACTACTGAGCCCCGGTGGCAGTGGGAACCCCAAAAGTAATCATAAGGATTGTTATAATGTTAGAACATCCCCAAACCATCAATGATGGTGGACATTGTTGATCAACGGGAGTGTGCGAACGAGACTGCAAAACATTTGCTATAAGCCAAACCTGTGAGTGGTGATTTACTAATTACTCCCCACCGACACCATTCTGAGTGTTTCCTTTCACGATGAAGTGCCCCCTCGGCGATGACATGTATTACAATGCAATTTGTCTGGGACTCGTCACAACCCCACAAGTTAGGACTGGCGTAAGTCATCGAAAACACCTTTGTCGAGTGCATTGACCAATATAAAGTTCAGGTTGGATTGTTTCTCTATGGTCAGTGAATATACTCTTGGAAACTGATCTCCCGAGTAGTTGTATCTTACTGACAAGATGACGTTCTGCAGGTGTATACACGGTCCTCTACATCGCGTGCATGTACATCCTCCTCACACGCAAACGAGACCAATCCCGTGTAAATATTGTTCTGATCACAGCACTCTACGTTGTTGCTACGGTCGAGGTTGGGCTCAAGGCTGGCTTTTATGCTTTACAAGGACAATATGAACTGTATTATTACACTTTCATGGTTTTTGAATCCTCCAGAGAATATGGTGACACAATTGCAGCATCCGAACAGCAGCTCCGTGACAGGGTGATCAATGAACTGCAAGCAATGATCCAACCAAGGTGTGTCATATTTGTAGCTTTCTTCACTTTTCGACTGAAATTTGTTAGCTTCCCACTCTGGCGTTGCAGGCTTGGGACCCAGGTTGTTACGATCTTGGCGAAGTGAGACCTTCCGCTGAATCCTTGGTATGATTGGCTTCGCTCAACGCTTTATGGACTCCCAATCTAGTTTCCTCGCAGATGTTCTTCTGGTGAGCTCAACCTGCTCGGGATCACTCGAGGCTCTATTGTGATTATTCATAGGTATATCGATGCTATCTCGTATGGGGACGTAGAAGGATAATACCAATCGTCCCGTGCTTGATAGCACTTGGGACCAATGGTGAGTCCGCATATTGCATTTGAGTCCCGATACTCATCTAAAGCCACCCCAGTGTATGCTCTCGTAATGATATTCCAGTGGAAGTGGGAAGGCTACGATGTCACATTCTTGCTTTCGAGTGTTCAGAGCATTTATTTGGCAAACTTTGCCATTTGTGCCCTTGTTGGCAATCTTATACTGACTATGTTAATTGGTAAGCAGACTCAAGCCCCCGAAGCACAATCGTCTTTCATACACAAAAAATACAGCAGGGAGGATTCTTTACATTGGCTACCGAGTCAGGAAATACCTCCCTTCGGACAGATCTTTCCCAACAACATACAGAACTATTGTCTCAGCGACGTAGGAAACTATATGTTTCGCTTTGAAGTCGAGCTCATATTCACTCTTACTCCAACAGGCTAGAATCAGGACTCATATACCCTGCGGTCCTTCTCATCTACACTGTTTGTGTACTACGAGACATACGGAGTCATGGTATGGAGTCCGGAAGTTACGCTATCGAGTTAGTTGGGGGGACTGTCTTTGAATCGCTCATACCCATCATGGTGTGTAATCCTAGCCATAAACCAACTCTTCAATTTGCGGTCTGACTTTCAAAGGGGATTGCATCTTCCCTCATCATCGTGCGAGTGACCCTCGGGATCGCTGTTCACGATGAACAATCATTGAAAGAGACAATCAGGTGGAGGATCGAGCCAACCCAGTTGCAACGGCCTGCATCTCGCAGCGTCATAGATATCCGTCGACCTCAAAGTCTCATCACCCCCGTAGACATACAGTCTCGTACGACTGACTCAGACTTTGATGCACAGAAGGGAGTGTGAAGCCTATAGTCAACATCCCGCTAAACATCCTCACGGCCCTGGCTCTTTGAAATGTAACTCATATTACTATCTCGTCACTTGATAGGTTGTTTCTTTGTACAGTTTTTCATCTTCGTCGCGTTGAATTATGAAATCATACACGATCCCTGTTCCCCCCAAACCCAGAGCGCGGCCGTCCGGTCTTCTATTATCCGGACAGTAGCTTGACGATAAGATCACTACCTTACTTCATTGGGCTGGGTCTTCCCTTTCAAATAGGACAATAAGCCAAAGCTAACGGAGTGAGTGGCAGCTCGCCGAGCCAAGGGAATAGGTGGCATAGACAAAGCAGGAAGGAACGAATAGGTGGAAAGGCAGACGAACGTACCAGAGAGGCCCCTTTCCGGAACAATAGTTGACTCGGAATCCGACTGTATTGGCTAAGCGTAGGTTTCAAGTTGGTCCGGCCATATGGAGCTTAAACGCTTGAACACTCGCCGAAACGAATAGCGCTAGTGAAGGGACGGAGAAAATCAGCCAAGTCACTGAGCAACTCGGAAACTAGCCGAGCGCTTGGAGTTCGCCGCATGTAAGAGTGGTTACTGCATTTGGTTTGGTACTCTCCCTGCATGATGAAGGAGCGATTCAAAGGGCAGAAAATTCGAGCACGCATATCCGGCTCACTGATAGACGCGATCCCAGAACTGGCCTGTCCTTCGCGTAGAAAAAGGGTGGGTTTTGTGTGTTTTAGATCCGCCTGTGGAATTCGGCGAGACTTTGCGGGAGATTCACGGTAGTCGAACGAAGTAAATGTAGTGAAAATCAAAACATAAGTTGAAGAATAGCACTGTGTAGCTGGGAACGAGACGCTACGCACAAGAAAAGCGGGGGAAATACCATACCTGTTTCTTGGAAACAGTAAATCACTAACTATTCTCCACGATAGTCTCCCTACTACGTCCTTGCCCAAGGGGGTGATGGGAATGGACTTTCCGGTCCAAGGTAAGGGGGAGGGGGGGGAAGGCCCTTAAAAGGTTTTTTGTACCTACCAAGACCGACCCAAAATATCAGGTTATGAGGGGTCTGAGGCCTCTTTGAGGTCTCATGATGGTCATCTTGGCGTGCTGAACCCCCTGAAGACAAGGCAAACACACTCCATTTATGTTGTAGCCAGAAACCGACCACCAGCCACCACTATTTCCGGGAAAAGTACAATTAAACTTATTTGGCATGTGTTTCACGTGCCCATTACCATTTGGATGGAGGGGGAGGGTCGCCCGACCTGGGCTTGGAAAACAATTCGACCTCGTACGCTTAACAAGAAATTGACACCCCCTTGTCCTTGCCTCTGTCCGAGTAATCTGTTGCTCTGCTCTTGGTTGTTGAGTTGAAATCAGCGAATAGAAAGAGAGACTGACGACAAATAGAGGACTGAAAGAGAGGCTTGCGTAGAGCTATTTGTGCTAAGTACTCGACGTTGTGTTGCGGAAGATGAGGGTAAAAGAGGAAGCCGTGCGACATTCTCGCTTAGACACGGCGCAGTTTGTCCGTTATCGCCGAGGAATAATGAACTTTACTCTTCTTGTCCACCATGACAGATCTTCCGTGCTGAATGAGTAGATGCTGATACAACGGCGTTTGAAGTGTACGAACGAGGCCCAGGCCTTCGAGACGATCATTGTTCACGCGTCTACGCGAGGTTAGTATCACTCATCTCGTACGAGTGAGCTTTATCCTATGTATAGCTGGATAGCGAAACTCTCAGTAGCTTGTGATTTACAGCCCTTTGCGAGAAGGAAGGCACAAGTTAGGAAGATGAGATATATAAAAAAGTAAATCAAGAAGGGTTGAGTGAGGGTAGGAAATACGAGCGGCAGTAAACCCGCTTCAAACGCCTCCGAGTCCACCCTAAACATCTCCGAATCCACTCCAAACACCTCCAAATCCACATCAAACATCTCCAGGGCCACAGTTACCTACGATCGCCCCTCGAAACACCTCTCAACCTCTCTCGTAGAATGTCCAAAACATCGACTGATGGGTGAAGCCGCCATCTACGTTCGCCGGTTTTATCTTCCTATATCTACAACCTGCGAAATATGTGCCAACCTTTGCGCAAAGGGCTGTAATAATTTCCGTCGGACTTGAACACACTTTTGACTTTGTTTGGGCATCGATCTTTCAGGTCCTTTTACCTTCCTGTGGCTTCGTTCAAGATATCGAGATGGCTCTATATATTTGATACAGGATAATACTTCGGGGACCTCCCGCCACAGGCCAGTGCGTAAATTGGTGATGGGGTCGGGGTAGCCCCAGCTGACTTGGCCGTCAGCGCAAACCTGAATCCCTTACATACCTTACAAACCGCTCGGTTCGCTAGTTGCTACCTGCGATCCCGAAGACTTTGAATGTGTTCCTCGACTCTCGAGCGGCATCGTCGCCAGCTTCATGTAAAACTCCCAAAAGAAAGCACGGAGGGAAGCGATAGTATTAAAATGCGGGAACTACGCCTCGCGTGGAAAGGATCGTCCATCTTTCCCCCTGCCAACTCCCCTGATCGTCGGTCTCCCAATCTAGGATGTATTTTTAGGCGAATGAAATGTCGGGTAAGTCGCAATCACTGTGGTCAAGCGTTCATCAAGTTTAAAAACTAGATCTTTGATGAGAGAGGCTGAGGTGAGTTGGAAAATCCCTAACATGGTGAACCACTTTTAAGGTGTCTTATTAGTGAACTGACTCATGCCCGTGGTAATTATGTGCTTTCACTACTCCGGCGGAGAATGGATATCTACTCTTCAAGCACATATAACTGATAAGGACACGATCATTCAGCTAGTGCTTAGCGGCTACCTTGAACTCTAAAACTTTCGTGTTAACGAAACATACTCCTGTCAAGGTAGACTATATATAGAGCCTCCAACGTTCCAATATCTCAGTCCCTTACCGAGCTTTGACTTTCCCCCACCCCTGCCTTGACGGAAATGACCGTAGATTTAACAGAGTACAATCAGTCATTGCGGATGGCGGCAAGTTTTTGTTGCTTGGTTGGTTGGTGAGGTCATCTTTCCTCTTCTAGAGCAGCGGGTATTGAATCATGTTCTTCCGATTTGATATCCAGCTCCCTCCTCTCACTGCTCGTGTGGACTCGTATACCGACCACACTCCCGGAATGGACACAAATTACGTGGGGGAAGGTGTGCATGATTTTGATTCTTGTGGATTCGTTAGTACCTTTTGTCGATCACCTGGAGTTCGAACTGACATTTCCTTTTCCTTCTAATCGTGACAAGATGGATGTTCATTTTTCTCGGTGAGTCTTGCCTTACTCCCGTTATGCTCAAATCTCAGATCACAGGTTGAGAAGCTGGATTCCTGTCCACTGGCGTTGGAACGTATCACAACCAAAGAATATGTTCGGCGGCGGTGTTGATATGTAGCGCATTTTACGCGATTGTAAAGGTGACTCGATGTTCATGAAATCCAGCCGATTAACTCGTTGTATTGAATCCCTGCCCAACCATTTAGGTCCTGATATCCGCATTCCTCGTTGAGAAGGTTGCAGGTCACGTACTGTCTTGTTTTCAACGCTGACATTGAACTTGTCAGGTCTATATCGTATGGTCTCAAGGTCTCACTACCCCCCGTCTCAAAAGCGTAGCATTTCGAATCTGTCTCTTCGCTCAACTCGGCTGGATTGGGATCTCCGCTGTCACTTGGGATGGAATATCAGCCCGAATTAAACCTGACTCAGACGGAACTTGTGAATATGAGTTCAAGAGTTACGCGTGAGCTCCCACTATCTTACCTCCGTGGGAATAAGGAAAATGACAATCACGACTTTGTAGACTGATGATGATATTGATATGGAATTTCGTTCTGGATATGTTTTTTACTTGTATGTTCTGTTTGCCGCTGTGGGGGGCTAAGGTTATGTCGCCCGCGTTAAGGGCTGTGGCGAGGAGAACGATGGTGTGAGTTTTTTACCTGGTTTCATTTGTTTGTTCACTTTATTTACTTGTATGGGTAGCGCGACGGTCTTGACGCTGATGGTGCTGAGTGTGGGTTTTTCAATCCATGTCCAAAGTCGCCCAGAATCCGGATGATTCATGACGAATACTTCTTTCTACTAGGTCAACGTCTTAATATTCTTTGGGAGGAACGGACATGAAGTAGGGTTTGCGTGTACGACGAGTTGTGCTGTGGATGTTCGTACAGTTCTCTCGCTATTCCTTTCGTTCTATGTTTTTCTCATTGCCTTTCTCTCCGTAGGTAATCCTGAGCGCAATCATCTTCTACTGGGTCTCTTCGGGCGCACCGTCAGACTCGATTCATCATTTTACGTTGCCGACGATCTCTGCTGCTAAGAACAGTACTTGCGGGGAGTCGTCGGAGAATACAGTTGCAACGGTTGTCTGAGGAGCATTACAAAGAACAAACTACTGTGCTCGTATCCGAGCCTTTGACCAAGACGACAAAGTAATGTGCATCAAATCAACATCTTTTGAATCGAAGAAGGTTCTGACCATTTCGACCCTTACGTGGTCGCTCAAACCGTCACAATGTCTTGTTGTACTATAAACTGTTTGGATCTGCTCAATTGAGTACCCGAAAGGCTGGTACCGACGGAGTGAGGATTTGGATCCACGAATCGTCAAAGTCACGCTAGGGTCAGAAATCCCGCCAATTCAGGCTGATGGTTCCATTTTGGATTCTAGCTATTTAGGGAAAATGAGCCTGACAAGCATTAAAAGCTGAGAATGAAAGGATGTTGAAGTCTATATGTGGCTTACCGATACTAAATGCTAATATCAATACTCAAATGTTGTCCCCTATATTTGAGTCAGAACATTCATGGTGAACGGTTGTCATATGCACAGCTTTGCCACAAGTTCAAACAGCCTAGGACCCATAAGGATACGAGGACCTACTTGCTGATCATACGGCGGTAAAGCTTCTCGCTTATGCCCTCTAGAGCTAATAAGAGGATTGACGAGCCTCTATGAAGCAGTTTTTGTTATATCATGATTTTGAGACCGCCAACTAGACACCAGGTCAAGGCTTCGAAGCATATAGCCGGGAGAACCATCGAAATGTGGCTCAATAGTTCAATACCCAACTTCTATTCAACTTCAAACCCACGGACACCCGAGCAAGTGATTGTATGAAATCCGATCCAGTAGTCGACCGATTGATCATCGGATGATGCAACCTGTTCCCTGGCATATATATTGGCCCCATGGTGCTCGAGGGTTTAAAAGCGCACAGCTAAGTTAGCTAGTGGGTTTGTCAATTACAAGATCCTGAATCAATCAGGCGCCAGTAAGCTCGGCCACAATGAAGGTGATTCCGCCATGAAATTATCTGACCATTACTCATGCGAGATTCCTTGAAAGTTGGTGGAGGGTACGAATCGTCTCCACTCAGGAGTTTTCCAAGCTCGTTGATAGTAGCTTCATATCCCGGCAGTGAATTTGAAGGTGTTCCTACCCGTCGACGCAAACATCTCATGCTCAATAATTTCCCTCCCTAAGTTGGGATGAGCGGTGTCGACTGGGGCTCGCGGAGGAAGGGTAAAAGACCCACACGCGAGAGAATGGGCTCATCAACTTTTGATATTGGGAGGCGTTATGGAAAATTTGGGATATTCCAAAGACTCTTGGGGGCAAGGGATGGCCTAAAAAAATCTGTAGAACCAAGTCGTTTTTTTCTAAGCACCTTTCGGCCGACCGACCAACCGGTTGTGGGAATACCCAATATAGTAATGTCATATGACCAATAGTATGTTTCTTACCATTCCATTGCCAACACTCTAAACCATAGTCTGGAGGCATGTTGACGGACTTGACAGTTTTTTCGGATGCAGGCACCTCTCTCTTGCTGAAAAAAGATCACTGAGCTGTGTTACTTCCCCTCTGAGTCCTGTTGAGGTCATGGCTCAAAGAAGTCAAACCTCTTGAGTGGACCCATCCAACACAATTGTAGTCTGCCTTGTGTTACAGTTACAAAAGGGGTATATCATTTTCTTCATCTAAGATATCTTATCTATGACTCTGATACATTTATTTATCTGATCGCAGTATTATTCTGACCACAGTATTTGGAGTAGTTCACAGTATGCCAGATTGCAGTATTTACAACAGTTTGCAGTATGTACGCAGTTCTAGTTTTAGTATTTATACTTGTACAGTAACAGGTCTTGCTCTTCAGCTTGACCTTACAACTCAATCTCACATTCACAACACCAGAACCAAGACAGGTCAATAACTCAGTATTGAGCTTACGTTGTGAACACCAGTCATAACATAAGGTCAAGCTGAATACCAGAACAGCCGACTTATCCAAGTTTAGGCTATCCCAACAATCCAGAAACCAGAACCCCAGAACCGAACAACAAGATTTCTTTTCAAACCAGAACCCCATCACCAGATACAGAACCCGAATCCCCTGGACAGATCAGTAATCCTGAAAGCGATAACTGGCCTTTCCTTCCATATCCAGAATATAGAGACACTTTGGAATCCCCACCAGCAGATTTATTTCAGAACCTTAATTTAGGAAACGATTCAGATACTGATTGGGAAACAGAGTCAACAGAATCAGAAATGTCAGGACAGACAGGGCAAGCAGTAACCGTGAACACTCATGCCAAGGAGATAAAGATCGGCACCCCTAAGGATTTCGATGGTGATTGCACTAAAACCGAAGAATTCCAAACTGATGTCGACTTATACCTTACGGCAAACGAAGAAATCTATTCCGATGACAAGAAGAAAGTAACCTTCATGCTATCCTACATGAAAAGAGGACTGGCTGGAAGATGGAAGACAGTACGAATCCAAGAATACACGAAGGCAGGAGGAATATGGCCGACATACAATGCTTTCAAAGCTACATTCAAAGAAGCATTTAGAGAGTCAGACAAGGCAGGGAACGCCCTAAACAAACTTTGGCAACTTCAACAGAACAAAGATACAGCGGACGATTATGTCTCCAAGTTTAAAACACTAGCAGCTAAATCTGGAGTCAGCGATGACACAGCTTTAATTGACTATTTCGTACGAGGACTCAATGAGTGGATTAGAGATAGGATGTATGAAAGAGAAGAAATGCCAACTACTCTTGCATCCTGGAAGACAATCGTCAAAAGGATGGACAACAATAAGAGAAGAGGAAAAGGAATAGCCAGCTATCTCAGCAGTACAGTATCCAAACCAAAACCCCAGTTTGTTCCAAATTATCAAACCCAACAAGATCCAAATGCTATGGATGTTGATCAAATTCACATTGATCGGCTTAGCCCGGCTCAAACACAAGAATATTTTCAAAGAGGACTTTGTTTCAGATGCGGCCGTCAAGGACACATCGGAAGAAACTGCCCCAACCGACAAAGACAATATCAGAACCCACGACCCCAGTATCAGAATAAGAAACCAAACGATAAGGTCCTTGTGACTATTCCAAAGGCAGAAGCAGATAAAATGAAACCTAGTGGATATACTCAGATCAGATCGATCTATCAGGAGATGACCGACGAACAAAGAGAAGAATTTCATAACAAGGTAGAGGAAGAGGGTTTTATGTAAGGCAGACTGAATCGACGTCATCTCTGCCAGCTTCCGTATCTATTTCCAATCTAACTGTAGCGACTGTTGACCAACACTCAATACATATTCCCGTATTTATAAAGATTGGAAATGGAAAATCTGTATACTAATGCACTTATAGATTCAGGAGCAGGAGGAACTTTCATTGATCGAGAATTCGTGGAAAAACACCAAATAAACACAAAACTACTTGAAAAACCAATCAAGGTATTCAACGTAGATGGAACCGGGAACAAGACCAGAATGATTTGCAGATCTGCTTCACTCGATGTCACAATAGGAGGAACAGAAATGTAAATTCAGTTTCTCGTTTCAGGATTAGGAAAGGAAGAAATAATCCTTGGACTCCCATGGTTACGGAAACGAAATCCTCAGATTGATTGGGCAAAAGGTACGTTGTTTTTTCCGAAAAATTCATTAACGTTTCGAAGCAGGCAGGAAAGATCCGATATCAGTATCCGAACCTTTCAGGAATTCAAGGATCAAGTAACACCAGAAGTTTATGTCAGAACCAAGACAACGGTATCACAAGGATTAGCACAAAAGAAAAATCAGGGTAAAAAGTCTATTGAAGAACTAATTCCTGAATATCTTTCAGAATACAAAGAACGATTCGAGAAAAAGGCAGCAGAATGATTTCCCGAATCAAGAACTTATGATCATGCAATTGATTTCAAACCAGGGTTTATGCCAACAGGATGTAAAATCTACCCTATGACGCCGAAAGAACAAGAATTACAAGATGAATTCTTGAAAGAAAACCTTCGAAAAGGGTATATTCGACTGTCCAAATCACCAATGGCTTCTCTGTTCTTTTTCGTATCAAAGAAAGAACAGGGAGCTTTTCGACCATGCCAAGACTACAGAAGACTAAATGAAGGGACAATCCGAAATACTTATCCATTACCGCTAATTACAGATCTAATGGACAAACTAAAAGGAGCGACAATATTTTCAAAAATGGATCTCAGGAATGGATACAATAATATACGGATCAAAGATGGAGATCAATGGAAGGCAGCATTCAAAACGAACAAAGGATTGTATGAACCCATGGTAATGTTTTTTGGGCTCAGCAATTCTCCAGCTACATTTCAAGCCTTCATGGATGATATTTTTAGTGACATGATTGACGAAGGATGGATGGTAATTTATATAGATGACATACTGATCTTTTCATCGAACAAGGAAATACACAAAATCCGAACAAAGCGAGTCCTTCAAAGACTCAAGGAGCACGACCTATACCTTAAACCAGAGAAGTGCAAGTTCAATGTGCAAGAAGTCGATTTTCTCGGAATGATTATTAGACCTGGAATCATTTCTATGGACCCGGTTAAACTTGCAGGAATCAAGGAATGGAAAGAGCCAACAACGGTGAAAGGGGTCAGATCTTTCTTAGGGTTTGGGAACTTCTACCGGAAATTTATTGGACAATATGCGGAGATTGCCAGACCATTGAACAATCTAACAAAAAAGGATACCAAATTTGAATGGAAGGAAGAAACTGATCAGGCGTTTAAATTACTAAAACAGAAATTTTTAGAAGAACCAGTATTATGGATGCCGGATGTAAATCGACCGTTTGTGATAGAGGCTGACGCTTCCAAATGGGCAACAGGAGCAGTGTTGAAACAGCAAGATGAACACGGAGATTGGCACCCATGCGGGTATCTGTCACATTCATTCACTCCAACGGAACGGAACTATGAAATCTACAACCGAGAACTACTAGCAATAGTGCGAGCACTAGAAACCTGGCGACATTATCTTTTAGGATTGAAACATCCGACAACAGTACTATCAGATCACAAGAACCTCACTTATTTCCAATCACATCAAAAACTTAACTGCTGACAAGCTAGATGGGCTCTGTTCTTATCAGAGTTTGATCTAAAACTCATCCATGTACCGGGACATCAAATGGCACAGTCTGATGTGTTATCAAGGAGAGAGGATTTAATACCACCGGAAGACACTGACAACAAAGACATTATGATGTTACCGGACAAGCTATTCGTGAACGTAATCGATACGGAACTTCACAGCCTAGTAGCAGAAAAAACGATGGGAGATGATCTGATGAGAAATGCCGTAGAAGCCTTGAAAACAAAAGGAGCACCACCAATCAAATCAGCACTATCAGATTGGAAAATCGAAGACAGACTTCTCTTTTTCATGGACAAATGCTATGTGCCAAAAGATGAGGAGCTTAGAAGAAAGATAACAAAGAAACATCACGATCCACTTCACGCAGGACATCCAGGACAATATAACACTCTCGAACAAGTTAAACGTGATTACTGGTGGCCCGGAATGTATTCTTACGTAAAGAAGTTTGTGGAAGGATGCGCACTATGCCAACAAATGAAAATCAACACACATCCAACAAAGGCACCGTTAATGCCGATACCAGCACCAGAAAATGCATTACCATTTACAAATCTCACTATGGATCTTATTACAGATCTACTGGAAAACGACGGAGATGATTCCTTATTGGTCGTGGTCGACCATGGAGCTACAAAGGGGGTAATTTTAGCACCTTGTTGAAAAACAATCGACGCAATAGGAGCAGCTAATCTTCTTCTCGACTATGTCTACAAGAGATTTGGATTACCTGACAAGATTATATCTGACAGAGATCCCAGATTTGCAGCCAATGCATTCAAAGAACTTGGAAAATTACTTGGAATAAAACTCTCCATGAGTACGGCATATCACCCACAGACGGATGGAGAAACAGAACGAGTTAACCAAGAAGTGGAAGTCTATCTACGAATGTTCTGCGCTAGAAGGCAACATGATTGGAAAAAGTATCTACCAACAGCGGAATTCACTCACAACAATCGAATACATTCAGCCAGGAAACATTCCCCATTTTTCATTATGATGGGATACAACCCACGAGCAATTCCACCAATCATCGAAAAGTCCAATGTTCCAAGTGCAGAAGAAAGACTCAATGACCTCAAGAAAGTCCGAGATGAAATGTTTGCATTACAAGAACTTGCTTTGTACGCGGGACAAGTACGAACCATTCAAAATTGGGCAAAGGGTTTGGTTAGAAGCAAAGAACATCAACTTTGGATACGAAACACGAAAGTTAGCACCAAAACAAGAAGGACCATTCGAAATCGAAGAAGTTCTAGGACCAGTGACATATCGTCTGACACTGCCAGAACAATGGAAGGTTCATCCAGTGTTTCATGCAAACCTCTTAACCCCATACAAGGAAACAGAGTCATATGGAGAGAACTGGACGTACCCGTCACCTGATATCATAGATGGAGAAGAAGAAAATGAAGTAGAATCGATTATCGATCATCAGCCGAAGAAGAAACCCCGCGAATACCTTGTCACTTGGGTAGGGGAACCATCCTCAGAAAACAAGTGGCTTACTGCCAAAGCTCTGAAGAACGCCAAAGAAACTCTTCAAGAGTATAAAAAGAGGAGACAAATTTGCTGAAGAAATCATCCAAATCAATTCCACTTCTCTTCATAACAAATTCAACACTATGGTCTCCGTCAATGCAGCAGCATCCACCTCACAAACTTACGAAACTCAACTTCACACAGTACTTCGTCAACAACTACCTCCACCACCAGCTTACCTTGACGATCCTCGAAACCCTGATTTTAACCTCTCTTTACACCAACCTGTTAACGACAACTCTTCTCACGACGACATGCCTTCCCTTATAGACCAACTTCATTATCCTTCCCGAGCACTCCTTAACCTAGCCGATGGCAACAACATCAAAGCAATACTCATGAACACCGACTATGACGAACTCGTTACGGATCACCTCCAAAATCACGAACACCTCATTTTTCTTGCCCGTACCTTCTATGACCTACGATGGGAGCATACGAAACTAGTTGAGCATGTTCAAGGACTTCGAGAAAGCTTGGGAACGTTGGCCAAAAACGCTCTCAACTTTGGGATGCTTGAACAAATCAAGATTGGAGAAGAACATCGAATTACAGAAGAAACCAACAGAATTAACGAAGAGAAGGAGGAGAGACGAAAAGGGAAGATGGTAGTAAAGGAAGAAAGAGAAGAAGGAGAAATTTCGTCTACAGTAGCCGAACCACCCACAGCGGTAGAAACCGCTCCCATCCCTATTCCACCTCCTATCATCACTGATCAAATGGTAGAAAATGTCATTGCATCAGCAATCGGACATTTATGATATCGACCACCTCCAATTCAAACCTCTGACCTGAGGCCGAATGCTCCCACACCCAATCAACAACAAAACCGTCCCCGAGGGCCACGAGGAGGATCCCGACGAAGCTCACAATCCTCTACCAATTCATGGCGCTCCGCACCAATTTCTCTTCCTAACAGACCCACTCAACGACAAACTGTTAGAACACGAGTCAGACCATCGAGAAGACCCAATTCTCGAGACGCATGTTTCAATTGTAACGGGTTCGGACATTTCGCCCATTCCTGCAGTACATGGGTTTGCAACCACTGCCATCAATGATCTCCAGGGCATTATCCCTCTACATGCCCTCAGCGACCTTTCTTACAAACACGCCAACCTAATGCTCCTGACTCCGATTATGATAACGACTACAACAATATCGCGGCGTCCAACATTTGTGACGAACCAGTTCATTACTGATTGGGACATAGGATGGTTATGCAAAATTGAATGTGGACATTCAACATAACGACGGGGTAATGTTACAGTTACGAAAGGGGTATATCATTTTCTTCATCTAAGATATCTTATCTATGACTCTGATACGTTTATTTATCTGATCGCAGTATTATTTTGACCACAGTATTCACAGTAGTTCACAGTATGCCAGATCACAGTATTTACAACAGTTCGCAGTATGTATGCAGTTCTAATTTTAGTATTTATACTTGTACAGTAACAGGTCTTGCTCTTCAGCTTGACCTTACAACTCAATCTCACATTCACAACACCAGAACTAAGACAGGTCGATAACTCAGTATTGAGCTTACGTTGTGAACACCAGTCATAACACCTTGTGTCTGATGAGCCCCTATCAAAGTCATTTAGCATTGAGAACCGACCACAGTGAGGTAAGAGCCTACTCTACTTCCAAGAAGCTTCCAAATACTCCACCCACCAGAGGAAAATCATTAATTTTCTAAGGGCTTCCCCGACCGACCTAATACTGGCCTGGCCACCCCTTGCTGTACCTCTGTGAGGACCTCTTAATGCTGCCCTTGAGGATAAAACCTTATGGTTTGTTTCTCACAGCTACAGCAGCACATGAATTAGTGGCACCGAGACTCGAGTCCTGACCAAGTTATTCTCGCCGTCATTAGTAGTGAGTTGGGAGAACCCAACAGGTCCTTGCCTTTGCTTGTAAGCTCACCCATTAACAGATTCAACGGGAAACTTTTGATATTGCTTTGGTGAGGACTACCATATACATCGAGACAATACTGGTATTAAATGTGAGGGTGTCACCAAATACAAGGAAGATGATAGAAAATGAAGTTGAGGCACTACATCAGATGAGGACGGTTGGAAGAAGGCAACAGAATTTTATGTTCTTTTCTGTGCACCCAAGCCTGCTTCTATCTCTCCTGGAGATTCCAAGTTTCCTTCTGTGCTGAGCATGCCAGGTTGCTGAGTATCCAAGCCACTGAGAGAGATGTGATTTCGTGCTTGGGGGAGCTCAGCATCTCTCATGATGGTTTCTTTGAATGATTGTTCATCCTGAATGGCAGCCCCAAGTGCTACCCGCACAATGATCAGGGTAGAGGCAATTCCCTTCACATAATAAACACATAAGCTGCAGTGGGATATTCTAAAACTGAGGCACGCACCATGATAGTCACAAGTGAGCCAAAAACGGAGTCCGCAATCAATCTCAGAGTGAACAAATCATGAGAAGTATCAATGGCTTGCAGCACACTAACAGCATAGATAGTGATCGCAACGGGATAGATCAGTCCTGATTCTAATCTATCAAAAGAGAGACCCCATGAGTAAAGCTTTATGACATGAAGACGTTGCATCATCCTACGTGGCTGAGATTGCAGTCCTATACGCAGTTGGCACTTTGGTGCGAACTGGGAGGTATTTTTTGACATTGTAGGCAACATAAAATATCCTCCCCGCTGTGCCTCTCAGGTGATCATTATATAAGTCTGGGTATTGGATGTACTTACCAATCAACATAGTCAACAGAAGATTACCAACAAGAGCAATAAATGTGAAGATGGCCAGTCCCCAGTCGTCAGTGTCAGGCCCGCCCATAGCTATTATAAAAAAGCCATAAGCTAGGGCGTAGTCAGTATGTAGCATGTTACGAGACTCTGATGTAGGGCATACCATCAGCTCCAAATGCGATCAATCCCGGGATAACCATGATCTTGATCCTCCTACGCCCCCATACGAGGTAACAACGCCAGATCTAACCAGAATTGTACATGTCCAACGTGAAGTCATGAGGAAATCAGCGCACCAGAAGGACATCCGTCAAGCAGCTTTAGATCGTGAATATCATAAGTAGTATCAGTCAGCAAAGAGACCCAGCATGCAAAGGAAACAGTCTTACTTTGCAAGGATTGTGATCGCTATCAGGGCCTTCTTGTAGCGATTATTCACGCTAACAGGAATGGATCAATAATCACGGGAAAGTAGCCGGCAATGAGTCTTACATGTAGGATCGTAGGTCTCCTGAGATATCCCCGATGACTTGCGTTTGTTCAGGCGTCAGGTCTCCAAGTCGGTTGAACATAAAATTGAAGGTATAGGAATTCAAATCCGTTTGGCTGTCCTGTGCGTAAATAGCACTTTTGAGTCCAATCGCGACGGTGGCGGCAATGTAGAGGATTGTGGTGAACACAAAGTGTACACGTTGACCGCCTCGTTTGCGTGTATATAGAATATGCATGCATAAGATGTAGAGCACCGTGTATGCGCCTAACAAAAGGTATCAATCGGTCAACCACGACGACTCAACGTCAGAATTTCAAGGGCTTACTCACCGTAGAGATATAATCCAACCTGAACGACGAACATAATTGTAAGTGAATTTTGCACCAGGAGTCAAAAATTTGTCGACGGACACTACCCAGAACCAGGGGCCGCCGGGTTAGTTTGAGACAATTCTCGGGATATTGAACAGGACACTTCATCTGCACTGGTCGCCACAGCGAGGCAAAGTGGCATATGCTGAGAGAAGGTGCACAGTGATCGAACGCGAAGGAATCCGGCCAAAGGGGTCAGGTCAATATAAGGCTGTCGGCGGTGGGATCATCAATTATCGCCGTCTAAAGGAGTTCCGGCATATCATTGTATGTGTGGTGTTGGAGCCCGTTTCCGCAAGTGTCCATCATAAAGATTGGATCATGGTTCAGAGATTTTGATGGCAATGAAGGACACACGTACATCTCGGCGCTCATTTTAGCCGGTAAAATCTGAGCTTTGAGAGCGTGTCCATGTGTAACTTACTTCTGCCATGAGTACATTCGAGTATCCCTTTCCTCAAAGCGAGTTTTACTGCTATGTAAGCTCCACTTTCAGCGAAGGTGACTTTGATTTGCCGGGACTGCAAATGTGGCAATATCTCTCCAAAGGTATGGCATGGTCGCAGCCACTGATAATATCTCAGTGGACGTATGCGCTATGTTGATAACAAAATCTTAGAACCTGGTATGCAAGGGTAGGAATGAATGAAAGGTGAAGGGGATGAAAGGGAACATCACAATAGGATCTCTTTCGGCATACAGACTCATTGAAGACTACAAGAGCAGGGGGGTTCAGCAAGTCATAAATGAAATTGAGAAGATCGAGGACCCACCAGGCGGTTCAATAGTGCTCATCAAGTTTCTACGCGGCTTTGCTGAGTGAATTGGTCCATTCATCTTTACGTATACATAAAAATTTGAACAGTAAAATATATCATCACTTCTGGCTGATTACACCTTCGGACACCCCGAGGCTGCGAGGTCAAAGCATTGCTACGTATTGCATTGAGTATGTACAAGGAGAATAGGCAGTTGGAATCTATCTCACCTGCCCCAGATTACGTGGTAGCTTAGAGACAAGGAGAACGGGTAGTGGTACCCGAACCACCTGTTCAACCGGCGGTGAGGTAGGCAAACCACCTACTGCGAGAATGCCGGTGAGTGAAAACGTAACCTGAACGCATTCAACACCATTCTCGAATGAATGGTTAGGGTCTTCTCGGAGAAGGTCCATTCTCCAGCATCTCTCACGAAAGATACGCTGGTTTTCGTCGAACAGAATCAGAGGCTGGAGGAACTTTAGATTATGAATTCACAAGTTCGAACACACATACCGAATGGAGCATTCTGAAGACCATCCCCTTCAGAAGGAACTTCGAGAAGTGCTCGACGATCCGGGGATCAGACCAATGCCATTGTTCCCGGCAGAACGAAGTGAGCCGTGCGATATCAGGCTGTCTTGGCTTCAGGGTGACGCTCAGGTTCTCCACGTAAGCTAGCGGCAGGGACGGCATTGTGTTAATGTATTGATCAAGGACGTCGAGATTGGGGAATTCGTCGGTAATCTTCTTGGCTGCTTGTGGACGCCGCTTTGCAAGGAAGCCGCGAGCATTATTTTCAAGCTCGTTGTTTAGTCTCAAGCGCCACGAACGGAGGAATGCGTGCAAGGCCGGAGGGTATTGGGAAAGATTCCTGAACTTGGTGACCAGGAGCTTGCCCAAGTCTGAATGCCCAAGTTGGATAGAAGTGGTAAGACCACAACCTTTCAGTCCGGCGTAGACGTTATTCCCGCTCAGTAATGCCACCAAGATAATTCCTTCTTGTTCGAGGTGCATGATTCTCTTGATCGCATCAAGAGAATGAATGTCGTAGACGAGGTCGTGTAGGGATTGTTCCCTTGATGAGATTTCAAGTAAGGCCCCGAACGGTTGATATGAACGAGTCTTACCGGGATACGCGAAGAACCAATTGAGTGCCCAGCGCAAGAAGGTCATTATCTTCCGAGATGACACCATCTATAACGTTAGAATGGGAGAGGGAAGCCAGGAACGAGACCGCTTCCCCTTCCGCCTGAGTGATGCGATCAATACGGAGTCGAGGACCCAAAGAACGTCGGCTTACCTCAATGAAGCAGTAGCCAAAGTGCAGGATGAGACGCCTTGTGTCATGATAGATGTCCTCTTCGTTTTGAATATACTTTGGGGATGCTGGACCGTCAAATACAAATATGAAAACGGCGGCGGCCTCGCTAAATTTGCACAAGATACCAAAGAAAGTCTCTGTTGGAGACCCGGGGCGAACACAAGGATATCGACGGGATGCCTTCAAGCTGTCTAATAGATCGCTACGTATTGCTACGTTGAGCCCAGTTGAAACGATGAGAATAAGACTGGTACTCACCTAGCATGCACCCCGAAGACAACCGAGCGTTGCTCTCGGTTGTTTGTCCAAAAGCCTCGCGTCAGACAAAATTCGTTCAGAACTCGAGTATCCTTTGCTATGGCTCGCTTTGGCCATAACCCTTTGATGCCCATCGTGGAGAGTGGAGGTGAGCTGTAGGATCCAATGTCTCATCTGGCCCGCTTGTCATATGGTACAACAGAGTACATTTCCGCCCATAAGTACAAATAGGTCACAATTACGAGAAAAGGTGGAACAGACATGCTAACGAAGGAAGTGGATCATAGTACAGCAGCTGAACTAAATGCATTGAGAAGGTCGGTCAAGTTGCCTTCGCCGGGTCGCCTCACCTCTGGCTTCCCAACCTTGGCCGCATATCAGAGACCTTCGAACAAGGTGTTGCCGGCATTTCGGTCGCCCTTGCTTTCCTCAACAATGTCCAGGTCTGTTGGAGGGAGCTCCAACAGTTCGCCTGTCAAGCAATCTTGTCGCCCCGTGCGGTCTACGACGCCAGCGATGAACCATTGTGAATCATCTGACTTTGTCTCGTTGTAAAAGTACATGATACGGCGAACAAATTTCCCAATGTGTTGCTCATCTCCGCCTGTGACGACCATAAGCGACTGCTCAGAGTTAGGCTTAGGTCGGTCGGAGTGTTTTGCAACCAACAGACAATCGACCGGGTGTGCATCCTCCTTGTGACGGAATACGATAGTTGTGTCGTGTTCGCTGCTCGTAGGAGTAACGAAGGCGGTTTTCCTCTTCCATTTACCGCCTTTGATCGTGACATGTATTGGGATCTCAAGTAAAGCGGGGTGAAAGATCCAGTGAGAAGGTTGGGATGGAGGGAGACGACGAGGCCGGGGGGATGGAGTGGGAGTGAGAGAGGGGGGGCATGGAGGGTGATCTGGAGAGGTTGGAGAGGACGTGGGAGAGATGAAGCTCGGAGCCAACCAAGCAGATGGCAAGAGGGAGTGTGGATTCCAAGGATCGCCGACATTGTCCCAATCTAGATCCTCGTACTGCGAGATATGCTTCGGGGTAACGCCGGATGATGAGATGTAAGGGTTCTGCGTGATCCTCACTCCACGCCAGGGAGCTCTTTGTTCTCCGGCCTTTTTGGAATCGCGAGGCTTGTAGAAGTCCTGGTCCCGTGTAAGAGGCATAGACCTTGCAAGCTCCAATCCACTGTCGATCTCACGAACATGAGCATAATCAACTTTTTCGACTCGATTGCTCATGTTCGGAGAGATGACCTCGAGTTCGACTGAAACGTCTAGCCCACTATCCGAGGACTGCCAAGTCGAGTGATTCATGTCCCTGACAACCCCCTCCTTTCCTTTGTGAGCACCGCCAGAAACATGAACACGCATGCCAACCCATGGCACGCGGCCTGTACACATCTTAACCATGATATCATCGACTTTGAACCTGGCGTTTTGAGATGGTTCGAGAGGTTGATATTCCATGAGGGGTTTCCTCGTGCTATGATTGTGATAACATCAGCCATCAGCAGGGTGAAGTTCAGGTTTGCCACTCACACAGCCTTGACGACATCGTCGCGATTCACCTCTACCAAACACGCAAGCTCGGTAATGTAGAGCAGTAACATAAGGCGATCGCGGAGTGCAGTTAACCTCGCAGCTTTCACGACTGCTCTCATCTCGCGATACCTTCCATGCATTATGACCACTTTGAGGTTCAACCACGGCATATCATCGTGTGGGTCAAAGCTGAGACGGTGGACCTTGACTGAATTGATATGCACAAAAAGATTCTGGGCACGGAGTATGAGCTAAGTAGGATACAGGAACCGATATTGTAACACTTACAATTCTCGAACGTTCATTGTTTCTTGCAAGAATATTGAGGATGGAACCATGCTTCTCAAAAACAAGGCCTTCCTTCCCCACGTGCTCGCCAGCCACAACCTGGATCGAATCACCAGGAACGACAACTTTCTGCAGGTTCTCGGCCGTACAGGGGTGCTTCTCATTGTTCCCAAAGTCAACCACACATGTTCCGCAACTAACCTCCTCAATGGTGCCGATTCGACCGTCTTCAAGGAGAGTGACTTTGTCCCCAGCTAAGAAGACGAAGAATTGGGGTAAAGGGAGCGAGAAACTGTGAAGAAATGGGTGTTCAGAGTGCAGGAAAAGCGCACCCAGATCAGGGGGAAGAATCCGGGTAGTGGTGAGCGAAAGCTCTCGAAAGAACTTGATGAGGAGGCCGTAGTTGAATGTTTTGCGCCGAAAGCGAAAGGTATGGTCCGATTCCCGTTCTACTTCCTTGCCGAAGTCCTCGGAGCGAAAAAGGCGAGGTGGCGTGCGCACTTTTACCCATTCGCCTGGGGCGAGCTCTCGTCTCGGAATGCTGTTATCAGGGGCAACGGGGTGTCCGGCAGCCCATTTTGACCACATTCGCTTCATGCTCTGTGGGCGTTCCTTGACAAAGAAAGTACCGAATGGAGCTGCACTGGCAGAGACTTCCTCTAGAGTCTTCTTCTTTTCGAAGCAGCCAAGGAGTCGGACGAGGCCTCGGGGTCGTGAGTAGGGCTGGAGGACGAGGGCATACGAGATTGCGATTCGCATGGTGCTACTTTACGTTTCTTTACCGTCTCTCCTGGTTTTGTTGTCGCACTGAACGAGTAAGGAAGCGCAGGCTCAGGATGTAGCACCTGAGTTGGTCGCGAAAAGTGGGCATATCTATCGCTAGCACTGGTAGGAATGGAGGGTCGAGTCCTGTGAGGGTGCAGAAATTGCGGGTCGGTGCGATGTAGGATCTGCATAATTTGGTGTTGGGTATCAGTTGTATCGGGCACCAGGACTTCGCCTTTCACAGAGCTTTCGGGTAGTTCATTATCGGAGAATGTGGTCATCAAAACATCCAGATCGGGCTCGTTCGATGGGAACAATTGAGGAGGTAGAGCAGAATGACCTCCGTTTTGCGTCGTATCATCTATAAAATCTGATGCCACGATTAATTTGACAAGTTCAAAGAATGAGAGAGAAAAACTCACCATTGTCGTCCTGAGTGATTGACTGCTCATCGCCATCGTCATCGTACTCATTCTCGCTGCTAAGTTCGGCTTCAAGATCGAGAAATTCAGACTAGAAGCAATTGACCTTCAGATTTGACAACGTTTCTGCCAGTAGAATAACGACCTACCATTTGTCAAGCCCAGGAGTTGCTTGAAGTGAATCACAGCGCTGGCCTGCAGCGTTCTTGCGGGGTATTCTAGAAATCGGCGTGTAAGCGTTCTGTGCATCGACACTTTTTCCGCGTAGGATGGCAGTTTCTCTTTCTTTCATCTTATTCTTATGCTCGTTTTGAGCCTCTGGTAATTCAGAGATACGTTTATTTTTCTATTCTAACTACTTTACTAAATCGTTTCTGAAGAAAACTTACCATGAGCCCACTGGGCGGCGTTGATGGTGGTGGTTGGGTTGAGGGTCCAGAAAGAGTTCACACGGTTGACGCGTGTCGGATGACCAGTGCTCAGAGAGGCCTGAGGATGAGAATGGAAGGTGGGCGCTTTGGCTCACGGCGCTTGTCCGAGCGCCCACCTTCCATTCTCGTCCTCAGGCCTCTCTGAGCACTGGTCATCCGACACGCGTCAACCGTGTGAACTCTTTCTGGACCCTCAACCCAACCACCACCATCAATGCCCTCGGTACGTCTCTACACTCTCTTTTAGGTATACCTTAGCACAGACAACGTAGAAATTTGTTTACTATTGCTCGTACAATGAGAATTAAGCAGTAACTAGACTAAGAATAAGTATTGATAAGTACAAAAATTAAGGGAGACTAAAGCAAAAAGCGAGGGGTGTTACGCTCGCTGAAGGCCAGCGTACGCCTCAGCTTCATCTCCTTGTTGCTGTTGTCTGCACCCTAGAGCCGTCTGAATAGAAAGTTGACTATTTGTCACCCAGGCCAGGACCTCATTAACCAAGAAAACGGGGGCAATGCCCGAAAGTTTTGAACAATCTATAATAGACCATCAGGTAAGGTTCACACTCATCAAGTCTGAGCAAAAGGACTGACCTTTTGGCTACAAGTACGACGATGCCTGTGCTATAACTTCGTTGTAGTTCCTACCCTTATCCTCCTGCAACCAGTGAGCAAAATTTCCCGCCGTACGGAATGCTGTTTGTCCAGTAGGGTTTTGCGGGTACTTGGCCTCTAAGAATCTGAACGCCAACGACTGGCTCCACCCCTCTCTTCCCGCTAGCTCCCGAATCAGCCCCCAAAACTTCCCTCGGCGCGACATTTCGGTCCCAAGGCCTGTGTTTTTGGCCCTCCACCTCGGGAAATCGTTTTCCAATTGCTGCAACGACATACAGCCGTCAAACCCCTCCGAGTACTCGCGCCACATGTCCTCGCGAGTCACCACGTTTTGCAGAGCATAGCGTGGTAGCCATTCGTCCGGGCGCCGAGAGCCATACACTACCCATTCCCAGACATGGAGAGATGCCTTCTCTCGCCCGATCCGGGTCTCTATCTCCCCCATGGCTAGCTCCTGCTTCTCGTCGAGCTGCCCCCGAGCAAGTTCCACGATGAGATCCCCTCTACGCATGTAGTATCTCCCTAGTGCCTGTGGTGCCGAAGCCTGAGGATTAGTCATACCCAAAATATTCTCATGAGGCTCGGACATGGACACATCCCCCTCGGCTGGAGGCGTCTGTACTCCCTCTGCGGCAGGAGATGAAAGGGGTTGAGGCGTAGTGGGAGGTGAAGAAGGCGGTGGAGATGTGGTGGGAGAAGCTGTGGCAGGAGAAGCTGTGGGAGTGGAAGATGGTGTTGGTAAAAGGAGAACTGAAGGGAGACGAGATGTCGTCCTGTTCCTCGTGCTCCTCAACTTTGCTGGTTTCTCGGAGTGGCCTGGAACAGATCGAGTAAACGAGCCAGGTTCCAAACACATCCGCTTCGCTGGCGGAAAGAACGTGCTGAACTTCACAGCATCTGTAAGTCCTCGTATCTCAGCCTTCACGTCCTCCATCTGAGTCTTATGTTCCAGCTGAATTGCCTCCACCCGCGCCTTGCTTGCGAGGGTGATACCCTCCAGCGTGCGAGCCATATCTTCCGGATACTTCTGGAGGCTCACGCTCGCAGCTGCAACGGCAGCTTTGACAGCATTAGCTGTGTCAGTTGCGAACAAACGGAACTCAAGGGCGTTGAAAGGAGCATAGCTGAAGACAACGTACAAAGGGTTTTCAGCGTAGAGCATAGCGAGATCCTGGCAAAGGACCTCCCGAAGCTTCCCAAGCAGGTTCAGGAAATTCACGAGCGCGAGGTCGAGTGCCTTTCTGCCATGTTCCTTGCGGCGTTCCTCATATTTCTGCATCTCCTCCTCTATCCATGGCCAAATTTGTCCCAGGAGCCATGCGGGCACAACTGCGGCATCAAGTCAGCTCATGCAGGATATACACGATGAACAAAAACGGAGATGATACCTATCTGCCCCCAGGGAAGAGCATGTCGTTCCAGGTGATTGGCGAGGAAAAATGCAGCCCCTAGCATCGCTTCCAGAGGAAGCCGAAGATCGTAGCACTGCTTGAATGAGCCCTGCTCGTTCCAGCCGCCAAGCGCCTTCGTGGCAGCTTCGGATGCTCCGTACAAGCGAGCATTGAAGGCACCTTGTACGCGACCCATATGAGTAGCCTTCGAAACATGTATGTCGTTTTTTGTATGAATAGCGTGTATGACGTTGGCGTGGGCTAAAGGAATATTTCAGACTTTGTATTGGGGAAAATCAGACTGAATGGCTTACCTGCGTACCCGAGCGGCTCACTTTGGTTTTTACCACCCGGAAACAGGCAAAAGCCGTACCATTCACGGTAGCCAAACTCCCCGGCATTGGGATGCTCGAAATCGGGAGCAAAGTCGGGGACCGTCCTATTTAGAATGTGGAAGCAACTGAACAAGTACATGGCGAGGGCTCCAATCCCACACATGTCAACAACACGGTGGCGGATGAGACCATGCTCATCCCGCCGGCCAACGTGATTATTCTTGCCCATGTTCGACAGGAAGGCCACGGACTAGGGTGTTGTCAGCCATATGATATCCCCGGAGTAAGAATCAGCTCACTAGGATGTCGTGCTTGTGGCTCATGCTACCGTAAAGGTCCATGGCGTCCAGCGCAGGATTCGGCATATATCTGAAGAAGAAATCGGACCAGCACAGTCTCCTGGTGTTGTCTCCTCGGACCAAAGAGTGCGCGGTGAGGAGAAACATGCAGCGGTTCCTGACACCGAGATGAACCTCAGTGTTTCCGGAGAATTCGCCATTGATGCACGAGCGTGCAGCCTTCCTGATTTGCTCCGTTGTGTAAGTATCTGTATCGTGATTGTTCACTTTTGTGGTTCACGAGCGTGATACATATGCTGACCACTTACCTGCAGATGTCCCCGCGGCCTTGAGCCTCTTCGCCTCGTCTTCGCGAGTCCTTTCGTTCGCTTGAGCAGCCTCCTCGATCTTTTTGATCCGGCTATCATCCCTCAGAGGTCTCTGAGCCTCCGGATCACCCCTGTGTTCGTGCTCGGTTCTCTGCCGGAGGTTTTCGAGGGAGTTGATACAGCTCTTGATGCTGTGCACACCGAGGCTTGAGTTAGGAATTTCCACTCCTCTGCTGTCTCGCTGTGATTGTATGAGCAACATACTGTGATCCTGTTCCTGATGGCTCACCTTGTTTCGGGTCATGGTATGGTCCAGGAACAGAGCCGCTTTCGCAGCGGTGATGGGTAGTGGTTGCTCATGGTCCCACCCGTTCGATTCTATCCGAGGCGCCACTGTCGACCACCACCAAGTCTTATACTCGTTCCACCACTTGCTATATAAATCCGCAGTGCCGCCCATCTCATCTTTCTCTTCCTGGCGGCGAGCCCGTTGTGCTTGTGTTTCAGCTTCGATTGTGTCGCGGAAAGTTGAACTCCCGCCCACAATTCCGCTCTCGGACGCCAGCGACACAAGGCCAGCAGTCTGGGGAGTCAGGAGATCCTGCAGCCTTTCGCGAGGAATAGAAGACATGGAAAGCGGTGGAAGACTGAATATCGTGCTCTCTGTGGAGATTGAGAATGGGTTGACTGGCTGACTTAGTGACGGAGTTGGAGGACAGGGTCCAGACGCGATGGTTTCTCTACGAGCACGAGGAACCGAGGACCGTTTAGCGGCGCGTACGCGATCTGGCGCCGTCGAATGAGGCGACCTGAGGATATGACGGCGTCTCTTTGGTGAATCTAATGCATCCGACCGTGCCATTGTTCCTAGCCGTCTCGCGTTAATTGCAAGCCTAACAATCCGTTCGAAATGTCAGACCTTGTACCTCTGAGTATGTAGTGTTGCGAATATGACTCCTTTGATGAATTTTGCTCTGCTTGTGTGCTTTTTTTTGCGACTGCTTCGGCTGAGACGAGAGAACGGAGAGAGGCACACTGAGCACCTTTTCGAGGGCCATTTCGATCTCAAGTTGCAAACAGTCACGCTTAGTTCGCTCGGGTAGAGACATCTGGCTACTACAAAAGACCCTTGTCTCCGTCTACCCTGAATATCCTAGGTGCCAGTGCCCATGTAACCATGGGCCATTTGGCCGTGCCCATGACCATGCCCACGGCTATAGTACGGTGTGTATTATACTCTATATAACAATACAGACTAGGGCTCTAGCTATTGCATTCAGTAAATGTAAATTAGCAGTTTGGAATGAACCGTGAATCGTCTCTCAGGATCGACCTTAGATGCTGCACGAATCTTCCTTATCAACTTGTACTCCCACCGGGATGTTATCAATGTGTACCTATTGAGCGTTCCGTCTCATCAGTATCGAAAACCCAAGCCGCTATCGATACAAACCAAATGGTATGCCCTCCCTGCGGGCTTCCGTAGGTAATCTGACAGCGATTGCACTAGGAAAGTTTATAATCAATCAGAAATAGGTCAACAGCTACAGGTACTCAAACTCACGGGAACCTCGAGTTCGCAAGACTCGACACCACCGTTCGGGGGGCAGTTGACCAAGTTCGCCGGACTAGCTGGATTGGCGATGCGCCGTTCGATGGCAGAAGCAGTGACACTGGTAGCGAGAGCTACGAGAGCGACAATGATGAATTGCATGATATAGATCGTAATTTGACTGGTTGCTTTGGGACAAGAAGTTGCTTGAATGATGGGGATTGAGGCAGCTCATTGAGCTGCTTTTATACGGTATCAAAGAACCTCACACCTTCCAAGCGACTCCAAATTATCGCTCTCAGTGAATTCAGAAAGCTCAGAAGCCAGGCGACTACAATCAAGTTGTAGCCCGTGCTCCAATTTGTTCTCTATGAAATGACGAAGTGACTCCCTTGTCCCATTATCCAGGTCGGACTCTCCGTTGTCGAGACAAGGAAAAGCTATGTAGGTGGGTTACTCTACTGTCCGCCAAATGGTGAAGTGTGTTGAAGTGAGGTACCCCGAATTATTTCTGTACTCAGATGAATCCATTCGGGACAATGGGCTGTACGGCAAATAATCTGGAGCTTCCCGAGAGGATTCGGGTTTCGTCGGGGTTGCAAGTACCAACTGACAACCCGGAACGCCGAGACATGTGCATGACACCTGAAGCCCAAAAGTCAGAAATCATAGTACCCAGTCAAATGGGGCGAGTGTTCGATAAAAGTAGTCTGCAAATCATCCGGATAAGTTACCGAAGGCTGAGGAAGACGGTCAACCCTAGGTCCATCTCATTTGGCTCTCAAGAGATATCCCCGGGACGTTGGGTCCGGACACCTCCCGAGAAAAATGACTACGAATGGTCGATCCGGTCTATACGATCGACTTTATTGCCGACTCAGAAGCCTAGGCCAAATTCAGCGTCAAATCAAATAGCAACTCCAATATATATATACAAGAGTCCGAACTCCGAGAATGAGGAGATATGTATGAGAGTATATGCCAGACTATAGCGGAAGTAAGGGCAGTACCAAGTTTAGACATTACTCAAATCCAGGTTTCTCCTTTGCCCGACATCCTTGGATCCTCGTGTTCAACAATGCGGTTGATTTTGACCGCGACCGGAGGGATGTTATGGGGAGGGTATGCATGTGGCGCATTAATACCATCTTCGTTGAGCGCGGGGTAGCGGCGACCCGACTCGTTGGCAGATATCGAGCTGAGGTTCTTCAGGTTATCGTTTGTCTGCGACGAGAAGAACATGCGCGTTTTGATCGACATGACAGATATCCCAGCGATAACGGCATGGCAGTTGGCTATGAAATAATGGAACGGGCTCTTGACTTCGTACGTTGCCAGGAATATGATTGTCCAAATCCTATGTGAAAGTGCTTTAGATGAGAAAGACAACGGAAGCGCGTCAGTGACACTCATACGTATATAGTGTAGCGCTCTCGACAAAGACCGTGAAAGCTTTCTAGAACGTAACTTAACAGCATGAGTGAAAAGTTCACATTCCGTCAACGCTTGTAGTGCTTGCCGTGAGTAGATTTGATTCACTGTTCACCAAAAACGGCAAAGCTTCTCTTCTATGGTCCCAGATATGCCAAGCAATGAACGCTGTGCGAGGTAAGGATTTGACCTTCGAAAATTGAGGTGGAGTCGTCACTGACAGCTACAATATAGGTTCGTGCTTCGATAGGATGAGCTGTCAGGAATCCGCTAGGTGTCTAACTTGTCAAAATCGCATACCACAGCGTGAGAACAATCTCTGTTGTGAGCCACCGACTGGCCTCATGAGCATATATGTCGTGTCCCTTTTGGAAGATAGACAACTGGTATGTAATACCAACTCCAGAAACTAGTCGGTGCTTGCATCAACATAACTTGAACGAGACAGGTGAGGAAATTCTCACCAGCAAGGCCCGTGTTTGTGAGGAGTGGCCAAATAATAATGTAAAATTTTCGGTTGCAGACTACCCACAATCTATAAATCTATCGGGGAACTCGTCAAAGGGAGTGTAGAGGAATGTCTTGACCATTGTGCTCAACACTCACCATTATTGAGTCTCCCAAGACTAACGATGCCATCTGATGCGCGACTTTTGCAGCCTCTGTCGGATGTGCGAACTCAGAATAGAGTCGTGATGGATCCTCGAAATTGAGTACAGCTAGAAAGAGACGGATGATTCCGCACACCCAATGCTATGCAGACCTTGCTAAGCAGAAAGAAAGGTGAGATGGCAGTCAATGTACGCACGCCTGTTACGGTCCCAATCAATGCAATCCCCCCCATAAACATTGGTCGTTTGAGGGTGCGCCGAAACGAAGCAAAAGTCACCAATTTGGAGTTTCCAAAGTGGCCAGAAGGATGTGTTAATCGACCATCGGTCTTGAGAATGGCATAGACCGAGAGAACGCTGAGAAGAAGAAAGATCCCGTATAGAGCACTTTCGATCACTATCGACGCCAGATTATTCGAAACAAGGGGGACGTCCTGGATCATTATGCCCACTGATTGATGTACCAAGTGCAGCTATAGCTCTAGTATATATACTCAAAGAAACCTACTCACTGTTACGGATTTATTGTAGTTGACATTGGCCCAACAGTAGGGTACTTGAGATGATCATCAGTCAATTCCATACAAAACTGCACCCGGACAGCCTATGACTCTTCAAGACATCCCCACTTCGGCCCCCAACACCAGCTCCCCGAGCTCACGCAACTTCCTCAAGCGCTCGAATAGCCACTTTTCTTCCCTCATCACTCCAATATCAGGATCTAGTTCAGCCAAAATTCAGATTCTATTTTTGCTTCTACTACTCATCCAGCATCCCGTGGCTCTGCCGAGTCATCTTTGGCTTCATGGCCATGAGAAGATCTCTGGTGAACGCCATTCATTGGACCAAGCGAGCGTCTCTGTGTACCAGCCTTTTGGTTCCCTTTCGAAGACTGGCCTATATTCGAAGGTTTCTGGGGGCACTGTCTATCATATCTTGTCCACTCCTCGTGATTTGTGTGAGTTACTATCGTGCATATACTAAGTATCAGAAACAAGTCGTCCGCGCCGTCCTTCGCAGCACGGGAGTCCCACCTTGAGCTTTAGTTCGTAAGCGGAAGGTATCCCTAAACATTTTGAGGAGCAACATCTTCGTTGAACCGCATCGAGAGAACCAACTTACATCGATTTGGGACCGAGATAAAGCGACACGCGGGAACCGGTCCGGAGTCATGAGGCTGCGAAAACTAGGAGAGGGGAACATTCGGGAGATGATCGAACGGGAAGGACGGATCCATCAAATGAACGAGTGATGGTTTTCGTCATAACTTACAACACACTGCATATTCCAGTTCTTGTCTTCTCCTCGGTTGTTTACCGACAACACGAGAGGGCAAGGCAGGAATACTAAAAAACTGTGTTGCACCTGTTCAATCAAACACAATGTTTCTGTTTTAAAAAAATTGCGGTAGACATGATACAGAGCGCGCAGACAGATATTTTTAAGAACCTTGTAATCCGCCTCCCCCAAAAATAAATAAAATAGTCATAGGCAGAGACGGATACTCGGGTCTTTTAGCTTTCGTAGCGAACCGTTCATTGTCCGGAAAGTCCGCAATACCATTGCTCATTCCTTTGTTCGGTATCCTGACAGTAGTACAATACATCCCTTAGTCCACCCATTCTCTCAGGGAACATTCTCACCTACGAGAGTCAGAAATCCATTTCTCCTATTATTAAAGCACTTTTCTCACCATCGCGAAGATCACTATCAACAGATTCTAAACATACCTCCTAGTTCTAGTTTTCGGGGCCATGCCATCGGCTGTTGTGTCCGAAACATAGTATAACAAAGGAGCAGATGAACAGATGAGCGTTACCACCTCCCACCGAATGTCAAACACTCTACTCACGCCTCGTTCAAAACAGTCTGAACTCTTGAGCTCGTAGCGCGCCCGTCGGTATGCTTCCTGTCTTTGAGAAGGAGAAGCTTTCTGTCGAGAGTTGAGTCGTACACGAAGCATTTTCCACGAATCGAATATGGTTTACGCCGGTAGTCTAACAGTCTGGAGTCTTCACGACGTGACACATAGGACAGACATGTGGTTCGAGGAGGGGTGCGGCTGCAGTTCGTGAGATAGTTGTGGCGGTTCGTGTATTCAAAATGAGCGCTGGTGGCGTGAGTTTGGAGAAAAGAGACGTGATGGTATAGCACGCCATCTTGACCCGAGCACTCGGTAGGGAGACACGAACTTGGCTAGCTGAGGCAGGCACAAGTCTTCAAAGCTCTTCAATAGCCCTAACGGGAGTTGGACAGCGTAAAAGAGTTTAAGTGCAGTACTCGGCGAGCTCTTGTTGGCGAAACGCGGTCGAAGGCGTTGATCCAATGGTTCTACAGAGTCAACGTTTAGTTTGCCACCTAAAAGATACCCGTCTCAACACGACATATTAGTCGTGGTGAATGCTGAAGGCGAGAACTTCTCGAGTCAGTCTATTGCCTTTGCTGCTGTCGGAAAGCTCGAAAGGGATCTCTTAGGGTATTTGGGCCACAGCATTGCTAGAAAATCCTTGACGATTTGTAGCGAGAGAGAAAAAAAAGAGGATTAGATTCTTTCAGAATAGGGACTGAGCTTAGACACGCCGCTTACCTCTTCTGGGGAGATGAAACTAAACCCTAGGAGTGCTTGACGATTCGAAAGAGATACACGAGCCAGATGGTATGTCCTTCCGGCGTTCCATAGGTGATTTGAACGCAATTGCACTAGAAAAAGTTGACAATCAGTCAAAATACATTGGAAGTACAGGGTGCTCAAACCTCACGGGAGCTTTCGAGTTTTCAAGAATCAGCACCGCCGTTTGGGGGACAGTTGACCAAGTTCGCGGGTCGGCGATGCGTCGTTTGATGGTGGAAGCAGTGACGGTGGTAGCGAGGGCGACAACAATGAATCGCATCATGTATACTTGTAATTCTGGGTGGTTGGTTCGGGAGAAGAAGTTGTGTGTGAATGTTGAAGGAGATCGAGGCAGCACAGTGAGCTAATTGTGTGGCTTAGTGTTGAAGAACCCCAGGCCTCTTCCAAGTCAACTCAACATCATCGCTTTCGGTGAGAAGCTGAGAAGTATGATAGCTACAGTCAAATCATGGTTTGTACTCCAGATCGTGCTTCCTCCAATAACGGAGTTGACTCCCTTCACCCCAGCATCCAGGTCGGACTTGTTGCCGTTTCATTGTACTAGGAAAAGCTATATAAGCGGGTAGCTCTACTTGATCAAAGCGAGGGAGTGCTATTACCTCCAAATTTTGCTGTGTGCTCAGATGAATGGGCTTGAGATAACAACTCTGAAGACGAGGGCTATGTGGCGACTGATTTGGAGGCTCTCGGGTTTCGTCGGGGTTGCAAGTAGGCATGATATCCCAAGCGGCAAGCCCAAAGGTTAGAGAGAATCGCCACCGTTGTAACATGCCGATGAACATAGACCACTTTACGGAGAATGGGCATTGGGGACTCAAAGGCAATACTAGATTCAAAAAGTACGGTCGACCACTTGGTCAATGTCAACGGGGGGAAAGAATATTGCACGTCGAAGAGGTCGTAGATAGGATAACACGAGGAAGGTCATAGTTCTTACAACTGGTGGCCGAACCCATCCACCCGGTAACGGGAAGGCGCACACCCAAGAAGAAAACAATAACAGAATGCAAAAAAAGACGCGAAATTATTATTCAACGAACGTCAAAGGTACCAATACATAACAACCACCCAAATAAGCCGCATCTCTACATAACTCCTCCCACGTGTATAGTATTAGTCGAGTCGATTCTAATTCCATCTTTTACGCCTCAATCCCACCCTCAAGAGCCGGATTCATCCTAGCCCTCTGACCCTCAATAAACTTCCTATCCTCAACTGGAATCCCCTGTTCGAACCTCTCGAATACACGAGTAGCTTCTACGAATTCTTGTTCGACGATGTTGCGCACTTTACGATTGCGGGGGGTGATGGTGATGGATTGGAGTTGGGTTGAGGAGAGTTTGGGGGATGGGGCTTGGGTGGATTTCTTTGCGGGGGAGTTAGCAGGGGTAGGGGTGAGGTGGTGGTGGGACGTACCGAATAATCATAAGTATGCATATCCAAAAATTCGACTTGTCCCTCTTCGTTCTTCGGGAGCGTGATGTTGAATGCCCAGATGAGGTTCATCGCGTTGAGAGTCTGTCATCACTACCATCAGCAACGACCACAAATAGAAAAAGAACCGCTCGATACGCACAGCAAGATCACTGCTCAAATCAGCCCACGCCTGATCACCCGCACCGAACATCACGTTAGCTCCAGTAGCGCTCTGTCGGAAGGCACTGTCGTCGACGCCTTGTTTCGTTCCGAATTCGGATTGCAAGAACCGTTCGGGTTTGAAGGATTCGGCGTCGTCAAAGTATTCGGGATCGTGGGTCATGCCGTCTAAAAAGGGTGAGAAGGTCAGTAATCGACGAACGGAGGAGTATTAATGGTGGACGTACAGATGTTGGGAACGACGGTGGATCCTCGGGGGAGGGACCAGCCACGGTACTATGGGAGATCGTTCAGTATTAGGTGATCGAACAATAGCAGAGACACTACTTACAAATTCGCCATCAACAACGGTTTGGAGGGACGCGCCAACAGGGACAGAGGGGCGGAATCGGAATGTCTGGTCAATCGTCAGAAAGAAGCGTCTTCGAATAAATACCATCCACTCTGACCTCCTTAACAACAGCCTTGATGTATGGCAGACTGGCAATATCGTCCGACTGAGGAGCCCTCTTATACCCAACGTTCCTCTCAATCTCGTTTTGAGCCTTACGCAACACATCGGGGTTGCTGGCAAGAGCCAAGATCAAGTTTTGAAGGAAAACAGCGAGGGTCGGGGAACCAGATTCGAGAAGAGATCCAAGGAATGACCTAAATCGCGAAAGGAAAAGGTCAGTTTTGAAGACCTCGAAACGGGAATGGGAGAGAAACCACATACGGAACCTGGTCCCTAGCAATACCGGTGTTCTTCCTCCTCAAAACCTCCTCAGCAAACGAGCCAGTCCATCCTTCCTTCCTCGTAGCACGCTTAGCACCTGACGCGATGAGATGGTTGTAGAACTTGTTGCGTTTCGCAGAGAGCTCGCTTTCCTTTTGGTGAGATGCAGGCGATGAAGCGAGGTGTGCACTGAGACGGTTGATTTCGTGGAACTCGTCGGATTCAGTGGATTCGAATCGGGGGAGACGACGGCCGAAGAACATGGAGGCGAGGGTGGAGGTAGAGGCGCGGGTGATGTGGTTGACGAATTCCTATGAAGGACGGGGTAAGCTGTCGTCGGTAGGCAGGGAGGAGTAGAACTAGAACGTACCTGGGGGCTGTCAATCATGTCTTGAAGGAGTTGGAAACCTTCTGCTTGCTAAAAAACCGTACGCTTAGTATAGGTTTGCCGTCATCAGAGCCAATGCGTACTTGAACGGCGCGATGATCCATGATGTTGGAGGAGCTGAGCAGAGACTCAGCAGTTTCGCGGTGGAGCTTCCATTCTTCCGCTAGCGATTCGTCAAGTGTAAGTGAGATATAGATAAAACTATAAGCTGCTCATGACTTACGTTGAGCCTCGATGAAGGAATCCGACCGCCTGTTAATGAGTTCATTGGCAGAGTTGATGTTGTTCAAGACGATAGTCGTATTATCGCCGTGTTTGAGAGAGAAAATGTGACCATAGACACGAGCCCACCAGGTGTACCTATGAACATAGTTCTGAGCCATATTGAACGAAGAACAAGTGCAGTTTCAACTCACTTCAAGTGAACAGCGTCTCCAGCAGCGATATCAGAGTTTCCAACAACGGGTCGTGTATCAGGGCCAGGAGGGAGATTGGGTGCACGAGAGCCAGACTTCAAGACCTTGTGAACGAAGAGGAAGGTGCTCATGAAAAGGAAGGTGAAGAAGAAGAGGTTTTCTTGAGCCATGGTGGGGTTCCGAGGCTAAAAGGATGGTTGGGGTATTCGATGGCAGAAGTCTCGTGCTCATAAATGAGGATTTTTGGCGCTACTCTGAGCCATCCGGCCCGTGCGAGATCAGCGCTGTCTGTTCGACAGGACAAGGGTGACTGCCTCGGGTAATACCTCAGAGAGAGGTACTCGGCCAAAACTCCCGAAGTTCCTAGACAGGCAACGCCGCCCCGGAGAGCGGATTTGAGACGACCTAAGCATACGAGACATCCTCGAGCGGAAAGCTGTTCTTTTTACCAGAGATGGACAGATGAAGGGAGGTTCTGCAGAGGTCCATTTTGTGGTTCATTTTGATCAACGTCACGGTACAAGGAAGAGTTTGATGGATGGTCCGTGCGCCATTGATTGGCCGATTGACTCCCGGAGATCACGCCACTGTCCGGCCGACGGTCTCAGGTCGGTCTGCTGCGGCAATTGCCGTGATCCCCGCCCTTTTGGACTGCAGGCGAGATTGCTCCATCCTTTTTGCTGAACAGAAGTTGACCTCCCTCCAAAACGACTCAATCGACACAAGATAAGCCCTATCTCCCACTTTCCAAAAGCTAAGCTTACTGTCTCTTGTCGACATTTTGAAGGTGAAACACACAACCCGGGATAGACTGCGGTACCGAGTCAATCTTGGGCCATATTCAGAATGGATTGCGGGCGAGAACAAATGGAAAGGCCTACTGGCGGGCGAGGTAATTTAGCTTGTATCCACTACTAATACTACTAGTTGTCAGACCGACGTCGCTCACGGGTAATCCTAAGTAATCCTATGCCAGCGGCGACACAAAGTCAGCAAGGTTTGAGCCCCTCTACTCTCCCCGCTCTCTTCTTGTTTTCTCGAGATAAAGGCATGGTCATTGTATGCAATCAACTATATTAGGTCGCTAAAGCCTTATAGTAATCCCCAGACATCGCCATGCTCTTGTACGAGCTCGAGACATGGGATCCAAGAGCACAACTATCAAAGACACGCAAATTGATCATCTGCGTCGCTGTGCTCGGGTACTTACCTCTCACAAGATCTTTCTTTCGGCCCATTGTATCACCGACCGGGGTACTTCCTTGCTATCGTCCAGAGTCCAGGTATATCATCAACGAGTTCAAAGCCTAATCACGAAAATATACATACGACAACGTCCCGAATCGTTACCGATTACGAACATATTTTCCCGTACTCGATATACCTGGCCGAGAAGAACATCTGCATTACCCAAACAATAGAAAAAATTGTGTTGACGAATCGGTGATGCGTCGTATCGCAACTCCGTGATAATTATGCGAGAGAGTGATTAACTATATCGAAGGTACTCGGTGTTTCTGGGAGAAGACCTGAGAAAAAGGAAATCATAGATTAAGAAGAAATAAAAGACAGATCTTGTCTCGCAGGGAACCTCGTACTCCGATAATCATATAGCAGTTGGCTCGGAACGTGTAAGCCAGCAGCTTATAACGATCTCAAGCAGTACGTCAAGCCATGCCACTTCGATCTCCGATGCCCATTGTAGTGGCTTTCGAAGAATCGGCACCAGAAGACGCGTAATATGTATAGGCTCCTAAGTCACGACGTCCTCGCAACTTGACTACATACTCCGAGTCAACGACGACGAGTATCATCGCGCAGCTCAGGCTGGATCGTATAGAATTCGTTCCCGATGTCGACCCAGTCATGCAGACGCTGTAACGGTCCTTACTCTTCACGCAGACTCGTAAGTGTGATCTCTTTCTATTCTGGAAAATAGGCGAAGACGGCACTATGCACGAGTAGGTGGTGGTAAAAAGTAAAGATAAGAAAAGGGGTAAAAAGGGGTTGAAACACCTTAAATACCAATACGGAGAGAAAATCAAATACCCCCGTTACAGACGCCCTCTTTCCCTTGAACTACTACATGGCGACTTTGCCTCTCAAGTTAGCCTTCATGATATTACAGCCCTCCAATTGGGTGACTTGAATTCTCACTCATTGCTCTCCTGTCAACCACAGATATTCGACCACATCGCGTCGGCAACTGATCGGCAAGGCCTGGGGAAGTCCACCCGCGTTCACGACGGTTCACCTCAATGGACGACACATTAGAATTCTCCTGCTGCTGTCAGAGCATGAGAGGATAGAGTGATACGTGTTCTATAAGGCAGGTTTAGCGGATTAGAGACGCTGATCATCAAAAGACAATTTGAAGGAGATGGAACCTGCGTCTTTGAGAACTCTGTTTCTTCTACCTTTTCTCACGTTATAAACGCCAATATTGACCCGCCCGCCAAAATATGAAACGTAGGTTGAGTTCTGGAGCCTCCGGTCAACCAAAAGACCATTATTTGGCGAAGTGGCTGAACCCCAGCCCGCAACTCGAACAGGCCCCGGGTTTCCGACAAAGCCTGTAGAAAGAGTTTGTTTATTATTGCAATTTTCACGTAGACCGAAGTTGTCGGTTATCCACAAATTGCGGGAGAACTTAGCATTGAATGATGCACGAGAAGCACACGTTTAAAGTATGTTAGAGTACGAGCTAGCCGCTACTAGATAACTACTCTCTTGCTGCGAGACACCAGAGCCCACGAGCGTAAGTCTAGCTATCCAAGCCCGCCTATCATGGCTCGTGAGCCCTTCGAATGTGCCTGTTGAGATTAGATTGCGAATTGAACCCTCTGCCACAATTCTCACACCGGAAAGACCTGGGATTTTGATGAGACCTCATATGATCTGGGAAGTCTAAATAACTCAGGGAGGATGAACATTCGAGAACAAAACTCACAATTAAAGTTGCGCCGTTGTGTGAACCCTCTTGACGTACATCCAGGAACTTCGCAGAAATAAATCGGTTTAGTCCTACAATTCGTCGTCGCTACACGGGTGGTGGCTGCAGAGCCCACCGGTCTACGAGAGCTGACTGCAGAGCCCACCTGGCCAAGAGAATGAAGGTATCCAAAGTTCGCGTCGCGGGAGGGGTACGGGGTTCGCAGAAATAAATCGGTTTAGTCCTACAATTCGTCGTCGCTACACGGGTGGTGGCTGCAGAGCCCACCGGTCTACGAGAGCTGACTGCAGAGCCCACCTGGCCAAGAGAATGAAGGTATCCAAAGTTCGCGTCGCGGGAGGGGTACGGGGTTCCCGTCCCCGAGTTGGCATTCATAAATTCTTGAGAACGGCCCAGTGGTGACGCCGTATGATGTGGCTCGCTCATTGCAGCTGCCACTGGATCTATCCACGAGAGGGAGGCATCCTCTCGAACAGCATCAGGTTGATTAAATCCATGGCCACCATCGGACGACTGTAACGGGAAGCCCCTCTCATAATCTGAACGGGGGACGTTTCTACTCGCCGGGTTAGACTGCTGGGAGTCGTCGTTAACCTCGGGCCTGTTAATGGAATGAGAGGAGGGAGTCAGCGATAGCAGTCGATTGTACGGTGTGAAGGTTCTTACCACAAAGAACCATCCGTAAGCGTGGGAGACTGATTGTTGGGAGGTGGCGGGCAGATTGTTCCCCGCCAGGGATCTGAAGATGAAGAAGGACTCTGCGCTACTGCAGGCAACGGAGCATAAGCATTGAACGATGGGCCTTGCGCATTATTTCTAGGAATCTTGTTACCCTCAAAAGCAGAGCTTTTCTTGTGATGGTGATGGTTGTCTGGTAAGCCAAGGTGAGATTCGCAGGTGATTTGGCTTAACTCTGCTGTAGATTCATCCTTGCGGGTTGTATATGGTTCTCGGAGGTGAAACAACACAGGGAAGTGTGCAGTATGGTTGCTGGCTGATTTTATAGATTGTCGAATGAGTTCAGACTCTGCACTTGTCATGCTTTCCGTGTAAACAACATCTGGGGGTGTGTTATATACATGAGTAGGTACCGCTATTGCTGTAAAGATACCATTACGCACCTCCCTCAGCAACAAATTTGAGCTTCTGGCAGACGCGTCTGAGCAGTTCGGACCCCTCGAGTGTCTCATTGTCCGACTAACGCAATCAAATATGAGAGTACAGTTCCTCAAAAAGAAGCAGTGATACATACTTCCTCCAAGAGACTGATCCAGTCTTCGTCGTGTGACAACGCAGCAAATCCCAAGTCCAGCAGAAATGGTTGTGCCTTTGAAATTATTGCCATGGCAAGCTTGTTTATGAGCTGGCAAGGATGGGAGACCTGAATATAAGGTCCTGTTTAGCATGCGAGTGTTCACAACTGATTGTCTGGGGGTCTGACTACACACTGTATTCAAGGTGGCCGGGAGTTTGATGATATTTGACATGTTGATATTGTTGACTGATGACTCAAAACATTCACGATCATCAAGTAAAGGGGCCTCCAAATCGCAAGGGTGTCTCGATGAAGATCCATTACGGAATGGGTTGAAATTCTGTGAAGGATTCGACGAGTTTTGAGTATGCCGATCAAATTGATTCCGTGAATCTTCGGCACGGCGCGTAGAGTCCCCATCTACATCCTCATCTCCATCTTGATGGGGAGGAGGTTGAGGCGGCGATGGTTTATCGTGAAAGTTGCCATTGCTGCTGTCAATCCACCACGCACGAATTAGGACAGTCTCCTTATTCACATTGTCAATGGCGGTGAGTAGAGTCGGCGCGGATTGCGTTGAGCACCGTGGAGGAGGGAAGGCCCAGGAGCAATTACCAATATCTTTGTCCACAGTTAGCACCAGAGACTCCAGAGTATGGGGTGAACGGCTGGAGATAGAGTCCCATACAGCCATTGCCCATGAAGAACACTGTTCAACACCTGTCAAGAGACACAAGCTTCGGGTCTCGTCCATATCTGCCTCTTCATAAGCGAAGTTGTACCACTCGCGCCAATAACGCGAAATACGCGTTCTGAAATTGTTCGTCTTTCGAAACTTTTTCAAAACACCACCCCGCGGGAGCATCAAAAGTGCACCCCCCTCGTCGGACAACCTGAAAGTAAACACTTTGCTGTGGTGTAACGTTGCGAAGTAAGTCTAAAAAAGATTGCATGCGAGTTTCTCGAGAGACATACCTCGACTCATCTTCATCAATCTCAATCTGCGGGGAAATGGACTCATGTGGTTTGATGAATAGCTTATCCCTTTGGTGGTAGCCACTGTCCACCATCACACTTCCTTGTATGTTGTGATGTGGAGTGACGCCATCTGGGACTCGAGCACCGAATGCCCCCAAAGGGCTCTGTGATGTTGAAGAGTGTGTGGAAAGGATCAGTGTCGTAGTAGACCCCGACATCCCCGATCTTGATGGTTTGTTCCTCTCCGGTATCGGTATGATAAGGCGAAGGTCGCCAAAGGGGATAACCGGAGCTGGCCGCAGCAGATATCAATGATACATAACGCTGTGCTCTTGTGGATGTTTCTGTTTGTGGAGGAGAGGATGATATAGATGGGGAGGCTGAAACGGGAGGAGAAGTCGGAAATATCGGCACATAATTCATCAGATTTTGTGCGGCGTCTAGAAAATCGTGCAGTGTTGGGGAATGCCGTTAGCAGATCGTCCGTCATTGGACGTTGGAGTCACGAGAAATGTTGGTTATTGGCGCCCTGCGTCCAATCTCGTTTAATCTTCATCTCCAGATACTCGTTTCTGAGACCACCGTCAAAACCCTATAAAACATTCCTTATGGTGCACTGTCTATCCATTCTCATCTAGTCATCACAACAACGTGAACATTGTTGGCACGTGCGTGTTGGTTTGCCGGACATGGGCGTCGGTTCACCATACTCGGGTGTTGGTACACCGCCTCTATATCATTGACGTTGCGAAGTTATATTGTACAGATACAAAACTGTGGCGGAGGGTGTGCAGTAAGCGCATGTTGAAAGTGCGAAAGGTTGTCTTTGTAGTCAGCTGCACGACCTTCGTTGTCTTCACCTACAGATGGCTTGTTTTTTATTTGGGGCGGGTTAGAAACAAAGTATCTCTGTATTCAGTATAAATTACACACCTTAGGCACCGCATGTCACAGACGAGGTGACCTAATTGGTGGGGTTCTTTGTACGTGAGAAACCCACCTAACTGGTCACCTCCGCGGATGAGGCACTGGGCGCTTGTCACTCTTCTTTCCGATCCTCCACCACCCGCTCGCTGCCTGCTGCAGCGCATATCGACTACGAGCTCATCCGGGACAAAGTGAGCTCCGAATACTAGCCCAGACAGCCCTGACTCGAGGGTGCAGTGCTCCCCATGATGAGGAGGGCGGCTATGGAGGTAGACAACCTCCAATATATATGGCGGAGGGGGTACACCACAAAGCAGGTTCGTGGAATTCTATCTATTTTGGACCGTTAGGTGCGCAGGATGTTTCTTGAGGCTGTTATATCCTACTTTTGCTCACCTCCAAGTCCTCAGAACCCGAACTTTTAAGATAATCTCAATACAAGCATCACACAGTACGCGGAGGAGGGTATGAGGAGGTATACTAGGTGATTGTTACTGATCCTCTACTACCATCTGCTCAGATCTTGGTTCATGTATGTTTTATGCAAGGAAAGGATGTTGCGAGTCGACAGCACGCATTGCTGTGCAGATATAGTGAGGTAATAGTACAGGGAGGAGGGGGGGAGGGTCTATACGGTATGTAAGTATCGACTCTCTTTACATGAGTTAGGCCTCAAATACTCAACACATACGTCGCTTCAATTCAAAGCCTATATGCACTGGGCTTTGTAGCTGTAGAGATGCTGCTCCAGGTGGATACTACCCGGAGGAGGGGATAGAATTACAGGTATATTGTGCTCCGTTCTTTCTGGGCGAACGGGTGCGTGAGTCACGTTTGTATTGAACGACGGGACCTCAGTTTTCTTCGTAGTTGCGTTGGACTTTTGAGATATGGACGCGTAATCATACTTGTCGTATTATGGTTGGGTTAGGGCGGGCAGGCATTGGGCAGCAGTCGTTGTGCTCCGTTCCGCCTGATCCAAGTAAACCCGTGGGCCGTGTTCAAGGTATCGTTGAAGATTTCTCTTTGTCACCGTATGGAAAGCTAACACGTCGCATTTGTTGTTGTGAGAGACCGGTCCGAAGGTTACAGGCAGACACGCCCGCTTCAGGTATATAAAGTCCCAATTTTTTTAGGCAAGTAAGGGACCTGATTGCTTTGCATAATGACCTTTTTTCAGGCAGTCTTACAGCGAGGGCATGTCTCCAATTTCTGCGAGGCTTCGGGCTTTAGTGATATGGAAAGGATATCGAGCTACAGTGTAAACCGTCGGTCGTTATTAGTTCATATTGCTGCATGTCTTCCCGCGTACTAGACGTAATTGTCTTCCAATTAAACCAATTACAAAACCCAAGAACAGTGTACTGGGGTGAACTGAGCCGGAATCGAGGTCGTATTATGGTGGCATTGGGGAGATTGGAAGTACCGGGGTTCCCGGGCATTGTCTTTTATTTTTCTTATACACGACATCGAAAAATTACACAAAAAAAGGATGTAGTGACCATCTGTACATATAGATCTATCTACCATATTTATACTGGATTTGTTGAAATGGTAGTAACATTCTACATATCGGACAGTCCAACTGAACGTCAGTTAGCCGTACTACTGCGAGCAGGCTGACTTGCATCAATGTATCTCTTAGTATACGGACACTCGGTCCCTCTTTCTATCACGGATACACAATACTTCTTTGTCATAGAGCACTCGAGACCAGCGAGGAACATATTCAGATGCTCATACCAGAGTTCAACGCAATACGAACATATATTTCCATGTGTTTTCACAGTCCGGCAAAGTCCGGCAAAGTCCGGTTCACAGTACAACAACGTACCAGTCCACCAGTCCCCTCCACGACGTTCGGGCTTTCATACAGACAGTGACCGATTGAAAAGGTACCGCCCAATATCATTAAGACGAGGGAGAACTACGAGTATACAACAAAAGTAGGTCAGAATTACCACTGTCTGAGAAGTGCCGTCTAGGAAGCTCTCGGCTTCGTGAAGGGTCTGTGATACTAGTATCGGTCGACGGTCATCCGTGCAGTAATGGAGTGAAGGATCTATCTATACGTCTTCACTCACGGGCAGTACAAGGGGATTCAAAACGACAGTAATCCGGGATCGCGGGTGAGGGCGGGCAACCTACTAGGGTGAAATGGCGTTGGTAACGGCTCGACGTGGCGGATGACCGGAAGTGCTTTCAAAGAGGAGGTTGGTCAAAGATTGTTGTCAGAGAGTAGATATACCAGCCTTACCTCAGAAAGAGGGAGGAGGTTCCCAAGTTGGTGAGCACCGAGGGGGCTGGGGAAGCCGCAGCACTCCGCTCACCCGCAACAGGTTCAAGTTCCGAAGTATTCTGACATCAAGACAGGGGAACTAGAAGGATAGCGGTCTTGAGAATTGTCGCAGTATAGTGCGGAGGAGTGCAGCTGTCAAACCCGAGATTGTGAGGTTTCGAGAAGAATACCGGTAAGGTGCTTGCTTGGGGGGTTCGTTGGAGGTACCCTGAGGTGGAGGTCAGACCAGCATGTTGAGTGAGCTGAGCATGCATATTCACATTAAGACGGGAGTTCCGCCATATTCAAAGGATCGAGCTGAGGAGGTGCTAGCAGAGGGTAGTCCTGAGGCCGGGTGCTGGTGCTGTGAGTATCCTTGTAGCAGCAGACATTGAGCTCCCAGCTAGTGGTGGAAGTCAATCCATGGTCTTCATCATTTTTTGAGAGAGGACTGAGAGCGCCAGGCAGTATATTAGCTCAGAGCTTCAGGAGCCCGAAGGGACTCAAGGGAGCTGCAATATATGCACCTTGAAAAACCTGTACAGGCACCTCCCCCGATTCCCAGATGTCATACAATTGGATTTTTGACTAGAATGTGATCCAAAGACTATCGCCTACTGCTCCCGGCTATTTTCCGTGATTTTTTGTCCATTTTGTCGAGCCTCCGGGGAACCGTTACATCCGAATCGGAGCTCTTGAGGTGCTGTGATTGCCCGAACACCTATGCGCATGCAAAAAAAAATATACCAGGATACTGTTCATGACATCGAGAAGAATACGCCGAGGTGGTAAAATGAGTAGAGCCTACCGTTGAGGGCATCGACGCCGATGGTGAGGTGGTGGCGGTCGGGAGGAGGGTGGCAGGTGCTTGGTGCCTGTCTGCGGAGGTGACCATTTAGGTGGGTTTCTCACGTACAAGAAACCCGTCCCATTAGGTCACCTCCGCCTGTCACAAGTGGTGCCTAAGGTGAAATTACATATGCGCTGGTGCCATACATGTGACGCTATGTAATTGATATTCTCTAGAAGTCATCAGGTCTCAAACCGTGTGCGAATGCCAGTCCATACACCCACAAAGCCTGTACGTGTTCTCGCTGGGAGCTTCGGGGAAGGAGCTCCAAATGATGAAACAAAGCAGCAAGCTCTGTCTCAGTGAGGATTGAAGGAGGGGGATCGACAACAACATTGTTGGTCTTGGGTGGCGGACCGTTACGACCGACCCAAGATGATGATTCCTCATTGCCGTAATTCTTTTGGAGTTCACGAAGAAGCTGCTCATCGTGAAGGCCTTCCCAGTCCACCCCAAACACCTCCAGTTCCTCTTCGTCCATGGGGATACTTTCTATATTAACCCCTCGGTAGCCACAGGCCAACATATCGAAACCAAACATCTCCTCTGGGCTGCGACTGGGACCGTCTTTCATGGCAATCTTGTGCTGATTCCATGAATTATACCAGAATGTCATCTCGTCGTTAATGACATCAAGAAACAGGTATTGGAGAAGCCACTTGTGGTTCGGGTTCTCGTGGTCCAAACCACAGTTGAGTTCAAGATCGGTGAAACGTGTATCCCAGGTCGATGTGATGTTGTTACGAACGTCGCTCCACAAGCGCTCAATTCTTGTATTATGAACTGACCTGAAAGAACTAAGCCAAGATGAACGCGCCTTGCATCGTGAAAAGTACTCACCTCCCCCAAAGGTAGGAGCCTCTACCTTGACCCTTTGCAAACTCCATGAATGCTGCCACCCAGACATTCTCAACACCATGGTCACCTCGAAGTCTATCAGGAACCCCGTATATCAATATTGCTGCATAAAATAGAAGTAGAACTGTCGACGAGGTGTTGTTATTACTTGCCCTCAATGCTGTGATGAGACGCGAGAAACCGTGTATCACGATGCCCCATCGTATAAGAGCTAGATGCAAATGAAGTTATACGGGATGGATTAGCATACGAACTTACGAAGGTAAGTTGCGGAAACGACTTACCGTGATGGCCATCATGGTGCCATAAGAAGTTTGGGCCTGGAACCCTGTACTTTCGCCGTTTGATCCTGACTCGGTCAAAGACGCGGTGCACTGGATCGATTCGAATGAGTGACTGGCGTATCCGCTCGTTCTGAACGATATGGCCGACACTCCTCAGCATCCCCTGCAAAGTTTTGATCCCAGCCTTCGGGAAATGGTTGCGTAGATCTATCAGTGTGAGATCTAGAACCTCATCGGTCATCAGGGACAGGTAGCCCGAAGATGCTGATGACTCTGAGGTGCCTGGCTGTGAAGGCGTGCCTTCTGCCGGCTGTCCGATATCGAGAAAATCCTCTTCTTCTCCAGGGTCTTCTTCCTCATCTCGACCTGAGTTTCGTTCGGGGAAGGGGTTTCGACCTGGTTGAACAATACCATGTTCCAGAAGAGCCTTCCGCACGGTTGTCCTGCTAAGTCCTAGGAAATGCGCAATCCCACTGGTTGTTCTTTGGGTGTACGCCCATGCGAGGAACTCGGCGTTGATCACAGTTCTGGGTCGGCCTCTTCCACCATCTGATACTGTCTCCACTATAACCGGCCTACCATGGTGGGTTGATTCACAAGCACGTTGATAGATCAGCCTTAAATCAATGATCATGAGCTGCAAATTTTGTCGCAGCTGCTGCCACTCTGCTTCATTGGAAAAGGCGGATTGATTCTCATCGAACAAAAAAGTGAGACATTAAAAAATCCTTTTGTGTTGACACTAACCTGCTCGACTGCCTCCCGGAAGTCTTCGAGGTTGTCGCCGAAGAGCTGAATCAGGAAGACTTCCGAACCATCCAAGTTATTCACCAGCTTAATGGTGTCGACAAACTCCTGGTGGCGATTGCGAAAGGAGTCCAACAGCTCACTCCTCTGTTGTTGTTCCATTGAGGTTGAGATTGAGTCGAGGGAATGAAGGCAGGAAGATCAGATATGATCGATTTGCTGAAGTACGAACAATCGTCCGGAAATAATCCTGACTTGGGGGTTACTCCGGCAGCTGCCGGCATGTACCTGATGATCTTCACCCGTTCCCATCAGCCACATATCTTAGCCTTTCACGAAACCCACTGTGCAATCAAAGCAGTTTGCAGAAATCCTGCTGAGCATAGCATTGCGTACCAGATCAGAAATAGGTTACCATAAATGGGCGATTTGCTCAGATCCTGATTAGTAAGCTTAATAGAGAACAATGATCATCGCTTGTCGCATAGTAGGGGTTAAAAGCCTCGAGGTGAAAGTTGGGTTGAACTCTTTCTCATTTCGAGTCTTTTGTTTTGTCTCATCAGGTTCTTTCCTTCCTTGATTCTTGCCATTCCTTCCGTTTCCCCCTGGTGTTGATTTCTTTCATTATTTGCCTCCTTAGTTGCGCGCCCCTGCCATTAGCCGCATCCACCACTAGCCGCATCCGCCACTAGCCGTGCTGACCACTTTGAGCTTTGAGTCGTCGGTGCCGTGCTCATACGCGAGATGGATGACTGGCAACGAATCCCTTTTGAGGACTGTCAAAATCTTCTGGATACAGGAGATAGTCTGCCACCTCCCGTTACTGAACCGGACCTTCTTCCAGATTTATCACTATTGTTCAACCCTCAACTGACCCTCCAGTCTGAGGAGCTCGAGTCTGAGCTGTTTTTATATCTCCTGGCCTCAGAGCCATCCCCGACGTGCCTCTCTGCCAACATCAGCGACAGTTCATTTTCCGACATTTCGTTCTTTGATGGATCCGTTGCCAATGTATCCCTCTCCGACACCGAGCCACCCTCGGCAATCTTCACTCCAAATCTGGTCTGCTTGCCTGATATGTTTGGCACGCCCGCGACTCAAGAGGAGGCAGATGAACCTACACCGGACAAGTTGCGGAGAGAAGACGTAGCCACACCGGACAACTTGCGGAGAGAAGACGTAGCCACACCGGACAACTTGCGGAGAGAAGATGTAGCCACACCGGACAACTTGCGGAGGGAAGATGTAGCCACACCGGACAGGTGTGACGACCTCTTGTCCAGAGGGGCGGTACGTTTGACCTGTGATTCTCAAGGTGGGAAAACTCAACGTTTTCATCTCCCGACGCCTGCACTTCTTCCACCATCGCCGTTGTCACTCCCGTCCCCACTCTTGCCTCGTTTACTGTCAGAGGTTCCCTCACGCCCGGGGAATCTTACATTCTGGATGGGTGATCCGGATCACCTCTATTTTCCCGCTGGATACACAAACCTTGTCTCCACTGAGAAAATGTCTGAAGCCACGAAGATTAGCCTGTCAAAAATTGTTTTTGGTAAGAATATTTCACGCAGTTTTTCTGGCTTCTCACTGATTATTGTCTCACTTCAGTCAGCGTACACGTTATTGTGGTTCTAGAGGGCCAAGCCCATCTACACACCTTCCCCGGCCTTCCACTAGCCAAAGAATGTGTTACCGATGTTGATAAAGTCTTGACTGTCAACGCCCTTGATATCATGAAGGCTTTTTTTGTTGACTTGAGACGTTGCTCTTCTGAAGGGATTTGGGACCCGTCCCTAATGGAGAGAACTCTCCTTGGGCTAGTTGACAAGATTGAGGGTCTCACCACACGTGAGGTGCCTTTTTTGGAAGGGAGTCCACTCACTGAAGGTGTCGGCGAAGAGTTTTGCTGGCTTGGGCGATGGATGGATGGTTCAGGACCCCAAGGTTGGGTTCTACGCTTACTGAACCTCAACCATGAGCCTACTCTGAAATTCACCAATTCGCGTATACGACATGAAGCTGCCGACATTCCCCACTTCCTTCTTGTCTTACAAGTCAAGAACCTTCCCCCTCCTGGCACCTTACTGCCGACTGGAGTTGTCGTGCCCCCCCCGACTTGTCTCGCCAACCCCCGATCGTAATGCACTGGCTTCCACTTCCACCTCCCCTCGTTTCGTGCTGCCAGCCTTGTCTTCTGGATCAGCCGAATCACTACAGACACGTTCCAATATTTCTGTGCCTCTCCCTCCTTCACTAACCACTTGGAAGACCCAGTCAACTGGGAAACGGAAGCGGGACGAGAACAACGGTCCACTGCATCTTGGGACGGGTGAACAGCGTATGATGTACCGAACATGTGGGACATCAGAGGAAGGGATGCCTCTGAGGTGGGCCACCCCACTCACTCCTTCGAACTACAGTGGCATTGGCATTCAGCCTTTTCTCTCCTCCTGATTTGTTCAACCAAGGACGTATGTACGCATTCGCGTTCGACTTTTCCTACTTTATCTCATCCTTCCCACGCCATTCATTTGATAACCTATCTAACGTCATACATAATACACTTGCAATCTATGCACTCCACTCCTTCGCCCCTCGTCCTTTAGCTTAGAATTCCCGTTATTCACATCTTTTTGGTACAGCTTACTGCTCATGACCGGCACATTCACGTTCTGCTTATGCCTCAACTCATATATAGCCAGCAATTGATCTGAGAAGTTCAAGTCACTCACTTTGCCGTCGTCTCATTTATTTGCTCTGTCGCCACTGACCCATTGTTCTATTGTGATACTTTGGGTCATCTAAAGTTCTGAAATTCCAGATAGAGCCTTCATTGCTAAGAATCATGAAAAGAAAGTTTGTACGGTGAGATGAGAAGCAGTCATGAACGCGAGTATAAACAGCCAGTGACTGGATGAACCTCGGGTCCCCAGGTCTCTGGGTCCTCGGGTCCTTGGGTCATCGGGTCATCAGAATTGAGACTTTAGCCGCCAGATAATGAGGGTAGCAATTTTGTCCGGCATTGAATTTGAAAGGCTAAGGCTGGTCTCCAATTCCCGAGACTGAAAATGTAGCTTTGACTTCTTTCCTAGCATTTGTACTAGCAGTGTATTATTAGTACTAGCAATGTACCACTTCTACTAATGCCATAGTCATCAAGAGTGTATAATGGTCAAGAAAATCAGTACGAAAAGGACCTGTCTCTAGATAGAGACCACGTAATTCGGTTTGAACCTCACCAGCGGTAACTCGTATCCCTCGTCGACAACCCTGGTCCCTACGTCCAACCACCGACCGCTATCATTGACCACCCAAATCAACCCACGCAATAAGAGCTGGCAATCCTCATTGACCTTCTTTGGACAACCCTGTTCAAGAGTCTCGGGATCAAACTTTGACATCATGATGACTCTATTGTCGAACACCCAATCTGTCAAGCGATCCAAGGGATAGGGTATATGGCAGCTCTTCCCCCACTCGACCACAACAAACTGCATGGTTTCCTCGACTCTGACATGGCCAAATATCTCTCGCACGCACTCTCTGTTCATCATGGGGCCAAACACCAAGCAGACGTGGGTCAGGGATGGAAAGTTGAAGTCAAGTTGCTTGGGATCGCGGAGTGAGCAGTCGTAGCAATTATCTTCTTCGATGAAGACCCGGAGTCCTTGTAACGCACTCCAGCTCTGTGCAGTGATTTGATACGGACATTTGGATCTAACCAAGGTCAAGAAGGACAGCGGGACTTCAAGGTATCGAAGGTTGGTAAGTTCACCGCAGTTCCGGATCGCGTATGCAACTCGTGACGAGCAACGGTAACGGCCGCCTATTACCAACTCCTCAAGCCTGTCGCCACAAGCAGCAAAAATATGGCACAATTCCTGGAGGCCCTCTCTGAGGTTCAGATATGACCCGGTAGCGATGGCAGACAACAGTTGAGAGAGAGGGTGAGGGAGGAATGTTCTGGGCTTGCATGTGTTGTCAGTTCTGATGTATAGCCGTCGCACACATCGAGCGTAACAAAGGTATTCCGAAGTAGGAGAAAACTTCTGTTGGAAGTATTTGCAATGCCAATTGTTGGTCAACAAGATGTCACGATAGACTGTTGGACCAATACTAACTATACTTCAGCAACTGGAAGCAGATAAACTGAACAAGAACGCACTAGTGATTGATGGCAGACGACACGGCCAGTAGCCCTATCCCTTCCTCAAAAGTCATCATATCCAATGCAAACTTGATGATTTCCCCAATCATTTCCAAGGGAAGTTTGGGACCCAAGAGTATGTCCTCTTTGCATTCTACCAGAATACTCCCCTGTGAAGTGGTATTCTGTCAGAAAGTTGAGTAACTCAAATGTGAAATGGAAAGCAAAGATATCACCTACCTGACCTTTCAGCATTTTGAGTTTACGCTTGTCGCGTACTATTATACTGCCACGGGACTTCCGGGCTTTGGGAAGTCCACGAGCCATTGTAATCTAACAATGGCTAACAAAAAATTGGTGGTTGAGCCAGGTGGTTCAGAGAGAAGAGAGGTAACGCCAAACTAGCGTCGCGCGTTGATTTAAACGTACGCTTGTGTGGCTGCCTTCTGTCTGAATTCTTACCAAACGCTGTCCTTTTCCATCTACCCCCGCGTCGCTTTGTATCTTGCTCAAGACCCCTCCTTGCGTAATCCAATTGGGTCCACTGCCAATTCCCTGGGGTCTGTTGGACCACTGAACGCGGTCACTTGTCAGGTGATTTCTGGAAATGTGTAGAACAATCCCAGTTTAGGATTTGCTGGAGTATAGCAGCTGCTATCACGAGCAACGAGCCATCGGAACCATCAGACAGCGAGAAGAACGTGTCATGTGGTCGCGTTTGGAATGGACTAAGCTGAATCACAGGTGACGCGATGGCCAATGTTCTCTTTCCAACACCACCACTGTAGCATCCTACGACTTGAATGCATTCAACAGACAAACTGCAAGATTTAAAGCTCACGAGAACATTGGTCTGGGAATTCAAGCCAAAATAAAAAACCAATGAATCCTTCCCCAAAATCCGACCTCCCCAGCCGTCACCAACTCTGACACAATCTAATGCTTCACCAACGACGATGGCTGGCCTAGGGAAGACATTTGGCATGAATAAGACTTGCCGATTTGGATCCGAAGGTTAGCGTTGTTACTGTGGACAGAGCAGAGCGAGAAAGTATCGCTCATGCCGCTCTTCAGACTTGATCTCTATGCACCAAGCTTCAGTCTCGTCCTGCTCGTAACCGCCTCGTTCGATGAAAAGTTTATTCGACAACTGTTGTACGTTGTATCCGTTCGTCCTCCTCCTTTCGCCTTTGAGCTCATTCCCTTATTCTGCAGTCGCCTCAACCTCCTTGAATGGCCGACACCTCGTCCTGCCAACCAGGCCTTTGTGTCGGTAGCGAGTACAGGTTAGGAAAGAAGATTAGTTCAGACTCCTGGCGGAGTCAAAGCCATTGGTCCTTCCCGACCCTCTTGTCAGCCCCACCGCCATCGCCCTCACCACGCCCCGTAACCCTACACCAGCTTCCACCACAATCACGGTACATCCCCTCAGTATACTTAGTCCAACTCCCTCCAATTGATTCCCTGACCGTTCAGATCTCCGCACAGCACAGCCGCATGACAAGTACATTGCCGTCGTCGACAATGCTGTGTACGTCGACATCTTCAACCTTATCCATCAACATTCAACCTCCACCCAATGAATTCAACACGCAAGTCGACCGGCTCACTCCTGGCAAAGAATCGCCTCGATTCTGCTGCTCTCACCACACCCGGTTGCCTTACGCCAGTTTCCACCGTCGCTTCGGCTCTTACCCTAGAGATGGTCAGAAACCTTTCGTTTCCCAGCGCCGGAGACAGCAGACCACCGGAGAACGTGTCATTCGTCTTCAAGCTGAATTCGTTCACCCGGATGTGCACTTTCAGCTGTCTCTCGGTTTGGAGCAACCGCAGGTCAACAGCAGATCAGGCGCCAGGACTTTGGATACTCAGACTGTTGGCACCAGAGTACCCCGGACACCCAGAGGCTTCTCTCCTTTCCCTCGCTGTCGTCGCCATCTTCCCCACCATCATCAACCTCATCCGTCAACCCCGTATTGCAAACTCCGTATTATGGATTCGAGAACACCCTCAAAGTATTCGACATCGATCAGCCAGGCAAGGTACCCGACTTATGACCGGCACCGGTCATGTTCTCGTGAAACGAGTCGAAATCAGGCGTGACTCAGGTGCGTGCGTTATTGGTGAGCCTCAGGAGTATCAAAGTCTGACCATTTCTCTCGAACAGTTGTTTTTCAATTCAACGAGACCACGCTTGCTTAACGCATCGTTTCGGAGACGTACCGAAATTGCCTACTGAGATCTGCCCTCAAACGCAGACACACCGTGGAAACTCTATCCACACACCACATCAGCAACGCCAGAGGAGCTCACCGATCAGAAAAGGAGGTTTGGTGTCAACCATCACCATCTTCGAAACCCCTCTGCACCACCTTCTCCGCCATCTTCCCCGCCATCGTTAACCTCATTCGTCGACACCGTTTTGCCAACTCCACCATCACCATCTTCGAAGCCCTCTCCGTCATCTTCTCCGCCATCTTCTCCGCCATCTTCCTCGCCATTTTCCTCGCCATTTTCCTCGCCATTTTCCTCGCCATCATCAACCTCATCCGTCGACACCATCTTACCAACTTCACCGTCGCCGTCTTCGAAACTCCTCTCTTTACCTTGAGATGAATTCATTGGCAGCTGTTTCTCTTGCACCGGCACTGTCAACACCGGTATGATCCTAAGACATCACCACTCGCATGGACAACGACGCCGTGGACTTACCATCTAACCTCGCCCTTTGTGTTCATCCTGAATTTACCTACGTCAAGATCCATGATCAAGAAAAGGACCAGAACTTCATCATACGCGAGAATCTACTTACAAGACCCCAAGAAGGCCAGATTCAAAAAGTTGGCGCAATTCGTTGGATCCGATATGAAGGGATGGCGTTACGTTCCGGTCTTTGAATATTTCACTGAAAAGGTAAGAGCCAGTCCTCTAAGCTGTACCTCCTACGTTGACAGGACGACTAGTTTGAGGACAAAGCTTTCCAGATTCTGAACGACACCTATGTTACTGCCGTCGATGGTACTGGTATCGTACATCGAGTGCCTGCTTTCGGTGAAGACGATCATAGGATCGCCGTTGCACACGGAATTCTTCTCAAGGATGAGATGCCCCCCTGTCCGATCAATGACCGAGGTTTCTTCACGAATGAAGTTACCGACTTTGCTGGTGAATATGTCAAGGTCATGAGAAAAAGACATCTTTGCCGCGCGCCTTTCGTACTGACCTTGTCTTCTCTTTGTAGACTGCCGACAGCGAGATACAAAAGGTGCTCAAAGCCAAAGGTCGTCTCGTCATTCAGTCCAATCTCAAACACAGTTATCCATTCTGCTGGAGGTAAGAAACGCCGACGGTTCTCCGATCATCTCATCCTTGACTCACCTGGCTCCGTAGGTCTAAAACTCCGCTTATCTATCGCACAGTGCCTTCGTGGTTCGTACGAGTCACCCCCGCCGTCGACCAGTTGATCAAGAATAACAACGAGACCTTATGGTTTGTCAGTCTCAAGGTGTCTGCATTCCGGTTGCTGAAACGCTACGCAATTAGGGTTCCTCCAAGTGTGAGTGATAATAGGCTTGGAAACTGGCTTGCTCAGGCCCGCGATTGGAACGTCTCCCGTAATCGTTATTGGAGTACACCGTTACCCTTATGGGTCAGTGAAGATTACGAAGAGGTGCGAACCATCTCCAGGCGAAAGAACTACATCTCAGACCAGACTTTGTTAGATCGTAGCCATCGGTTCCGTAGAGGAGTTAGAAAGACTTTCTGGCGTGAAGGGCATCGCCGACGTTCACAGAGACAAGATAGACCATATCACTATCCCCTCGAAAATGGGCGAAGGAGATCTGAAGCGAGTCGAGGAAGTTTTCGATTATTGGTTTGAGTCTGGAAGGTAAGTCCTGCACGAGGTGTGCGCTGAGTTCGTTGTTGACCCAATGAAACTCCCAGCGTGCCTTATGCTCAGGTTCACTACCCGTTCGAGAACGAGGAACGGTTCGAAAAATCATTCCCTGCCAACTTTATCTCAGAAGATATGGACCAGACTCGAGGATGGTTCTACACTCTCCTCGTCCTCCCTACCCGCCTCTTTGGTAAGGCACCGTGGAAAAACCTGATTGTGACTGGTCTTGTTTTGGCTGCGTGAGTGATGTATTATTGCGACCGAGCCTTTCCTCATCAACATAAACCCCTCTAGCGACGGCAAGAAAATGAGCTAGAGTCTCAAGAACTACCCCGACCCCAATCTCATCATCAACCAGTACGGCGCTGATGCCACCCGAATGTTCCTTGTCAACTCTCCTATCGTCCGGGGCGATAATCTTCAATTCCGTGAGGAGGGTGTTAGGGAGGTCATCTCCCGAGTACTTCCATGGCTCAACTCGTTCCGGTTCTTCTTGGGACAAGTCGCGTTGCTTAAGAAGACCTCAGGGCATAAGTTCAAGTACAACCCTCACGCCCCGGTACCCCAAAACGTCATGGATAGGTGGATCCTCGCCAGGTGTCAGTCCTTGATCAAACTCGTCACAGAGGAGATGGCTGCGTACCGGTTGTATACCATCATCCTGCGTTTGTTGGACCTGGTGGATGAGTTGACTAAATTGGTATATTCGATTCAACCGAAAGAGGCTGAAAGGAGAGGATGGGGTGGACGACACTGTGGCAGCACTGAACGCCCTCTTCAAGACTCTGTTTATGCTCTGCAGAACGATGGTGCGCGTATTCCCCTTCTTGACGATCTTGGGGCTAACGTTATCATGTTGTTGGCAGTCGTCCTATACACCGTTCTTGACAGAGAATCTGTACCAGAGTCTTCGCCAGTACATCCCTGAAGACCCGAATAGAGCCGATACTCGCTCTATACATTTCTTGAGCTTCCCACAGGTCAAGGAGGAGTACTTCGATGCTGATATTGAGCGGCAAGTGGCGCGCGTACAGAGTGTCCTTGAGTCGACAAGAAATATTCGGGAGAAGAGCGGCATCTCGCTCAAGGTGAGTATTTCTCCAGAGGGAACTCACTATTTTTCTGATACTGAACACACACAGACCCCGCTCAAAGAACTGCTAGTGTTCCATCCGGATCCCAAATATCTTGCAGATATCACACCCCTGCAACGGTATATCGAGTCGGAGCTGAACATCCGGGATATTGTTTTCTCCTCGGACGAAAGCTTAGCTGGTGTGCGGTATCGCGCTGTCGCAGACTGGTCCGTTCTTGGGCGGAAGCTCAGGAAAGACCTAGGACGGGTGAAGAACAACCTGCCCAAAGCAACGAGCGATGAAGTGAAGCAATACATATCGACGGGGAAGTTGACAGTAGACGGGATCGAGCTCGTCCAGGGCGACCTGTCCGTGCAGCGATACCTCGAAGTGGACGTCGCCCAGTATGGAACGCACGCTGACAACGACGTTGTTGTCAGGTTGGATATCCAGATTCATCCCGAGCTTCAGGGAGAGTGGCTGGCACGAGAACTCATTAATAGGGTTCAGAAGCTGCGCGAGACAGCTGGGCTTCAAGCGACGGACGATGTGGATGTGTACTACTCTTTCGAGAGCAATACGGGCGCCAAGCTGATCCAAGCGATAAAGTACTACAAGGAGTTCATCCAAAAAACGGTCGGAAGCACGCCAACGGATGTTACGTCCAGGAAAGCTGGTGGCTCGGAACTCATCATGGATCGTGAAGCCAGTGGATTCGGGATGGATTCGGTGGCTTGCACCCACCGTTATGAGGTACTGGTTATTGCTCTCATATCTAATTTACTCGTCTCTGATTCTCGATAGCCTCCCATACTTCATTCGCTTTCGACAATGCATCGTAGAATGGAACTCCGCGGCGAACGACAGCAACCAACCACTGTACAACGCTGTGAAGTACGCGACAGCTTTCCCCGTGATCTATTTCTCCTCTGCACAAAATCTGGTAGTCCAGGAGATACAGGACGGAAGTGATAACGGAGCATGACATGGAGAACACCTGCTATTCAGACTATGGTCAGTTCAAAGTTAGTCCGACATGCGGTAGTTCATGTACAGATATAGCGCAGGCTTCTCGCTGCAGCTATCTATATTCATATTGGTGGGATGTCACCAATGATTGGGGATTGGACTTACTGAAACCCAAGGAACATCCGTCCGGCAAACCCGAGCCGCCCAGGCGACTTGTGGCTGGTCTCCGATTCCCTGTCAGTCATGTCCGCTGTCTCTTGAAAAAGGGCAACTACACGCTACGTGTCGGTGCTGACGCTTCTGGTAAGTTTCAGCTTCTTTTTACACAATCTCTAAACTCATTCTTGTTGTAGTCTACTTCCTCAAATACCTCGCTACTGAGATTCTCGAACTCACTAGCAACGCTGCCCGTGATAACAAGAAGCAACGTATACTACACACTCATTGGAACATCGGTACTGAGAGTCGAAGCCAAAAATTATCGACGACAAACAAGCAGAGAGAACCAATGGCTAGCTATTGTGGATATAGTGGACGTAATCCTATGCCCAAACGTTCCACCAGCACGGCTTGGAGAGACCTAAAACAGTTATACTGCCACCACCTGATGCGAGTACCCATGTCGTCGTTCTATTCATGTTTTGTAGACGTCATCTGTGTCCGTGTATTCAAGAGTTTGCATATATTATCTGAAAGTTCCCATGTCTTGAAGCCATGCCTACCAACCATCTCAGCGTTCCTTATCCCATATACCAGCCTGTCGCCAACAGTCACCTTAAGGCTGTGGTAGATGATGTGATAGAACAACACCCGCACGTCAAGTTCCCCGACATACGTGCCACTCGAGCGGCCTTGACGTCTTGGCTCAATCAATCGCAGACAAAATTTTCACCTGGATCACCATTGGTATACCTCCAGTTCCATTTTGACAAGGCAAAATCGCTCAGACTATTTTTTATTCTAGATCGACGCCATTTACAAATGGTTTTGTGATTGTATCCATTTGGATTTGAACCCGAAAATCTTGGCACCCCACAACGCCGTTGATTTCTTCTGGAGTATCAAAGCCGAAGCAGCACAAGATAAGCCAGAGGTTGTTATTGCAGAGCTGCTGTTCTTGCAGACATATGTAGCCAAGAAGGTGCGTTCGATATCAATATCTTTTATGGGTTCGGTCTGACAATTATACAAGCTGGGTATGCGTCAACATGATCCAACAAGTACCGAGAAGCAGGCCTGTCTCCTTCATGCAAGAGACGAAGATCTCACTGATCTGATTACGCATAACGACACCGACACCGAAGATATGCTTGACGATGTCATGGATACCATCCAACCCGATGAGCCAGATATGACTCCAGATGAGCCCGTCAAGTGCGACGTGCAACCCAACAAAAGGCACGAGAAGCAGTCCAAGAAACAGCCCAAGAAACGGCCCAGCATTGAAGTCAAGGATGTCCTCCCTCTATGTTCCAGCTGGCACCGCGCTCTTCAGGGAATTCTGACGCTTCCAGTGACACTCATAAGTCCTGCCAACCCCATCGATCCTCCCGACTTAACGTTACGCCTCGAAAAGGTTATTGATGCTCTGCGTAGCATGAAGAAAATAACCAAGAGAATCTATTTTCGCGAAGAGTTTCTTCATGCAGTAGGGGTAAGTATCCGAATCGTGACTTAGGCTCATTTTTAATCGATGATATACTTGTAGGAATCAAAGCTGGCAGCAGACATCCTGGAAGTCTCGCACCCCGCCTTCTACATCAAGTACAACAATCCTCATAATGAAAGATTGGTCCGTGTACATGCCTTGGGTATTGCGTTCGCACGAATTCTGGACAAATGGTCCGAGAACATGTATGCCATGTATGAATCACCAGACCTCAAAGATTATCCTGATATTCATCCGGATGATTCGAAGGTGACTCGTTCGCTTTTTGCCTTGCGATATAAATGACAGACCTCCATTCAGAAAGAGTTCAAGAATATGGATGGCGGAAAAGAATTAATGGCCGCGCTTCGGAAATATCCTGCACTTATACCAACCGCCGGGAACCCCACATCTGTGTTCTTTCTGTGCTCCTTAGGCAATTTTGTATCAGCGTGGAATCGATGGTTGAAGTGGCATCTTTCCGCTTTGAGGTTCAAGGTAAGAGCCCGCTGCTTTATTGAGATCGCCATTGATCTGGCCATGTGCAGGTGACAGATAAGGATCCAGCCGCCCTCTACAAAAATACGATGAGTTATATCAGTCAAGTCCAAAGGAGAACCGTGGAAGGAGAGAGGACTTGGATTGAAGTGATCGCTGATGACGTGTTAGGAACTATTATTCGTTGAACGCTCAAGTTCAAGAAACTGAAGAAGAACAATCGTTCAAGGTTGAGGCGAGGAAGGCAGAAAGATAGTTGTGACCGCTGTCGGGACCTACCTGCAGGTCAACAATGCCGTTCCACAATACAAGTAGTGCGGGAGCCTGATGAACATTACCTTGCAAGCATGCGGGGAGTAGGCGTGACACTTGTACCTGAAGGCGAGCGTATGCTACCTACTGGGGTGTGTCTTGATATTTCCTTCGATCTCGTGTGATTGACAGGCGCTGTAGGTTGGAGACTCAGAGAATGGCAAAGGCCCAATTATCATGTCTGCGAACAGACTCCAGAGAATTGCCGCACAAGACGAGATCTTGGAACGGTGTGAAAGACAGATCATTCACATCGAAGAGGAAAGTTGTCCTGGCCAAATCGTGAGTACACTATCACATTTTCATGCCTGTGCAAGCGACGACTGCTTTTCTTATTTCTAGATTGATTTTGTCTTCTACAACGCATTTCCTCCGTCAGACCTAGAGATGTTGATTAGCCATCACAACACCTCCTCCGGCGTTCGCCCTCTTACACGGGGCAGCCAGTTCAAGTTTTGGTCGAGTGGTGCCATGTTTCCTTTTGGATCGAGGATGGCTACCGGAGGGAACGAAGCAGATGGATATGTAGAGTACGCAGGAATCACGGCTGAAACAGTGGACGGAATTGAGGTTTTGTTCAACCAAGCCGAGGTTTGAATGCATTATATCTCGACTGGAGATTCGCTCTCGCTGATCTGGCTTGTCTAGTCCTCATTGATGCTATCTGAGGTGGCCAGGTTGGTTGACAATAAATTTGCTGCCGACTTGGATGAAGCAGGCGCCCTCTGCGACCATGTTGGAGTATCCGGTGCCAACCTTTACACTTGTGACGACTACGCTGCGCCATTACATTGTGACGATGATGCAGTGCGCAGCTTATCCTGTCAGCTGGTCAAGAACGTTCATACTGAATATGATGAGTATGGTTTCGCAAATTTGGCTTATGGATATTATATTGCAACCAGAGCTAATATGGCTTGGTACGTAGCCTGCTAATCAAGAGTCTAACTTTGGTCTTCACCTGAATGTTCTATAGGTCCTTCGATGCAAACGAAGTTCACGGGACAATTCTTCCATCGCAAAAAACCCTTGATGACGTCAAAACCATAATTAGACTCCGAGGGGGTGCCAGTAAAGGTAACCACAAAACTGTGACGTCCAAAAACAAGAAACGCGCCGAAGATGACCATAATGTTCGCCACAATTACAACTTGCGTCGCCGGGCGTGGGGGTCATAATCTTGATGACGAAGCTTCAATTGAATATGTACCCATAATCTGTCTGCAATGCAATAGTTTGCCTTTCACTGAAGCTCAGGCTGGCCGCTGCGATGCAATAAAAGATTATGACATATGTATTAAGGTAGTAACAAGAAATATTTGTAGCAACCAGTTTACGTTCGATATGAGGATGTAAGCACTGTTAACTTCAAGCCAAGTTGTTCTCGCCAATGTTATCAAGAATGGAGGCCAAAAGCCAGTGTTCTACTGTATCTTTGGCTGACAATGTTACGCCTTCGGAAGAGCCCCGTGATGAGTTAGACTCTCCAGAGTTGGATACTCCCCCCTCGCCCTCACCCTCTCCACCATCTGACAGTGCGGTGGTGTAATCAATGGATAGGAGATGGAGGAGGAATGATACAGGTATTCTCATCTCCCGGAAGCAAGACTTGAACTTGCAAACGCCGGCATTAAGATGCGCGAGACGTTGTTCGGCACTGAGACCAGCGCCATAGTCTTCATCATCGTCCTCCACCAGAATCACCTAAGTCACCAATCCGTCAAAGCAAGTAAGTCGCAGTTGAACTCTACAGAATAGATTTCCTCACCCTTGTAGGCAAGCCATCAGCCAGCACAAAAGGGGCCCCGGTCGCAGCCCAACAAAACATCCGCATCCGGAAGGTGTCTTCGTCGATATCTTCCAGGTTGACAATCGGATTCAACCGGCCCTTCAGGTTATTCATCAACTCAATTGAAGGGCATCCCGTGCCTTCTAAAAAATCTCGGAAGAGCTCTTGGAACGAAGTGACCACAAAGGATGAGCTCTCTTCGAGAGCCTGTATGAGCTTCTCGAAGGTTTCTGGCTGGATCAAAGACTGGTAACTCAACCGAAGATTCGAGTAGTGAGAAATGTAATTGTTGTAGACCTCTGAGACAAACTCCACTGATCCGCCCTGGAAAGCCCGAGCAATCTATATCAAATCGTGAGTGTCAAGAGGAGACTGAAGCTCAATGAAAGGATTGGACTTACTTGTGTGAAGTTATAGCCTTTATCACAAGGCATTCTGAAGCCCTTCAAGAAGAGTGCTATGGCGGGATGATCGGTTGACTTTGACCCAATGATGGCGTTGTGAAGCATCTCCCAGCCTAAGGCACGGTGCTGATCAGGACTTCGAGATCTAAGCGAGGCGATCTGGCAAGGTATCGAGTTGAGATTTGCACCAAGACGAAAAGGAATCCAAACGAGCACCCACATCGCAATCATGATAGGACGAAAAATGTCCCGCGAATTGACGAATATCATCCTCATGTCCAAGGGCAGTCCAGGCTTTCAAGATGGCGTGTAAGTCGGGAAACCAGCGCAAGACCAGATTTGATTGAAGGGAACTAATCTGAGTGTCGTTGATGAAGAATATTAGGAGCAAAGGGTTTAGGGGTTCAGTTCCCATTCCATGAATCAAGGAAAGTGCAACCAGTGTGCCGACAATGCCCCAATCTAATCGTTGCTCGGTAGACATCCATCGTGCTGATGCAACGTTCACAGCAGCGAGCGTCGAGAACTGAGGACCATGTGGCACGAAGAATGTCGACGCTCGCTGAGAGAGATATGTATTGCAAAGAGTAGAGATTGTCTCTCTCTCCACGCCATTTCCGCTACTGACCAGCGAACCTTCTCCGTCAATTCTGCCCCATTGCGACACGTCAGCTGAGTGGTCTGAGACAGGTGGAAATGTGACACTCACAGAGCAAATGTACGTTCCATGGAAAGCAAGACTGTGAAATCTCCCTGCAAGAGACACTGTGTGATCACGGACTTCAACTGCAATGCAAGGTCTACGTAATTTCGTCCTTTGACTTCCAGGCTCGGGGGAGCATTGCCATTATGAGTCGAGGTGTAAGTCTCCGATACCACCTCAAAGAACCTTGAAGTTCGTTCATACTTCAAGATAGTTGCTAACCCGGGCTCCTTTTTCTCCTGCCAAGAAACGCTCCATAGAGTTGTAGGGACGCGACGCGTAGCCTGAAAAGTGTTGAACAATCTCTACGGGGATCACAGTACAAGGCAGAAATTACGCACCTCAGTACTGTTGTTGTTTGGCACTTGACTTGCACCATTGTTCACCGAGGCAGATATGGATGAAGCGGAGGAAGCACTGTGAGTAGCAGGCTGACTGGCAGATGCTGAAGAAGTAGAAGAAACATTGCGTGACGACGATCGGCTACCGGAAGCGGTTGATGGAACGGAAGCAGAACTCGAGCGACTAAAACCTGGGCCGGAGACTGGGGGGAGTTGAGATGGTGTTCGAAGAGTGAGAGCAGGTCGAGTTAACAGAGTGTGGGCGACCGTCTGTTCCTCCTGTGGTATTTTTGTCAGCAACAATCGAGTAAAGTAGTAGATGACTCACCTCATCATCACTTTGCTCGTCATCCCCGCAGTCGATTTCCAGGTCCTCCTCTGTAATCATGACAGAGCCACTACCTGCTTCAGCATCATCGCGGAAGAGAGTGTAAACGCGCTTTGGAATACAGCGGTGAGTCTGGATGGTATTGTCGTCCATAAGCTGAAGTTCTGCCAGACTTTTCTTGATGGCAAGGGGATAATGACATCTCCGGATAACTATCGAGAGAAATTTAGCACAGTACGCGGGGTTGGAGTTGCGACTCACTGGTGTTGAGCTCAAAGAAGCCTCGAGGGGTGACCGACAACTTGTTATGCGCGTATTCCTTCTTCCGGAGGAGATCCTCCAATGTGGTATCGGTGGCAAACGCGCCAGTTGCCAGCTTCCATGTCTTGTTGGCGCCATTGGGCCTACCGCTGTTTGTAAAGGCCAATAGCTGTAGGGGGAGTTGCTCGTGAGGTTGGAACGCTGAGGGTCCAGGTATTTGAGGTAAGTCCAAATCATAGCCATATTCGCGAATCTCTTCCACAACCGTGCTCAGAATAGCCATCACCGTCGTCTTCACGTTGATGTCGTGAAATTCGTGATACAAATGAAGTCGATCAAGCATGGCGTTGAAAGAGTCACTGTGGCGTGTGTACTTGACTAGATATCGAGAGAGTCCAAAAGCCTAGAAACTCAAGAGTCAGACCAATGTCGTGTCAGAAATGAAGAAATAGAAATGTACAACGAGGGTGTGGTTAGATGGTTGTGGAGGATACACATTGATGGCCAAGTTAACCGTTACCTGGCCATCGTCTGCGACCTTGAGACAGTCAGCGAGAGTGAGTTGCTGCTCCCGTTCAACTTGCAGAGTCGGACCCTTTTTGGCCTTACTACGGGGCCCCGGACGCTTCTTTGGATTGGCCTCAGCTGAATGTTCGAGCCGGGCCTGATTGGTGCGACGGATGATATCAAAGGCAGGGAAGCCCGACTGCATCGTGATGAGAGGACGGCCGTCTCGAGATTCCGGAGGCTGATTACCATTGGCGACAGCATTGAGCATGGTGACACTGGAGTAAGGAGCGATAGGACGAGCTTGTGGAATGGCTGTATCGGCCGGCGTGGACGCCGATGTGGATGCCATTATAGACGTTACTGAGGAAGGTGTGGCTGAGGTTTGAGAGGGACCCGCCTGACTGGAAATACTGTTTGCGTCCGACGAAGCGCTCTGAGTCTGACCGAGTCGGGCCATCAATTCCAATGCAGTGGAAGAAAAGGAAAGTGCAGGAGGCTGCGGAGCGGCAGAACCTTGGGTGTCATTTGGTTGAGAAATAAGGGAAGGATTGACCAATGCCGTCGTGGTGGTATTAGCTGAAGGAGTGGGATGAGAAGGATTAGCGGGCGGCGTAGAATTAGGCTCTGATTGGAGAAAGGCTGTAAGGAGCTGGGCGATGGCCTCACGGCTCAGATTATTGAAGTTCATAGTCTGTGTTGAGTTCAAATAATAAGTTGGATCAGTCATAAATATGCCGATGGCCTTCACTCACAGCGGTAAAATGGGTTCGAGAAATTCTCTGTCCAGAAGCAAAAACATAAAGACTTATATCCGGACTTTTACCCAATGGTGGCTATACAGCTTACACAGAATGAGCCAAACTAGTTACTTACCAACACTCCCAGATTCGGGCATGAAGGACTTGGTCATAGGTAAGCTGGCTCATCAGGGAAGGAATCACGTATTCTACAAACCAGGCCAGCCTGACACATTTAGGAAATGCAGTATAGCTGGGTCATCACGCCCAAAAGTTGGATGTGCCGAGTGATATCGGTAAGGAACCATACTGGTACATCGCAGCTGAATTTTGAGTCCAAGAATGCACCACAGTCCACCCATCCTGATTCCTGATAGCGTGCATACTACACGCGACCCATAGGAACACCGCACGCATAAAGGTTGAGCATTGGAGGTTCGATCTTCTAACATCAAAGTAAAATCCTTTTAGTTACACCACCCCAGTAGAGCGTCAATGTATAGTTCGATACCTTGATGATGCATCTCGGAGACCACTCGAGTATATCGAAGCTTCGGCAATCTTGAAGGCATGTCTTGCAAGGCTGAGGATACATCTAAAATGGTTGACAGGGTAGGCTTATTAGTAAATACTGACTTAGTGGAGACAATGAGCGCAGCCGGTGAAGTTGAAGTCTGAGGCGATGAAGCTCAGACCCATTATCCCGACGCCCTAAGGCAACATCCGGACGCCCAACAATCACTCCGGGTAACGTTGATTACATCACGCACAATTTTCATATATATACCGCATAATTTTGCAATGAATTATGTGCTCATACGGAAAGAAAAGAGAGATCGGAGCGGGAAGAGATGAGGGACTTCAAAGCATGAACCAATTGATTTAGATGATCATGACCCCGCCTCAGCATAATAAATTACGTACCCTCCATTCGGCAGTTGCGCGTAATATACCCTGAAGTTCTGCAATGCCCCCCTGAGTTCTAGCCAGGACAAAATAATTATCTCGCGACTCACACAGTCTTGGTAAACTACATGGAAATGTAAGGCACCACACTGGTCATACATCCAGAGAAGTCGAGAACTCACCCGACGATTTGGTATATGTCTCATTAGCATCTCCCAAGTTTTCTGTCACACTTGTAGATGAACGTTCCGTAGGAGATCGACCATGCTCGGCCGCTTGAGCTGAAGAAGACTGAAAGTACCCAGCGTGCTGATGATTCGGCGTGTGGGAGTAGGGGAAAGTCTGCTGATGTGATATAGGTCCACCGTGAGCTAGCAAATTTGACTGGGAGGGCAATGGTAGTTGCGGGTCGGAGTAGCTCGAGCTAGCTGCCATACGCTCTCGTGGCCGAGACTCCCAGTGGGCCTCCGCCGATCGCCCAGTGGACCTCTGCCAAGTTGGCGAGTCGTCCATCGGTACTACGAAGCGATCGTAGTAGGGGAAAACAAAAGTCTGCACAACGGTGAACCTGCCAAGTCACAATGGTGAGACTTGAGTAGAGGGTGCAGAAGAGGGCTCCTGCAGGGAGTTGATCACATATCTTGACACACCACCCAATGATCATCATGAACGGGCATAGCCTGTTTTTCCTCCCGCCGACCGATATGGATTACTGTACCATTTCGAGATATTCGTCAGGGGGTGTGACCTTTGACCGAAAGTTTCACTTTTTGGTTTCGACAGGAAGGTCGGTCCGCCGTGACCGACCGGGAAATTTTCCGAAATTCGTCGTTTTTGGGCAATTTATGGGCCAAATTTGGGTCTGAACCTCGGAAAATTTTCGACAGTCAGGCCCGGGACGTGTGACAGGGTGTGACATTTCACCATTTTTGGGTCCCCTGTGACGCGTGACCTGACGATCATCTCGAAATGGTACAGTACATTGCAGCCCTGTTGTGGAGGGCAGTAGAATTCCACCGCCCTTGTCAAAGGTCAGCAGGGCAGTGCCCCAATTGAAGGGCACTGGCAGGGCACCGCCCAGTCTGCTGCCCACACGTGATTTTCAGGTGACATATCATGGACTAGCGCGCCGACTTCCGAGTCCGAGCTTCACTTTGTATGATAGACTAGGTACAGGCCAATCTGAGTAGTACCACATGTCAATCAATGCTTGTAAATTGTCGTCAAGGTCAACAACACTGTCTGACCTCGCGCCGCGAGAACCTCTATCAATTAGCTCCGAAAATTCTGCTTTCTGTTGAAAGAAGTGATTAACCTGTGTTTGAAACTTCTCGACCCAGCGGCTGAATGGGAATTGAATAGGTCGGCGATCGTCACGCTGATCAGCTCACTGGAGTCTGGAGGAAGAGGGGTCTGGATGATTGAAGCAAATATTACAAGCTCTGCATGCAAATTCACATTTAATGATGATGTATTAATAGTGAATAACACTAGAATATCATACTAACGGTACGACTGTGACTCCATAGAAATAGGTGAGAAGAAACTTCGAGTCGGCAATGAGAAACCCTGGGGGAACTTTGAATGAGCGCTCTTGTAATCTTATTGGCGCTAATAAATAACCGGGCTGGCCAAGGGCACCCAGGCAGCGACTCGGCTAGAGAGCCGGTGCCTGGCCACTACCTTTGCACAAGGGCAGGACACCAAGGGGCACTGCCCGTCCAACACTGCATGATTGCAGGGGTCCTGGATGCCATACTTACAACCGGAAAACATCCGTGTGCATCAGCTGACACGAGTACACTCGCCAAAATATGAACCGTATGGTCACCTATCGTAAACTTCATTGCAGACTCCCCTCCCTATGAGGATCAGCACTTAGCCGTTGTAACCAATTTCCTCCCTATCCATAAAGACCGAGCGCCTGGGGCTCCGCGATGAATCCACTTTCAACATCTAACTCAATAAGAGAAGCTCGGATTGTTCATGATAGCATGCACTCTACTTTACCTTTGAACCCCCGAGCGCCGGGATAACCTTACTCCTCAAGGAGATGTTCGACGATGCCCGGAGCTATACAGACGTAGTTTAGGAAGTGAAGTGCGGGCTGAGTAGGAAATCATAGTACTGTACTCGACTCTTTGCCACTGTAGTCATGGAGTGGGGTTTGTGTACTGTGACGTCAGGGTGCAGAATGAGATAGGATGCGTTTTGTATATACAACCCTTCCCCGAGATACGCGTTGCTGGCTATAACTGGTTATATCCTCGTCTTTAGATGTATGTTTAGTTTTTTTTTGCTCCCGAGTACTCGCTTCTTTCCGTGTATTACCTGAGTTGCTCTCCTTCCCGTTGATATTGAATATTAAACAAGTACCGTGACCGCCTCCACTCCCACTTTCCGTTGAAGCTTTGCATTCGTCGCTATGGAGAGTGGCATATGACAAGAGCTACAGGAGCGCCTTCGGGGTAATTCCTCCAACTTCTGATCCTCAGGTATCGTGGCTCAGCACTCTTGTAGCTACTAGTTACTACTTGCAACTCCGACGGCACCCGAAACCCCTCGGAAAGCTCCAACCCAGCCGCCACGCCACCTCTTGCTCGTCTGAGTACATGAAAAAAACTTGAAATACCTCGCTTTAATAGTCCATCATTTGGCGGAGAGTAGAACTGTGCGTTCGCATAGCTTTTGATGGTGCAACGGCAGAGAGTCCGACCTGGATACTGAGGTGAGCTGTCAACTTCGTCATTTCGTGAAGAACAATTTGAAGTGCGTACTATAGCTGAAATTGTAGCTATCGTGCTACGCAGCTTTTGTTTGAGAGTGATGATGTAGAGACGGCTTGAAAACTTCCGAATCTCTTGAACATGAAGTTACAAAACCAGCTCCCCGAGCTACTTAGATCCCCATCATCATTTACACAACTTCTTCTCCCAAAGTAACTAACCAAACATCAATCTGGATTATACAAACCATAACCACTGTTATCGTAGCTCTCGCTGCCACCGTCGCCGATTTTACCATCGAGCTGGGTATTAGGCAGTTTGCGCGGCTCGACAAGTGTGCGAAAATATTGCGTAATACGAACCTGTTCGAGATTGGGCCTTTTTTACGTTGCATGAGGCCACCAACACTGGCCAGTTCTGCGTACATCCCGAACCAGAAATTGTCCTCGCACAGCAGAAATTGATTCAGAAAGGCGCAGAAACACTTTGTAACACTGAAAATGGCTATTCCCCTCCGGTAATCTCATGATAGAGGTGGCCTCGAACACGAACAATATGGCCGGTGACGTCACAGGTAATTTCTCGCTGATCTATAGCCCCTCCTGGTCAAGAGACTGGCTTCTCATGATATCTTTAATGGTCCGGAGACTCAACCACATCTTTCTGAGGGATTTTGTACCAGGAGAGTGTCCTTCAGAAGGAAAATACGCGTGAGCTTGAAGGTGGTCTCACGCAACGCAAAAAAAGGCCAAATCTCGAACAAGTTCGTATTACGCAATGTTTTCGCACACTTGTCGAGCCACGCAAACTGCCTATTGCCGACCTAGCCAATCCAGCGAGTTTGGTTAGCTGTCCTCCAAATGGTGGCGTCGAGTCTTATAACTCGAGGTTCCAGTAGCTTGATGATCGATAGCCCAGATCTCTGAATTATGCTCTGACGGGACTCCTCGGAGCTCAAGTGGATAAATAAGGGTCGTGCACGGTGAAGCGTCCAAAGCTCAAAGTCCTTAGGCTCGCTGCTGAGGAACAATGATGGTCTATCCCTTGTATATCCCAGACTTTCGCATCGATATCCAGCGATTAAAGTGTTTTTTTGTAATATTCTAATTATTTTCCCTGCTCGTTGAATCATTGATGACTTCGATGCAGAGCTGCATGCTTGACGGAGCCGCGACTGCACACGATCTAAGGAGATCACGTGCTGGGAAACTGTCATGCGTCTTGTGTTGGCCTTCCCAGCCTTACGTTACCAGACCCATCTTCGTCTCGAACCACGACCATCCACTGCCAGGTTCCAGCTCTATATCCGCAGAAGGGGTGAGGATAAGTTCAAGCTTAAGTCTTATTATCGAGAATCCTGACTTTCTTCCCGCCACGAGTTGTCATGACAGGCATTCCAGAGAACCTGTGGCCCGTGTACCGCTCTCAATCTCTTTCCAGCTTCCCGACGGCAGCAAAGGCAATCGACCGACTCAAGAGGTTCTCGTCTCCACCATTAAACACGATCGATAACTCTCGGCCCAGTTCTCGGATTGAAACTGCCTGCCAGGCTATCACGTCTCTTGCGTTCCATATGCAATTGGATATAGAAGCGACATCATTACAGCTTTGGAACAATTGGGAGCCTTCGATTGCCAAATGGGTCGTATTTCTCCTTCGAAAGCTTCTCCTCACTCACCAGAACTCTTCACTCGGAACCGTCGACGGTACGAACAACTTGGAACACCTTCTCTTCTCGATACCCGACCTACTTGACCACGAGAATGAACTCCCGTTCTCTGAGGCAGTAAAACACGGCTCGTCTCTCTATCTTCAGCCTCTCACCGCTCAGATATGGTACCTCCTGGTCGAGATAGAGCATCCCCATCTTGTGGCTTGGTCGTCCTTGCTGCTGGACTTGGTCGTATGCCCTAATGCACCTTTACCATCCGCGTGTTTGGCCTTTTCGGCACCTCCAAACGATTCCAGACTCTCCAATATCCCGATTCTGTACTCGTTAGATGCAAAACTCGGGGAAATGCTTTTACAGAGACTCAACAACAGGATTGCACGTCTGCACGCCAAAGACTTGAAACGATACGAACTAAACGAATTGAAATACGTCTTGATGGTGCTCACGACGGGCTCTCAATGCTTCAAGGGCTTCAACCCGATCCTCATAGGAGAGGATAATCACAACACTACTCTTCGATTGATGACTCGCATCTTGTCCGTTCTCCTCGTTAAGAAGGCTTTCCTGCACAAGAAGCCGGCTGGAACTCTAGAGTTACTCGAGGCACACGAGATCGTTACGTCCATTCTGATAGCTTTCACGCATCTTCTTCCCATCGACACCCCGTCTCGCATTCAGCAGATCGTCGAATCAGGTATCGTGGAGGCATTGTATTATGCTGCAGATTACTACGTAGACAGCGCGGGACGTCAGTATACGTTCGCGCAGACAGCTTCTGGGGTTCTGGACATCATCGCTACTTTTCTTGTCCACTATTCCATTTTGCGGCCCTTTGTCAGGAGGGTTAGGAAGTTCTGGGATTGCTATCTTGTGGGGTTTCCTCCGAGAATTGAGCATTCGGGATTGTTGAAGCGTTCTTGGACCAACATTTTGAGCAAAGCAGTTGAGCTGTATGGAAGTAGAGAGGGGATCAAGCAGAGAGGTGTATGTGACTATTCACTGGTGAGTTACGCATCACTTTTTGGGCCTGATAATTTCATTTTGACCTCTTTTCGTGAAGTGTCCAATCTCTCGAGCCGAACCGTCGGAAGCACATAGCAAGATTCAATACCTTCGTTGCATGGGCTGCTCGGCCAATATATACTGCTCCCTCACGTGTCGAGCAGGCGATTGGAGGCAAGGTCATAGGATGGAATGTCCCCAACGCGCACAAGCCGTACGAGGTAAGGTCTTGTACTTCAACCCATCCAGGCGGCTCATAACCAAAGCGCGCCGTAGATGGAACGCTGCCAGTCACTCGGGCTGACATAATGCTCTGTGGCCTACTGGCAAAGAGCTATCTTCATGCTAACGCTCAGACTCTTACCTCGATGATCAAGAACTATCGGAACTCTCACCCTTCGCTGCGTGAGATGGGACGAAACCCCATAATCTACCTGGATTTTAATCGTCCTGATCCTCCTCCGACCCGAGATGTGAAACTCCTTGACGGTGCTCATGATCAGGGCGGACTTTCGGGAGCTAACTTGGGTTTTTTTGAGGAACTAGAAGGACAGTGGAATGATATCGGCTTGGATAAGGTCTTGATGTGGGCGTCTTTCCCCGTGCGAACTGGTGTATCGGCCTATCCGTTCCTTTTGGTTGTTAGCTTCCCGATTCGATGGGACGGAGCACCATTCCTCGACCGTAGTTGGCTCAAAGGATTTGCCGATGAGAAGGGGCAGTGAGTTGCTTGGATGAAATCGGGAGTGTGTACCTCTATGTCCGCTCGGGTCTATAGGGTATTGTTTGACTTTATTTCTATGTGCAACGGGTTTCGTCTTTCCATTCTCCGACTCAAGTACTCAGATTCAGTATACATGATGGGGATGGGCATTGGCCCTTATCTCTGATTTCAGATATGCCCGACGCTTGTTGCTATCGAAGCGAGGGCCTTTTCAGAATTTCGGCCGCTTGGGAATTCAAATTCTTCATGCACATCGTCGCGTCCGCCTTCGGCATAGTATGTAGCTCTCTGAGGACGCGGAGGGACGTGGTAACAAGGGTGACTTCGCACGTGCTGAGAATCCGTACCTTCCCATCACCGTTTACGTCAGGACTAGATTCTCCTTTGCTCTTGTACCATCACCATCAGTCTACTCACCGTCGACGGACTGCAGGTCCGTACCGTTTTTGTTATGATTGAAGGGATTTTCTACGCACAAACTGATTCCCTGTTTCAACTAAATTAGATGCCTTGGACCTCGAGTCGCCAGCAAGCATTCTCCGAGTACTCCTCTCTAGCTCTTGCCCGCTGCCCAACGCCAGCGGGAGCGATCGAGAAGCTCCGAAGATTTGTGCCACCTTCAAGAAGCCAAATTGATGCCTCCTCTCCGGGTACTAGGGTTGAAATAGCGTGCCATGCCATCACTTCCCTTTCATTACACATGCAACTGGCGCTCGACGCGACCTCGTCGCAACTGTGGCCTCATTGGGAGCCTTCAGTCTCTCCCTGGGTTGTCTTCATCCTTCGCAACCTCATCTTGAACCTCCAATTAGCCATGACGTTATCAGAAACCGAGGGCCGGACGAACGTTCTTGAACACATTCTTTTTTCGCTTCCCGATCTTCTCGACTTCGAAAATAAAGTACCATCCTCACGTCCAGTGAAGCAAGGCGCTTCGTCTTACCTCCAGCCTCTTTCTGGTCAGATATGGCTCTATCTTATCGACACGGAACACCCAAACATTAATCCATGGTCGATGTTATTGATAGATCTCACGATCTGTAGCCGCACCCCTCCTTCGGCATCATTCATGTCATCTTTGTCTCCTCGAGAGGACGCCAATCTGTTAGACTGCCCAAAACTTTACTCCATCGATTCCGACCTCGGGAAAATGCTCCTCATACGACTCAATAGAAAACTCCTCCGTCTTAAGGGCAAGGATATGCGTACAGACGAGCTATTCGAGTTCAAAAACTTCTTAATGTCGCTCAACACAGCTTCGGACTGTCTCAACGTTGACACAAATCCTATATGTATGGGAGAGGAGAACCGCAACGCCGCCCTTCGTTCGATGACGAGAATCCTTACCATCTTTCTTCGAAAGAAGACATCCCTCCACAAATCAGCTCTGAATAGCCCTGAGATGATGCATACGAATGGGATCGTTATCGCTCTACTCGTCTTTTTTGCAGAGTCGTTCAAGCTGGACACGCCATCTCGGGTTCAGCAAATTGTCGAATCTGGGATTGTGCAGTCGCTATATTACGCTGCTGATTGCTTTTACGAGATGGACAACGTATACCGCAGTCGAGAAACAATATTCGAGACGACATTCGCTGAGGCGGTAGCTGCCGTTCTTGATCGTATCGCCATATTTCTTGTCTACCATTCGGTGTTGCGACCTTTCGTTCGGAATACGGGAGGGTTTTGGAGGGCGTATCTGGGAAAGTTACCGACCAAGATCGAACAGTCGAAAGTGTTGAGGAACGCCTGGATCAATGTCCTGGGAAAGGCTGATCAGATTTTCGGTATTCGGAAGGGCTTGAAGCAGACAACCCTCTGCCACTACGCACAGGTGAATAGCATACAAATCCATGACGTCTTTGGCCTACCTCACTGATTGTACTCGGTTTAGTGTCCAGATCTTCTCAAAACACCATCGCTGAGCAACTATAATACTCGCTACTTTCGCTGTTCAGGCTGCTCTGTGGAGGTCTATTGCTCGCGTACCTGTCAAAAAGCTGACTGGAAACAGCGACACAGGCTTGAGTGCTCAAGAAGTGCTCAGGAGCTGCAGTGTAGGATATTTTGCTCCTCTATTTATCTTTTTTGACGACGGTTCTTTCCTAGATGGCATTCCCCAGACGACTCGTGGAGACATCGTACTACTACGTATGGTCATCGACGGCTACCTTCAGATACATGCTCATACCCTCAACGACATGATAGAAGAACATAATCGCTCGCGCCCCCCAGCTGAGGTACCCCGGAAAAACCCCATCCTTTTCGTTAGATTCGATCGCGCATACCTTCCTCTGCCAAAGACTGTTAAATTTCTAGACGGTGTTTCGGAAAGAACACCGACTGACCGCGTTGGCTTTTTCCCATATCTACACCAAGAATGGGAGACAGCAGGTCCAGATTGTATTGTGGTGTGGGCTACGTTTCCTATACACTTACAAGAGTCTGGTTATCCGCTCGTAGTGGAGGTTGGTTTTCCCCTAGAAACTGATGACGTACCGATGGCACTCGGAGAAGGGTGGCTCGGTGGGCTGGGTACTACTCTTTAGAGGACGGCGGTCAACCACTCGGTGGATTATCCCGTTTAGTATTGACCAATCTGTACTACCCCTTCGATCATCTGAATACCACTCTCGAATAGAACCCCAGTCATGCTCTGCGAGTCAGTACGGTGAATTGAGAAGTGTAGGTAAGTGCGTTCAATTGTGGACTCATATGGTACTAAACTGCGCTGTACTTGCTTCGATCAAGGCCTGAAGAGAGCATGGTAATCGTGGGTACTACCTGCCGATATCCCTTGGAGGATTGCCAGTCAAGCAATACGGTTGTCGCCATATGGCCTTCCGATGCCGTGGTGGACTTTTAGTGATTCTACGTCATTTAAGCCAGTCTGGGGTGATGGCCTCACAGACTTGGGATGACCTACATTCAACGGAGGAAGGTCGTTAGGTTAAAATATGGCGGGCTTCAACCTCAACTATTGTCCATATAAAAACCGAGTCCACAATGCTCAGAACCTCATCTCTCGGAAACAGAGACCCCCGATCGTAATCTCAGATATGGTCAACGCATCCCGCCTTCCTTTCAACCTCATGATGATTGAGAACTTCCAAGGTAACGTCCTTGACGTTGCTGAGTACAACATGGTCGCCAACACTCCCATCATTGGAAGACCTGTGAACAGCCCGATCATACATAATCAAGCGGTGCCGGTGAGCAGCTTTTACGTTCTCATATCTCTCCTTGCCGGGCAAGCCCTCAAGTGTCTTCGACATTGTTCACAATCATTTGTGTGAACGCAACTCATGCGAAGTACGTGCTGTGTATTCACTACAAAAGAGCCGATTACAAACCCGTCTAGATTAATTTCATATCTTATCCCCCATCACAGTATACAGTCCAACAAGCCTTCGGTATAACATGAAACATATGTAAGTGTACGATTGCATTCAAATGACCCATCCCCGACTCCAAACCCTCTCCGGATCATACTTTTCCTTCAGCTCCCTCAATCGTGGTAAGTTATCCCCAAACACCTCCTCAACGCTGATAGTCTCTGGACTCAAACCAAAGCTGGCTGGAGTCGCAAGGGCCTTCCCGGTCTTCTCAACTTGAGCTCGGCGAACAGATGACGCAATCTGTGAAACCCATCCTTTGGCGGCAGTGTCTTGATTGGGGTCGGTATTTCTGTGTCGGCATTTAGCATCCCAGACTTCGATTTATGTCCCAATTCTATGAATTGCCTCATACCTGGACAAAGCGGCCATATAATAATGTGGACTCCTCTCTGAAAACGCCATATCCTCCGTCTTTTTATCCGTTACCTTGTCCCTATGGATAAGCTCCCACATCACAGTCGCCGTTCTAAACTCCTCTTGGTCCGTGAACTTGACCCACTCTCCGAAGACATCCGACACGACGTCGTCCCATAGGTCTGTGATGAGAGCTCCGGCCAAATGCAAACGAGGTGGTAGTCCCGCGAAAGATTGATCGACAGCGTGGGATACGCCAGTAAAGTTCTCCACAGTCTCGAGGCCCTCAAAAATGGGTTTCGCAAGCTTTCGGAAAGGAGAAAGAACAGTATCGGGTGATACTTTAGCGTTTTCAATGTAAGGGACAATTAAGATGCTAGGCTGCCAGGTTCTCTGTCTCAACATCTACAAATTCACGGAGAGAATACAAAAGAAGGACTTACATGAAAGTCGGGCGGGGCGCGAGCAAAAATTATGATCACTCTGTGGCTCGGATGGAGGTTTTCGAGGTGATTCTGTGTTGGTATTCGAAGCGCGTTATTTTTTATCGAAGTAAACCTGAAGATTCGACTTACGTGCGTTGCAGCTAGGACATTTTGAAGCTCGGTCCCAGGATAAGCAATAGCACCTACGGTAATTGGTCCAGGTAATGGGTAAGCCTTGAAAACAAATTTCCCGACAATGCCAAACTGATTGACTCCGCCTAAGCTTTCTAGATTAGCCCTGCTTCACATGAGGAAGTTGGTGTATTGTCCCACCTCGAATAGCCCAAAAGAGATCGGGCTCACTATCCACACTTGTCTCCACCACGTTCCCATTTGCCAGGATGACGGTAGCCTTGATCATGTTGTCGATGGCTAGTCCATACGTCCCCGTCAAATGAGAGTATCCACCCGCGAGTGTAAACCCTCCAACGCCAACGAAATGTACGTTTCCCCCAACGGGTACAACACCGGCCTTGTCCGTCTCGGCATAGACATCGCCCCACACAGCACCTCCCTCGACTGAAACAGATTGTTTATCCTCCGACACGACAACTTTCTGCATTAGCGACAAATCTATCACCAAACCGCCATCAGTAGAGGCAGAGGAATTATGATTGGCTCCTCCTCCTTTTACGGCGACTTCAAGAGGAGGATTCTGTGATCGAGCCCATCGGATGGCCGTTGAGATATCTTGCGTGTCTCGAGGTTGGAGGATGTAAGACGGTTCAAGAATTGCGTTTTCAAAGAATCGTTTGTTTGCAGTGTCATATTCTGGGGATGTGGGCGTGATGATCGTGCCAGCGAAGCCGAGGTTCTTGAGTTCTGCGGTCATAATGATGGTAGGGAGGCAAGAGGAAATCAAACGACCTTAAAACTGGTGCGTGTGAGGCTGTGAGGCTGATAATAATCGTAGATGCTCAACGACAACTCGGAACCCGCTCATCTGAGTAATACTGGGCGGTTTGCGGCGCCCAACACTCTTAATGCGGGCACGTAGCATGCGCATCAAGGCAACAAACGATCGCCTCTTTCATCTGTACACGTAATTCCGGAGTGTTTATGGTAGTTAAACTTGATATTATACCAGGAGCCCTCAGATATGATTTTTGAGGGTTCTTCTGGACTGTTCTGAACACTTGACGAGGGTGAGTTCTCAACAATAGCGGACCGGCGAAAGATGATGTCATGGGTTGGATCGGCCGGCTGTTGCGATCCCTTGCCAACTGAGTTCCATTTGGGTGTACGCATGAAATCGTATACTGCGGCGACGGTCGTATAGGTGCCGTATCCGTACCCGAAGCCCTCCTTCGAGGACCCCATACGGTATTGTGTACGGTACGGATAAGTGCCGTATCAACGGCTTAAGGCCACAATGGCGAGATCCCTCTGGACATTTCCCAGATAACTTACGTCCCTGAACCATTCCAGACCCTGTCAGATCGTAATCACCACACCTAATCTCAACCGCTTGTCAATGATCCTTGAGATTTTATAAAGATATCATAAGTAGGTACTATATCACTTCCAGGTGTTCTTGACTAAGACTTGGAGTTATTACGGAAGAAGACAGCTTTACCTGCAAGGTTAGTCGCATACATGAGTGTCCCCGTCTATACGGCCGTGCTAGCTGTAACCAAGGGGGAGGGACTCATAAAATTTATGACATGTACTCGAATTTTTTCCTAAGGTGGGTCAAGGGGGGGACTACCTACCTACGTAATTTCTATATATGAAAGGAGTTACCTTTTTAAGGTACCTTTCCGGACATCTCCGGGAGTGGAAAAAATCTTCGACTGACCCAGCCGTCCCCAGTTTCTCAAGCAGTGGATGCGAGCTGAAAGGCTGCCAATTACATCGTGGGAGTCAAACCGAGCCCATGGTTGGCCCAAGCAACACCCTAGGCAGAGAATAATCAACACTCGCTTAAACAACACCCCTACAGGAGTGGCCAGGTAGATACAGTACCAGAAGGTCAGATTTGGGAGGATTCTTGGTGAAGTCAAGAAAAATTCAGTGATAGCTTTGTGTCAGGATCAGGCCGGACCGTGGATGGCGATCCGACCTGAGCCTTCCGCAATGCGTGAGAATGGACTGAGGACGAGGGAAGTGAGGAGTGCGGAATATAGAATATAACTTGTGTTGATCCAACTAAGGATCAAATAGATACATGAGACTATATATACTAATAGGATAACCAATAATGGAAATAGGCGGAAACACATAGCAGTCAAGATGGAACAAGTATGAGATGAACATAAAGGGAAGCTACCCGATAGGGGGCTAGTACCATAGAGGAGTGGCCCGGATCCTCACACTTTGTTCTAGCTCACTCTTGGGCAGTTGTTCGACACCAGCGACAGACCCCAAGAAAACCGAAATCGAAATCGAAAATCGAAAGTCAGGGCCTAAAATCGAAAGTGATGGATCAATTTCGATACTTTCGATTTCCTCTCTCCGCTTTCGATTTCCTTCCCGACCTTTGTCTGCGCCATCATGTGTCATAATGTATCATGACGGAGGTGCAACTCCGTCTTGCGTCGTGTCTATAGTCGGGTAATATTATTGAACTCTCAATCTAGTCCATTCAAGTTCAACAACCCTCTTCCCTCGAGCTTGTATACCCCATTTTTGTCTTTATACGCCTACCATTGTGGACTTACAAGTGCTTGGCACAGTATATCTCTCCCTCAGCTTTAACTGAGCGCTGAGCATTCCAAAATGTACTGTCACAAATTTCCGGAAAAGCCATACAAGGCTTTTCAATGTAATGTTTCTCTACAGATAAGCAAGTTTGACACCTTATAAGGGCCTTGAATAGCCCTTTCTCGGTAGGTTTTTCACGCTTGAATGGCCTAAAAGGTCCTCTCAATGGCATTATAAACCGACACCCCTCTAATCATGTCACCAGTAAAGTCATCGGTAAATTGGCGACATACGCCGCACACAATGTGCTGTAGAGTCCTACTTCCGAGTTGGGATTAGGTTCTTAGTACAGTGTTGATATTAACTTGAGTTTGGTGGGGGGTAAAATGGGAAAAGGCATTGTTCTAACTACAATACAAGCTAGGCTTTAAGCTATACTAGTAGTGGAATGAATGAATAAAACAGTAGTGGAGTAGATAAGTTGACGGGGTCTGCCCACACACACGGGGAGGTAGGGAAGAAAAGGACTGTCCAACGGTCCCAACTACACCTTTATACAAGGGGGTGGTTTATTGTTCGCCAAATATGGTTTAGAATGCTATTTGAATACGGCAGACCAAGCGAAGCGGACGGAGAACTGCATCAATGAAATCGAAAGCGCCGACAGAAATCGAAAGTGAGAGAAAAAACTCCTCGTTTTCGATTTTTGACCTCACTTTCGATCTCGCTTTCTAATTTCGGTTTTCGATTTCGATTTTTCTTGTCGCTCGTGTCGAAGCTCTCGCCACTCGCATTGGAGACGATTCAAGAAGCTCTGTCTGGAGATGGTTACGAGAGTCGAGGAGTTTTTTTTTGTAATTGTACCTGTACCTCTAGTTCTTGTAAAGCTGGCTATGATTATGGTGTTCATGCTCTCGTTCGGGCGTCAGACTATACTCGACTGGAAAAGTCGAGCAACCAGTACGACTCATGATCAGCCTGCTTTGTTGTCTTTGTCGTATGTACCGGAATCATGAGATGAGGGCGAAATAGCGTTGTATGGGATGGTTTCATAGTTCGACACATTCACGTCCGTTTTATGTACCATAATCCATTGGAGGTGACTGCTTACTGGGTCAACACAGCGTGGTCTCAGGCTCAGGGTGATGGTCAAGGGTCAACCTATGATCAACTCCAAATGTGGTTATGCTATTCAGTGCTTTTTGATTCGAGGCTGGGTGTCGCGAGTGAGCGCTTGAGTCATACATCACCTGAACACAACATGATCAATCTCTCATGAATATTTGGTCACGTGCTGGGAATCCGAAAGCTTCCTATCTCAGTCTGGACTCTGATTGGTGAGAAGCTATCGTGTTGTTATCAAACCACCACCATCGATCTGAACTACAGTTAGCAGAGAGGTAAGTAAAAACGCGAGTGTCCAGGTCTATGCGGATGACTTATACTTACATACAAATCTAGATGCCTTTATCTCCAAACCGCCTCAAAGCCTTCTTGGACTATCAGTCAAACTCTGTTTCGCGCTTCCCTCACCCGTCCAGAGCCATTGACCAGCTCCGTAAAAACGGACCTCCTTTAGCCGCAGCTGTCGATGTCTTCAGTCTAGACAATCGTATCCAAGAGGCTTCGCAGTCCATCATTTCTCTCTCCTATCACACGGAGAAAGATGTGCACAGTACTTCTTTCAAAATGTGGCCTCGTTGGGAGCCTTACATTGCGAGATGGGTCACGTTTTTCCTTCGGGCGGTTCTTGCATCTGTTCATATTCCACAAGTTGAAACAGATCATGCCCCTCTGGATCATATTGTCTACGCTATACCTCACATTTTCGACACTGAAGACAAGGTACCTTCCTCAATGACTGCCAAGCAAGGAGCTGCACCGTACCTACAACCTCTTATATCCCAAGTTTGGATTTTCCTCGTGGACATGGAGCATCCTTGCATCACACCATGGACATCCTTACTCATCAGCCTCACTTAGGCTAAAATCAAACCTCGTTTGCCCGAGTAATCTGTCTTTGCGGCGCCTTCACACGATCGCAGACTATCCGACCTCCCCCGGCCATATCCAATTGACGCGAAACTCGGAAAACGAATCCTTGTGATGCTTTATCTTCCGATTGGGTGTCTTATCCACGAGAAGGGTCTCGGGATCAAGGGCCTCAGAACCTTGGTTTTCGCCTTGAGTGCGGGCGATCAATGCTTTGAAGGAAACAACCCCATCTGCATCGGCGAAGGTAACTACAACAAGATGTTGCAGTTGATGGGTTGTGCCCTAGCCATTATTCTCCGCAAATGGACCTGGCTCCATAGCCAACCTTTCGACAGCAGAGAAACGGGACGCATATAGTAGGAGTGTGACTATTCTCCTCTACGCATTCATGAACATTCTCGAAATCAGCACGCCGTCTCAAATTGAGCAGCTCATCGAATCGGGGATCATATCATCTTTGTACTACGCCGCAGATGTTTACTATGTTCGTGGAAGGGCCGATATCTCACCAGGGGCCGACGGCTTTCTCGAATTAGCGGCGAATCTCCTTGATCATATCACTATCTTCATTCCTCATCTTTGCGTACTGCGAGCGGTAATTCGTGACATTCACGGATTTTGTAGTACAGCGTTGGATAACTTCTCCCCCGGGATCAAGCAATCCAAGGCGTTGGGGATTGTTTGGCGTAGACTTTTTGATAAGTCAGATGCGTTTTATTTGATCCGTTGCAACTTCAAGCAAATGGGTCTCTGCGAATATGACAAGGTATGCGGTTTCTTCGATGCTTGAAACTTTACTATTGTCTCTGACAATCTTCCAGTGCCCCACCTCCCTCGAGCGTCCCACCCCCCTCGCACCTCAGTCACAGAAAAACTTGGGGACACGTTATCTTCGCTGTATGGGGTGTTCAACTATGCTATACTGCTCGCATGCATGTAGGAAGGCAGACTGGCAGGTTCGTCACAAGAAGGAGTGCCCTCAACGTTCCCAAGAGCTACGCTGTAAGTTTTCAATATCTTTTATCACGACCAAGACGTTGATCTCTTGTTCAATTGTAGCCAGGCCATTCAAATTTGACTATAATGACAGGAGGCTTGTGAGCGTACTCCTCAGCATCTATGTTCGCACTCAGGCTCAAAGCCTCGCAGCTATGATTGAAGCATATAACCGATCAAATCCCCCATCGCGTCGGAATCACACTCGGAAACCCTTAGTGTGGCTAGATTTTCAACGTCCGGGTAATCCTCCCCAAAAGATGCGAAACTCTGCAACGGAGTCCCACAAGAAATAGAGAGAACTGACTTTGGGCTTGCTCGTGATCTTCAGGAGAAATGGGAAAGAGCTAGCGCAAAAGAGGTTGTGATATGGGCCGTTTTTCCTGCTCGATTTAGTTTAATTCGAATCGAGACCCTCTAACTGTAGCTCATTGGATGTCGTTCGCTTTGAAGGAGACGATTCAGGGAAGCTCTGGCCGGAGATGGTTACAAGCGTCGAGGAGTCTTTTTGTGATGACGGAAACAATGCAGTTTGTACTTGTACCCGTAGTTCTTGTAAAGTTGGCTATGATTATGGCTTTCATGCTCTCATTCGGGCATCAGAACATACTCGACTGCAGGAATCGGGCAAAGATCAGCCTACATCATTGTCCTTGAGGCTTGTCGTATATGCTAGTACAACAAGATGAAGGCAGAATAGCAGTGTTTGGAATGCTCTCATAGTTCGATACGTTCATTACCAATTTATGTGTCGTTGGAGGTGATTATGCTAACTAGGTCAATACGTTGTACCGTGGTCTAAGGCACAAGGTAAAGGTTATGGGTCAACCTGTAATCGATAATGTTACATCAGATACCAACGTAGTATTGCATGGATTATACCTGGAATGAGGGACCACTTCCTGAGCAAAAGTCTTGTTTAGTTTCACTCCTCGACACCCTGCAATATCTCCGATCTCTCGAGAGAACCCACACTATCGTCGCCAACAGTCTTAACAGGACCACGGAACCAATGCCTCGCAGAGACTACCCACGAGAGGGATGCAAAGATGAATACGGCTCCAATGATGACAATAGCGTAGTCTGATTTTGGTTACTCGTCAGCTCAATCCGACCAAAATCGAGGATTGGTCGAACATACTCATATTCTCAGCCGTGACAGCTTGTCCGCCCGGAAAGACGAGCACCATGACCAACCAAGCAGCGTTGACGGGGGTTAATGTGGTTCGATTGACCCTTCTCCACCACCGAGATCCCGGCAGAGCATGATCTCTGAAATTCACCATGAGGTTGCAGAGCCTAGGACACCAACTTACGCCCACCTCGAGAATGCGAACACCGTACGAGAAGCATCAATACCCTGCGCAGCCCCCGTCACGTACTATATCATATGAAAGGCCTCATTAGTTAGCCCGAACAAGGCCTCGTTGGTGGACACCTATTCACCTGAACAACGATGATCATCGACCAGATTGCCAACATACCCCGTTTCCCGAGAACATCAAGAAAAACTTGACCCATGGGTAGCGGCAAATCGGATGCCAGCATATCGCTGACTGACGGGATTACAAAAGAGGTTGCGATGATGAGGATCCATCCCAAACTAGCTGTAGCGCCTACGCCGACGAGAATGGCTATGGGCGCTACACGAGCTGCTCCGGCAACCTCTTCAGATATGTGAGCTGCCGAATCGTCTGAAGGACGAGGGTTGTGGATTTAGTGGTGTAGTTGATGCGGAAAAGAGAGACGTACAGCCTGTCAGGGCGAACATGGGGAAAGTGAAGAAGAGTAAGAATGCCCAGCCATCTGAAGAACAAGAAGGGAAGGGTTGGCGAGAGATTTATGAAAATAAGGGGTCCCACGGACGTACCGTTCTCCCAACCAGAGTGATTCTCATACTTCAAAAATGCATCCCTTGTAGAAACTTTCCTATCTCCGGATGCAACTAGCAGTGCAATGGTTGCAGCGACTGTGGTCCCGACTAGAAAGGAGTTCAAGACGTTGAAATCACCGAAATCACGCTAGTAGAGCCACCAGACACATACCAGTAATAATCACATAAATCACATTCAACCGAGCAGTGACTCTTGTAGCCCCTGAACAAACTATTCCATGCGTGAACAGAACTGCCAACAGAATCCCATACGTCGCTCCTGACGAAAGGACGACAGTTCCATCACTACCGGCCGCGATCGCAGTTGTGATCATTTGGGCGCAAGTAAAGTCTATCGCGCACACGAGCGTGACCTGGCCGGTGATATTCGCCCATCCTTAATGTAATGAGACCTCAGACACATTCAAGAACGCAAGACGGGAAGCCCACCAGTAATCCAGCTTGCGACGGGTCCGTACCCCTCAGGTGCCAGTTTCGCGGAGAAATAATAGAGACCAGCGCTCGTGCTGGAGGAGATGGTCTATTCGTCGAAGGAGATAAAACGGTAGAATAAGGACCTGAACGTACGGCATCGAGGAAGTTAGCTCTGCCATGGATAAGGCTACGGTGGAGGTAAAAAGACAGGGTATTAGCCATCCGAAGACCAGGCCCGTATGTCCTCCTAGCAATGCCAGGTATGAGCATCGGTCAATTCGAGAAGTGAGTCGTGGTATGCTAACCTCCAGCGAGGCCAAAGGACAGCGTAGACGAGACGCCGGCGATAACTCCCATGATAGAAAATGCGAATGCGATAGTTTCAAGGAGCTGGAAGCGAAACCTAGCTCAGTATTGATTCAATAGGGACATCTTGGCGAGGAACGTACGGAGAATTCCCTCTTAAATTCGCTCTTGTAACCCAAACTTGCCAGTAGATCGTTGTCTGGGATTCCCTCGCCGACATCGCGGCGTTGGATAGATCTCTCAGATGGTGCCATGGGTAGCGGTAGGAAAAGTGGGCGGATGTCGAAGGGAAAAGGACAACAGTACGCCTAAGCCTTGACGTATGCCTGATATGAAATCCGATATCAGTGTGGGATAAAATCATACCTTTTCGTCCGAATGAAACAATAATATCGCCCTTTCCGGTATTGAGAGAAGCATGCCTTGGAATATTGCGCGTAGAAGCTGACGTTTGCGTTGCATTTATACCTAGAAACGATGCTCGCAATATGTATTGCCTCCAGCGGTATGAAGGCAATACGAAGAGGAGCTGGAGGGATTTCTCCATACACTCTCGAGAGCCAGGGGAAGACGTTGGGCTGACCACGAGATCTTCCACTGGTTTGACGATCACAGGATGCCTCAAGCGCGGATAGTGAGGGAGTCAAGTTTCCGCGATTCAACAAGCACGACAGCAGGACATATGACAGGCTGAACGTTTGTGGTATGGTGGGTGGAAGGCAAACCGTTCGCGGTAAGGATGGCTGATTAGTAATTGTTGACTGCGAAAAGTCTATGGGAAGGATTTATCACCCGTTCTTCCTCCTGGCCGCTGGCATGAGTCTGCAGTCGGGTATATGGCCGACAGATGGTATATTGGCGAAGCTCTGACCATCATGACGGTTTATTGAGGTCAAATACTTGTAGCGAAGGGCGGAGAGAGATCCCACTGAGTAGGAAGCCGAAGGAATTGTGGAAGGGAAAGTGAGCATGGACCGTAACCACAGGGTCCAAAGTCCAATGGTATTGGATAGTAATTGCCTCAGTATAACTGCCCTAATAGGAGATCGAGACCAGGTTTCCTCAGTATTGGGCCAAAATACTTGAGGTCCTTACCTTTACCTTACCTTAGACTCAAGTGGTTACTTGAGCGTTTGGACTTCAAAAAATCCAGTTCAAGATACACGGGTCTTAGGAGGTTAGGGTTCTCGTCTACATCTCACATTTGAGATTAAATTCGACAAATCATCCTCACAACAGAGAGCATACGATAGTCAGACACTGGCATCAGTGTGATATCTCAAAAGACCCCCTGATCGCAGATCCCGAAGTCATACCATTTGAACCCTCATCATACTAGCAGTTTTTATAGCCTGGCTTCCAGAGTTTAGACCTGGCTGGAGAGATTAGCTATGGGAGACATTACTATGTGGGAGGCTACGACGTACGCCTGCACACAATGGAGTTGGGATCAAGTTGGGATGGTGATAAATGAGGAAAGATTGTGGCGCCAACACTAGTTGTTGCCCACCCGTTCGGCATTTGCCGATATATCCAAGCGCGGAGAGATTACTCCGATTACGAGTGAGGCATGAGGGTTATAATAGGTAAACGGAGCATCCCTCCGGGTCCCTCACAGCTTGCATTTGCTGTGATCAGGATCATCCTACTCCTTGGCGGGGGTGGTGATGGCAGCGATCAAGTCGCTCTGTCTATACGGGACAGGCTACACCTGAGGGGTCTGAAGCATGGCTAAGGCTGCCCAATCAGAAATTCATGGACCGCACGGAACCATATCGATCATTCGAAAACAGTCCAGACTATTCAAGATGACTCCCGGAAAAGGTTGGCAAGTGGCATTTCCCATTGACTACTTCGAACAACCTGGACTAAATCTTGACCGTTCTAGGGAGGGCCATTTCAAACCATCGTTTGTTCGCGGTCGTATTCTAGCAAGATTGCAGGAGTAGCTGGATTCTAAACCGGATAACCATTGCAAAGAATTATTGTATACTATACAACAGCTACTCCAGCACTCAGCCAGTCCCTCTCCGAACCGACCGTTTCAGCGTCAGGCGATGCAGACAAAAATTTTGAATAAAAAAGGTTCTTTACCATGGTTGCTGTTCGAATGAATCTCCTGTTTGAATGACAATTGAACAACTAATCTTTGATCTTCGGTTCGAACAATGCGAAGGCTTTCCCTCACTGGCGGTTACATTTGAACGATAATCTGAATAGAACCGAACGGCTCGGGCAAAAGGGTTAAACGTGAATAATCATTCGAACCTTGTTCGAATTGCTTCTGAACAGAGAATCTGAAACTACGGGCTGGTAACTCGGACTTTGACAATTCAAGTGCTTACCGACTCCTGGGTGTTCAGTCTAATCCGCTCTAGGTACTACCCCTGCTTTTACCTTCAATTCCCGAGGTCTATAAGCAGAGTTTGAAGCAAAGGAACAGCTAGGAGAAGCTCAACGAATGTTCGCCAATGACTGATGTCTTGAAACCAGATGAACCACAGGGAGTGACGCGAGTACCAGTCATCAAACGAGTCAACAGAGCATGTAGAATTAGTCATAGGTTCAAGACGGGCCTTGGGAGTGGGTGGCAAGCTGAGTGGACTGTAATCATGGTTGTGGTCCGGGTTCAAGGGATGATAGGGGGTTGATTCGACCCAAGACTTACTTTGATCACGCCGTCTTTGTCTTTTTAAGGGTCCAAGCACTTTAGCCCCTTTTCTCTGCAACTTTCCTCTTGACACCCATGAAGCTTCGGGGGCTGCAGTCTGCAACGAGGGCGACGACGAATCTATCCGACAGAACAACACCGGATGTTGTGGGTCATGTCGTCGAAGCAAGTCAGCGATACGTTCAAATATCACGCGATGTTACGGGCTGCTTAACAGGCCCGGCATTGCGAGGTGAAGTCCGAATCTATTCTTCCTGATATCCATGCTCACTACAATGTCACTGTGCGTCGAACGGCTTCGCTACTGGACTCTCTTGAATAGCAAATACCTATGCAGCTGGTTGCGAACGGTACTTTTTGGACTCTTTGATTTTTCTTCTTCAATGGCACTTTCAAACAGTTGGTCAAATTGTTTCGACTACGCGTTTTAAATGTCGTTCAAATGCGTATTTCAATTCCTTTTGTGTGTCTGTTTCAACCCTTCTTGAATTCTTCATAAATCCTTCAAACAAATATTTGAATTTCTGAGTACCAGAGCACTCGAGTACCTGGTAGCTCATTACACCTCCGTCCATTTCCGTAACATGGTGATTGTTGTACATGTGGGTGCAGCGGGGCATGTAGGAGAATGGGCGGACCCCGCCACCAATGAGCATCATCCTGCAGCGAGGGGTAGGTGGCGGGTGTATTCGATTAGACATTTAATTGCGAGACTATTCAAACGGTGTCCATGGTCCGGGAACTTGGTTATTCAAATTACTGGCGCGTATTCCTAGTCAGCGTCTGTGTTCCAGAATTCGACTGTTTCCACTCTGTTGAACTTAAAAATGTGAGTCGCCTCCCGAGAAACCAGCAAGGCTTGCTCTACCAGTGCACCAGATTGACTGATACCTCAGGAAGCTCGGGCAAAATGTTTATAGAGAGATTCTAGCCTAGTTTGGCTGAGGGGAAGAAAAGGGATATGAACTAGTCAATAGAAGACCCCCGGTTGATCCCAAGTCGGAAAAGACAGAGAATAGATATGATGTAGGAATGTCCATGCTGAGAATATAGACACAATATATGTCTAGTAGTGCGTTTTAGGACTGCCAACCTCCGCTAGCATAACATCATTGTAGCCGTCGGATCTCGGTCGTCCCCCCTCAAGATACTTGACCGGGTGGCCAATATTCCAGATAGCAAACACGAGAAAGATCGTGGCACCTTCGAATATAACTGTGAAAGGGGTTAAACACTCAACGCGGGCGGTGAGGACAAGAAGACGTACTGAATGGCCACTCCGTGGTCGCGATCGGGCTGTCCAGACCACCGCTCAGCTCAATCAAACGGTAAATGCCACTAAAAAATGTTATTTTGGAGTCCAATTGAAAACACATCATGAGAGCGAGCGCACCGAATAAACAGTAAGGTCGTCGTAGTGGCAAGAACCCAGAGCAAGATCTTACGAGGAGCGTCCAAGGGAGCACGTTCATCCTTCGGATTTGCAGTCTTGAGTGGCCTATCACGGATATGGCGCATGGTATATTCGACGGCAAGGATGGAGAATGTGCCTATCATCACTGGGGAGGCAAATTTCAGTTCGAGAGTGTCTCTACACTCCACGGGGAGAAAAGACTGACCGACTTGGATACCGATTCCAACGAGGAGGAGGTTCACGCCCTATCACACGGATGTCAGGCTGAGTAAAATTCAAAGGAAATGGAAAACAATCACGCACGAGTTTACTATCGTCTTTGGCTGTAGCAGCCAGGCCACCTCCAGTACCCTGGGTGAGAAGGGAGATGATGTCCTTTAAAGCAGTCCGTTAGCTACAATCACCTTGACATCATTTCCAATTCAGCCTACCCCTCCGAGGAAAATGATAGTATCTGTTCAACATACTCAGTCACCAGACTCAAGGGATATCGCAAGAAATACTCACAGAATTTGGGGCGTAAACGACTGTATTCGGTGCCCAGCAACGTGACAATTCGTCCAAACACGATGAAATGGGCCGCGAGAAGGAATGTCGGTGCAAGTACCAGGGCGGTCGATCTGCGTAGAAGATGTGGGCATTGCCAATCAAAATGGATGTTTGTTGAATCCACGTACTGTATTATGTATGGAGTCCGGGGAGTGACGTCTCGACTTGACGCCAGCCTTCCAGCCCATCCCACAATCTCTAATACCCCAGCAGGAAGAACGGTCGAAGCAAGAAACCATTGGCGGCTTTTGATCGTTTGGTAACAGTGAAGAACTTTGGAAAGGTGTTTTGTGAGTCAAGAAAACGGCTCTTCTTAGAAATGGACGCACCTAATGACGCCCCAAAAAGCAGGACAAACATAACGCATGCGCCGAGCGTAGGGATATAACCATATAAATGGAATCCCGAGAAAGGGTCAGCGTTATCAGCGTCCATATTGGCAGTGTGGCTCGGATGTACAGCAGATGGGGGGAGGGATGGGATGAAGACGAAGATATAGAATAGGATTGTTTGTATTTATAGTAGTGGGACCAGCATGCACTGAGTACCACGCTGCATCCGGAGTCACACTTTCCGGGGAACACGTAAAACTTCATCGGTTTCGGAATATCAATCCGTGCAGGCTGCGCACAAGCATGAAGCATGGATGATGGCGCCCTGTTATTACAGTCGTAAAACATCTGGTGCAAAAACTCACCGAGATATCAATCATCCCCAGTCAAAAGCCTCCAACATTCTTGGATATTCCCTTACCGAAGTGGGGTGCACTTGTGCCTTTAACTGTAATATTCGTGCATGTAAGTAGATGATGTGGCAGGGGCCTGGGAGTAGTCCATGTCCGAATACATCTGGTTCAACATTCTGTAGAGCTGACATCAACACCCTCAACTGCGAGAGTGGCCACGATTGGAGACGAATTCCGTCCACGTCTCACTCTGAATTGAAATCGACAATATTGCCTTATCGGACAACAATTACAGAACCTATGATAGTGACATTATCAACACAAATTTTCGGATGCTTCCCTGATCCCAGGACCCGCAGTCATAGGAGCTTACAATGTAAACGGGCTTCAACAGCCTCAATCCCCACACTCCGGTAGCTTGACCACGATGAAGTTAGGATCAAGTTGGAAGATTGTGGCGCGAATATCTTTTTCCGCCCCTTCGGCACTTGCCGAGATGTTCAAGCGCGGAGCGATTGCTCCGATTACGAGTGAGATATGATAATTGTAATAAGTACTGATAGTAAAGGGGAACTGACCTCATCCACGTCTCCTCCCTCTCTAGCTGCCCATGCAGTAACTCCTCGCCAGGATCACAGTTCTCGAGCTCTATAATACAAATGGGAGTCCCATCGCAGTCTCAAGAGGGTACGACGAATGACCAGATCGGAGAGGGAACATTGCTATGAACATGATCTCGTTCGAGCTTGTCCTCTCCCATGCTCTTCTTGTTAAATCTTAAGCCCGGATCGCCGAGAGTTTCTGTTTCGGATTTGGTCTTGGTGGACCCGATAACGTTAATCATGGAATCAATATCAAGGACTCGGCCGTCATTGATGAAAGGGATATTAGGTTGGTCGAAGTTCACGCGGAGAATTGAATTTCGGCGGACAAGAAAAGCAGCACAGTTTGAGTCACGAAATGATTTGACCATTGACGTGAGTATCTGGTGGTAGACACAAATGTAGTCCTCAAGCACCGAGGCAAATATCCCCACGTTAACGCGAGGCAGGGATAGAAGTCCATCTAAAAAGAAGAGTGGTTTAGAGAGCTAGGGAATCAGACGGTATTGACACCTACTCTGCACAGATTGCGCGATACTAGAGCACTCTGTCCTGTGTCTGTCTTTCCAATCAGTCCTTCGCCAGGCGGAAGAGCAACATGTGTGCGCTAAGCATCCTATAGAACAAATTAGGTAGCGAGACACAGCTCCCTCTTCACGGTAGTTAGCCTCGGATGATGTACACTAGGTGATATGCATAAATACAACAGCGATACACAGAGTTTCAGCGCCACTCACCTCCTTGTAGTTGCACATAGCGCCCTCAATCTTCAGACGGCAACAAATGTCATAGATCTCCTCGCCTTTACTGTGGAGGTTCGTCCATGCTCTCTTCAATGGTGGTGAACTTTGGATCCCGAGTAATAAGCGCTTCCAATCGGATAGCATTAGTTGACGGATAACCCGTCTAAACGGACGGAGCACTTCATGACGGACAATGAATTTAGTGATATGATCCAAAACCATGGCCGCCGTTGTGATGAACGAACATTCCTCCCAATCGTGACGATGTTCACTTTGCTCCATTATGTAGAAGCACTCCTGCGCGTAATACAAAGCCTGAAGGATTCCTGACTCGACCATTGGTGTCTGAAAAGTGCGTCGACCATGGGCCTGAAGTACCTCGAGGCTGCCATTCAGAGTGCTCTGAAGTGATTTCCACTTGTGGAGTAATACTGTCAAGACCCTAATCGTCGACCGAAGCGTCCACTGTGAATTTGTTTCCTCTACGTGTAACGGACTGATGGCATGGACTTTGACTTCGAGGAAACATTGTGGAATCGACATGACGACTTCAAAACAGGCTTTGAAGTCTTTAGGTTCCATTGAATCCATCGTGGTGAGGTGCTCAGTCTGAGAGTTTAGACGTCCAAGCAAGCAATAGCTTCCCGACCTACTTGTCCAGCTTGTACAAGGGGAAAGAATTGCAGGATGTTAGCATCTGGAGTTCATCTACAGATATTTGATCACATAGAAAGAGGTCGAGGAGTAATGCCAACCACCTTCCGATAGTTGGGCTCTCGGTGTTGACGCAAAAAAGCCTGAGCAACAAGGCATTGGAGAGTTGGTGAGGCATGCTTGATCTCTTTCAGGTCATCGAGAGGATTTGCAAGAAGACGAGGGGCGAGGAAGAGGATGTGATTGAATATGTTTAAATTTGTGGGAGGTATTGAGGAGGGTAGCCGCTGTTTTAATGCGTTGACGAGTGTGGTGCGGAGAAAGAAAACAATGCATGGAGATATGACCTCCCGGCGCGACCGTAGCTGAGCCGAGATGACTTGGGGGTACAGCTTCATCTTCTCGGAAAGTGCGCAAATGGCTTCGAATACCCCTTGGACCTGACAGCCTGGATTAAAAACATCGATGGCGCTGTTGGAACCTACTCCATGGCCACCTTCCCTTCAAAATTGGGGCAAAACCTTTGAGGCCCCTTGGGCCCTCTACCTTAAGTTTTCACCCTCAAGTATGTTGCTCAAGTAGTAGAACTCAAAATCAGATTTGACCTGAGTATCAACTTCAAAAATATCTGAAGGAACAACTTGAGGAAATCTTAAGAACAGCTTGAGCAAAACTTGAGATTTACTCTGCACTAATGTAGGTAGGGAACTTGAGTGAAAATTGAGTATGAGAGAAGAAGTCAGACTTGAGCAAACATAAAGTATGGACTTGAGAAAAGGGGAAAATGAACTTGAGTGAAGGAAAATGTGGACTTGAGTGAATGATAAAGAAACTTGAGAGTATGAACATGAATAAGGGAAATTATGAACTTGAGCGAACGTGGGCAAGAAATTGCTCAAGGCGAGCATATATGTGATTGAAAAACCAGGCTACATGTTCCTCTGCTTGATATCTCACCCCGATACTTTCTCCTTGTTGCCTTCATTGCCCGTACGCTTGCGACACATGATCCATTGAAACACAATACTGCAGTCGACGCCACAGGAGAGCAAGCATGAAGGACACTGTGGGAAATGTGTATATGCTGGAAGGGAGATGTAAAGTGAGGATCTTTCTGAAGATTGGGAGGTCCGTAAACACTGACAGACGATTTGAGCAACACTGGAAGACTTGCAAGCACATGCTATGGACAAGAATTGGCTCTTGGCCAACACTGAACTGCCACAAAGCAGGTACATGTCTCAATCAACTCTGCTTTTCATTCTAATTTGTGATTCTAGAGTTGTGTGTGCACCTCAAGATGGAATGTTCAGGGTTTACAAGGGTAGCAATTGGTGTGTTGTTGTAAGTTGGCTCTTTTTGACTCATTGCTCTTTTCTCATTGTTGGACAGGCAGGACATGAGGAGTGGTTTGAGTACAAGGGAACACCGCTCTTGCAAGCCAAAAATCTCCCAAAATGTATTATTCTGAAGCATTGTAATGTATGAAGTAGTATTCTCCTCTTCCGATCCATGGCTCACTCCAATGTAGAGTACAACAGAAAAAAAAGCAAAATACGTAGGATACATGCTCGCCGCTGGGCCTTCACAGGGTACCTATAGGTGTGTTCCCTCTTTTATTCTTTGTATGTGCCCTAATGACTTTTCTTCACAGTCTCGTCAACAATCTCATGGCCTCACCCACAGAACCTTTCAAGTGAGCACTCTGTCCCTTTTTGCCTCGCTCATTGCTCACACTCACATTTTCTGTCTTCCAGTATCATTCAACATCTCATTGTATTCTACGCATACTTATCTAATGCGCAACTTGAGTTGAGACGCGGCCACCCTCAACAACAACTTGAGCTCTACCCTCAACGACGACTTGAGCTACCCTCAACGCGAGGATTTGAGTTACTCTCAAGTCATCCTTGAGGCACTCCACCTTGTTCCCTCAAGACCAACCTCAAGAATGACTTGAGATTGCTTCCTATTCCCTCAGGACGAAACTTGTCTCGTTACTCAAGTTTTACTTGCGTACATCAGACAAGGGAAGTAAGCTAAGGTAAGTAAACTTAAGTTTTTTTGCACCGTTTTTGAGGAAACCTAGCCTCGATTTCCTTGGAACTTGGAGGAGAATCAGCTTTCCAAAGATGCTTGATGAACCTGTATGGGCTTGGAAAGCGCAAGAGAGACCTCGAGACGTGGTCCAAATAGTCTTCCGGAAATGACTCCTGACCCACCATGTCTACGAAAATTGTCCAGGACTCGATAGCAAAGAGTACAGAATCGTATCACAGCGGTCAGTGCATGATATTTAGAAGACTTGCAGCTAGCGGGAAAAGATGAAAATGTGATTCACAAGCTCGAGTCTAAGACCTTACCAAAAGTCTATGTTGTTACGATGATGGTGGTTGCGATGAACGAGTAAGTAGCTTATTTGATTTTTTAATTTGATCAAAATCAGTGACTGCTGTACAATTCCCAGCACGTGCTGGAGTCGCGTTGCTCTAATACTAATAAATCGGCGCCTATCGTTAGCGCATGGTACCTAGTATTTACTTCTTTCATTCGCTTACCAAGTCTCAGAGCTCAAGTCGAGCTTGGGTAGATCGTTGCTCAGCAAAAAGATTTACTCAGTTGTTTTCAAGTCGGACCGTGGTGAGGAAACGGTAAACAAAGGAAGTATACTTCCTTCAGTCCAATCTGCATCAGATCTAACGCGTCATACTTCGGAAAAACTTCGATTGAATGATGCCCGATTCACGAGTGTGCACGGATTTATGACTTTTTTCGATTCAACACCCTTCCTCACTTGTCCGCTCCGTCAAGATGTGACTGCTTTTTCTCCGATCCCAGCCCTATTGCAAAGAGAAAAACTCATATAACTCAAGGCGAGCAATCGTATCCTTTGCCTTGCTTGCGACCATATTCACCTCTACAGTTTTCCATGATTTTTCGTGCACGTCTCAAGTCAGATCTGACCACTACACCTACCGCCAAGCGTGATAAGTGATAAGTGAGCCGAAATCGATGGTTTCACACTCCAGGTCTTTATTTCTCGTGCATAAGTCGTCGTGAGTTTACGGAGTATGGAGTCTTCGAGTGAAGTGGCCCGGAGTGCGTTTCAAAAGAGTGGTGGTGAACAAATGGTGAAAGTCAGATGTGCATTCTTCGAGCACTGATGTCGGGGTACGCGTTGGGGAGGGACTACATGGTATGTCTCGTGATTCACTGTTATATGTGTACCATGGAGTTCCTTATACGATATCATCAACTTGAGACCATTCATGCTGTGTACTCATTTCAGCGTGAACTTTCTCCCGGATTGTGCTACTCCGACACCATCTGGCTCTTGTATCCTATCGCGGCATCGGTTACCCTTCCCAGATATCCACCTAGCCAAGTCTTCATATCCTTCGTTTCGTCACTCTCTTCTCCGAAACACGCTTGTACCACCGTGGCTAGCACCGCCAAAACTATGTTAGCCAACACGGGTTCGTCCTCGCCTCCATCCACTCCCTTCATCTCCTTGAACGCCTGCTTCGCCTTTTCCAACGCCTCGTTCTCCTGCTCCTTCGTGAACTTTGTAGACGTGCAGGCAGCGCCTCTCCACGCCTAGTTCTATCTTCCTTAATCGTCTCGTGAGATGTATCCTATAGCCTGAACATGAGAACTGGAAATATTGGACTGATTGCCTGCATCCAAGTGTTGATGAGGTCTTCCTGTGCCTTCTCCGAATCTTTTGGCAAAAGCTAGGGAGTATCGGGATAGGCTTTAAGGTACTTTACGATTTTGAGGGAATCGGATACGGCCTTGTTGTTGTGGTCGTGAATGCAGGGGACTGTATATTTGGGCTTTCCGTCGGCTTGGGCGGACGATGGAGGCGCACCGAGAGATTTGGCGGTGAGCTCGATGGGCTCGACTAGAAGGGAGCAGGGAGGGACCTGGGTCGTAGAGAGTAATCATGTTACAGAGTTATTGAAGGGACGTATTGAATATTACTCCGGAATATGGCTGTATAAGACGATCGCGTGCTCGGGTCAGCATCGTGTTAGTATACCTTTCGGTCATTACACTGGGCCATGAAATGAGCTGACCGAGAAGCACAACCGTCTAATGTTACTGTAACCATCACCTCATGATCAGGATGACAGTAAGTGGGGCCTATCTTTTCACCATATAACGTTACTATACACTACTCGAAGTTATCGCGCCGTGAACGCATGCAGTGACCTTCCCCTTCCAGTGATCAGCATTGTTGTCCGGATTCGGTACGCCAATCTGAGTGCTCGGGTTTTCAGTCCGAAAAGGAGTTCAGACGTCTGTGGATACGAAAGCGACGTGAAGCTTTGTCATAATGCAGGCTAGCTCATCAATCCATTTTAAATATTAGGACGGTGGTCGAGGAGAATTCAGCCCATTGTCGAGGTTCGACTTACTGGGTGATTGAACCAAAAACTCGCCCGTTGGTTTGTTGTAGGTGATCGGGACAAGTACCTATATCTCCTTCTCAGTTCTATTATTAATCCCGAGGGAATTAGACCTCTCTCAATTCTGATCGTCCGTCACCGTTGCTGGAGCCTGGCACCTTGCTTTAGACCCATGGCTTCCCACTCCGATGGATTCACTCCGAATCTCATTAACATTACCGACGCAGCGGCTATCCGGGCGCTCTACTTTCTCGAAGCGAGATGGGTATTAGACGCCATATTTGCATCCCACCGTTTGTATTATTTTGATCGTTGAACGGGGGAAATCGATAGGCTGGACCGCCCGTATGAGAACTCAACACTAGACGCTCGTCCAAAGAAGTTTGTTTTGCTTTTTCTCTCAGCTTTGAGAGATTTTATAAATGATCTTTTATCGTATGACTCTTTAACCGCCCCTTCGCCGTTTACTGGCTTAAGAGGAATCCCTATTAGATGCTACGAGCTCATGGAGCCAAGGCCTTAGGGTTACTTCCTGCCGTTTTTTTTCTTCATCTCATTCGGGATGCTCATTTCCGAGGTTTTGATGAATGCCAAGCCCTGTAGGTTACACATGTAGTTGTTTTATTTGAGGATTCCAATGTTGTATGGAGTCACCGACCACATCCTGAAGCCGACGGAATAGTTACTGATGTGTTCTGTCCATAGCTTTCCGAATTTATTTCCGCAACCAATACTTTTGATTCCCTCGGACAGCTCCAGCGACCTAACGAGCACTTCCGAATCCATAATACAGGAGGCTCTCAGCGTTGCACGCCCAGCACATCTTTCGAAGGTGATCGAAAACCAACAACCAATTTACCCAGATGAATTTACACCGCTCACAATGGAAACCCATTTCGAGTGCAGAGGGTGAATGTATCATGTTATGGACGTTGCGACTCCCTCGCGACGGTCAGCACTACTGGGGGTGTCTGAGCTCCTCTCTCTGTTGACATCATCTCTGCTCCCGCCATCATTCGAGGTTAGCCGGCTTTCGAAAGTATGAACAACCCGTACGGCGGTAACTTTGCTCAGCCCTAAACTCATAGCGGGTATAGATAAAGGTTAGATTCTGGAAAGGGACTGTGTCTAGTGTTAGTGAGTGTTTATTATTCGAGTGCAAGGTGTTGAGAGCTAACGCTGGCTGGAATATGTCAGGAGATGGTCTCCAGGTACTTTTGCTGCGAGGTGGCGTCTGAAATCCAGATAAGGTGCAACAGAACCTCGTGTCAAAGGTTTACGTGATTCGCAGAATCTAGACTCCCCGAATCATAAAACGAGGTCGGGTTGTTCGGTTCGGCTCAAGAAGCCTCTATTATAATTACACAGTTGCAGTTGAGAGTCTTTCGCAGACGTCCATCATCATTAAACACCCTCATTTCCCAATAATTCCCGTTCTCCCTTTGTTCATTTTCACAAAAGCCACGACAACCGTCCCTTCTCTAGACAATGGCCTCCCAGATCGACTCTTTATTCTTCGTTGTGGGGAGCAATTCAAAACACCAAAAATCGCGCTCGAACGTCTTCAGCGAATCGGAAATCCACCTCGATCGTCAGACTTCAATCCGTCATATCCTTCCTCCAGGGTCAAAACCGCTGTGGAAACGCTCGCTGCCCTAGTAGCCGCTGATAGCCAGACTCATCGCGCCAGTGCAGACCCTGCGTCAGCCTCCCCAACTCTGGTATTCGAGATGGAGAGTCACTGGCCATCCCTCGGAGTCTGGATTCATTTTCTTCTTGACCAAGTCGTTCTTGCCATTTCATTACCTACCACCGCCGAGGGAAAAGATCTTTTCGATCATTGCCTTGGTTATATCGCTTCCATCTTGTTCACCTTCATAGAGGCCGACTCGCGCAGGGACTCATTTGGTGGCTCATCGCCCCCTGGTCTGTTGTCCTGCATCAACCAAGCATGGTGTAGGGCCATCGATGAGCGTCACTGTTCTTGGGGGATGTGGTGCTGTGTTTCAGCTCGGGTATCGAAGGATAGACCGATCGAGTTGCGAAAGGAAGGACCGTACTTTCCGAATCTCGATCTTGGACTTATATTCGTTCGGCACATGAACCTCATATCGTGTCATATTCCCTCGATGGCCACAGCCGAATTGTGTTCCTTGGAGTTCTTCCTCGAATGCCACATCGCTTCTTGCTTTCCCGTACCATCCCCGATGCTGCTCAGAGCTGGGAGAGAGCTTATGATACCCGCTCTCGTTAAATGGGTCGATATTCTTTTATCGAAGCGAAAGCCGACTTCGGACCCTCGTGACCCCGTGGATGAGTGTACGATCGTGTGTAGAATCGTTTGCTACACCTTGATGCATCTGCAATGCCTCATGAAAGATGCTATCTCGCTTCTGGTGGCGCTGGAGGCTGGAGCTTTGAAAGCGCTGCTCAGAGCCGTCACTTGTTATGAGCAGGCACGAGAGATGGAGGCTCGGTCGACTTTACGGGAGCAGATATGCGAAGTTGTGGATCGGATAGCGTGCTTTATAGTGTACCCATCCATTCTTCACGAGTTCTGGCGGTCTGTGAAGGGTATCAAGGACTTGGAGATCCTAGAGGGCAGGATTAGATCGTCTTCAGAGGTTATGTGGGCTTCCTGGGATCGACTGGTCAAGAAAGCGGATAATATCCGGGACTTTCGACGTGTGGCGAAAGAGACGATCCCATCGTTGCTGTGTAGCAACGGGGAAGTAGGGGTAAGCCGTCCATCTCTCGTTTTACTGGCACTTCCCTAACCACAAGCATTCAGTGTCGAAATCGTTCACGTGAACGGAAGGACCAGGCAATCAAGAGATACCTTCGGTGCTCGTCTTGCTACCAAGCGATGTACTGCTCCGTCGAGTGTCAACGGCTGCACTGGAAAGCAATCCATCAGCACGTATGCAAGCAGTTAACCCAGCTTCGTAAAGGTATGGTTTTGCCCCATGATTATTCGCGGGGCTCGTCGCTCAAGGAAAATCTTTGTCCCTCCAGCAAATCAACCCCGATGGAGCGATTATGATCGCTTGTTCTTTTCCTTTTGGATTTTTGACTTTAAGAGCGCGAACAAGGAAGTGATTCGATTGAAGATTCAACTTCACCGTCTCCAAAATCGCCCGAAGAAAAACAAGACTGAGGACGAACGCTTAGTGGACGAAGACAAGAAAAATCCCATCCTGGTCTTCGATTTTAATCAACCCGGGCTCAAGCCGGTCGATTGTATCAGTGTCCTCACGACGGAGAAGATAAAGACGGACAGGAGGTTGGATATGAGCGCCGCGTCGAGAGAGGCTTACATCGAGTTATGGCGAAGCTCCCGAGTTCGTGAAGACGAGATTTTGGTGCTTGGGCTGTTTCCGAGGCACGTCGGGCAGGAGGCTCAGTGGACGCTGGATGCTTCTGGAACGATGGTTTTCGACATGGTAGGTACTGCCGACCTCAAGTTTTAGATTGATCGGACAGTATCTGGGGTCTTAAGTAGCAATCGTAGTAATAGTATCTTATTCGTTTGCTTTCGTTTCGTCTCCGCCTGTCCTTCGAGCTAGCTCAGTAAGCCCAACCACTGCCGCCCAAGGTTTTTTTCTGACGAGCCATCCTACGCTCCGTTTCTGTCAGCTGATAGCCTACCATTAGAAAGGATACCCAGAGGCCCATTATTGTACGTCAAATCCATATGAGAGAAGCGTGGAGGAAATGCGCGATGGGTGCAATTTGGCCTGACCTCACACATGGTCACGGTGCCTGTGTTAATAGTTTACAGCGCTCGCGTAGCTCAGTGGTAGAGCATTGTACTTATGGGTTGCCTTAATCATACCAAGCAGAGAATGCAAGGGTCTCCGGTTCAATCCCGGGCGTGAGCAGTTGTGGGTGATAGATTTCCCCATATTTTTATTGCATCAGGTCTAGAGAAAAACGAGCTCTGCCAGCATGCTCGTCGTACATCGTATGTCGATTCTGTCCTATCCGTGATGTAAGAATATCAATACAGGGGATAATCAAGCAATGATACATAAGACATTCCTGCCAATCCCGACGCACACACTAGGCCTTTCAACCCAACAACTTCTTTAACATTCCAACGCCAGGCCATGGCCTTCCGACGACGTAATAATGACACCAGCTTCTCTTGTTCCACAACCCACCACATTTGTAGCAGAAGTTGGTGCCGCAACGACACGTCATGTGGTAACACCCTTCGTTCCGCTCGACCAGACGTGCACATCCAGGGCATTTCTGCCACTTTTCTTTGGCAGCTAGGAGGCGCAACTGAAACGTACCCGAACTTTGACGTCTAACTTTCCGCTCTGTGGTACGAGGTAGCGGTAGTGAGCACGGACTCGGTTTCCACGATCTCCATTTGCGTTTGGATCCGCGGTCACTGAGGAAAGGATGAATATCGAGGTTTTGGTAGCATCGAAGACAGATCTGAGTCGAACAGGAAGGGCAGGGTGTAGCTCGCATCCCAAATCCGAGGGTTCGAACTGAGGATGAAGTGGGGGTCGGTTTGGAAGTCTTGTTCTTCCGTCTCAGTGCTTTACGCGATCCGAGGAAGACTGAGCATCCTCCATTGGGACAGTACACGCGTTTCGCCAGTGGTATCGAGTATTCCTCCGTCTTATCGCGTATCCTGGATATCAACTGCGCATCGATTCGGTTCTCGATACGATCGAGAGCAATGGGTGTGCTATCGGGACAACAACGTGGCGGGAAGTTAGATTCCTGGCCAGCGAGAGACTGAGATATGAGATTTTCAACGCAGGTGTAGCAGTATACGTGACTGCAGGCGGTTTCGACCGATAGAGATTTGGGAATGAGGTCCGTGCAACCCATGCATTCGGTGTGATCCATGAGTACCAGAGGAAAGGATCTACGTGTAGGTCTGAGAAACGTGAGCGGTAAAGATCTCACAGCGAAACTCACAAATTTGCTTCAACCGCCTCAGTTCGTCTCCGACCAACTACTGGTTTTTGCGATCGAGCGATACGTCGGGTTTCCAATTCTGATCTCTGCCCTTCCATGCTATGAATGATCTCCGTCCAATCTTCGAAGGTGTTGAGCCGATCCTCTAGATTCGTATGAGGACTCGATTGTCGATGAATGAAGGCTTCCCGGTTTCTTCTCTTTGGTGTCTGAAACTCGAATTCGGGGATATGGGGATATCCAAGTCGGACTCTTGAAAGTTCGAGAGAATCTCGTGTTGAAAGATCGGAGATGGAAAGGTTGCTGTTCGTGAAATTATCGTTGGGAAGACTATCGTAGCTCTGAGCTTTCAGGTGGTACCCAAGTCGAGCCCTTGTCATATCTAAGGAATCCACGCTCGACGTATGCAAATGGCCATGGAAGGCGAAAGCCATTCTTCCAGAAAAGAGGCCAAAAAGAAAGGAAGGTTGGTAAGAGCAACCTCAGGTCGTGGTGGAACGAGGTTAAGTACCGATCGTACAAGCTGTAAAGGCCCCCGTAAACTGTCACTCACATGTACAAGGCGAGGTCGACATGCCGTGTCGTGCCCACAGAATCCCTTATTAGGGGGGCCCCATGACATGCCATTCATAAATGGCGCATTCCATTCATTTAGTTTCCCAAGCGCCCAAGGAAAGGGACGCCCGCGTTCAAAACGAGGCGCTGCGTGCACTGCACCGCAGCGTCTTGAATGTTTACGATCGATTGTTGTTGTCAATCAAGGTCAGCGCGAAGCGACCCGTTCCTAGGTACGTGACACGCGGCACAGGAATATGCTGAAGGGAATTCGTTAAAATTTGCGCTGTGAGTACCGTGTTACATGCACAGGGTATAAACGAAAGGTGTATACTTCAACATCTTGCGTAACGGAGCCGAACGAGCTCATTTCCTAGTTTGACAAAGTAATAGTCACCTGCAAAAACACGATGTAAGTAAAACGTGTACAAACTCACGAAGTATCACACTCACCATAGACAGTCCCAGTCAAATAGTTATCAGCCCGCCGGTTTACCGTTCCATTGGAGAGTAGGCTGTCCCATCGCGGACTCCAAGCCACTTTGGTCATATTATCGAGAATCTAGACGATGATAGTCGTCAGATCGACCTCGTCATTATTCGAAGAAAGGCACTGACCATTACAGCTCCATCAAGCCACTTCCGAGCCAATTCGGCATTTGTTCCCATTTCAGAAAGCCGTAACAATCCCATAGCACTAATCATCGCTGCGCTAGAGTCCGCAGGTCGCAAACATCCGGGAACTTTAGTATCAACGGGAGGAGCACTAAAATCCCAAGGAATGATGCCGTCCTCGGGAATGTTGGAGAGCATGTAGCTTGCGAGCCGGCGGGAAGTGTCGAGATAGGCTGGTTTTAAAGTTCTTTCGAACACTTGTAAGGATAACAAAGGAGGCTTATGGATGGGGAGAGCGTAAGATACACTCTGAAAGACTTACTGTTGGCGAAACCGTAGATACCCCACGTTTGACCTCTAGCCCAAGTACTGTCGGAGGGGAACCCAAGTCAATGAATGGTGGATATGATTTGCAAAAAGATAATGACGCACCTATCATCTGAGTATCCTTGACCTGTTCGTTTCTTTAGAACCGCTCCCGTATTCGCGTCGTACTCAACAACGTGCCAAGTAGATCCCAGAAGGGCGTTTTGGATGAGGATTAATATCAAGGAAGTGAAAAAGAATAACGCCTACCGTCTGGTCTGATATGATTCTTCATGGTCGCATCCGCATGTGTCTGCGCGAGAGTAGACAAGGTTTGGTTCCCAGTCAACTCCGCTGATGTGAATAGGAGGTCGATATTCATTATATTGTCGATGATAACTTTTACGACTGAAGGCTTTCCGCGATCCCAGCTTCGTGTTACGCCAGCGGCGGGAACATAAAGGTTGGCGAGATCTCGAGCAAAGGCGTTCACAATTGATACTGCGATTTCGTTACTAGGATTGCTGCCGAAGATAACGCGTATGAAGGACCACCGAAATAGCAGAAATAGAAGAACGTACACCTCGACCTCTTCCAAGAAAGGATAGCTCAAATATCCAACGTCATGACTTCGCCTATTCGTCCCAGGAAGTTTCGCCAGTCCTGTACTCGCTCTTCGTCCTAACTCTACCCAGTCTACTGTTCCGCTGGCATTGCCGTTTCGGCATAATTCTCGCCGTTTGTTCATCTCGTATAGCGTCGCAGGAAAGAACCCAGAAGTCCATACATCTTGAGGAGCGAAGTAATTCCATTCATTACCGTGGTACTGACTGGTATAGTGAGGGTATTCGATAGGATTTGGTAGGTTGTTGAATGTGTGGAGTAGTTTGGTTGGAATCAGCGGCGAATAGAGTTCTGTTGGGATTGGGCGAGGACTCGAAGCCATTGATGTAGCAACTGCAGATGTCCTATTCAGAAAAAAGAGTAGTATTTGAATGAACCGGGCCAGCGTAGACATGGTAGTGGTGGAAGAAGGCAAAAGTTCGCGTCTTTGCCTGCCTGTTTTCGCTTTGACGGCAATTACCACGCATTATTCCCACCACGTGGTCGTCGCGTCATGCCAATTCAAAGCGTCCGTGCACAAACCGACTTCAAGTGTGTCACCAAAGTACATCAAAAACTTCATGATCGCAATAGAAATGACGCGGCACCATATCTTTGAAGCTTTCTTACATACTGACATTGATTTTGTATCAACAAATTTGACCCTCCTTCCGTGCGTCTCCTGGGGGTTTTGTAAATTATATATCTCGAGCTGATGAGCTGGTATCCTTTATTCGAGAAGACACGTGCCCGCTGCTGGCGTCTGGATCTGTTTCTGTGCTAGTATGAGTAGTGACCACGACCTATACAAAATCATGGGTGATCAGCTTTTAGCGCCTACCACGGACAGCGGAGACTGGAGAAAGTTTCACCTGAAGCATATGCGAATCATTACTCATCCTTGAGATTCGCTGTTTTCCGCTGCACAAGGATTTGTGAGACGTGGCCTGCATTCCAAACGCGTCTGGTCCGGGATGTGACTGCAGAATTAAACCAGGACGACCACCTCGACGTCCCAGGTTCTGAGATTCCCCTCGAGCAGCAGATGGATACTCATCGAGAAGAGCTGTAGTTTCCGAGTTTGTATTCGTCACCCAAAAGATAGCTATCGCATTAAGAATCACGTCTGTTCCGCAAGACCCCAGGCAGACCCAGCCAAGTTGGCGACCGTGTTGTAACGTGAGGACACCGATATTGATCTAGAACGAAAGGAAACTTTTAAGGAGGTTCAAGTTACGTTCTGGTGTGAGACAAACTCACCGTAGACGTCAACAGAGCAGCAACTGATGCACTGTAATCAAAGCAACAAAGTCAGACGCGGCGTCAACCTCGAGGAAACCGTTCACTCACACTAAGGTACGGATAGCAACGCGCCTAATCCTGGGGTTCGCGATGTTGGAGCGACAGAGGGGCCACAGAAAAAGACCGTTCAGAAAGATAGTGATATAACTGTGAGCTTCTCGTTAAGGAAAGTGTCGGGTAGATCGTAAAAAGAGTATCACGGACAGATCGTATGCCAACAGTGGGATCGAGGAGAAGAGTTTGAGCCCGATAATGCATGCACCATCCTCACGCCAGAAGTGAATCGCACCTGCAGGAAGGTTTCAGAGACAATATCATTGCGGTTGGAAAAAAACTTGCCGCGGATCATGAGAGTGAGCACAACCACGTATCCTAACATGGTCCCCAAACATATGAGGTAAACTGGGGAGCGGAACCGGCTGCCAACTTCAGATGTTGAAGACCAAATCACGAGGACCTTCTCGCCTGTATAGTGCAAACCGAAGTCAGATATGTCCAAGACGTAGCTGGGGCCAGTCACATACTCAGGAAGAGGTAAATTAGGACCTTGGAGCTTGTGTAAAACGCAATACAGACAGCAATAGCACCAGTGCAGGCGGCCGTGTTGCTTTCCAGTCCGATCCCGAAAATGAGGACCCCACCTACTATAGTCAGATCCGTGCATACTCTATCGGGCCACTCAGCACTCACCCGAGAAAAGGAACAGCCACGAGTCCAAGAAGATAATCAACACTACTAATTTTGGCCATTGTGTTGACCAGGAGGTTTGAACGCGCCGGGATAGACAGTGAGCTAGGACCGATAGGCCTGAAGGAAAATATGATTGAAGCTCGACGGGTGAACCAAAGTAGTGAACTTACCGAGGAAGTATATCAACGAGCTCAGTATCTGAAACCCGACGCCCGGAAAAACGACAGCCATTACACGAAAGCGAAATGATGGACCAATCCTTTGAGTAAATCGGTGATATGCGCGAAGGTGCCAAAGAGTAGGTATGAAGAATAAGTCATTAAGTAGGCTGGGAGGTGAGATGGCTATACCTTCTCAGGGATTCATTCGGTGCATAAACACCGTATTCGTCTCCGAAAATTGGCAGGAGCGTTATATTATCCAGAACCCGATCAAGCCACAGCACGAGGTCAAGATGAGATGTGAACAGAAACTTGAGACGTTCTGAATTGAGATGGAATGATAATGACTGTCTGATCCTTGGTACACAATTTGACGTGAACAGAATCGTAGACGGCTTGAACTGAGGTGGGATCATAATACTCAACTGTCCAATCTTTGGTATGAGAAATGGGGCGCTCTAGGGCTGGATGAATTGGGGAGTGAAATTGGTGTGGGAGCTCGGTGGGAGTTCCCGCATATCCCGAAGGTTCGCCCCTTTGCTTCAGTCCCCAAGTAGGCTTGGTAGCGACTACCCCTGAAGCCGTGGGGTTGCCGCTGAGTAGCGAATGGCGTATGTGTACAATATGTTTGCAGGGAAGCACGGCATGTAGCCAACAGCCTAAAAGTTTACAGTCCTCTTCGTCTCCTGTCTCGCGATTGGTTCATGTCTCCCTGCGCAATATAAAACTATGAATCGAAATTGGTCCTTTCGAGAGTCAGCGGCCAGGTTGTCAGGGTCTTTGGAAGTTAATGTGCCTGTACAGTGACATAGATTATATAGCCGGCCTTTTGAGGGCTACCGGGTACCTGCTACGGTCCCGCCACTAGTAACAGCTGCCCCTTTGTGCCACCACATACAATAGCTAATGGATGGAAGAATTTGGGCCTAGAATGTGTACATAGTATTCACCCTTGGTGAAACCATGGACCTCTCCGGTTTGGTAATTGCTGGAGTATTGCCCACTGGTTCAAGTCTTCGCACCGGATGTAGTCGTGCCGATAACTATTGTCTATAGGATTCGAGGAGAAGGAAAGGTCCGGGTCATTTCGAAAGAGGAATGCACAGTCACACCCCATGCGCAAAACAAGGGTCTGTAGCCAGGTCCTGAAGATAATATTTCAGGTTGGAAAGATGGTTTTTCGAGATAGCTACGAGATATACATACCTCCGACGTTCAGCCCATCCTCTCCCTCCAAAGAAATAAAGCCCTTGACCATGTTACCGACCCAGGACCTGACAAAGGCCCAGTTTTCCGTCACCGCAAGTAGCCTATGAAGGTTCTTTTATCATTCGTCTGCGAACCCGTTCGCACGAATTGAAGAGGACCGCTCCAATTTGGCTTGACAGGCAGAGAGATCCACCGAATTTTTTTCGAGGACAGGATAGCATAGATAATGGTCACAAAACATGTGTCCTCCTCAATCTTCGGCAGAGTCCTAGACCCCGGGATTCGTAAGTCCCTCCCTCTTGAACGCTACACAAAGGCAACTTGCTTGAAGGCGAGTAGTACATGACGTGTCACGTGGAGCACGATGTGCCCTGACAGAGCGGTATTATGCCTTGTGTTTGTGTTTTTTGTGGTGGATATGAAGGACTGGATACGCTTCGAGCACTGACCAAGCCAAGTAAGGGTGACTTACCGTCGGCTTTCAGGAGATGTTCAGGTCTAAGACTCAAGACATTGTTTTGACTATGTTTGGCTTCGACTTGCAAAGCCCTTGTCTCGGACTGGAAGCATCTCTCGGGCCGAGCAGGAAAAGCGTAAGAGCTCAGAGTTCCAGTCAAAATTTAAACAGCGGCAGGGTCTGTTCTGGTAGTGAGGCGTGCAAGGTTTGGTTTCGTGAATCTGTATGTCAATATACGCGACTGTTATCGAATGTGTATGTATATTTCAGCCATTGCAAGTTCCGGTTGGTGACGGTTCTTGTGGACTGTAGACTGTAAACATCGCTTTCTAATCCCGATTCTCGATGAGGGACACCTTGGACTCTTCCCCCAGGTTACGATCGACATTTGCGGAGACTCCCTTATTCAAGCCTAGCTCTGCATTATCCTCCAATGCAATTCGTCCCCCGTTCGGATCGAGGGCTTCATTCTCCCGAAGAATGACCAGAGCCACGAGGATTCCAAGTACCGGACAAGTCTAATCATAGCAGATTGTCTAAATGATAATCCTCCTGCACTCAAACAAAGGTGGGCTCACCGAAGACGAGACTATCAACTTGTGAGTGTTGTACCCCAACAAATGGAGTATCAAAATCATGAGAAACATGGACGACGCGAGGATGAACGGGGCACATTCCATCGTAATCTTGCGATGAGGTTGTTGCAGAGATGTACTCTCTTTCGTTACTTCTGTGATCTCCCGAGTGAAACGAGCTTTTTCAACAATGAGCCCTGTGGGGAGGAAAATTAAGCTCGTGAGCTTCGGCAGTCGGTGGGATTGCCTTTACCTGTGCAAGTAAGACTCGTCGTGGATTGCCAGATGTAGAAACTCAACATCGAGAGGTCCCTAAAGTTGTTACTTCGAATGAGTGCCACTGCTAATTCGACCCCACTGTCGGGTCGAATCTGAGTAAATAACGTCTTCTGTTGAATGTAGAAATAAAGGTAGCTGAGCGCAGAAGCTTGATTTGGAGGTATCCATCAACATTCTCTTCTCGACACAAAAGATAAACTGAACCATCACCTCCCATTGCCAACACCATTTGGGCCAAAACAATACGAGGCCGGCTTCGTGGGGCAGTACACCGATAGGCCTAGGTGGATGTAAACAAACCTCAGGAGTCAGTAGTGTGAATGGTGTCCAGATATTCTACGCACCAAGAACCCATGGCCCACTAGATTGATCAGCGTGTACAGCACATGCTTAACACCAAACGCCGGGAGAGACATCTCCGTCACGGCACCATACCCATAGTATCGAAACTGTTTCTGTTCCACGAACTCGTTCATGGCAATCCGAGCAAAATGTATGAGATGCTGTAAAGATACGTGAACGTTGAGAATCGGAAAAACTTTGCCGGCTTTGACGACCTACAGCTGTGGTCAAGATCCCCATAATCCCCACAACTATCAGGGATTTTTTCTCGAATGAACGGCGCTTCGACCAGACCGTGGTGAGAAGGAGACAGAAAGCGCCTGTAAGGTTGAGGTTGGTTCAATCGACTTCGTGCGTAACCATTTTACGAACCATGTAAAAGAATTTGTAGAACAAGAGAGATCAACTGAATCGCAGTGTGCTCGTATCAGCGAGGCTTTATGGAGCTAAAAACAATAACTCACCCTCCCGGTCACAAGATCGAAGGGCATTTACAGCAGTTAGAATGGGGAATAGGTATGCAATCACCGTCCTCTCGCGGGCTTATAAACCCAGTAAGTGAATTCAATCAAGGGCGCTTCAGCAGCGGGATGTCGTTGATGGGCGTTGCTAGTAACGGGTAGAGAATAGCTCGCTGCTAACCCAGGTGATGAACACCATATTCACGCCGCCTTGTACAGCATTCGTTCGAATTGCGCGCTATTTCGAGGTATATTAGTCGAGACAAAAGTCTTTTGTTACTTTCAACCCACTATCAATTAGAACCAAGACTCAGCTCCCGAGGTACAGCCAAAAATATTTTACTTTTCTGTGCCACCAACCTCGCCCACTCCTTGGTATAGACACCCGACTGCTGTAGAGACTCTCAGCGAAAAAGAAATCATCAACGATGATATGTAGAGATCTATGTAAGTATATCACCCGTATGTGTTTCCCGAATGCCGTACACAAAACATTTGGTAACGAATTGATCTCCTGAAGGCGAATCATTGGGGGAACCATCGCGAAGCCCTGGTAAGTGCGAGTTGAGTCACGAAAAGTATGAAGAGGACAGAATGACCGGTGACCCACTCTTAGCTATGACTTAGGACACCCTCAGCCAGCGAAACTATTATTTGGTTCAACCTAACGACTACCTCTAGCTTCCCACCTCAACTCTATCCATGCTCAAGTAGCAGCGGAGATAACGTATAGCAAAAGGATACCAGTCGATGTCGGAAGATCCAAGCGGGATTGGATGATACGGTCTTGCATCTATCTTTCGCGTGCAAAAGATTATTAGGAACAGGAAGAAGGTATGCTGAGATCCTGGTGAGGTCTGCGAGGGAACGACGTTCGTATCGATATCTTCGCCACCTGGTTTTACCTCGCCAGCGGCTACTGAGGCCTGTCCGCCTGGAATTTTGGTACTAGTAATTTTCGGTATCATCAAGGCGAGGTGCTTTAGCGTTCAAGAAACCCACGAAAACTCGAGCAACTGGAATGTACGTTTTGATTCTCGTTCCCCACCTTCGGTATTACGACGAGAGAGAACCCACAAAAGGGTTTGGGAACGTTTAGAAAAGGAAGAAAAGGAGTTCGAGACTTACCCGGAGACCGTATATGTCCTTACCCACGAGTTTAGTTACAGAGGCTACAAGACCAATCATTGTCATTTGGCAGCCAGATCGGCATTTTGAGGAAGTCTCCTGGTCGTGCCTCCAATCCCGAGTCAACTCGTAAGGCCTTTGATACAGAAAATGAGGCTATCACTACATTTCGAGTCCTGAAAAGCGATGATCGTCGAAAGTAACTTTTTCGGAGTAGAGATGGTGGTTTGAAGATAAGAAGTTCCGACGTCACCACCCCTAACGGGTTACGGACCTTACCACGCGGTAGAGGCGGTGCACACCTGACCTCCGTGCCCCCGAAGCTAAGTCCTACCACACCAGACGGGTTGCAGCTGTAAATCTTTGTTCACATACGTATGCAAAGGGATTAATATTATACGAGAACGAAACATGCAAACTTGGTAGGGTTGGTAGTACAAAATGACAATGACAAGTAACAACGAGGGCAGCGTATGTATGTAAAAAATGTAGACGAGTCAAGCAAGGTGGAGGTAGTACACAGTACGTCGTCGTAAAAACTAGTAACGTTAATGGAGATGATGCATGATGACGAAGCGAGAGACTAGTAAGGGTAAAAGATGTAAACAGTGGTATGTACAGGGGACATTATGGATGGGGGGAGGTCGTGGAGGGTATCCAACTCGAAAGCAGATGAGCGAGCGATAATGAGGTCGGTAGAGGATTATGGAAGGTAAGGAGGGAAGGCGTATGGAAAAGGGTGAAGACGGACGAGGAGAGAAGGGAGATGAACGACATGCGCAAGCAGGGAGACAGGGAAGGAAGGGGAATGCAAAAACGGAAACTCCAACTCCAGATTCCCAGCACCCGGAGTCCTGGCACTGAGCGCCTTCACGATCATGAAGCGGTAATCGCCGGTCTTCTCATGTGCTTGTTGCCAACACTCCTCTCCCCAGCGAGCTTGTTGATCGCATTCAATAAGTCCGCTCTTCTCAGAGGCTTCGTGATGTGGTCGTCCATTCCGGCCTGGAGGCAACGCTCACGGTCACCAATCACTGGAAAGAGAGGACGTAACAGTAAGCATAGGCATCGAGTAAAAAGACGAAGGAGATACGCACTAGCATGAGCCGTAAGCGCAATAATCGGCGTGGGCTGCAATCCCTTATGCATCTCATACGACCTAATCAGCTCCGTAGCCTCCATACCCCCCATGAACGGCATCGATACATCCATCTATATCGTAAAAGGTGAACACAAGCCAAGGTCAAAGGAAGGGCCAACTTACAAGAATGATATCGAACGGTCTGCCTTGCAGAATCCTGGCCTTGTACGCCTCCACCGCCAGCGAACCATTCTCCGCGATCTCAACGCTATGCCCGTACTTCTCTAGTATCTTCACTGCGAGTTTCTGGTTGACCAAGTTGTCCTCCGCCAGTAGGATATCATACGTGACATCGTTGGGGGCAGATACCGGCGACACCGTAGACGATTCCAGTGCAGAGACCAGAGCAGAAGACAAGTCCTGCGCAGTCACCGGTGTGGTCACTTGCGAGGTGATAGAGTTGTCGAGGCACCATTTCAGGTTGAGGCGCGGCATCGAAGGTGCAAGGAGGACAATGGGGATATACCGTAGGTGTTCGATTTCCCTAATCGTTTCCGTCTACGAAAAAGAATATTCAGCAACCAGAAGAGGGGGTAAAAAGAGTGAGCACGACATACCACAGCTAATGAATCAACCACAATCGTATCAATATGAGGGCATTGCTCCTTATCCGCCAACGTTCCGACCTCGTGTACCACGAATGGCTTCAGACCCAACTCTGTAATTCGGTCTACGACACCCGTCTTGTCGTACAGCGTATCCACGAAGAGTATAGTCCTCTTCGCGAACGGTGCCATCTTCTGTAAGGTGTTCTCGAGAGAAGGTTGCGAGATTTGGGAGGTGATGGTGAAGAAGAACCGAGATCCTTTCTGAACTTCAGACTCAACCCACATGTTGCCTTGCATGAGGGAAACGAGCCGTTTCGAGATGGAGAGACCAAGACCGGTACCTCCATATTCCTAAAGAAACCAATAGGTTAGGTCAAGTTCATTTCGAAACAAAAAAGAAAACAACGCACCCTCGTCGTACTCCCATCAGCCTGACAGAACGTATCGAAGATCAGGTTCAACTTGTCCTTCGCAATACCGATACCCGTATCCAGCACGCAGAACTCCAACGTTACGCTCTGGTCGTCACTAGCCAATAACCGACAGCTCAATGCGACGTGGCCCTTGCGTGTAACCTTGCTCGGGGTGAATTTGATGGCATTCCCGACCAAGTTGGTGATGACTTGTCGTAGACGAAGAGAGTCACCGATGAGCTGGTCAGGGATGTCGGGTTCGACGTCGTATGTGAGATCGAGGTTGTTTTGGGAGGCTCGGACGACGAGAGTTTTGAGGATACCGAAAACGGTTTGACGGAGGGAGTAGGAGACGGCTTCCATCGTCATACGACCAGCTTCGACTGTGGTGAGGTATAGTTAACAAAAAAGTTGCATACGCGCAAGCGAGGATCACCAGCTCACTCTTCGAGATATCCAAAATATCGTCAATGATCAACAGCAGCGACCGGGCCAACGAGTGCACGAGGAGCAAGCTCTCCCTCTGTGACCTGTTCAAGTCACTGTCCAGGGTGAGTTCTGTCATTCCGATGATTCCGTTCATGGGGGTTCTGGAGGGTAACAACATCGCATCAGTACACTTCGTCGTTTGTAGGGCTTGAAAAAGGGATAGCGAAGGAGGCACTGGCAATCCGAAAGCAAAACCGCCCTTGCCCACCAGTACGGGCTTGAGGAAGCCAAAACGAAGACCCCGCCAGCCTCGAGCAAAGGGAGAACCAAAAACTCACCGAATCTCATGACTCATGTTCGCCAAAAACTCGCTCTTACTCCTGTTCGCCAACTCGGCAGCTTCCCTGGCCGCAGTGTTCTTCTGGATGCTGTAAACGGCGAGAGAAGGTCAGCAACTCGTTCATACTCCCCAACGAAGTAACAAGGGGGGCTTTACCTATCCCGCAAGTTGAAGACCATATTGTTGATCTGCGTCTTCAAACTATCCATCTCTCCACTAGCTTCGACGGTGATGAACCGAGTGAAGTCGCCGTCCATAGCCGCTGCAGAGATTTGGGCGAAACCACGAACTTGGGTGGTCAAGTTGCCTGCCATAGTGTTGACGGAGAGGCTAACCCAACGAGAAAGACTTAGTTACGAGGAATTGAGGAGAGGGAGATTGGGGACGAACGTGATTTCCTGCCAAATTCCTTGGACGTTCCCGACTTCGGCTTGGACACCGAGTTTACCCTCTGTTCCGACTTCTCGAGCGACCTTCTTGACTTCGACGGCGAAGATTCTGCACGGAGTGAAAGTGAATACAGACGAGGAGAGGAGGGGGAGCAGGTTGTACTCACGACAACTGGTCAATCATATCGTTGATCGTGTTGACCAAGTTCAGCATCTCTCCGCTGACGGAGACCCCTACGATCTTCTGTGTCAAATCTCCTCGAGCGACAGCGGTAGTCGCTACAGCGATCGTTCGGACTTGGAGCGTCAACTAGGGAAGGATAAGTCGTTAGTGTAAGCTACAAGGAAACGAAAGATGGAAGAACGTACGTTGTTGGCCATAACGTTCACATTGTCCGTCAAGGCCTTCCACGTTCCAGCAACATTGGCAACTCTGGCTTGACCTCCCAATTTACCTTCCGTGCCGACTTCACGAGCCACCCGAGTGACCTACAAACAGGCATAGAAAATCAGTATCAACCGCTACGAAATCAAAACAAAACATCCGTACCTCATCAGCGAAAACACTCAAACTCTCCGTCATCTCGTTGACCGTCTCCTTCAAATCGGCGATTTCTCCCTTGACATCAACGACGATCTTCTTGGTCAAGTCACCTGAAGCGACGGCTTTGGTGACTTCGGCGATGGAACGGACTTGGTTGGTCAAGTTCATGGCCATCAGGTTGACGTTGTCGGTGAGGGACTATGGGGAAGTATGAGTGCTCGTTCTCTGTCCCTACTACCCAACGGTTGGACGTACCTTCCATTCTCCTTGGACGTCGGGTACGAAGGCTTGACCTCCGAGGATACCCTCCGTTCCGACTTCGAGGGACACTCGGGTGACTTCGTTGGAGAACGTGGAGAGTTGGACGACCATGGAGTTGACCTGTAGGAGAGGTTAGTATCGCTCGTCATCAAGCGTAGGGAAGCGAAAGGTATGCAAGAAGTGAGAAACGAGGAAGAGAATGGGTAGGCCACCAGCGTCAGCACGAGTACCAGCTACGGTCGCAACACGAACGTCGACACGTTCAGCTCGAGGTCTTCCAAGAAGCCAAGAGCCAGCTGTAGCGTGAATGGTATCGGCTCCTGGTCAGGACTGACCACCGTCAACGTCGTCAACACCAGTGCCGGTGCTAGCACAAACACCAGTAGGCCATCACCCATAACCAGACCATAGCGAAGAACGAAAAACAAACGAAATAGACACTCACAGTCTCCTTCAAATCCAGCATCTCCCCCTGCACATCCACCTCTACAAACTTGCTCAAATTCCCCTGTGCGACGGCTTTGGTGACTTCCGAGATGGAACGGACTTGATTTGTCAAGTTTGAGGCCATTTTCTACGAGGCAAAAACCGTAAGAGAAGGAAGGGAGAGACGAAGAGAGAAAGACTAACGTTGACGTTCCTAGTCAAATCGGCCCAGGTACCTTGAACACCTTCAACTCGTGCTTGACCTCCAAGGATACCTTGCGTTCCGACTTCGAGAGCCACACGAGTTACTTCTGATGCGAATGCTCCTAATTGGTCAACCTATCGGGGGTGTCAGAACGAGCTCGAAACAGGAAAAAGAGAAAGGGAACACTCACCATGTTATTGACCGTCTTCTTCAACGTAGCCACCTCTCCCTCGACCTGCATCTCAATCTTCTGGGTCAAATCTCCACCAGCTACGGCGGTGGTGACGATAGCGATGGATCTGACTTGGTCGGTGATGGACGAACACATGCGGTTGACGTTTCGGACTAATTCGAACCAGACGCCTTCGACGTCGGGGACGTTGGCTTGACCACCTAGTTTTCCTTGGGAACCGACTTCGAGGGTGACACGGGTGACTTCTGCGGCGAGAGCTCGGAGTCGGACGACCATTCCGTTGACCTACGAGAGCATTAGTGAGAGGAAGGAAGGGGATGTAAGGGAGGAGACGTACAGTGTTCTTCAAATCCAGGATTTCACCTCGAGCGTCGACTTCGATCTGTTTGGACAAGTCTCCGAGAGCGACGGCTTTGGTTACTTTGGCGATGGAGCGGACCTATGAGAAGGAATAATTAGTAAAGCGAATATGAGAAGAGGAATAAAGTTGACTTACCTGGCTAGTCAAATTGGCAGCTAGTTTGTTGACGACACCGGTCAACTCTCTCCATGTCCCTTCGACGTCGAGAACGAGAGCTTGACCGCCGAGTTTGCCTTCCGTACCGACCTCTTGGGAGACACGAGTGACTTCCTTTGCGAATTGTCCGAGTTTGTCGACCTACAACGAGAGAACGATTAGTACAGTCCAAAACGAGAGACAGAAGACTAACCATAGTATTGATAACATCCTTGAGCGTGACCATGACCATCCCCTGCACGGGAACGGTAATCTTCTGACTCAAATCTCCATCCGCAACAGCTTTGCAAACCCTAGCCACATCCTGCACCTGTGCTTTGAGCAAGCGAAGTTCCTCCACCGCACTAAGACCGGACTCCATGGCAGCTGTCGCGAGAGCGCCACCACTGGCCACGACGAGAGGAGAACCAGGAGTACCTGCTTCTGAACCCATTGAGAAATCGAGGATTCGACTGGCGGCCATAACGTCTGTGACTCTGTTCAGACAACGTGGACAGATGCCGTAGTCGATATGGGAAGTTGGGGGAGCTGAGACGGAGGGACCGGAATTGGTGGTATTCCGGATAAAGTACTTTTCACGCTGCTCGATCTGGTTCTGTGTGTCGTGGGCGTTAGATGAAGGATGTGTTGCGGAGTGAATGGCTGGGTACGGATTGGGCGGGTAAGAGGGAGGGCTGGGATAAGGATGAGCGTGATGATGATTCAGATAATCGATCTCGTCTTTCGTTTGGACGACGTGGCCAGCACTGAAGGGAGTCCTGCCGAACGCGCTAGTCCTGGCAGATGCGCTTCGAGAGCTGGCGTTTCTGTGAGGGAAGTTGGGGAGGTCGCCGAGGTTGAGTGCCGGAGAGATTCGGCGAGAATGAGAGGTCGCGGCAGCTGCAGTCTTCCTCGACCAATCCGACGGCCAATCGCCCATATCCTTCCCGTGCAATTTCTCCTGTGACTGCCCGAAATCGCCGTCCTCGTAAGGCGGCAGAACGATCCCATTATCCCGCAAAACTCCCTCGGCTCTTCTCATTCTGCCGACTATCCTGCCCAACGTCCTCAGAATACTCGTCTTTCTCCAGTCCCCATCCTCAAACTCGACCAACGCCCGGTTCAACCGCTCGGAGAACCCGAGAGGAATGTGCGGCGGCGATTCATAATACGAGATCAGCAGGTCGAGATTGTCGACGAACGTGTTGAGGGAAGGCGAGGTTTCGTTGGGTGAAGTGTTGTTGGAAGACATGGTGGGTGTACCGTCGAAATCGAAAGTATCTTGGTCGAATTCGCGGTCCTGCGCTGTGACCCAACTGACTGTGCTATCGCTGGGCGTCGTTACCGTGCTCATCTAGCCAACGGAAAGCCCAACCACAGCTAGTTTTGTTGGCCGACAGAAGAGAGTAAGAGAGACGACAGCAACCAGACGACCTCGGTTGACCGGCGGCGACAAGAAGGGCAGAAGGGAAAAAACACACAACGATGATGGACCCGTCCAGGCGAAAAAGAATAGGCACTGCTTTCTTTACGTAAAACGTTTGATCAGCTGGTCACAAAATTCACACGAATTCAATTTTCCATTTCCGTCGATCCAAGAAGCTCCAACTACGCCGCCTCCACGTTCCCTCGTGTTCGACGTCTGTCAGTTCCGAGGTGGAGAACTCTCCGAGCGACAACGACTCCTCTACGTTTGAAAAAAAAAAAACGTAGCGTTTTACTTCTTGCTTCAGATCGTTTTCGGTTGTACGTTTCACCTTCTCCCGCGTATAACCCTATGACGCCATATCTGGCAGGCTTCGGCAACTTGCGACCGTGCCTCACGAGGCTCTAGACCCTGCCTCGCTCTCGGTCCGTTATGAACAAAAGTCTATCGGCAACAGTCTTTTCCCATTGGTGGCTTTCCTACCTGCCTTCTTCGGCCATCCTCAACATGGATATCATCATTCCAGCGCCCACGATCCCCACTAGATCCGGCCTTAGCCCTGCGCGTCGATTGAACACCCTACATGCTTGTACCGAAATTACACCTAATCAAACACCCGGGAGGACGTACCCCACCCGAGGTCCAACTCAAAAATGCTACTCCACACTTCCACACAAAGTACAGCTTTGAACGGATATCCGAGTCCCTACCTCACTCGGGGTATTTCAACCGATATCCGAATCATGAGCTGGCACACTATGGACAATCGTTGGGAACTCCCGATATGAAGCTCTCGGAATAGACGCTCACGAGACCAAATCCTTTCGTTACCTTTCCGCTTTGGAGCTTCGGCGTCTCACGAGCCACGAGTTCAGAGTCGTTCAACGTCGGGAGCTTTTACGTCTTATTACTCTTACCGTCGGACTCCACTTTACAAGGTTCCAAGACGGTCTGCGCACTACGCTTGGTGTATGTTTTTACCGTGACTGCCCAGGCCTGGCTAGTTTCGTACTACGCTTTTCCGTCACGTTGGAGACTCGTAATCTCGGACAATCTCTGGCCCCCCCAACTCCACTGTACCATTACCGTGGGCGCCGGGAGGTTTCGATTCGGCTTCTCGTTTCCTTCCATCTACCTCCGAAATGTCTGATCCTTTACGACTAGAACTCTCGACGCTTTATCTACGACTGTCAAATGGGCTCAGACATCCCGAAGTCGTGGTTCCGGTAGTCGCTCATAACTCGGGCTTACTCAGGGTCTTCTGCTTGTGTTGTACGTTGGACCTACAATTACAAACACGCGAACAGCTTGGCTTCACACGCGGGCTCAGCCTCCCCCCGTTTACAGGCTTACCTCTGTATTTCATACCCGACAAACACAACGTTTCGTATCAGTGGGTTCCTCCGAGTCTCCTGTCCTAGCTGCGCCGGGCTAGTTTCTTATCTCGTTATCGAAGAATCAAAGCACTGGCGCTAACTATGTATTCGCTCTTATCACTTTGGCTACGCTCCACCTGTCCTTGTTGGATTGTGGAGCCAAGTCCCCCTGAAGGGATTGATATCTGCTTGCTCGACGTCCCTCTTTTCTTCCGCAGCGCCGTTGATTGTCGGTATCTTTCTCTCTGCCTTCTCGGTAGAAACTCTGCGGTACCTTTCTGTCGCTCCCGGTTTTCAGAATCTGTGGATTTTCTGATAGAGCTAGTCGTCCTTTGGAAGCTCTCTGGTGCTATCGGTCCGATTCCCACTCCCAACCCTTCCCCGACTATAGCTTGGGTTCTCAACGTCTCGGAGTTTTTTCACGAAAATTTGAGTCTCTGCCTCACTCGGGGTATTTGAGCCTGATATCCGAATACATAATCCTGTCGACGTGGTTGAACGATCTACTACCTGCTCGGGATAGACGACCTCCACGCTCACAAGATCAAGGCCCCGCTGGGCTCAACTCTCTCCACTTCTGACCTTGAGCCACGAGCTCAGAGTCGACGATAGCCGGGACTGTTTTCGAGAATTCTCGCTTTTACGTGTCATCCTCACCACCCGTCAGGTTTGATTTTCATTGATGCCTACGTTTTGCGCACGACTTTTACGAGCTATTTGACCCTCAGCGTTCACTACGCTTTGAGTCGTGCTATGTTTTTCCCGTTACGTCTAGTGGTAATGGATTCTTCAACAAACGGCGCCTGGTCTTATTCAGAGTCTACTGTTACGTTGGACCTCGTAATTCCGGACAATTTGTGGCCCTCCATTCAAGCGTATCCGTGGATGTCGGGAGGTTTGATGTATGAGTCCTGTTGAACCGTTTACCGCATCTAGAAGTTGTTTCTCGTACCCATCGATCCTAACTTCTCGAATTCTTTGCTTGACGAATCGCAAGTTTTTGGTTCTCGCACACTGTAAAGGCTTGCCGCTAGGGTTCTCCTCTCTTTCGTGGGACTTTCCCTTCACTACTGGAAAATTGGACCCACAACCTCAAACAGGGGGCTCGACTTGGATTATACTAGGACCATGGTAGTTCCGTGTGCGAACGATCGTTCCTGCTGTTTCACCAAGTCCGAGGGGGGCTAAGGATATCCCCCCGACGAAATGTTTCCGCCGCTGAGTTGAACGCACGCACACTGCACCCTCCGATCCTATATAGCGCTGCGCCGCCAGGTTACTTATCTTGCTGCCGAAAATCCACCTAATCAAAGCTGCGCTGGGTGGGTACTGTACGTATTCTTATCGCTTTTGCTACGTCGGAACCTCACTCCACTCTCGTATTCGGACTCGGAGCCTGGGATTCGCACTTGGGGTCCATCAACGTTTAGCTTTTTCTTGAAAGGGGGCTTCTTGACGTTAGTAGACGAGGATATAGCGAGGTATCCCAAGAGGCTCGCGTTGGACACCAAGGTTCTACAAGAGGTGGATTTCTTGCTTGGCGTTCTCTGTTTTCGAGACGACTTGAGTTCCTTTCTTCATCAATGCGTTGATTTCTCATGATTCTGAGGGCTGACTGAGAACGAGCAACGGCTCATTCTCGTCGTCAATGAAACATTTGAAGCCTTGGCTTTCAGTTCGCGATCTCCGGATTCAGAGGCTAACTCGAGACATCCCATGAACAATCTGAAATCTTCTACTTTGGCGAAGAGTTGGAAGTTCGTAATATATAGGTACTGTTCTCGGTCCGACTTGAAAATAGTATCAACATACTCCTACTCCCACCCCTTCTCGACTACTATAGCTGATTCTATTCAGCGTTCCGGTCGTCCGAGCCCTCAATTGAACGTTTTGTTCTTTATCGGAGCTAGGGTGCGGTCCTGTTGTCACCTGATTCTTTCATTTTGGGGCTCCTGGTATTCTAAGTGAAATGTTTGATCGCGAGCTGTCTATCGTTTAGCCACTGCTTCGGGAAAGAACATTGGGTACCTAATCAGTAGTTGAAAAGTTCATCGCGGCGAAGTCCGATCCCCAATTCTGATACCCACATCCATTCCTCAACTTTCAAGCAACCGGCTGTCGTCTCTGCCTCCCATTCAAAGAGAGCTCGGACGAGGCCCACTGGAGAACCGCGGCACGAAAGCCTCGAGAGGCCAAGTTTTGTGCCGGAGAGCTTGGGTACCGCGGATGGAACTAAATAGAGGCTGTGGTAGAAGAGAAATCATTCAGGTGAGATTTGCGACGTCGTGATGAGGTGCCGGAAGATAAGAGGTATGTTTGGCGGCATCGAGTAAGTTCTCTATATGTGGAATATGCTCCTGAAGCTGAATCACGGTTTATCCGATGGAGGTGAAAGCTTGGGCCGTGCAATCGATCAATCGATCAAGTCCGTTGCCTCCGGAGATAAATGTCAATGGACAAACCGTACCGTTACGTGTCCATGGCTCAAGCAAAATTGTCACATGGCTTTTTTTCTTCCTTTACCCTCATATCCTCAGCCAAAACGATGGCAAAACGACACAGTTTCCAGAGTTTTCAGCACTCAGAATCTGAAGAAAATATTACAAATTCCCTCGTTCTCGTCTACTCGCTGCTGGACACGCTTCCGAGCTCGCCAATTCACGCCTAGCGGCCTAACAATCAGGAACTTTCAATGCAATGGCAGTTAAACGTTAAACGTTCGAACCCGGAATTGTACTGGCTTTCGTTGCCCTATGAGGGTCACTAGTGGCCTGGTGCAAGCACAACCGTAGTCAATCGAGGTCGATAGTACCGTCCGACGTAGAGCATCTTAAATGGACTGTCCCCCTTTGTCGACCACGTCTTTATCCGTTCTTCTAGTCTTCTCTCCCGCATTGCTTTGGGATTCTACTGCTCAGGCTCAGGACATATAGCGTCTGCACTCAGTGATACTGAACTCGACTACTACATCTCGGTTGTTGGGGAAGCGCCATGTTAATATACACAAACCATGCGGCGGACGGCTCTTATACTTCGACTCCTGGTAGAACCTACGAATTCCTCAGAAGAATTTGGGACAACGATTGTGCATTCCTTCGCTTCTTCTTTTGACTTTTGATTGTGCTTTCGTAGCTCATATCACCGGCCATTACAGTCGGCGTAGTCCGAGTTTCAATGTTGCACACGACTTCCACGAGCTTGCTGAATTCAGCATACGCTGGGCCTTGCCATGTTTTTTTGTTATGTTAGACGCTAGTAATCTCGGACAACGTCTGACCCCCACTCGAGTATATCCGACTCCACTGTACTGGCGGTTTTTTCGAGAGTCGGCTAGGTTCTCGTTCATATTCCATTCACTACTGGAAAAATTGGACTTACCCAAGGATTCGTACTCGCAGGGTTCATCGTTCATACACGGAACCACAACCTTTGAGACCCTGTTTGAGATCGTGAGTGGGCTTGAGATAACCCTCTAGTAAACATCTTCGTCTCTAGCATCACGCTGGTACCTTCCGATCCTTTTCGCTGCGCTGCTAAGTTTGTCATTCATCCCAGTGCTGAGGATACACCTAATCAAAATGCTGAATGGGTACGTACGCATTTTAATTGCTTTTACTTTCGCTAAACCGGAGCCCAACTCCACCGTCCAACATTGATACCACCAGTGGACAGCAGTCATCAATGCCAGTAATCTCAAGGCTCTGAACTCGTGGAGCTGCTGGGAGCTACGTGTCCGTGACGATTCTGTGCATCAGATATTGGCAGCTAGCTCGACGCTTTCCTTTGTGGCTCTTCCCGTTGGTTACTGAAAACATAACCAATTAAAGCCACAATTTTTTCGGGAGCAGGTAGAGTCTAGTATCGCCACCCGAACACTTCATGATTTTAACCAAGGATACCACCCGACTCGACATAGCCTTTCACGCATATCTTGCAGTGCAAACGCGCATATCATGTTACCAAATTCATAAAAAGGCTTGCCGTTCCTTCTGGAAGCTACGAGATTGCGCGGGATATACTTCTCTTCCATCAGCTTCTCTGACCATAAACGCGGAGTCCGTACCCTCACCTATTCCCGTGCCTTTGAGTTCTTCTCTCGAGTCTAGATGCCGAACTCTTCAGACTCGCTGATCCGGTCTTGTCCCTACCCGCCACCGCGAGTAGGGAGCTCCTAGAGCGCGCGCCGAGTATGCCTTATTTATCAAAGTTTATCTCCGGCTGATGGATTACGGCGGGAGTGCAGCGATTAACCTATTGGTTGCATTACTTACGGGTCGGTTTAACAAAGACCATGCTCTGATAGTGTAAACTGAAGTGCTATCCAGCGGCTAGAATATGAAGGATCACTAGGAAAGCAAGAGGTCCATACAATCATAATGGTTCTATCGAAGATTCATATGCATCATGTACTTCCATCAGAGACAAGCGCTCGCGTGATGGTCATCACTCACTCCAAGGCTAACTTGAGCTCGTGTTCAACCTCGCGTGGTTTACCCTTTGCTATGTATATGTTGTTCATGCCGTCCAGAGCCAGAACCAGGGCAAGGTAGCTACCTACATAGCCTTCTTCCCGACAGTCACTTTGGTAGCGGTGAGCATTGGCACTAAAACCGCTCTCGATGCTACTCATATACCGCTGGCTGGATACCCCATCCATCCCAGTTTAGGTACCCCGAAAAAATACCAAAGGATGTGAGGAACCAGCCATGGGATTGGGCCAATTCTTTTTTTCCTGGACAGGTGGGAAGGTCTAGTATGGTATTCTTTGGTCTGATCCTCTTATCAGGCTCCCGCGGTCTATATCAAGCATGATAGATCAAAGTGTGATTTTTGGGACTGATAAGCAAGTATAGAGACAAGGAGTGATCAGATAAGGCTGATTCTTTTTTTTTCCGACAGCTAGTAGCCCAAACAATCATATTCTGATGTGCGATTGTCCGACAAACTTCCCGCGATGAGGGATCAGACAAAATAGTGAGAAATTGGGGGTGTAAGAGTGTTGTCACAGAATACAAGAACCGAGCTATTATTACATAATGTATTTTATGCGGAAATGATGGCATTGAATAGGGCTTTCCAATGATATATAATGTATGACAGTCGGACAAGATTTGGGTGTGTGATGGAACAAGGAATTGAGGCAAGGCAGACCTGCGACGCGTAAGTCACGTGATTTTCCCACGATATGCGAGACGTGATTCTCGTGTCTTTTTTGGAAAGAAGTGTGACTGCATTGTGACAATCCGGAAAAACACGTCCCATGAGCCGGAAAAGCGTGTTTATCATTTTCGGAGGCGGCGGTGAAGTGAAATGGCGGGCGGCAACTGAAGCTGTACTGACCAGTACAATTACTTACAGAGTGTACAAAAAGCGTAGTAGGAAAGTCTACAAAAATTAATACAGAAAAAGCGCAGCAGTAGTCTACAAGTTGATATAGGAATGAGACCCACAGTTATGAGGGATGTTCAGGCAGCAGTGTAGTGTAGAAGCTGGATATTTTGAATGATTTTGCGGGTGATTGTGTTGAGGTGGGTAAGTAGATATGTATGATTTTGTAGGTGATTTTTTCGCAGTTTGTAGGTGATATTTGTATGATTTTGAGTGTGTAGATGCAATGATGAGTATTGTAAGCCCAATAGCAGTATGCATAGTATCAGGATTGTTAGAAGGGATTATTGTATTGTTGATTGATTGATTGTAGTAGGTATTGAAGATTGATGTTATAGAAGTTGTT